>JAHREE010000495.1:2119354-2217102 GCA_033628505.1 Tringa tobata
CAAAAAAAAAAACTCTATACTGTGTATATAATTTATGGTAAAACATGTATTATACTGTTTTAATATAAACATCTAGCATATATTTAGACATCTGTAAAATTGTTGTTATTTTAAAATCAATGAATTACTTTGATTTTTATGGACTTAGTACTGTACCTAAACAAATCAGAACAAATAGCATTTGAGTTTCTCCCAGAGAAACTGTCTACAGTCTAGCAGCAAGTGTCACTTAAGTTTAATGTCTACCCTCATTCAAGAATGTATGTCTTGCTAGACAGAGGAATGATCTAATATGCCTTTCCTACATTTAAATGATTTTTTTTAAGGCAATTTAAGCTGTCTTCATGTTTGGGGATATTACAGATTTTCTTTTCATAACAGTCATAATACTATAGTATCACACTACTTCAGTTGTTCAGTGCCAATGGAAAGTTAAAAGTATAAAAATAATGTAGGTTTGATAGATAGATAGAAATGGTAACTTCTCAAAAGTTCTAAAGAAATAACATTGAAAGCTAAACAGTAATCAAACAGTGTAAAATTTTCTCATGCTTATTGGGAACTACATGACCCACTGGATTTCTTCTAATCCTACTCGTGCACAGCTACAAGCATTTAGAAAGTAGCTCAGCCTTGCAGCTATGCAGTCAACTATTGCAGTCAGCTGAATCCTCAATATATTTCAATAATGGGACCTTTCACTATCTGAGCACCAGGGATCATCCCTTAACAATGTTTACTTGATAAACTCTGAGCTAAAAGACATGTTTATGGTCAATAATACAATACCACTGTATGTTTATAAAGCTTTATTAATAATACAATGTCTAATAACTTCATATTGATTATAACTCAATTCAAAGCTGTCAAAGGGTTTAACTTATCCTTTTAATATAACTGATGTGTATATTACCCATCCAGTTGTATAGATCGGAAATTTGAGATACAGGCAGGTTGAATGATTTTCCCATCTGTTCTCTATGTGCTTTGGAGCATAACCTAAATGTAGGCATGTGGAAAAGTTCAAGTAAAATGCTAGCTCCACAAAAATCTGGAGAATTTTTGCTCTCTGCTTCAATGGAGACATAATCTTATCCACAAATCTTAAGAAATTTCCTGACATTAAAAACAGACCTGGAATTACAATTCCACTGGGTGTAAGACAGATGCAACCCAACATATGGTAGTGAGCAGGTTAATATAATCTCAGCTTTTTCTACATCAACGTTAAATTTCTGGGGTGGGTGGACATGGAACAGGTTCAGAATGGATTCAGAATATCTCTTTCCAGTACCTGAAAAAGTATGAAATTTAGCACGACCCAGACAACAGTTCAGGGTAGCATACAACTAGACTGGCAATTAATAATTTATAGGGTGTTCTTTTAGTTTGGTCTAGAATATAAATGAACACATCCATGTCATACTTGCACTGATTTTTCTCATTTGCAATAAAATGATGTTTAGTGCCTTTAAATTCAGAAACCCCTTTTCCTGTTTAACCTATTATCTAGGGTAATACAATCATGCGGAGTGCTTGGTAAGTCACTTTTCAACCATCAATCATCCCTAAATAGTGCTCTCTCTCATATTAAATCAAAAGGCTAGAACAGATTTCCCCTTTTCTCCATCTCAAAGATAGCAGCAGTCAATAAAGCCCTCCACTTCAAATACAAGATTTATAGTTGTCAGGTTTTTCATGACATCTACTCCAAATTTCTAAATGCAATATTCATATTGGTAGCAAACATGCAGCAGCCACCTGTAGTAACATCTAATGGGATTTTCTGTGCCTAACAGAAGTCTGAATCCTATCCAGGTGCCTGCTAATTGACCTGCAAAAAAAGCATTTCATTGTGTGTAGCCTGGCAGCCCTGTTTAGATAAATCAATACAGAAAAGAGAGTTTGGGAGTTTTTCAGCAGAGGTCAGGGTTAATCTGCAAATGTGTTTTATCCCTTGAAGGATTTATATTAATCCAGTTTTGTCTCTGATGCAGCTGATTTGAAGCTTACATTATAACAGAAAATCTTCCCTCTGATGCTTTTTTTTTTTTTTAAATACTCAACAGAAGACCCTTAATAGCGTACTGCTCAACAGGAGAGCAAGGAGAATTTCCTAGTAAATCTTTAAGTAAAGCCCACATACCTTTTAATAAGTAACCAGTTCTACTTATTAGAGAACAGAATTCCTCTAATGAAAAAAAATCCTGATTTCATTCCTCTCCTGAGTTGTTTGGGGGAGGGGGTGGGGTTACATGTTTGTTTGGTTTGGATTTTTTTTAATGCAACTTTACCTAATATTCTTCTATATCAAGGAAAAACTAGAATATGTGCTGATACATAGTCCAATAGCAATCTTTGACAGAATTCACACAGATCTCCTCATCACAAAGAACAAGACAAGAATCCGGCTGATATCCAAAATACAGAATTTTGTGGGGTAGAACAGAAATACAATTTCAAGATGTACCCCAGTACAGACCATCCATTTTGAGCACATCGGATAGTGGCTGTTACAGTTCAAACTCCCAACTTGGAGCTGGGCAGGAGACAACTGCCTCAATTAAACATTCCACCTTCGCTAACAAGACCCTGGAAAGGTGAATTTGCTTCCTGCTAGAGAACAGGTCATTGTCTCATTCTCTGATGTTCCCTCTTAGAGGGCAGCATCCCAAGCTGCAAGTCCGGGTACCACATGACTGCTCTGGATCACTGCTGTCCTAGGGTAACAGCCATACCGACACAGGCAGAACCCCATTCAGATGTTGCCCTGGCAGGGACCATGCACAGGCTACAGCTTCTGAACATACAGCTTCCCAGCGAAAACAGGGGAAGATAGTGGAGCAGTCAGAACAGAAAGACTGAAACCTTCTTTCAGCAGCAAGAACTTAACATGTAAAACAGACCAGATTTTTTCACTGGCCACATTGGGGAGGGACTCTTTAACAGGGAATGTAGTGATAGGACAAGGGGTAATGGTTTTAAATTGAAGGAGAGGTGATTTAGATTAGATGCTAGAAAGAAATTCTTTATTGTGAGTGTGAGACATTGGAACAGATTGCCCAGAGAAGTTGTGGATGCCTCATCCCTGGAAGTGCTCGAGACCAGGCTGGATGGGGCTTTCAGCAACCTGATCTAGTGAGAGGTGTCCCTGGCCATGGCAGGGGGGTTGGAACCGATGATCGTTAAGGTCCTTTCCAACTATAACCATTCTATGATTCTACATCTGTGTTTTATTCAGTCTGTTCCAACATAGTAAAAGACAGTACCCTGCACTGTTTCATAAATTCACCCATTTTATATGAACACGAAAAAAAACATGTATAGTTTTGGATGTAACCCTTATTCAAGGCACCATAATATACCAAGACTGCTACTGCAAGATAAATGAAGTATCAGTGTCCCTTCACTGTACAAGTCACCTCAGTTTGACATGATTTCAGCCAGTCATGTCTTCTGCCCATTAGTTGACATTAATGCCCTCCCTTATGATGACATTTATGGTTTCCATTACTTTTTGCAGCACTCCATTGATTTCAAGATCTATAGAGCCTACATGAATTGTCCTTCAAAGCTCTGTCATTACTCCTGCTTGTACAATAGGTGAAGGTATGCCCAATGATTCAGGATCAAAGGTAACCAACCTAGCAGTTGCCTGAGGGCTAAAGAAATGAAGATACTTCTCTCAGCTGAAATTCAGCTTCCTGAAAATTGTAAGAATACTGACATCTTAATGAATAATATATGCAATGACCACCATTATACTGATCATTTTTATTTCTCTCTACTAAAACCCTCAGGCCTTATGATGGCATTACAAACTAATTGGAGAATCTAAAAAACGTAAGACTATAAAGCCTCCACACAGAGGTAACCCAAGCAAGACTTAACAGCATATGAAAAGTGATGTTCACAACTGAAATGGAGCAAAGGCAACCCAAGACAAGTTAATCTTCACTGCTGTCCAGGACAAACAGGACTTCAATAAAGCCAGCTCTAAAAATGGGATTATGCTTGCTCCTCCCCAGCATCCTGGATAACATTTGTTTTCCCTGGTTTAGGGCTGGACGTAGAATCCCTTTGGTGGTGAAAGTGAGTACAACAGTAAAGATCAACACAAAAGTTTTCAGTTTAGGCTTTGCTGGCACCTGAGCCCACCTACACACAAAAGCAGCCAGTTTCCAGAGAACACTCTTGTGAAATATTTCAACTAGAGTAATAGCCTTAATAGCACAGAAAAAATCAGTAGCTCATAAAAACATCCTCTCTTCCCTTGTTATCAATGGCTAAACTGAAGGTCAACAGTTGCAGGGCTGTTTCTGATTGCTAAGACTGGCCTGGATGGCTGGGTGGTCCAAAGCAAACCGTTGCTGGATGTCCTAATCAAGGCTGTACCTCAAAGATGCTGTCTCTATAGTACCAGCAGGGTTCAAAACACCCTGTGCTTTGGCATTCTATCAAAACAGAGGGAATTTATCAGACCAAGCCTCAGTATCTTATCATATAGGGTCATAACTTTTTCTGGAACTTCATTCTCCTTAGACTAGTCACACTGTAAATCTATTCTTTTGAAAACTAAGGCCTTCAGTAAGTCCTGAACTTCAGTGTATGGTTTCTCTATACTTGAGCCTGACATATTCATAAGCAAATCATTTTAGTGTAATGGTCTCAGTTATCCCTCTCAGAAAATGGTGGTTTAAAAAAAAAAGTTACATAAAACTTTTCATAAAGCCTTAATCTCATGAATGATTTGCCATCCCATTTGCTCTTGTCATACTTTATCACTGTATAATAGCACCATCCCACCACCAGGAGTGGTTTATTTGCACATGCAGCCAGGTAAGACAGATGCTGCCAAGGGCAGCTGAGCTGTATTCAGTTTCCTTCCATAGCCTTCCTCTACTTTGCGCTTCCAGAGAAGGGTCATACATTTAAAATGCTCTCATAAACAGGACAAAGCAAAAATTTTGCCTTCTAAATTAAAAAAATTGATGATAGTGGTGGCTAATTTCCATAATTAAAACAGTTCTATCTATGTGAACCCATTGCAGGGCTAATGAGCCCATTCCTTACAGTACATGCCACAAAGCTATAGACTTCACCCCTTTCTTTCAGAAATAATGTTTTTCCAATTGCAATGTCATGCCTAAATTTGGCCTTCATTTCTCTAATGAAGTATTGGTAAGCCCAGTAAGGAGATGCAGATCTCCACAAGCACGTTTCCCATGTCTGTCTGCCAGCACTTGCTGCTGTGCTCTACTGAGAGAAAGGGGATTCTGTCATCGTGCTCCTGCACTGATGAAGTGTTTGCCGGCAAGCACCAGTAGGCTCTCCAGAAACATGACACAGCAAGATAAAGCTTATACAAACTGAGAAGCATAAACATAGCCTACTTGTGTTAATCCTGTAAAATCACACGCCTATGACAAGAGGAGGCAGCCCTGGAGAGTGCTGCGGTCTGTGATTCCCCACTGCAGTTTTTCATTCCTGAAGAGACAGAACATAAATGCAGGTGTGTCTTACCTTACCATGCAAGGTGAGGCTCCTTTGTAACTCAATTAGCACCCATACTAACTAGGATGGTTAAGACCCACTTTCAACATACACCGAGAATAACAACACCTCCACTATGTTAGCTATCAAAGCTATACAAGATTGTAGATTGTTTCAGGGATCAAAGGCAATCTGTCACACTTCATTACAAGAAGAAAAAAGGCACTCTGGCTTCAAAAGACAGTGCATTGTCCTTTGTTTCCTCCTCAAAAATAATTTTCAAGAAGATGGTGAGCCACCTCAGAGAAATCTAAATTAGCAAGCTTTTTGACAGTACCTTCTAGCTCTTACTGCAGTTTGATCTTCTCATTCTTTTTCCTTCTTCTTTATGTCTATCATAAGTGTAAGTTAACTGTTTGGCCTGCTGGCTTAATCCTGGGGCACATTAAGGAATAAAAATTTAAGCACTTCATCAATCTGCAAGTTACCTAAAATTGTTACCCCTCCTCCCCTGTTTGCTTTGTCTTGCTCACTGCAAGACTAAGAATGTCTGCAAGAGGCTGCTAGAAAATATCTTCAATTAGATTTCATATTTCCCTGACTGAAGTGATTTCCCTGACTTTCAGTCAGATTCACAGAATAAATTACACTAACTGTGAATAAAAATAGCATCAAGATTAGAAGACTTTGATACTGTTTGAGCTGTAATTCATATGGATACCTTTTTGAAGCATCATTTGTTGAAAGCATTCACATTTTCATGACTGCTTTAAATGTTTTTTAACTATTACATAAGGGAATTTTCAGAATTTTTGTAATTACCCAAGGCAAAAAGCTCAGCCAGCCATACAAAGTTGCAAACTGGAATACACCCATTCATATGTCAAAGATAATAAACACTAGTGAAGCAATATTACCAGTTTAAACTTGCTTTTCCTATATCCAGGGCTATTTTACATGACCAGTAAGGTCTCCATTGACAATCTACATAGCCCATCACAAATGGGCTAACAGAGCTAGGCCAACAGCACTAAGTTCATTCAGTTTAGGGCAGAACTAAGAGAAAACATGGATCTTCATCGAATTCACCTTCTCTAAAACTGTCACCCAGATACCACTGACCACCTGTATCTTATATTTGCCTCTGGGATCTAGTTTTCTATTTCAGTAATTGCATGTGAAAAGGGTTTTCACTATCATCAAACTCTGAGGTAAAATACTTAATGGACAAGATGCTGATTTACCACCTCTTGGGCTCTCGCCTCATAGGTAATGGTCACTCTTCCAACTGAAGTTGCCCTCTATATATCTGGTAACAGCCCTCATTAACATGCTATTTCTTTTCCTATTATCTGTGTATTAACATCACTGCAGGGTAGATTCCCAAAATTTACTTCAAGCTGACTCTCTAGGCAGGAACTGTCAGGACTGATGATGTCAAAACACTGGTGGAATAAGGGCTTCTACGCGTCTGCACTGTAATTTGAGAACTGTAAATGCTAGGGAATTAATGTTAGGGAAAGGCTAAAATAAAAAGAAACCCCTACACAGAGTGTGCTGGACAGGCACTGCAGCAATGGAGTCCTAAATCAGCAATGCCAATATCTGAAATGGTGTTAGTATGCTGTAAAGCAGTACTTAATAACAAAGCAATATGTCCACAAACACTGAGAGTAGATAAGGAAAATTAGGAAAGCACTCATCCAGGCTGCTTTGGGCTATTACTTTCTCTTTCCTTTTCCTTGAATATTTCTTTTTACTCAGCATTTAAAACCTCTACTTTTGCACAGAAATAAAAACTGAATTGTGGTTAGGGGAGGTCCCCCTTAAGTTATGACAATAAACACCCTTCTTAATAGGAATATTTTGTTGCCTAATCTTTTAGCCTACATGGATTAACTTAAATCTGGTTCTTTGTGACTCCATATTATATTCCTTAATGGTTTCTTCCATGTTAATCACTAAAACATCATCAAAAAGTTGAGGCATAAACTAATAAGCAAAGCTAATAGCAAACAACCAAAATGGAAAACTGCAAACAACCTCTGAATGGAGATGTTTGGTCTTTGACTGCTTCTTTCCTACTTTTCCCCCCATCCAGGTCTGTTCTTTCTCAAATGTTCACATGGAGATATGCATATATATGCACATATGTAAGCACATATACAGAAATATAGATGCCACTACATACACTACATATATATATAGTTATAGATACAAAAATAAAAAGACTGTTCTCTTCAGGATTTTCTTAAAAGCTTTTTTTGCTTAAAACGTGCGTTCTATTCTCTGTGTAGGATGGCTGGATGCCTTCCAAAATTCACTTTGATTCTTGATTACATATCACATTTCTTAAAATAACCTTTCTGAAATACTACCTGTGAACTGCAAATACTAGTGAGCTGGAGTCCACACCAGGCAATGCAGTGGGGGAGGCACTCTGCAGCACTTGGTGTTCCCCAGACTTCTCTCATAGTGTGCCCATAGCAAACCATGCCCACCATAAAGCACTGTTTTAGTCTCTCAATCAACCGTGGATTAGGTCTATGATGGCTGCACATTCAGACTCTGAGATTATGTAGTAGGAAAGAGGGCAACTTCTTCAAGAGTCATGAAAAAATGATATCTATTGCTTGGGATTACTTGGCATTAATATACAAATAAAGACAAGGCATAATTATAAAGTCTTCACAGCCATCTTGAGGCCAAACAGTGAAACTTTATCCACTTTGTTACTTTTTGAGTTGCTTCCTTAAACAAAACATAGACAGAATCAATAAGGAAAAAACACTAACATATGAGGTATTTGATCTCTCATGGAGAGATCACACACACACACACATACACATCTGATCTGAGAGATCTGTGATTTGGCCTCAGGTAAAAGGAAAGCGAATCCAGGATCTAATAATCAGCTTATTGATGTAACCACAACAAGTCTTGATGTTAAACCCTGCAAATAGTGATGACGACTTCTCTCTCAGACAGGCAGCACCCAAAAGCAAGGCAGGCTGCAACAATTTTCCTCCCTTAGGTTGGATAAGCAAAGGCAGCTTGGATAAGTTTGGCAGCTTCTCATACAAGAATGAGATGTAGCTGCTCTGTATCAGTCATGACTCAGAAGTCACTTTGTGTGCTGAAAATGACCAGTACATCAAAATAAAAAGGGTAGAGCATGGTCTTCTGGCTTGTGAAATTTGAGACTTTATGGAATATCTTATTTTTATCTATTTCACAAGGAAATGGTGGAATTCTTTCTTGCTATGAAATGTATTTCTGCCTCCCTTTGCATATAATATTGGTTTGCTCACTGAAAAGGATCATCATGATGAACTGTATGCTCTGGATAACTTTCATGGTTTTGCTCCATAGCCTGGACCAATGACTGACTATGCAATTAGTGAAAACAATTCAGATTGAGAGCACAACTTAAATATTTATTTATGCTTAAGAACGTGTTTCAGCACTTTTGAATAAGTTACACATATACCTAGTCTTATGAAATCTTCTGAATTAAGATGTTTTCTTGATGTAGGGTCTAGTGTTTGTCTTTCACAAGTATAAAACCAATATAGAGATAAAGTTGAGCTGAGACCAATTTTAGACAGCAGTCCTCACAAAACCATTGCAGGAAGAGGGGGTATTTTTGTTCCTCCAGTTTGCCCTCTCTTTTTCCTCATTTTATTTTTCACATTCATTTCTCCACCTAACTGGCCTGAGTGGTAAAAAACTGACACCATATTTTGTCATCTCCAGGTTTTACAACAGTTCCCTATACAAAGAATATTCAATTCCCAAACAATTGCAACATTCCTGAGGAACACAGGCAGTTTGTACTCATCAACATAGAGCAATGAGCAGAATCCTAAGCTAATGGCCTTCTTGCTCATTACATACAAGCTGGCTGAATGTAACAGGCCCTTGGGAGCAAATGCTATTTGCTGCCTGTTAGATAATGCATTAAGACATGATTCTAGTTAATAAGGGGCACTCAGATGCCACACAAGGGACACTAAACACCTGCACCTGTGAAATGGCCTCCCATAAAGCAGCACTCACAGGTTTTTTTAAACACGAAACTCTGCTGCAGGAAGAATATTATTAATGGTGAAGGCAAAGGAATTCGTAGGAGTTCATATAGAAATTTCTTCCAAGGTCTACCACAGAGCTTCAGAGCCAGGGCAGGGACAATTCTGTGGTTCCTCCATGGGTCACAGCACCATAATTTGCTGCACTTGGCTTCATGCCACACAGGCAAGAGTTGTTTCCCTTTATCTTCCATTTGCCCAGAACAACCTGCATGACAGCTTTCACTGGCAAAAAAAGTCCTCATGGTTTTTGGGCACAGGAAAAGAGAGCTACTTGTCTCCAGAAATGTCTTGAAAACACCAGATGTTTGAACAGGAGATGCCATAAACAAGAACCCTATCTACTTGGAAATGTAATCTGTAGACAGCTCATCACAGATGTGTTCTGGATGGCAAACAGAGGTACCACTCTTGTATTTTATTTCCTTTGCTTAAAAAAAAAAAAAGTCTAACAAGTTCTGTACTAGGATTCTTAATAAAAAGACCACTTTTTTTCTCTTTCACACTAGTAAATATGATCCCATCATACGACACACATGACCTTTTTTGACACTTAAAAATAATGAACCTTGAATTGAAAAATATGTTGAAAATATTTTTAGACGGGAGCCAGTTGGCAGTAACACAACCACCAGAAACTTAAGAATGTCTCAAAAAATATTTTGTCTACCCACACAGGCTCTCTGCGAGATTGTTCTGGGAAAGATGTCACACATTTCTACACAGCTATTTCTGCTTGGTGATGAAACAGAATAGTAGGGCTCAACAGCCCCTGTGGAAAGACAGGTAGAAGGGAAAAAAAAAAAAAAGTCTTAGGAAAATGGTCACTGATTCATCAATAGTACACATAATTTAAAGTCATGTTCAGCTAGGAACAATACCTCCAAAACCACATAGCACAAAAAAGCCAAAGTGAGCTCAGTGTGTTTCAAACCATTACAACATGTACATCTGGCTTGTACAAAGGTAGACAGTCAGGATGGGGTTATCTCAGAATAATTCTTCATGCCTTAACATTCCCCAAATTCACCTATTTATTTCACCAGTCTAATGTAGCTCATTAGTGCAAAGACATGGCTTAAAGGTACAAATTTAACATAAAGTAAGATGTGGTAAAGTTGTTTATCATTTATTTACCTGAAAATTCATCCATCTTGGGCAACTCTTTTTTTTTCCTGTTATTCCGTCCTGCTTGTCTGCAGTACTGCCCTTGAAGCTGAAGAACCAAATGAGCTCTGTGGTGTCCTGTTCAGTCTGTCTGGGAGATCTGACAGGCAAACAGACCTGGCACCTGGGCTGTAAAGACAGGAAATGGCACCGAAAATAAAGGCCAAACTGCGAGACTCTAGCTCTTGCAAAAACGTTGTTGCAGGCTCACAACGGTCACTATTGTAAGATCAACATCCTGCTACAGATGTATGCCTGCACAAGAAGTCCCTGGGCTAGAGGCCACCTTCTGTGGTGTTTGAGTTCATGTTAAAAGCACTAGCCTTCCTGCAGATGAAGTTATTACTAAGTTCAGCAGAGACTCCAGGCACATATTCCCTGAGACTTCAGGGGAATACTATAATATTCCAGATAAGATTGTGATAACTGTTTCAGATGCTGACTCTTTTAAACCATGAAATATTGATCTTTTGTTTTTTTAATATTAACAATTTATTTCTAAATTACAATCAAGAATAAAATAAGCAAAAGTCACTAAAGAAAAAAAAAGCAGATGAAATTTAAAAAGCTCTGTAATTTTCTCAATATGTTTATCAAAATAATTCACCATATTTCTATTCATTAAGGTTACTCAGCACTTTCAATTATAAGGCTCTTTCTAGTTGCTTAACACTTTGTCTTTAACTGCTTAGGCTGAAATTTCCTATGTAATTTCTAAGCTTCAGTTTCAGTTCCAGAATAACCACAGTCATTTTTCTGAGCAGAAAATAACAGAAGAAGATCAATTGTTTTGCCCAAGTTGAAAGAAAAAAAAAAAAAAAACTAAACAAAAACACAGACCGAAAATAAAAAAGAAACAACCAAAATACTACATCAAATAATATCCGATAATTCAAAAACTGAATTATAAATGTACTGCAAAAAGAGCTGAATTCAAGTTCCCCAGGCAACCACCACTTTGGCATTTTCTAACCCAGTTTCACACTTACTTCTCCCTTAATGCCACTATGAGAACTGTAAACTACAAAGCTCATACACGGCATTTAGCATGGGGTATTTATTCTTACAGTTTTCTTGAAGCAATTGTTTATTTGTAAGTGATTGGAGGTCTGAGGGTTGTTTAACTCACTGCTGGAGGCCTATATCTGGATTTGAAGTCTTAATAGACTTCTAGTGCACGGTAAATCCACATGCAAAGGCCAATTTGAAATTGTATCCTCTCCAGGAGGATACTGTGGGAGACTGTGTCAAACGTCTCGCTAAAAGTCCAGGTACACAACATCCACAGCCTTTCCCTCAGCCAAGCGGGTCACTTTGTCATAGAAGGAGATCAGGTTTGTCGAGCAGGACCTGCCTTTCATGAACCCATGCTGCCTGGGCCTCATCACCTGAGTCTCCTTCATTATCTCTACGGATACAGGAAATTGCACAGAACACCTTACACAACCGCAATCCATGAAAATTATCCTAATGTTTCTGTGAACTGTTGAGAAAAAATTAGTTTTGCCAAGATGGGTAAAATTAATCTGTTGTCTGCAAATGAGTTTTTTGCTGATCTCAGAAAAAAAAGAGCCCCATAAGGAAAATACAGGTCTTTGCACTTGAGGGATATGTGCAACTTCTCAGTCCTGCATCACTTGCAAGATTTGCTGGAAGGCAATTCAGAGTAGCAGACAGAGAAGGCTACAGAAACCTTTAACGTCAATCGTTAGGTAAACCAGCCTCTGGACCCTGATCCACACAACAGAGTGTGCTCTTAGTCACACTACTTGAATCAAATGTTTTTATTTAGAGTGGAGAGCTTAACTTGATAAAGCGTTCAGCATCACGTGGTCCGGTGCTCACATGAGAGGGATAACGGGGATCTTGATTTTTAAGTTTACTACTCCCTTTACCCCCAGAGCAAGCGGGGCCAGACCCTGGGAAGCAGCTTTAAAAACTGGAGGAACCATGGAAGGGGCTGGCCATGGAGTGGCACCAGCATTTGGCAGCACAGGTGCTGTTTATAGTGGGGAGGTGCTGGCAGCCCCTTGGCATGCTCCTCGGCATGCTCCTCATACTACGAGTCTGTGCATGTGCACTGGGCTGCCTTTACAACCAGAGCAAGATGTTAAATCTGTCATTGTCTGTCTCCGACTTGACTCCAACTGCTGTCTGCTGGCAAATGCTGACACCCAATGCCTGAATGGGGTCTCTGTGAAGTGGGCACTTGCTATGGTCTGCTCCACCCATCTCATGTTTCAAGACTGATGAAATCTGGAACAGTCTTTCGGGTGCTATCAGCAGTAGATGAGATGATGAGTCTTATCAAGCACAGCTGGGAAAACTCCATTTTAGGATCCATATAAGAATTATCAATCAACAACTGTTCAGATTCTCCTGCACTCCCTCACACAAAAATATACATATTTCCCACTGCCTCCAGGAGTCTCCTAAAAAATATACAAAGAGGAGAAAACCTTTCACAATGGGCTCATTGTGACTGATGTGCTACTGAAGTGTAGCAGATTGAAACTGCATGGCATGTTGTGCCATAATGTCTGTATCTGGATTATTCCCTCTTTCAGCAGCTATCAAATATGGTTTTATCTTTTTTTTTTTTAAAGTAGTTTTTGCTGAGTGAAAGTAATATAGTCCCTCTGAGGCTTCTGAGGCTTATAAAAAAGGTACTTCATTTTTTCATTTGCGTGCACACACTCGGGGTTCCTACAGTTTGTGCTCAATCAGTAAAACTGAATGGAAATAAAAATGAAAAACGAAAGATGTAAAGCTCACAGATTTATTTTTGTCTTGAGCACCTTCAGGATAGAAGATTTTTCAGCCTCTAATCTTAATGATACAGCAGTGAGAAGGAGTGATTATGTCTCTGAGCTTTACACATTAATTGAGCTGTATTGTATACTCTTAGTTGAACTAGTCCTTGTTATCACCACCTCTGTGAATTTCTCCTTCAAAACAATAAAGATTATAGTTGCAAAAGAATGCTTGATTTAAACAAGGTAATGAGAAGAGTCGGGAGTCTCTGGGAACAGCTGATTTTATAGTCTATTAAGAGCAAAACCTTTTACAGCAAAGTCCTGATCTATCTGTTTATAAAATAAGTATTTTGAAAGAGAGGATTACTTTTAGAGGATTCTGTGTGGGCATCCTGAATACTCAAGTACAGCCACAGAATCACTATATAGCAGTTATAGATATACAATGAAACACAATTCAACATGTTTGCATTTATTGGCCAGATTTTTTAGGTTGCCAAATATTTTGCAAGCAGTAACCAGCGCATCTTTGAAACACCCCAGTACAGTGAGGTGGCTGTTACTGCATTTCTCCTTTTACTGAAATAACAAGGTCAAAATGTTCCACTTTATGTGGATTCTCAATATAAGACAACTGAAACCTTATTTCAGAAAGTACTTAGTGTTCTGTAAATCTTCGTGTTGAAAGCCCAGCTCAGGGATCCTCCTGCAATTTAGAGGTCTCTGTCAAGCACAGGGAACAGGTGCCAATCATCTTTGAAAAATACAATCTAGGTCCCCATAACAAGGGCTGAAATATCCAAACCTCCACTGCAGTGCTTCCTTCAAGAGGCTCCTTTCCCTAAGCTTACCTCATTGTCTGTACAAACTGCCCACCCTCTACAACAAAGGACATATGGTTATTGTATGAAGTCCATGGGTTCTTCTTAATTAAAGCAGCCATTTGAAGTCCCACCCACATGTCATAATTTTTCACCTTTTCACCTTTGGATGTGGCCTGAACAAGGCTACAGTCTAATCTGTTCTTCATGTCACATGTCATCGCTCACTGCTATGCACCCTGACAGCCTGATCCAGGTATTTATTGAAATATCAAAAGCACACACCTCAAGAAGATATCATTTTAGCAGACACATATCAGTAACTGCAGCAACAGGTAATGTTCTCCATGACTCCCCTCACTCTTCTGTTATGAGTAGCCTCCCACCTCCTCCTGTCATGGTGCCACCCAGCTCCACAGTACAGCTAGATCACTTCCTTACCCTGGAGCCTTTCAAAGAACTGTGAGTTTCCACTTCACCCATTATCCTGACCTTTTCATATCTACTACCACGTGTTCACAATAAGAGGACATCAACCTTAAATTTTATTTTCCAAGGTTCTTAAAGAACATTGGTTGAACTACAAGCAATGGTATGAGGAATCACTCCACACTTCACTAGTACAACTTCTCACCCACAAAGAGGAAAGTTTTTACTTTCTTTACTTTATACTTATGTTCATACCAGACATTACAGGAAAGAACTAGAAAAAGAGGGACATCTTTTATTGTTCCTGTATTCAACACAGAGTTTTCCATCTGAACATACTAAAACAGAAGACACAACCTGACTGGATTATTGTGCTTTCTGTTACTGCAAGAAAACAAGGCACCTGAAAGAACCATCCAAAATGTCAGCAAGCAGTGGGCCACTTTGGTGAGTCAAGGCTCTGCAATACCCAAAGTTATAACTACAGTTGCAATCAGCTGTTGGCTCAATAACATTTCAAAGAAGCATTCAATATTCCTACAGGATTTTCTTCTGGAAGAGGCATCTACTGCATATGCTGCCATCTTGGTTATTTTGCCCCCATTGGTGTGGTATGGTGGGACACTTCAGTGGTAGTAAAATAAGAATGCTCACTGTTTTTATGGAGTCTTGCAACACAGGCTTTTGATTTGGGCCAAGTGATTTCTTTTTAGCTTACAGTACCTATGGGAGTTCTTTTCTCTCACTTTCCTCAGAGATAGGTGCTTCATTTCATATATGCCTAAAGCTGTGTTTACTACTGGGAAATATACTTCCAACACAAACAATCTTATTGGGACTGGAACAATGACAAATCAATCATTCCACGGATTGGAAATGAATGCTGGAAGCAGAACTGTGTAAAACTGTTATTTCCAAGATATAGCAGATAAAACTGGCCTCCAATTTATTTAGCAAGTCTTTGCATCCGTGAGAGTCTGCACCATATTTTGGGTTCAAGTTTCCTTAAGGCTAATGCAGCACTATCTTCATTTATATAAAAAGAGCCAGAAAGCCATTTGCTTTCCAGCTGTCCATCTATGTTTTGGTTTCTACCATTTTAATTGCACAAGCACACATTGTATACACTCTGAAGTGTCCACACTAGGTGCTGACATACTGAAGACTATGAATAAGCATATAGTACCACTTGACACTAATGTCACTCAATACTCTTGCTAAATTACTCCTAACTTGCCAAGCAGGTGAGCAAAAAAATCGACACCAAAATGTCTTCAGTTAAACAGGTAAAAGGGGTGCCCTACTATTTCCTGTTCATTTCTCAACATAAACTTCCTATAGCTTACGAAAACAATTACTTTCATCCGTGAAGCCATTTTGAAAAGATGTTTTCAGAATAATAGGATTGCAAGAAGAAAAACTATGTTTATTCTTAACATGAAGAAATTTGCATTGGCTGATTAGCTATTTTTATGGCTTTAAAACAGATAGGATTCTACCATTGACCTTCTGAACCGTGAATTTCTGATGACTTAGAATTTACTGAAGCATTTAATTTTCTTGCCAACCATTAGTACTATTGAATAAGCTGTAGCTAGCATAGGAATAAATGAGATCATTCAGAAAAGTTACAACTGCTTTTTCTTACGTTTCAAGATAACAAATACAATAAATGTAAAACTGCACCAAATTCTTGTTTAGCACTTGACCATTTCAGTCAAAGCAGGAAAGCAATTTCCTTTCCTCCTTTTTTAATAGGGAATGGGAAAGTAATTTTGAAAGCTCTGCTTTTTCTGAAATCAATGTGCAGCATCTTCGCTATTTAGACATTGTTGATTAAGTTAACTCTGGCTAAAGGATGAGTCATTCACTACTATAGAATTTTTTTGTGCTCATAATGTTTTACTTCAAGCAGAACAGAAAGAAGAAATTGCCCAAAATACCTTTAGCCCTTATTATGTGTAAGACATTAAACTACAATCAAGCAAAAGGAATTGACAGCACTGCTCAGAGGCGAGTACATACATTTTATAGCATATTCCTCAGGCTGGCTTTGTAACCTGTGTGCTCCTGACTTCAGACAAGAAAAATTCAAACACCACCAGGTAATGATGAAAGAGAACTATATTTTGTGAGAACCCCAAGAAACTATAACACTCTGTTTATCTCATTTTTGAAATACTAATACAGTGTCCTCTGTCATCCCTGTACGAGTAGATAGGAGGAGTTAATAGCATAAGGTGTTCCTTCTGTTTCGGGTATTTATGTAGATAAAGAACATTTCAACATACAGCTCACTCCCATTATATGATGGACCCTTAATTTTGATCTGGTTGACCGTCTGTGGATTCTAATAATTAGCAGTATTAAAGTCTAAACAGTGTCTAACTAAAGCATATTTTCTAAACAGTCTTTCAGTCTCAAGCCAAGAATAGCAGGACAGGGAGTACTGGAAAAAACACCACTTCCTTTGATAGCTTCCCCCAATGACTCATCACTCTCCCTCAAAGACAAAACCTCCCCTTACTTCCTCACTGAATTTGTCTGATTTTAGGTTCCAGATATTAGTTCTTCCTTTTGGTCCATCTCAGCCAGGTTAGGTACTCTGCCTTTCCCTCTCAAGAAGCTGTTGTTCTCTGTAATTGAATTACTTTCCTTGATGATCTAGATGTATTGAGGTAAAGGCCTCTCACATCAACACATCTTACATTACATACTTCCCCACATTCTGGTGGATATTTGTTCAATTCATTTTTCAAAACACAACTGCAGAACTGTGTACAATACAAAGTATTCTACAACCAGATGTACACATCCATTTTCTCTTACTTGCTACTCATGTTTATTTGTTCTGGAAAGGCATCTACAGCTGTTTTAGGCATGGCATCACTCACTGATAGCTTCTGTGGGATTTTTTGTCAGCTGCAACGTCCAGATTTTTTCCAAAACAAGTTCAGCATGGTTTTTTCATTCCTTTTTTCCTTTGGAATACAGAAATTATCTGTATTAAAATAGAATATGCTCAAATAATACAAAGCAGGCTCTTTAGATCCAGTTATTACCCTTCGTTACTCTTACTATGATCTTTGTAATCTTATAGCCAACAATTTTTTAACATCCATAATTCTATTTGTTTTCAGGTAATAAAACCCTACTCGATGCTTCCATCAATCTAGTACATACTCAAACAAATCTACTAGAAACACCACTATACAAAGTGATTTTCTCTGCAGCATCCATTATCCATCTTTGAATTTATTTAACACACTCTTGATTTACTGGTATTATTTCAGTGTCCTTTTAAAATTGAAATATCACTGGATGAATGCCATTCAAATATCTATTATGCAGTTACCTTGAGCAACCAAAGTTAAAATCTGATTGAACAAGACCTGTTTTCCATAGAAAAATGTGGAACTTGCTGCATTACTGTTTTATTTAATCAAATCCAATATCAGGCCTTTCTATTACACTGCCTAAGGCTGAACTCAGTTTAACAAGTTACCCATGCTACGCTTGTCTACTTCAAATAGCTCTCTGAAGTGTTATAATCTTCCCCATTTATTAAATATTAATGCTAGCAAGAAAGACATCTTATCCAGTGGTATTAGACTGTGTACAAATTGTCCAGGCCTTCTGTCTAAAGTGTTTATCTTTAAACAGTGCTAATTATTATTCTCCTTAGTGAATGAGAAGGCAGTATGTCATCCTCAGATAATACTGGCACATCATCCAATTTATTTTCAGATACAGAAGATAAATTGTTATGAACACTTGTCTCTTCCCTACATCATCATTTTAGCACCTCCATCTATAAATGGACTTTGCCATTCTTTGTCTCCTCTATACACAAAATTTTAAGTATTTTGCCTCTCTTCTCTTTTTTAGAACAATGATTCTAGATTCCCTTAAGAGTGTTTTACGCATCCCTAACTTTTAAGGTTTTTAGACATTCCTATTTCTCCCGTTATTTAGATATTGCTTTTATTGTTTTAATTTAAAATTTTATTTGTCCACTGAAACAGAAGGCCTTAATTAAAATTCCCCTCTTTCTCAACCACATTATTGCAGCTTTTTCACTTCATCATAAACTGTAAGATTCAATTTTTTATTAATGTTTTTTCCATCAGTTTTATTTATAGTTGTCCTTATCTTTGCTAAACAAGGCTTTTATAATGTAAAATAAATATTTGACCACTTGATGTCTTCCTTTTCCTTATGTTAAAAGTAAACAGATCATAACTACTGATTTATAAGCTGCCAACCAACTTCCATTGCAGCCATAACCTTACCTTAATCTATCAATTTAAGGCTCTAAATGTGACCAACATATTCATGCAATATCATTAGAGAAAGAAAATCATTAATAGTTGTTAGACACTTCAATGACTTTATACTATGACTGCTTGCATGTCTCTTCTAAATTGAAATTCCACCATAACAAAAGGTCTCTTTTTCTATGTATTCAAAGTGCTCAGAATAACTTTCTTTGCTCTTTATTCTTTGTTGTTTATTCTGATTCAACAACTATTAAACACTCCAGAATTTAGACTATAATATTCAACCATAATTGTTAGAGCTCTAGATTATATTTTTATTAGTTATTGATTACTTGAAATCTAGTGATGTTATTCCATTGTAATGCCACATTTCCTTAAGTATATCTCTAAACTGTTCCAAATGTCCTAGGTAGAATGTAGCCAATTAACTAGTCTGACTTGTAATGTTTCAGTACTGACAAGAAGTTCCCATTGGGTGTTAGAAATACCTGTTACAAAACAAATTTCTCACCAGTTGGATTTACAACTTCCTCTTGCTCAATGTTAATATTTATTGTACTTTTATTTGTATTTTCACATTAATTGCAATTACTCAAAATTTATTAAAAATTAATGGACAAAATTTTTTCAACTAATTGATTATTTTTTTCATTTAACACATTGGTTTGCCTTCTAGGCACTGTCAAACTTGCCTCCCTAGCCTCTTCCTTCCAACTAGAGCATTGACACTACTCCAAGAAGTCTCCAGATACAAAACCCTTCTCTATGTTTAAGTGCAGACCAAAACCCTGGTTCTTCAAACATATTTCTCAGATTGAATATTTGAACTCTCAATATTTCCTACTTTCTCTCTTTCTCACAGAAAAAGCCTCACTTTCTTCTCTGCCACCCTTCGTAATTTCAAAGCTTTCTATAGACTGCATTGTGCAACATGCTGTCACCTAATTCATTTTACTCCCACTTCTATAATCAATTTGAGGAAATCTTCTGAAGACTCTATAATCTGGCCTAATTGTGCGAGTACAATTTAATCCTTTGATCTGAAGAGAAACTCATATTTCTACTGCATTAAATTAACATTCTGAATTTTCAGTACTTTCAATGGCAAATCATCAGCCCTCTCAATATTAGTAAGTTTCTTTGCCCTCTTTGTTGTTTCATCAGGTATTTATTTTCCTCGGAGGTTGAGACATGGTGCATTTATCAGAATAAATACTTCTAGCCAAGTTGAGTAACCCCTGGTTGTCATTTTTCACTAGTGGGAATTCTCTAGCCTATTTATTTAATATTAAATATTTAGTCACCTTAGTACAAATACTTTTTGTTTTTCCAAGCCACCTATGGCAATGGGTTTTTAACCATTTAAAACCATTTTTAACCATTTTAACCAGTTTTCATCAGTACTGCATAGTGCTGGAATTTGCATTTCCAAATTATTCATTTTGTCCTGCAGTTTATGCCACAACTTGCTCTTTACAAACCAGAGCTCTGGTCTATCTGTGTTTCACAACAAAGAACACCACATAAACTTTAGGAAATCCAGCAGGAGCATATTAACAGACATCTACAGAATCAGAACAGGACAAGCATATTCAAAAGGAAGTTTTCTTCCCAGTGACAAACATCAATCAGAAAGCATGTTTCTGCTAGAAAAGGCTTCAGTTAAACAAGTTCTCTGTGAACCAAGAACTAGAAGGAAAATAATTTTGAGATAAATTATGAAATACCAAGATATATACCCTATGGATACCAAACATAAAGAAATAGTCCCAACCAATAGTTTTTCCAGGGGAATACAGTGTTCAGAGCACGGCACTTTTCATCCGGACAGATCACAAAGTTGCAGGAATAGGGTTTCTGATGCCAATGAAGTTCTGCTGGCTAAAAATGTACTAGACAGACAATCTGGTTCTTTTTCTTGAAATGCTCCAGAGCAGTGAATTGTCATCCTGAACAGATTCTCAGTTTCCCAAATACATTAGAAAATGGAAACCAAAAATATTAACATCTCTGATGCTTATAAATAAAAGTACAGGAAAGGACATATGGTGGTCCCAATATTTTAAGGTTTTTCAATTGGTCTAAAACATCTGGGGACCACACATCTATACCTATCTCTCTGCTAAATGCCTGAACCAAACATTTTCTAAATGGAGAAACTAGTAAACATATTTCCACATTTCAGGGTCAATTTGGGGCTTTCTTTTATTTTCATTGTTTTCAAATCACTCCTTTCTTAATCTGTTTCTTTTTAATAAGACTCCTTCATAACCAAGGTGCAAAACTCTACATTCATTTCAGAAGGAAAACATGCCCTTGAGATGTCACCACATGAAATAAAATCCTGTGCACTGGGCCTCCTTCTTTGCCTCAGCCTGGGATCTTTTACAGATGTGCAAAGTGGAGGTGAAAAGTTGTCATTCTCAACCAGAGTGGCCACACAAGTGAAAGTGAAGACAAGCTTGCAGCCTTTGAAGAAAGAGAGCCTACGTACTGCTGGAGCTTTGCAATGAAAAGCAATATTCCTCCCCTCTGGAAGATCTACATCAACAGGACCGTTCCAGTGTCACCACTGACCAGTGACACTCCCTCTGATGAATTTTGGCGGCTGGTAGTGGTTATGGTCCCCTGCCATAAAACACTGGCACACATAAAATAAAGTTCACTGCAGCTGTAAACTTGTGTTTCCCCCCTCATACCTTTATCATTACTTCTTCTTTCTCCTTGTCATTTGGTTTTGCACAGCACAACTCCCTCTTCTTCCATGACAGAACAAAGATTTAACCCAGGAAAGACTTTAATTGGGCTTCTGAAGCAATAGGGTTGAAAGTGGATACACTTTCAAGAAAGGAGCATTTTTCCAATAAATTTTGAAAGTAGGCCATAGCTGAAATAAAATACATGAACTCTAAAAATGATCTTTCTTCTTAGGATGAGAAGTTGTGTATGTAGTTCTCTGGTACTCTGATATACATACAAGATGAAAAACACATTTGCCTCATAAATAAGGCTTGAAGAAGGTAATTTGTGTGTTTCCTTATGCAAAAAGTCTTTTAAATACTTGATAGACCACAATATCACAACATCTACGCTTTTTTTTTTTTCAGAGGAACTGATGGGCTAATAGCCAGGGAATACTGGAGCCTATAGATTCTTACAGTTTACTTTGCAAGTGTGACCTATGAGTTTTTAGTTTTATATGTGTACATCCATCTCTCACAAATCATCTTCAATTGTGAAACAGTTTTCCTCTGTGTATACTTAGATAATGAATTCTTCCTGTTGCAAAGTGACCTCTAGAGTCTGAGAACTAGTTTCATTTCAATTTGTGTCAATGAAATACTTGACAAATTGCTCTATTTAGAGTCACGTATATTCTGGATTTCAGTGCTGAGCATTGCTACCCCTCTGACAAAGATAAATCAGGCTGTAAGGTTTCCCTTGTATCTTCATGTCATGACTGCAATTACAGATATGAGCCCAAAGTGCAGCCTCTGAATGGAGTAGGATGTATCACAGAGACACACTGTTTACTTTTGTAAAGATTGCAGGCATCATGCCACTTAAATATTTTAGAAAGATCTTTAACCAAAGCATGAGACCTTGTTAAGGATAACCAAATATACTGACTAGGTAAGTGTATACAGATTTTTTTCCTGTATTTTGGTGCTGTTTTTTTTTTTTCTATTTAAATGAATATCAGTTAGAGGAACTGTCTGCTCAGTTTAGCATTGAGGCTACTGATTTAAGACTCTCCTCATGAAACAAAAAGCATTTCTGGAGGAAAGCCATGTCTTGGCCTCTTTTGTGACTCTGCGGGATTTTCCTGGAGGAGCCTTAACCCAATCTTCTATTCTTCTATATTAACAAAAAAACCCAACAAAATTTGTGTACTGTTGATCTGAAGGCAAAGCCTTCATCACAGGGATGATGAAATCATGATCTGTCCTTCCATATGCTGTACTGATACAAGCCAATGTTTCTTGGAGCAGCTGCCACTTATTCTTTTTTTTCCTTGCTCCTAAATTATTTGAGCTTCACCTGTTCCTTTCTCAAATTAGTCCAAAATTGTTTTTCATTTCTAGGCTTATGCCAACAGTAGCAACTGTACCAACTGGTACCTAGGCCTGAAAGCTGTGGGCCATTCACTTCTGAAACAATGTCTTCTTAATTTCTTTGAATGGAATCAAAGGTTTACAAAATTAGCCCCACAATCTAAAAAAATGGAAATTATTCCTGAAAAACATATATACAATGTACACACACATATACCATCATGTGTCTCAGGAACAAAAAATTATATAATGTCAGCTCCAAGAAACTGAGCAATCAACCAAAAACACAGAAAACTGTTTTGGTTGCGTAGCCTGTGATTGCATTAATTAGAAATGATAAGACACAAAAAATCCTAAGTCAGACTGTTACAAAGCTGTTTAAGTTTCCAAGTCCACATACAAATCAAAATTGAAATATTTCACTGAGGACCTTTTCTGTTTCTAATATTTTTTATCATATTAAGCTCTTGCTGAACTCTAAAACCATCAATAAACTTTACCTTGACAATATCAACTTAGGGTTTATGCACAAAATATTATTTAAAATTGCAGTTAAAGTTCATGTTTATAACAATGAAATTCTTTTTTTTTCACTAAGAGAAAGAATGCAGAAACATTCATGAGTTGCACGCTTCAAATTGAAAGCAAGAAAATCAATCTTGTATATATTTACTCTTCTAATATTTGTGAAGACAAGAGCATGCAGAATTTGTAACGTAGCTAGACTTGGTTCAGCTACATTTTTATATTTTCAATTATATTTTCTGGTACAGTGTAATTTCTTTAAATGCCTAATCTTTCTTCTCTACACCTGGTTTCTCTAGAAAATGTCGTTATTCCACATTTGCAAAACAATTCCCTCCTGATCTGATCTTCAGTAATGCAAGATGGTGGTTTCTAAACCTTTCAGTAAAGATTTCTAATTCAGCTCTCATAAACGCAGTGGAAAGCCTCACTTGCTGTGTTCAGTGAGAGCTGAACACACCTTAAAACCTGGATCAAGTCTTATTGACTGGAGATTACAAAAAGATTGGAGATTACATCTATCATTCACGATCCAACATGACTAAAAGACCATCAGCCACAGTTCAGAATCTCAATGACTTTCAGTTACTAAAGCAAAAGCCCTAGTCAGCTTCTACAAATAATTATCAGTAGACAAGATGAATAAGAATTCCTTGTTTATTCCTATCTAAGATTTATAGTTGTAAGAGGACCTATGAGTAAATTTTTCATAGACTTCATTTCAGGTACTGGCATGCAGTTATTAGTAAAAACATATCCCTACAGGCTCTGAAGAACCAAGAAAAATCAGTGACGAAATCCATGTCTTAGTCATTTAAAAGAAATCTTAGAAAATATGCATAGCAAAACTTCAATATATTGCAATCCAACTTCTACATGGACATTTTGAAAAATGTGAATATCATTACAAGTAGTACTGCTGGTACCACTTTGCAGGGGAAAAATACAAACACAAGCTCCACAGAACCATGTTTTCTTTAAGTGAAAGAATTCAGCCTCTTTGCCATAGTAAATGAAAGCAGACTTTCAGACAGACACTGTTAAAAAGGAAAAGGAAGAACTGAATTTGATGTCATGCTTGCTTTTATTTTTGTAACTGGGGTTTGAATTAAAGATTTTCTTAAGTGATATTGAAGTAAAATTAAGAGAAGACATTTCATAGGCAGGATCACTAATCAAACACAGCCTAGATAATGTGCACCATGTCTTGCTCAATGGGAAGTAATTACTACAACATTAGCTTTGCAGTGTTTAAACAACCATTTCATTACATTTTTTCTACACTGATTAAATTTTCTCAGCATTTATAATGCATCATTACATCTGCTTTGTGCACAGATAATGCACAGCATAGCTACTCATTAAAACTTCCCTGCTCTCCTTCATAATTTTTAATAAATCTAATTTCAATGATTTGCATAAAGTTTTAAAAAGAATTGTTAGTTCTTTATTAACACCATATCTTAGGTGTGAAGTGACAAGACTACCACTTGCCAAAAGCAGTTGTTTTTTTGTTTCAAGGCCTCAGGGAACTACATATGCCAGAGATAAATAAGAGTAAGCTCTAGTCACAAACATTGGTATACTACAGTGGCCCACAGCCAAGGATCGCTGTAGTATGGCATGAGCATATGACCTTACTGCTGTTCCCCTTGTTGCTATGACATTTTGTCTCATGACTGCAGTAATGGAAAAAATTAAAAATCACGGTCTTCTGGTTCACAATAAGCTTCATAGATATGAAGGATACTTCAGAGAAAAACTAAGGAAATAACCTATTTAAATTATCTCAAGAAGAATTTTATATTCTCTCAAGCTAAAAGCTACGCTGACTATTAATCCAGATGTACAAAATGGTTATTCTGGGATGAAAAAAATCCTTGCTTCAAACTAACAAATGAAAAAGCCTGACTTATTTCTTTAAAACATTGTCAAGAAGGTGATTTATTGTAATTATTGTCCTTTATTTCATCATTAGATGCAAGACTGTATGAAGGAAAAATAGAAATTTCAATTTATTTTTCTTTATCATTTACCTTTTTTTTTTTTTTCTTTCTTAGATGTCTTACTTTTATGTAAAAGCATCATATTTCATATTTGGACAACATAATTTGCTGCCAGAGATTACAGATCTGGAAGTCCTGAGGGCCCTGATTCCCAAATACACAGCTGCTGATTATCATGAATTTGAAGCTCCATTCTCATTCACAAAGCATCATGAAGTTTGAGGGGAACTTCGTTACCAGGGTAAAAATACTCTTTTGGCGATCATCAGAATGGAATATCCATCTTCATTCATCTCTCCACCATGAAGTAACAAATCCTGACAAATGAGAACGCTCAATCAAAGCCAAGTTCTGCTTTCAGTGACATTGATGTAAATCCAAAGAAACTTCTCTCACTTTGGGGAGGTTAAGGTAGTAATATCCAAGATGAGGATTTTCCTGACATGTTTAACATTTTTATTATTTTAATTAGAATGACTCCAAAAATGGAGCGCTGAAGAAGATGTCATCTTTATTTCCTTTCCAATACTTGTTCTTTAATTCATTTATTTCTGCAGTGCTCCAAAATTATCACATCATTACTTTCACATGTTTTTAAAACTTACTTCAGACAGAATCCAAATAATGGATGATACTGTGAGTATAGCTGTGCAAACAGTCAACCCCAAGGAATAACCTTATATTACAAAACAGTGAGGTGGGAAAATGACGAAAATATTTTTTGACTCATTTACAATAAGATGGCTATGTGCAAATCTGTGTGGCTAGTGATGAACTTGTATGCTGGGTAATATCTTATTTCTTTCCCAAAAGCACGTTGGTGGGTTTTCTTACTTACAGCTTACTTTCCTTTTGTGTGCAAGCTGATCTGTGCTAGAATTGTTTCTGTTTGCTCTATGGGCATTTCACAACAGAAAAAGAAAAGGCATCTTCTATTCTTGCTATAGATGAAAAAAAAATTTTTTAGGAGAAATGAAAGCTTTTATCTGCTTAGTAAATTATAACTTGTGCTCTGCTCAAAGAGAACATGTCTGGCTGGAAATTTTTCTTTGATGGGAATTAAACAACACCAACATTTTATTAGATATACCTGGTCTACACTAACAAGACAGCAATAGAAGTTTTACACTAGACATGAAAGCTAAGGATCAGTTCCAGCTTTATGGGCATGCTGCCAATAATTACTCCTCAACAATCTTTGTCTCAGGAAAGATCACTCCTCTGTCCTCACCCATCTCTGTAGGCAGAAGTTCTTGAAGTCCTTCTAGTGTATTTATACACAACAATACTATTTCAAAAGAAAGCACTGGCCTGTGATCAAAGAGAATAAATACTCCCCTTTCCCCTTTCCCCCTCAGAGAGGCCACACTATTTGAAGTCTTCCAAATAAGCCAAATACAAAAAAAAAGAATCAAAAGATTGTAAAGGAACAGCCTTTCAATAGCTTGACATCAGAAAAAAAACTGGGAAAAGATAAGGAAAACACCAGAGAATAACATCTGTCTTAAAACTCAGAACCAGTCTGCGGTCCCATAATGAAATAAACTTTTAAGATCCTTTCATTAGACACAATTAGAAGTTTCTTTCTTGCCCCTCTGTCTTCAGCTGCCAGAAAATCTGAGGCAGGAAGCAAGAGTCTTAAGGGCCAAGCAAACCACAGGACTTTCATCCTTCAGGTCATGGGATCAGATCATTCAGAGGTGAACAGCACAGCTCTCAGACAAGAGTACCCTGTCTTTCTTTGTAAACAAAAGGAGAAACAGTACCCCAAGACTCATTTAAACTCTCCAACACTGCTGATATTATAGGTTTTGGTTTCTTTTCTCTTGAAACCATTTCTTTTCATTTTAAACTTGAAACACCCATCCATCACATCACAGGTGTTCATCCATGCAGACTGTGGGTGCACTGACCCATTCATTAGCAGAGGAGCAGAGTCAGTGTCCAAAGGGTGTATTCATGTCCAAAAAAGGATCCAGTCTTACCTCACCACAGGTTCCTGCTTGAAATTTAATAGGATTTGTAGATGAGCACTCTTTTTCCATTGGTATTGCTAATACCTACTGCTTCTCATAAAAGTAAAAAGTCCATGCCAGTGACAGCTTCTTCTTTCTTCCTGTCCCCCAGTTTTGGAGGGTTTTTTTGTCTTCACAAGGCAAGGGGAATTTTTAATTTTTTTTTTTCTGGAGAACTTACAGGTAAATGACCTTGACAAAAGCTACGTAAATAAGAAGGAACCAAAGCTACAACAAAGACGACACCCGCCAAGAAATGAAACTACTCTTAAAATTAACTGAATGAAAGAGTTGATTCCGTGAAAGAGATTAGGTCTATGTAAAAATAGAATATTGGGTGCTGGAATATTTTCTAACATGATTTTAAGTAAGAATTGTCTCTGCTCAACTGCATTTTATTTAAAGAACGACTAAAGAAGAGTGCATTCATTACCTAGATCATTATCCTGGGCTGAGCATAACTATGCAAAGGTTGCTACATAATTCAGGCAAAATATTTATGTTCTCCCTGCTTCACTACCCTTAACTGTAAAACTAAGTCAGTTACTTTCATGATCACATTTTGGTCTAACTAGCTCTTTAAGATCCTCAGTAACCCATGCATTGTATTATTTGCATTGTATTTTTTGTATTCACTTGCAGAAATCCTGCAGTTGCTACCCTAACATACAAAACTTCCATGATAAAAAACAAGTGGTGGATGAATGTATTGACAGATCAATGAAGTCAGACTGTGAATTTGAGGCCAAATAGTATGAAGTGAAGAAGGAGGACAACTGGAATTCATAGTGACATATTAGAGACACAGAGCTGACAAATATCATAATCATGTTGGTTAAGAAGTATCCAGATCCCATTTTCAGTTAAACATAAGTCTCAGTGTATTACAAGTCTCTTAAGCTCTGCTGGTTCTCACACAAACATCCCTGTTATCTCCACATCATAGTCTTCCTATGAAGTCCTTCCTTAATGCATTTCACCCACTGCTCACAGAAACAACCCAAAGCCTCCTGGATCTTTTTCCATTACTAACAAAATTCCTATTGTGTTCTGCCTTGCATTACTACTCCTAGAGCAATTATTTACCATTTGCCAAGTGCAGAAAAATTACTTTCTCTTCCTTTTCTACAGTTAGCAATACTGGACTCCGGACATTTGAATATAAGAGATGCAGATTGTGGCAACCTCAGTAAAGACTGCTAGCTAGATGATACAACCAGGGACAGATTAAAGTAGTATAAGAGGCCATCTTTAGCACAAAGCTTTCTGAAAATCTTGCCTGAATCTGGAAAGAAACTCTCTAAAGCAACAGTGCATTCAGGATACACAGACCAGGAATGAAAGTATCTGATAATGAACCAATGCAATCTTGATTAGAATGCAATTCTAATGAAATCATCACTTTGGTACTGGAAGAAAAGTTTTCTTCAGTGCATATAATATGGCATTACCTGATGCTAAAATTCAATGACAATTTATGAGAAAAATGTTAGATGTAATTTATCCTATCCATTCCCATGTAGTGAAAAAGTGGGGCAGCTTCCAACCCAAAATTTTCTCTACATATGCTTTGGTATAGAAACCACTTCTCTTTTCCCACCTATCGTTCTCAACTTTTTCCTCTTGTATAATAGTTCTAGTCATTATTATGATTTCTGTAACATAAGTAGGCCAAAAGGTTAAACTGTCCTTTTAAGGACTGTGCTTAGCTGAGAAGGAGTTTCGTAGAATTTGGCACATCAATGCGCAGAACCCTATCCAACAGTTCAAGGGTGTATGTGTAGATGTGTGCATGCTCACTCCTGTGGAAAAATAACTTTGATCACTCCAGACATCTTCACTTCTGTGAAAAGAAAAAGAAAGTGTTAATGGTAATTGCTATTTGGCATATTAAGGATAGAGCCAGCTATCTTGCACAAACAAAGTGGACAGCTGTGATAGATTGGCTGCAGGGTACCAACACAATGCCTACACAGTGTGTGTGGAGTGGTATCTACTGCTGTTCCCTGTTTTTCGTCCCAGTCTGGAAGCAGCAAGAGCATCCTCGGGTGCTCTGCTCCCATCTCTGCTCCACCCCTCTGTGGCCACAGCCCAGCCAGGTGTGACCCCTCCAAGGCTTTGGGCAGTAAAATTCAACTCTGATTCAACTTCAATAAAATTAATCTCTGGCCCAAGCTTAACCAAGGAAACTGAAGAAAACTTAGGCCAACCAACAAGTCAAGGGTGATTGCATACAGTCCACTTCTCACCTGGCAGGAATAATGCAGCACTGCCAAGAGATCCAGCAGGCTCAGGCCAGATAAGGCTGCTCACAGAGGATCAGTGGGTGTCATTCTACAAAGACCTAGTGTCTACTTGCAGGCTGCTCTATGGAGTTAGGCTAGAAAATAATCCAAAAAATAAATTAAAAAAAAAAAAAAGAAAGAATAAAATGAGTGTTTTGTTATTGTTCTGTTCTTCTAAGGAGAACAGAAATAAAAATAGAATTTGGGGCAGAGACAGCAGCACAATCTGGCAGCAAGCACACTCATTTCTTTCTGAGAGATAATACTATCTGTCAAGATCTATCCCATAAAGGTTTTCATATGCTGCTTTTTCACTTCCTCACATTCCAACTGAAAAGACCAGAAATTGTTTTCTAGGGGACTCAGAGCCAGAAATCATTCTTTCCATCCAGTTTGTTGTAAGAATGAAAAAAGTTAGCAAGCCTAACAAGACAATAAAGAAAAAATGTGTTGTAAAGGAGTAAACTGAAAAGTGATGTGGGTAGAAATAGTACTCACAGTGCAAATTTGACACGGCCTACCAAAGAACTTCAGCAGACTGGCAGGAAAAAATAGTTAACTATAATGTAGTCTAATGTCTTCACTCATAGCAATTCCCTCAGGTATATGTCAGGAAACGCAACAAACAAAACTGCTCTGATACACTCCTCTGACACACCACTTTAAATTTCACTGAATTTTCACTGAATTTTTGGAGTTGGAAGGGACCATAGAGATCATCTAGTCCAACTCACCTGCTAAAGCAGGACTGCCCAGAGCTAGAGCATGTTACTCAGGACTGCATCCAGATGGGTCTTGAAAATCTCCGAAGAAGGGGACTCCACGACCTCCCTGGGCAGCCTGTTCCAGGGCTCCATCACCCTCACTGTGAAGAAGTTTTTTCTCATGTTTGAGTGGAACCTCCTGTGTTCCAACTTATGCCCGTTGCTCCTCATTCTCTCACTGGCAACTGCTGAAAAGAGTCTGGCTCCCTCCTCCTTCAAACCACTCTTTAGATACTTATAGGCATTGATAAGGTCTCCCCTCAGCCTTCTCTTCTCCAGACTAAAGAGCCTCAGTTCTCTCAGCCTTTCTTCATAAGGCAGATGCTCCAATCCTTGAATCATCTTCGTTGCCCTTTGCTGGACTCTCTCCAGTAGTTCCCTGTCCCTCTTGAACTGGGGAGCCCAGAACTGGCTGCAGTATTCCAGTTGTGGTCTCACCAGTGCAGAGTAGAGGGGTAGAATGACCTCCCTTGACCTGCTGGCCACACTCTTCCCTATGCAGCCCAGGATTCCGTTGGCCTTCCTGGCCACAAGTGCACACTGCTTGCTCATTGTCATTTTGCTGTCTACCAGGACGCCCAGATCTTTCTCTTCAGTACTTGTCTCCAGCAGATCCATGCCTAACCTGTATTGGTGCCTGATATTCTTCTTTCATCTGCTATTCAAATAGTACCACTTTAATTAGTACTGTAAAAGTAAGTGCCTGTGAAAAGTTTCAGACTAATTTCAGGTACTACCACTACTACTAAAAAGCAAAGGACAGAGCTTGTGTCAAGATCATGAAATCATTCTGCCAGTTAGTTCTTGTATGCCCAGATGTTCCCAAGTCCCTGCATGAGACAGCAATATTCACTGATTTGTGCCAGGCTTTGCTGTCTGCACTCAGTCACAACTTAGGTGTATAAATCCGCAGGCATTCTGCAGCAGACACTGACTGCAGGCACAACTAACATTGAACATCAGTCTTTCAGAGCTCACAAGGTGGCATCTCTGGCACTACCTGAGTGCAAATATTAAGCAACAACAGGAACACAGAGAATTTTTTGTGCCATAGGTTTGGCATCATGGACTCTACCTGGCCAAGACTTCATATCTGCCTGATTTCATTTCCCTTTTGAGAAAAGTATATCTGCTTTCTACCAGTGTACTCATTTCCATAGTATCTGTCTCTGAGGACACACAGACCTTGCTCATTTAGTGTTTGTGAAGTACACTGAACTACCTAAACTTCCTGTATTTTAAGTAAAGACATCACTAGCAAGCAGACAGAGGTACCTAGTAGCACAGCTATCCATAGTCCTGTTACATAAAAGGGAATTCTCAGGTATTTGGAAACTGTTTGGAGTGGATGTTGTCTTAGATCACAGGCACTGATGCTGGAAAAACCCTTTTTTCAAATAGAAAGTCACTCAGCTGCTCAATTAAAGTGAGCTCTGTTGCCTCATTCCTGAAGTCAGACTGGAGATCTGCTGGGACAGACTGTAAAGTCAGCACTCAAAGCTGTTCATTTTCTTATGCTCCTTAAAATATCTACATAAAATCACTGAAGTCTTTATGCTATGGCTTCTCCATGTTTTTCAAGAAAAGAGGGGTATGTAATCTTGTCTACCCATCAGAAGCATCCAGCAGCCATATCAACAACTATCTCAAACTCAGTTGACATTCCTCCTCTTTTCTATACTTCGTAGTGTCTTTAAAAGCATAGAACCTAAAATATATGTGTTAACATTCAAAGGAATAAAACCAGAAAAAAACAGAAACCTTTTAATCAAAAAATATTACTTCTAATGGCCATATAGATACTAGACATATTAGGTTATGATAGACTAATTTGATTACTTCACTTGTCACATTTTCAGCTTCATCCATATTGACAGAGGTCCGTGGCATGCATTTTTCTTTGAAGTTTTAGGGTATGGAGCAAGCATGAGGTCTTTTCTTCTCTGGAACTCTTTCCACAGTTAGAACATTTCATTTCAGCTGAGCATGTTACAATTTATATGCATTTTCCTTCCCCTTTCTCAGTTTCATGGGAGGGAAAAAAAAAGGTAGTTGAAAATCTACATCTGACCAGTCTGACAGCTGCTCTCAGAAAGGTTTTCCCATCTAACATGGACTACAATTTTTTCTGGTTAGTGAACAAGTATAATGTTACTTTTCACATTCCTTAAAGCAATGCCAATCTTTATTTTAAAGGAATTGAAATTGTATGACATGTAAGAAAAAAATTAAAACATAAACTCATAATGAATTACTGTTTGAAAATATATAAATTCAACATAAATTCTGAAGTTTATCTAAGTGGTCAATTTTCTTTGCTATATAACACAATGTAGACAGTAGAACATTTTATCCCCTTGTAATCTTCTTCTGGAGATTTATTTCACAGTCCTGCACATCCTTGTGGGCTTCTTAGACTGGGCCCAACATGTACATGTGTACTTTAAGTTTTGTTGATATATAGTTTTGCAGGATTAGAATCTTAAAATCCAAATGTATACATTCATATAGTTCTGAATAGAACCAGGAATAAAAAAGAAGGAAGAAGCAGAAAGTATGCCACTAGGGGAAAAATAAATTAAAAATAGCAGAGTTTGGTTTTTTGTTCTTGCCACTTTCTTGGGAGTTGAAAGATCAACTTGCTTTACCTGTTGTTTGTGGGTTTTTTTTGTCTTGAACCTCAGCATGTGGTCTGTCTCCTAGAATTCATCCTTGTACTGCAGTACATACCATACAACCTCTTTCCACTTCTCTCGTCCTTCCCCAGCATCCCCACTTCTCTTTGCTGGATTCTGGCAGTGTCTCTGTCACCAGTCTAGATCAGCATCTACCAGAACTGTGAGAACTCATTTCAGTATTACAAAAGGCAGGGAAAAGGGGCAGGAAACAACCATAAGATAACCTAGAGTGAAGGTTCTCAAAAAGTTTGTAATTTGGGGATTCTAACTAGATGTAGCTCCTAGACTTCTGGTGTGTGTCTATCACTGCCTCTTCACGTGATGTTGAAAGTGTTGATGATCGAATTAATTGCTCTATATGCATGCACATAAATAGCATGCAAGCACAGGCTATCAAGCCTCTTGGTATTGCCACAATTCAATTAATGTCACAAGCTATGGCAGGTCTTTATGGAAATTATTTTCTTCTTATGGGGGTAGATCTGTTTATGAGCTGCAAAATGTTTTGAATCAGATATCTGCTATTCAAATCCGCTAATTCTGGCAAGACTTTTGTGTGATACCTCAGGGATCAGTTCTGGACAAGTAGACGAATTGTCTGTAAAAGTTTACAAGAGGTCATTTTTTAAACATATCCTATGCTGTACTTGATTGTTTTCTACATTTTCACTAATGCATGACTCCATCTCTATGGGTCTCACCTCATGAAGCCAGAAATTTATTAGGTCTTCATGCTTTTTTTCTATTTGATCTCCTCTTGTAAACCATCTCGGTTATTCTGGACAGCAGAACACAAACTGACAAACTCACTGGAGGTCTGCTCCTTTTTGCATCACTGACAGAGTACATAAACAAAACAAAACCAAAACCAAACAAAAAAGTAGGCTTGCTCATTTTTAAAATCATTTACATAGCATGATATAGAAAGGACTAACAATAACTTGGCAAGGAGTCAGTCACAGATGATATCAGAATCAGCATCATCAACATGAGGGGATGCTAGAGCTAGGACAGAACTGAAAGCCACTGGATTCCCTAACCCATGCATCTCAAATGCACTCCATTTCCTATATTAGAGTGTCATATTTCCCAAAACAGCAAGTCCCAGCAGCAAGCAAGGGCAGCCCTCAGCAGAATACCATTTTGATGGTCAGCAGGAGCCTTAACAGGCCTCTGAGACAAATTCAGTGATTATAAAGCCAGTGGGCAAAGAGGAGTATTATTTATCTACATAAATGGCAAAGTTAAATCTTTGCAAAAGTACACAATGAGAATTTCTTCAGTGCTCACATCCCAGATTTCACAGCTGTGTGACACAGCATCTGCTATGAAATAAGTTCCTGTCCTGAAAAGGCTTTAGTCTCTAAAACAGGTGCTAATGCCAGTAATTTTGTGACCATGGAAAACTCAAGTCCTGCAGGGTAGCCATAAAACAGAAGATGGAAGAAAAAAAAATATTCTACTAGAAATTGCAGGTTAAAATGAGGTGATCGATTAAGCATCATATTCTTCCTTCTTCCAGTATCACAAACAGCAGACCAAGGCATTCTCCTGTCTCATCCCCATCTGCCTTCAGGTTACAATCTTTCTTTGCTTATTTATATCTTCAGTGAAAGACCTGAAAGTTCTGGGAGTGTAAAATCTGTGGCAGGAATGTAACACATGAACTCACATAGCTACATTATTGTTTTTTCTGTAAATGGATTAATGCAAGAAGATAAAATTTTGTGTGTGTGCGCAAATGGGACACAGTGTATTCTCTTCCAAGAGCGAAAAGTAGAACTGCTGAATCAGTACAGCAGTTGACCCAGGTCTTGACCCTGCACCTTTGAAATTAACAGAAATTTTGTCACTGACTTCAATGGTACAAAGGTATACTCCGGTAATATAGCTGCAGCTTCATAGATGCACACAAGAAATGCCACAGTGGAGTATTAGGAAATGAATTTAGTAAGACAGCATATCCCTCAAGTATGATATACTGCTCAATACCAAATCCTCTGCCCTTCAAAGATAAGACTCTTTATAACAGGACCTACAGAATGATCATGCCTGTGGAGAAAAAAGGCAAAAACAAAGAACGTTCAAAAAAACCAAAAGCTATTTCACTGGAGGACAATGCATTGCATCATAAATGTCTACTTTAACCTCTAAAACAGTAACTTCGTGTTGCTACTCAGAAACTAGGTCATTTTCTTTGCTACTTTGCACTGCTTTTGTTCTGGGAACAAGATTTGTAAATGCATATATATATATATATGTATTACTAAAACACAGAGTAATTCTGTGTCTTTCCTTGAAACTAACACTCACATTTCATCAGATGCAGCCTATTTGCTATTTAGTCTAATTTTAAGTTCCTTTTCACAATTCTTGCTGTGGAATTAGAATTGTGCTTGGATGTCAGAGCTTCAGAGTGCAAGTCAGGCACATGCACCAGGACATGAGCATTTCGAACCACCTCTATCAAAGCCTGATTTTGGAACAGTCTCCTAGAATTGGTCATTCTCCCCAGCAACCACATTTATATCTCTGCATCATCCATAAGGTTGAGACTGATAAATACGCTGAAAAGGTCGTGTCATATAGAAGTTGCTAAAGGGATACTACAAAAGGCCACATGTAATAAGTCATGTAGGAAAAATTTACTCACTAATCTTAACACTCTTACAGGCCTTTGCAGAAAGGCAAAATTGCTTGCTGGAAGAGAGAATACACTTTCAGTACCTTCTTTTCTAAAGTCTTCTACTGAGAGATACCATTTGGTACTTTAAGTGGGGGCTTTTACAGCTACAGGAAAGAGGGTGAGAATTTGCACAATGTGTTCCACAGGTCCATTTCAGCATGATAATTACTTGGCTTTTCCAAACATAAGATGTGCATAAGTTATCAGTGGCACCGTTTCCAGTAATTCTGACAATCTTCTCATCATATCGAATGTCACAAATAACATGGCTTTTGTTTTGTCAGCAGTTTTAAATTATCCAGTTACTATTTCATTGCAACCTTATCACAGCACACGCAAGGTCACAAACATGTTGCAACTGAAACTATTTTTCTTCTTTGTATTTCCCTTTTGTACTTCCCCTGTTTGGTGTAAGGGTTAACTCCAGAAATGAGTGCAATAAGCCCTCTCAAAGCCTTTGCTGTCTCTTGCAGCAAGGCAAGGCTATTGGAAACTCATCCTGGATACAGGCTGTCTTATTTTGATAGAAAGTGTATTTAGAAACAAAGTACATGGAACATGGGCTTACCTCACAAGATAAAGTGATGGGAATACTTTTTTTTGGCAGAACTCACAGGGAAATAGTTACTGCTTTGTCGGAAATTTTAAATGATAAAATAAGGCTTGGCTCATCAAAAAAGTAAACAAAAGTTTAACAGCAAGCAACCCAGGAAACTGTTTCTTTATTAGTCTTTTTTGCTGTTGTTTTTCCACTCATGGCATAGATCATTTAAAATGATAACCAGTAGTTGAGCTAGAATAAAGCTCCTGATAAAAAGCAGCTTTAGGAGGGCAGGAAGCTTTACTAGAAATATATTTTGCTGCTATAAACTTTCAAATGCAAATGACAAGAAATCTGAGTATCTGGCTACAATAGTGCCCCCAGGTGACGTGCCTGTTTCCATCAGTCATTCCTGCGCGCTAGTGCTGTGACAGCACTGAAAGGGACTCACTCGTATCAAGCTGTTTAGGACCTGCATTTCCAGTGCTTTGGAGCTACAGCTCATCCCCTGGAAAGACCGTGACGCACATACAAATGCCACTTCAGCACAAGAAAAGAGCAGACTACAGAGGATGTGAGGATTAGCCCAGATTTGTCTCTTACCCGGTCCAATGGCCCTGACGGGAATGAAACTGGCTTCTACATAAAGCATGGCTGACAGATGCTGCACTGAAGCCCCGTCCTGCTGGGACATCAGGAGTGTCTCAGCAGTTAGGCTAAGGGGCAAAGAGGGTGTTTTTGGAGGAGGCTTGTTTGTTATACCATTATCCAGGAGAGAAGAGGAAACAAGAGATGAGTCTAGCGTAGAGGAAGACACTTCAAATAAAGATTTACTGAAAGTAAGTTTTATGAATTTGTTGCAGTATTACACAGGTGCTGTTCTGTACTTCTCCAACAGGTGTTTCACATAAGTGCATTTATTCTACTGCCAATATTTGCCAAGTAGAAAAATACTTTTTAAAAGTATGCTGGGAAGCAAATAGGAATTTGTAAATGAGCAAGACAAACTAGGCTATTAGGTAGAAGAAATGTTCAGTGCTTGAGCAGGTATTTCTCAGCCTTTACTCTGAACTCTTGCATTTCCTAGAGAAGAGCCAGACCTCTCTTTTGGCCCAAAGAAAAGTTTAATCCAAGGTTGGAGGTATACATGATATTTCTGGCTCCATCACTTAGAGTCAAACATGTCTATTCTTGAGCAATACTAAGAAGAATGGAGTGCAGTAGATATAATCCCCCAGTTTCCCCCATAAATCCACCCTTGAGGTATAGATTTTGAATTCATATAGCATCTAGGAGTGTAATCCATCCATTTCTGCTATCTATCTGCCAGTGGTCTCCCAAATCTTACCTAATTACATACATAAAACCTAGGGAGGTCAACATGATGCACTTCCGGCATCAGGAGTCTCACTTCAAGCCCATTTACATTGCTGAAGGCCCACGTGTAACCAGCCTGTACCTTTCACTGTAAGGGAAACCAAAAGGGATTTAATGACCACTGTTCTCCCAAAAGTAGATACTGTTCTTTAAAAATTAGCTGTAGAGGACTCTGAAACTTTAATAGAAGTTTGGTGGTCAAACCATCTGTTCTGGACCATGGATCATGCTCGGTTAAACAGTTGTGCAGTTTTCTCTAAAAACATTTGCAAATAACTGGGGTCAAGGCAAGCATATCCTGCTTATAACTGAGTGAGAATCTTGGTGTGGAGTGAATAGCATACTTGCTATTAATCCACCTCTTCCTTTCAAGAACTACAACAACACTATTGTCATCAACAAGACTTTGCTATTAAGAGATGCCTGATTGAGTACTACAGCTCTCCAAGTGTGCACTGCTTTTGCTGCATCTATTGCAGTGGAGTTATCATCCTGTACAATAAGGCAGCACAGATATGTCCCTGATGTGGAAGTATGCCAGAAAGAGATTTTACTCCACTCTAGAGAATATTTAAACACATCCTTAGGCCTGTGTTCAAGGGCAGGCCTTGAAGCAGCAAGTTTTGAGGACCTTATAGAACAGGCTTCCCTAGAAGCTGTGTGATATCTTTCAGACTGGTAAAGAAGTGCAGATTCTACTTTAAACAGCAGGACTTGTGTTTGATTGGGTTTGGGGTTTTGGGGGGGGTTGTTGTGTTTTGTAGGTTTTATTTTGGTTTTTGGTGGGGTTTTTTGTAAGTTTGAATTTAATAAGGAATATAAGTGTATTTTCACTCACTGCTCGAGGGAGAAAAATCAACACCTGCCATTTTGAAAATTGTACAGTTGAAGGGCTAGCTCATCCAAACATTTAATGAAAAGCTAGGAATCCCTAGCTAGCTGTTGCAGTTTTTTAAGGGTGAAAAATGTTTTAAACATCTATGATTATGGCTGTCTGTATAATTTGTTTTCATAAAAAGATGACAGACCAACTATAGCTTGTTGTTTTCTAACTACTTAATGCAAGTGGCTGAAAGAGCCACTTTCTCTGTAACATTAACAGGCCAGTCAACAATGCCCTCTACTATAAAGCTTCTGCTCAGTATGGGATAACATAGTCAGGGGCTACCCGTGGAGCTGTGCTTTGATTTCTCCTTACTTACATTACCTTGTAGACTTAATAAGAATTTCAGGTCTATTTATTTGTATGTAGACTAGATTGTTAGTCAGTTGGAAGCTGTGTTGACTGCACTTAAACTCAACAGACAAGATTAAAATCATTGACATGATAAAAATAATATTCTGACTGCCTATGGTACTCCCAGTGCAACAAGTTTAGATATTAGCCTCTGGAAAGAACACAAACCAAAATGTACCAAAGAAATCCAAAACCTCCCCCCCCCCCACAAAAAAAAAGAAGCCCAGAATTTATCTAGTGATTTTCAAGTCAGTCAAAAAAGAAAAGACACAGACATAAAATGGCCAACAAGCACTTTTTTCCCAAGCTTTGAATTAATTCGGAGTACCACTGCACAATAATAACCAGAATTAATTCAAAGGCTGCGATGGATGCTCGAGGTGATTGGATAAAAGCACACTTCCATTATGACTTTTCTTTTTAGCAGTATTAAAGAAGTAAAGACTTTTCCCTTGCGAGGAGGCAAAAGTTGTGTTAGTTACAGTCTGGTTTTTGCTCTTACTGCAATGGAATAATTTAGCTGCCACCTCCTGGATAATCAACCCTACTGCACTGCACAGGGCTTGTTTCCCACCAGCCTTCTTAAATCCTGTAAATGCAGATGAAACAGTTTCTCCTTTAAGTGTAATCTTATCCTAATCCGAACAGATGCTTTACTAACCGTATTTCTCACCAGAATTAAGACGTGACAAACAACTCCGTATTTTTAACTCTTAGACATTATGTCTCAGGACACGCTTGTACTACAATTCAACAAAAACTGTGAGAACATGACAACATACCTCCCTACTCATCAATGCCTTTTGACTCTGTCAGACAAGGAACGGGTCATAGTTGAACATTTAACCTAAACACCACAGAGAGTGGAAAGTCACAGGTACAACTGCCCCTATAACCACAGCCATCTGCAGCATCCAGTTTCTCTCATCACATACTAACTTGCTTCCAGTGGTTTTCCACAGTCCCCGTTGGCTTTATCTCCTTAGTAAGAGTCTTCAGCAGCTCGGGGTATTCTGACACTGTGAAACAACTATATCACACTGTCAGGAAATGTGAGTTCTTCAGGAAAGGCCATGGCTGGATGCTCTATTCAAAACCTGTGTTCATGGATGAGAAGGCCAGAGAAGCAGAGCAATGGACTTAATCCCCAGGTTTATAAGGCAGCAGCACTATTTCATTGTACCATAACATATCACATTTACTTCCAGCCAAGCAAGGCAACACTTACATAAAAAAGGCCCACTGCAACAAAAATTGCTTGTATATTTGAAGTTTGCTTTTTACTCTTACAATCTCCCTGCATGTTTTCATTTGTTGGGCTTTTTTCTTTTCCGAAGTATGTTTTTGACCTATTAGTGCTCTGCATCAGTGTTTGTCTCCATGTAAAAGAGGCTGGGGATCTCTGACATAAAAGCATAAAGATTATTAAAATACTAATTCTCTCCTGAAATTCCTAATAACCTAGACAAAGAGAAAAGATGGAGAAATCAGCATAATCAACAAATCAACATAATGAGAATCAGAAAAGCGGGCTTAGGAACTTTATCTGTTCTGTGATTCCTCTCTAATGGGATCTAGCTGCCTAATCATCAGGTTCTTCGAATAAAACAGTTTTTGCCCTTTCACCTCTAAATCTCAGTGTTTCTCCATGAACCTGCTGACACAATTTCCTACTCCTTTTTCATCCCATAATGCAGGACAGTGAATTCTCTCCTCGTATTAATCAGACCTGTTCACAGGAGAGGAGGGCAGTCACTTACACTAACATCACATCCTCTGAGGTTTCTAGCACTAAATATCAGCCATTCATTCCTGATCAGTATTCCCAATAGCCTGCATTCACAGACTTATTCCTCCCAGTTCTGATGCCAGTTTCTCAGGAACAATCTTGACTCCCAAATTCCAGGTGAGCTCTTCCCCCAGCCACTGCTGCCTTTGCCCCACAACCAAAGAAAGGCAATTTTGCTTATCAGCAATTTCAAAGTAATTTTCTAAGATGAGCATCACACTCTTTTGGCCTCTGCCATCCACTGCACAGGCTTAAGCAACAGTCATTTGCAAAGCACTTTGAAATTATTCTTGATGAAATGCACTGCATAAATAATGTATTCTTTATTTACCATCTGTATCAGTTTTGTGCCCAGATCTCACACAATGTTTCATATGTTTAGGGGATTGTGACAAATTTCTTACAAGCTGTAATTAATCTTTTTTAAAAATAAAACAAAACAGAACAAAACAACAAACCAACTAACCTCAAATTATTTAGTCAGTCTTTGATCAAATCTTGGAAATATAGGCCAAATTGAATTAACCCAATTACCCCTCTCTCTTTGCTTCTCTCTGTGTTTCAGTCAGTTGTCACTAAGGTGAAGCATGGTTTAAAGGAAAAAAGCTTTCCCTTCTGTCTGGGAATAAAGGGCTTGTTGAAATAGAATGCTTTTTCATTTGGGGGCTGACCCTGCCTTCATTTTCTCTCACTTTTCATCTGCACATCACTACAGCAGTGTTACTAAGGCAGGGAGATAGATGTCATCTGGCTGCTGTAGGAAAATAACATCCAAGAAAGTACATGCAATTTATATGCAATTGTTAGGACACAAACTTTTTGAGGATTTTCCTTCTTCCCATGCCGTAGGAGGAATTTACAACATCCTTTATGGCTGATCTTACCCCCATCTCCTTAGCTTGCAGAGAACTGTGGGACGCTTGCTTTCTTCTAGCACTCTTATAATGTGCAAATTTGGCATAGGACAGTATTTTACTGCAGTTTCCCAAGGGCATCAATTAGTTTCCTTTCTTTCATCCACAGTTTCCTAACAGGCAGGAGTGACGCTTGGTCACACTGAAGAAGAGATATCAACATTAGGGCTCTCAAATACACAAACATCACTGTTCTTCTCAAGAAAGCAATGTAAGGAATAAACATGAGCTCACTGAGCTCAAGGAAATGCAGTGTAACACAGCTGCAGGGCTAAGTATGTACAAAGGTTATTTTTGTACTTCATCATCCAAATCTGCAAGTAAACCATCTCAGAACTGATGTTGCGTCACCTTGAGGAATTCACAGCTACGCAACATCAGTCAGAGCCAGATCAAAGATCCACTGCTAGAGGCAATAACTTTTTGGTCTCAGTTTGCCATGCTTCAGAAATGTGGTTTCTCTGCAAAAGTCATACTACTGAACTAGAAAATTCATCAACATGTTCCTTTCAATTAGTCATCATGACGTGCAGAATGAGTTTTAGCGCTTCTCAGCATTCTGTACAGGTTAGCACTGGTTTCTGAAGATCATTTTGAAGTAGTAAGGCTGGAGGGAGGACCAGGTAGGTCACTGTCATTAAAAAAACTTTCGACTTCTGCCAAAGTGAACTGCTGATCGTCCATTAATGCACTCACCATCTTTCCATATATTCAAGACTGCTTTACAATCACATCTTGGAGCATCTATTACCATTGTTTTTGTACTTCTTGCTCAAATTAGAGTAAGAGAAAACACACTTATTTAGTATTCTCATTCACAAACTGTAGTAGATAGAAAATGTGTCAATATTATTTCTGATTGATATCATGTCGATAGGGGTTATGAATGTGTACATGCATTGTTTCAAAAACAAGGAAGTTTTGGAATACAAACAAAATACATTGCAAATCTATCTGAAAAAAAAGCTAAACCAGAATGTCTGCATGCAAAATAATTCACAATAGAGATACTTAAATGAAGTTGATTACTAATTTGAACATCTGACTAGGATATACAGCAGGGAAGTAAAAAATAGTGTTTGGGTCCTCCATGTCATTACAGGACAAAGAAGAAACATCCATTTGCCAGCAAAGCGAGAGCACCAAGACTTCCAGGTATTGTAGACAACTTACTGAAAAGCTTCAGGCTAAGCAATATCAGCATAAGAGGCTAGAGGACAAATTCTGGAAAAGCTCTTAAAGACTATCATGTATGCCAGCTTAGACAAGGTAAAGTAAGGGGGAAATAAAGCAAGTGGATGCAAATATCCAAAGGGAAGAAACATCAAAGGAAGAAGAATCATTTGCTGAAACAGAAAGCTTGCTATGTTGAATGAAGAGATGAAATTAAAATAAGGACATTTCATTTGGTTATTGCAAAAAATAGTTTGTGCTAAAATACACCAGGCTGTGGAAAATATTACAAACAGTACTGAAACTTCCTAAGTATTTAGAGGAAAAAAACCCCGATATTTTTATATACAATCATTCTGCAACATAAATGAGATGATACAGCAACTACCAAACAACAGTGATCCTACAGCACTTTGGTCATAATGTTTCTAACTAATAGGAATGCCAATGTGTTCAAAACCCACAGATGTTTAAATGCTGCATTGGTAATAACACTAAATAACCATTTTCTTTAAAAGTTGGAATCTTGGCAGGCCCTTGTAAACATTGACACATTTTTCAGCTTCATGTAGACATATGCAAAACATTGAGAAATGCAACTTGAGGGTATTTATGCCACCTCTCAGAGTAAAACTTTTGGGCAGTTTTCTCTTGGTTTCAGCCTCCTCACTGATACACCAAAAGGAGAGAGCCCCACAGCAACCACAACGGCAGGATGTACACCCCTTGTGATATGCCACCATACCACTCAGGGCAAACCAGCACACCCCATATGTTGAAACTGAGCCACTTCCCAGGCGATGCCAACCCACTGCAGTGCTGTGGCAGCACCAGGACTGTACCAGAAGAAACTCTCGAGGTTTTTAAATGATCCATAGCTATTTTCATTATTTATTTCATTATTATTAAAGCAGTGACAGTGTGACAAAGACTGCAGATTTTCAGATAGATCTGCAGAACGAAATGACAGAAAGCCTGCAGCCTGGCTGTATGCACGATTAAAACGAACAGGCTACAGAGACAGATGCAGTCCCCCCTGACCTTAACGATGTTGATGTTTACATATGAACCTCCCCACTCGGCTGCAGATAAGGAATGACAGACAATACTACAAATTAGCGAAGGTCAATAGAGCAGGAGGCAGCAGTTAGTCAATTACAAAAGCAAACCCTCTGCTGAAGCACCAAGTCCTGTGTTTTCTCAGTATAATCAACTGCCTGAGTCATGGAGTCTAATAAAATTGACCTGTTTTTCCTTTGTCTAATTGACTGATGCCTGGAATTGCATGAACTTTAGGTGTGCTAGAATTTAAGTCTTAATATCATGTTGCAAAAGGCAGACATCTAATTAGTCTGTCTTCAGGTCTAATGGCTGTTTCTGCGATGTGCAGTTCCATCCAACCATGACAAAATCTTTGCTTCGAAGTGTTTGCAAAGACAAAAGAAATTGTTTACAAGCTATGTATGAACTCTACTGGGTGCTAGTAAAGTTGCTATAGCAAACAGTTCTTGTGTGAAGAAGAAGGATTGAATTATAAACAAAAGCAAAACAAACCCATACACTTTACTCTGATGAGATGCGTCCTTTCTGACAGAGATGAAGAAAATCATGAAGTTAGTTTTCTTGAAATAGTAAGGTGTAAAAATTTTCCTGATTCATTCCCTGGAACAAGTCATTCAAAATCCTAAATAACTTTACTGATCTGTTTTCTCTCCTTACCTCTGTGGGTCACCTACATAACTATTCAAGGCTTTTAAAAAGCTTTATTCACCTTCAAGATTTTCAAGGGTCTTTTTTCCACACAATTCCTGTATATATTGAGCTTAACTTAAAACGGTCTTCAGATGAAGTCTCAAAGCTTGCTCCCTAGTGATAAATAGCCACAATTGCTGTTGCTGCTTCATGGCTCCTCCTTCAGCCAAGATATTTGTGGGGGTACTTGGGCTTAGGCACTGTTGCTGAGCTTTAACTGAAATTAAGTTGGACACTGGTCTCAAGTAGTATTTGACAGATGGATTTTAAAAGGAATCCAAGGACACCCAAATCTTATTGCTAGAGTTGGTGTCTAAAAATATCTCAACCCAAACAAGAAGATACCTTACTGGTTTTTGGCCATGTCTCTGAGTAAAAAAAGTAGTTGGACATGGAAGGCCCACTGGGTTTACTTTTCCTCAAACCTCTATGACCTTCAACCCCTCAAACTATACTCATTGAAGTTAGAAATTGCAAAGTTCTACAACACTCCAGTGCTACATCTTTTGCAGTAGGAGAAGTCAGGTACCATTAAAAATAATAATTAAAAAAAAAAGTTAATAAAAATTGAGACAAACTCCACAGACATACTTTCTCTGTACACTTTCCTATGCATTCACAACAATATCAGGTAGTTTCTGCTCTGGATAAAGCAATTGCCCAGGGTTACCACTAATAAATTCTGCTTGAAAATGCATTATAAATAAAGTTCCTCTAATAGTGCACCACAGAGGCCAGCCCCTGCAAAGAGAGTCTTCTGACACCAGAAACTATAGACTGAGAGGTTGAAAAGTACATTCTCGAAAACTCAAAGCAAAATCATAGCCTTCATTTATGCACAGTTCAGTGACAAAGTATACATACTCTCTCTCCATAACCACACAAACACTTTATATGTATGTTTACACATTTTTATGTATATAAATAAAATACACAGCTTGGAAAATCAGCTTCCAAATCCATCAGTTTCTCATTGTTACATCAATACTTTCTCTGCTCTGCTAAACCTCTAACCCCATTTTTCAACAGTCCCTCTCTTTTAGCTGGGAAATTTCCTAGTTATTTTCCTGCTCTCCCAGCTGCACAGTTACCAATGCCTCATTAACACATTTCCCGTGAACCGATATTGCTTGTCAACCATCCCTATGTTACCCAGTGTTGTACTGCTATTTCTGGACTAAACAATGCATTGTATCACCACACAAGAGACACTCCCTAAGAGGCAAATCAATTTATTCGCTATTACTCATTTATTTTACCAAGGGCTTACTTAGTTGAAAAATCAAAATTTGTTTTCTACATTTTTAAAGATAGCACACTTAAAATGCACTCTATGAAACTCAAGTTTTTTAAACAACAGCTTCAGTGCTCACATACAGTCAGAAGTGAGCATCCAATGCTTCCAAAAAGTATTAAAACAATACTTCATGTTGCCACGTAAGGCTATCTAGATCTACAATAAAAGGCAAGGGAAAATGGAATCCCTTTAGTCACTGACATGAGCCTATTACATTCATGAACTGTCACAGATAGAAACATTTCAGAAGCCAATATAGGAAAGGGGCAAAAAAGTGGGCTTTACATCTCCTGTTGATCAGATTTAGAACATTATACAGGTCCGTTTGGTTCCAGCCAGTTTGGCTGACAAGTCTTGGAAACCTTTAACAAACTTTAAAGGTTCTCTTGACATACCTCTCATGCAGTTTAAGGGAGTTCAACAGAGCCACTGGTTTGACAATATTAGCATTGTCATGCACAGTCAACTTTTATATAAATATTTCCATTCCACTGAAAAATGGCTTATACGATAACATCAACAAAAACTACGTAACCATCAGAAGCTATGTGCCTATTACCCACAGCCACAAATTTAAAAAATGACTAGTATAAATGACTTTTAGCAGAATTAGTGTTCAAAAGTATGAGATTCCCTTAGGATCTTTGAGAAATAAGAGCCCAAAGTTTTGTTTTAATGACAGCTGATACTTTTGCACTAGACAGAATGTTAACAAACACTAAGGCAAAATTCAGAAAGTTTAAAAAAATCCATCTTCACTCATTACTAAACATTAACTGTGTTTAAACTCCTTCCTAAGAAAGGAATAACACTGGTTTTGTGATACTTCAGTCACTTCTGATGCAGTAAAATTTTACGCAAAATAAAATTATGTCAAGAGAATGACTTTAATTTGGCCATCGCTATCTTTGTCTCACTGTCTAAAGAGACGTGGCAAAAATACAGCGGGAGAGTTAGGGGAAAAGGAGAAACAAGTGTTCTCACACATCAGTCATGCCTTGAGGTACCTGGCTCCTGTTGCACACATCGACAGGATCAAATATTTCCAGCTCCATTGGGTACACGCTGCATGTGGAGCTGGCTGAGTCCACAGATGCAACACCAGGAGGGCCTTCACTGACCGCACTGAACAGACACAAAAACCACCTCTGGAAGACTTTGGTAAATATCTACACCTCTGTTCCTAAATTCACTGAACACTGTGCATACCAGTTGCATCTCCACCACAGTAGACTTGGGGCCCTACAGAGTGCACCAGCTGTGTCCATACTGGAAAAGGGAAGGCTTGTTTCCAGTTTGCCTTGAGCTTGTGCCCAGTGCTAGAGCTTCCTCACAAAGGGAAGCAGACACAAACCAAAACCAAGGCCTAACGTGCACCAGTAAACAGATGAATGAGGAACAGGGCTTAAGTAAAAAGATAAAAGAGCACCAACATGACCTTACAAACTCAACCACATACATCTCCTGTGGTGTACTTAACAAATCTTGAGCTGGCTCTTGTATTTTATAGAACAGTAAGTTGCTCTATAGAAAGTTACGAAATGATAAAACGTCAGTTAACATACATGGAGGCCAAAGAGGTCCCAAATGGGAAAATTAGTGAGATCTTCCTGAAGAGCAAATTAAAAGCATAACAGCTTATAGAAAAGAGATGCCACAGCAGCACACAACTGTATGTTGCAGTTCTAGTTTAAGATACAGCCTTATGAACCATAAAATGTTGTAATCTCATATTGAGATATGAGATCTTTGGAGCAAAGAAAATGGATTTTTGAAAGCAATGTTAATAGAAAGTGGTTAGCACAGTAAGGCAAATAAAAGAACTAATTTACATGCAATTAAATTCCAGAGACTCAGAGGAGTAATTCTCAAGTCTGTCCAATCCAAAATAAGAGAAAGGTTCTCATAATTTATTCGTTGGGAAAAGTGGTACTCTGGTTTTTAGCAATCTGTCAGACTAAAGCCAAAGGAAAGATATCAAAACACAGCCTCTCAGAGAGGTGGGTCAGCATATGCCCTAATTTGAGAAGAGGGCATGTCAAAAGAGACACCAAGGAGGTTAGAATGTAATTCCTAGCATAAAGGAGATGTTGAAAATCAAGAAAAAGACAACAGAGGAATTTGAAAGGCTCAGGAAACCCAAGCAGTCCTGAAGAGGTATCTCTAGTATCTCGTGCTTTTGTAAAGCACAAACTGTGTTTGCAATTCATGAGAATTACAATTTTGCTAAATTGTGGCTTGAGTGAGAAACCTCTAGCAAGACTACAGACCTGATTTCTGTTTTCACAGAGAAATAGAAGTCTACTAAGAGAACAGGAAAAGGCACCAGTAAAAGTTATATTTTTAATGCTGAGATTACTTTGGGTTTTTTCTTCCCTGAGTATTTTTGTAGGGACAAGCTTAAAGACTAGTACAACCTACACTGCTCCACTGAGAATTTGTGGCTAACTGGATAGCTCACTGACTTGAAATACATGATCACAAGATGCTAATATCTCAGGTTGGAAAGGACCCATAAGGATCATTGAGTCTAACTCCCTGCCCTTCGCAGGACTACCTAAAACGAAACTAAGAGTATTGTCCAGAAGCTCCTTGAACTCTGACTGGCTCAGTGCCATGACCACTTCCCTGGGTAGCCTGTTCAGGTGACTGACCACCCTCTCAGTAAAGAACTTTCTCCTAAAGTCCTGATGCAGCTTCATTTCATTTCCGTGTGTCCTATCACTGTTCACCAGAGAGAAGAGATCAGCCCCTGCCCCTCTGCTTCTTCCCTTGAGGAAATTGTAGACTGTGATAGAGTCACTTCTCAGCCTTCTCTTCTTCAAGCCAAGTGACCTCAGATACACGTTGTAAGTCTTGCCCTTGAGACCTTTCACCATCTTGGTCACCCTCCTCTGGAAACACTCTAGTAGTTTGATGTCCTTTGTATACTGAGGTGCCCAGAACTGCACACACCACTCAAGGTGGGGCTGTACCAGTGCAGTGTCAAGTGGGACAGTCACCTCTCTTGACTGACGAGCTATGCTGTCCTTGGTGCACCCCAGGACACGGTTGGCCCTTTTGGCTGCCAGGGTACAGTGTTGACTCATAGTCAACTTGCTGTAGTTATATATATTGATGAGATCCCACCTGAGCTTTATGTTCTCTAGGTGAAAAATCCCATTTCTCTCTGTCTTTCCTCACAGGAGAGATTCTCCAGTCTCAGACAGACTTCTCCACGTGGCACCCCAGATATGGAGGACAGCTGTGAACCCAAAAAGCTTAGAGAAAACTACTGCAGGCATGAAACATGTTCCTGTAACTTCTCCACCTGCTTCCACATTTCTTCCCATCCAGGTCTGCTTAGGGGCTTGCATGATGCACCAAGGGGGATGCACAAAGCCCTGCTCCACATCATGTACTCACCCCACCTTCTCCTCCACACCGCCAGCTCTGCCCCTCCTGTCCCACTTGCAGATTACAGGGGAGTAGAGAGGGAAACAAGAAGGAGGCTTCCCCATGACTTCTCCATCTTGGAGCACTCAAGATGGTGTTTGTGCAATGGAAACAGGGGGGAGTCCCAATGAAATGAGCCTGACACCATCTTTGCAGCTCAATACAAGGTGGGAGTTGGCAAAGGTGCTGGCCTGCCTTCTCAGGCTGGCTTTTCTTCTCAATGACCAAGGTGTCAGCTGTGTCCACAGCATGAAGCTTCAGTGCAGTGGCCAGGGAAAGGGCTCTGCTGCACTCCTCCAGGCTGGGAGCACAGGCACTGTTGCCCTCAGCTAACAAGCTACTGGCTGCTTGTGGCACAGCAGGAGAAGCCCCTGGCCAGGGCCAGGCTGTGACCTGACTCTTGGCCTTGCCGTGGTGACGCTGGGACCCTGCTGTGCAGGGTCACAGGGAGGGAGTCTAGCTGGCTGTCACAGATGTGCCCACCCCCATGTCCCAGTGCCACCACCCAGCAATGCAGGATCACCATGCCCGGGCAGGACAAAAGGGACATCCTCCCATGCCCCACCACCAGCCTGCCAGGCAGCGCCACGAGGACAGAGCTGGCCAGGGGCCGCCCCACGGCATGGGAGAAGGCATCTTTGAGGGGCCAGGGGGATTACTTTGAGGGGCTGAGGGGGGAAGGCTTGAGGCTGGATGAGACTGCTGGAGGTGCCACTTGTGTCCTGGGTCTAGGGTCAGAAAGGACATTTTTCCCTGTGGCGTTTTCAGCTTCTTTCGCCACACTGAGCAGAGCCATTTTGGATAAGTTCCTGCCTGCTGCTTTTGCAGCAATTAGACACTGCTCTTGTGGCATGAAGGTGCCACTGGTGCCCTGGTCTGGGGCCAGGAAGAAACTTTTTCCCCTGGGGAGACTGGCACTGATCCCCAGAGGCTTTTCACCTTCCTTGGCCATACCGAGCATAGTCGCTTGCCAGAGCTCCTCTGGGCCATTTTGGCTAAGTGTGTGTCCACTGTTTTTGCAGCACAAAGATGCCATGGTTGCCTTGGATCCTGCAGCATCTGCCCCTTTTCAGCTGTCCCTGCATTCAACAGAAGTGATGTTTTGTCCTTGATCTGCTGTTTGTGTCATGTGTGTGCTGGACTTGGCCTGGGAACCTTGTCCTGCAGCTGTGCTGTCAGCAACGCATGCAGAGGGTATTGGGTTTAAGCGGCAAGTTTTGGGAGTGGGGAGGAGACGAGGCTGCAGGGGTGGCTTCTGTGAGAAGATGCCAGAAGCTTCCCCTGTGTCTGACAGAGTCAGCACCAGCCAGCTCCGAGACAGACCCAAAGCTGAGCCCATCAGCGATGGTGGTAGCACCTCTGTGATAACATGTGTAGTAAGAAGGGGAAAAAAAATTGCTGCAGTAGCTATCCGAGCATTGCATTGAGCTTTCGAATGCCACTGCCCATTAGAACACATTTTCAGCTCTGGGATGTTAAAACAAATTTTACACGCTGCAGTGAAGTCCTTATGCCAGTGTACAAAACCACAACGATGGTAAGGCAGAAGCAAAAGGAGCAGTATCCAGCTGTACCCAGGAGAGGCCTTTAATAGCCACAATTGCTGCAGGACAAATTCTAGCCTTAGCAAACAACACCAACGAAACAGATAAATAAGAATGGCACAATTGACCCATTAACCTTTCAAAAACTCCTTTCAAGCACAAACCAAGCATGTTATCAATCAGATTTTGGCACCTCAATGAAAATTTAGAAATTAAGCAACCTTTTTAAACTCCTCAAAGATTCTCGGATAACAGTTATTATCCTCCGTATAACTCAAGCATCTACAGGCTGCATTCACAACTGGGGTATATTTGCACAACAAATATATTTGTTTAATAAATATGGAAATTAGAATACAACAGTAATTATTTACTATGCATTTCTTACATGAACTACCATAGCTCATTTTTAAAAGCTATTTGATTTCTATTAAAGCTTGCTTAGATTATTTACACAAAGAAGTTTAACTCTTCAGGAAGCAGAGCAGCAGAGAGTGAAGTACGTGCTTCTTCCCTATAGTTATTTCATACCCATCTGTAAAATTGTGTCACCATGTGCTCTTTTAAAAGCCAGTTCAGCTTGCCTGAGAACTGGAGCCTGGTGCTACTTTCGGTAACAGTGACCATCCACTTGGTTCAATTTTAAAACAGAGCATTTGTGACAGTTTCAGAGGCGATACACACAAATCCTGTTTGGGGCTCAACCCTACTGCACCTCTGGCTTATCCTACAGGACAAAACTTATTAATACTTAAATGTCAGCATTAAGACTATCATGCATTTTACATAGGATGCTTTGGTTCCAACACAATTTCTTCATTGAATCATTGGCAGCCAGGCACTTGCTTCCATCTTACCGGAATTATTCATGAGGCATTTCCCAGTAGAAATCATCAACTTAACTGGAAGAATCATTCAACAGAACACTCCTGTCATATTTTATTTTTTCCCCTTTATTAAGTTCCAAAGTAAATCAAAAGCATTGAATTTTTTTTCCCAAGAAAGAAATACTGTGTGAAGCATTTATTCATGAACATCTATTATCTGCCACACATCAGAAACAGCACCTTGAACTAAAAGGTGGGAAAGCTGTTATGCAGCTGACAAAGTTCCTAAACATCACTGAATAAATACAAATAGGTAGATATGAATACCATTTTGATATACATACAATTTGGTAAAAATAACTACTTGCCAAACATCTACTTCCAGAAACTAATAATTTTCTCAAAATAGAGGAACTACTACAAATGTAACTTTAGGTGTACTCATAAAGGGGATGAAAATCAGCTGTTGCCACTGAATAGACACAATTCATACAATTATTTCAGGAAGATGATGCTTCATCATGAAAGCCGAAGACATATACAAGGTGCAACTAGGCTTCCATCTTCTATGGTTGCTTCAGCAATTTTAGAGGCAGAATATGCCCAGTATTTTACAGGACAAAAAAAGTAAAGTTAACCATAAAACTTGCAGCGAAGTAAAATTTAGTAAAATCAGTAAAATTTAATCCAAAGCTTCTGAAAGGCAAACTTCATACCTCTGCAAACGGCAGCATAGGACCTTTTTTTATTATTTCAACAGAATATAAAGATGTAGACTGAGTTAGTTCTCTGAAAGCTTATAGCATTCACATTACAATTTTTCTCACTTGAAAGTGTTAGGAAGTCAGAGCAGATGCAAATTACAGTACCTAAACTCTCCAATTCTGTAACTCATACTTCTCTCCAGATTCAATCCAATTTCTCCAACAATTTCTCTTGCACTCCTGAATTTTAGAGCTACCTTAAAAAACCAAACAAAACCAGAAGCACCCTCCCTGCCCCCAAACTTTGTTACCACTTTGAATTAGTTATCACTTTCTCATATACACACTGTGAAACCAACAAGAGTAATTCAGATCAGTTTATGACTGAGGTAAACAGTGCTGCCAGGTAAGTGAATGTTTCTCATTTGCTTTTTAAAGACGCCTAACTTCCTCTTGATGTAAAGCCCTTAAAAACTTAAAAGAGGACACATCCTAAAGAAGAGGCTGCATCCATCCACAGATTGACTTTTATAGTGTTAAAATATAGTGTTACAACAATTTTGAGCTACACAATAGTCATGCCTCTTTCCCTCTTTGAAGTGATACATGCCTCTACAGATGGAAAGAAGGAACTGTTCTTCTATTCCCTTGAAGAGAAGGGCTGCAATTTTCCTTGCATCTTGCAAAGGGCACATAAGTGAGGACCTCCCGCTACCTGATCCTAGGCAAGGTGTAAAGTCTGGTCCTTAAAAGTTCGCTTTCATATTTTGTCCTTTATCATTGGACAAATATTGACTTTTTATTTCTTCTATTTCTGATAAATCCCCAGTAAATAGAAACTGCAACAGAAATTGATGCTCACACTGTGTTCTCCTTCCTCATATCAAAAGCACATAATGCCCCAACAGTGCCAGAACAGCTCTGCAAAATATCACCTGTGACTCCTCGGTGACGACAGGGTCGGAAAGGAAACATGACTGCTGTCTAAACAGAGAGGTGGGGATGAATTAGTTTTGCAGGCAGAGGCATAAGTGCATCCTGCACAACTAAAGAATGTGAATCTCTTGCTCATCACAGGGAGACTAGTGGCGTGAATCCCAGAGGGAAGAACTGTTGTCTGTCCCGGGGGAGACAGGTGAACAAAGCCACATAGAACAAGAATCTCACAACTGTTTAAAGATCGGCTGAAGCACATATTTTGGCTACTACAAAGGCCTGCTTAGAGGAAAAGAGAAATAAAATGTCTTTGAATAAGGCCAGGGTGATAAATTGTAAGTGTTCCATCTTTTGTGGCTAATACCTGACTACCAGCACTTTCCATTAACAAATCCATTATTGATACAATCCAGAATGAAACAAAATGACCAGTAAGGTCCTAAGTCTGCAACACTCTATTACACTCAAATGGAAAAAAAAACACAGACTGCTCCATAGACACTCTCAGTGAAAAAGAAAATCCACACAATCTTTCTAGGGAAAATTATATAAATTACCTTTTCATCTAAACCCAGTATTCCTCACAATACTGATTCCACATTTGGCATAGACCAGCACATCTAGCACTGACTCAAGACATCCTATCTAATCCCTGAAACGAATTGGGAACTTGATTTTGTGTAAAGTTAAAATCCCTTAGAGGACCATTTCAAGTATAATAAAGTACCACAAGTTGATAAGTTAATATACTACGGTATCACTTTTTTCTCATTACCTTCTGCTAGTAATTATGGAAAAGATTCAAATGTAATGTAAATGACCTCAATTCTGCAAAAGCTTAATCACAATCCGTATATGACCCATTTCTCAACACATCCATTTAAAAATGTATAAAAAAGTATATTAAAAAAACCCCACTAGAAATGTACCATTACTTTTATCTACATGTCTACTATATATATTTGACCCTTTCGGCAACAAAAGGAAAATAAGGAACTAGAACCACTGACCTTTTTTTATAGAAATTGAATTTTAATTTTAAAACTTATTTGGAAGATAACTTATAATAATTACTTATGTATTCTGTAAACACATAATCTATATTTACATGCGTTTATATATGCAAATAGTTTATCTATTATTAATTTGCAAAATATTTTATGTTGCTCTGTTCCACAAACACAAAGTAGGTATGTCTAAATGTGCTTTAAATCTTTTATATGTACTCTTCAATACATCTCTTTATTGAGAGTAAATCCTAGTGTTCAAGATCAAAAGAATCTTTTATATGCCAGAAAAAGTCCCAGTTTCAGTTCAGCTATAAAAGCTAAAATATGTTACCTGTCCTTACAGACACAGTAGGCCACAGCATAGCATATGGTCTGTTACAGCTACTGAGGTTTTTAATTATTACTTATATGGGCAAAGCTACTTCCAACTGAGCATCTGATGCCTCTTACATCCATGACAGAAAACGTACAGTATGTATGGTCCAACCAGATCAAGTGGGGTTTATACATCAAATTAAGTCATAACTGTGCAGCAAGCAGTGCCGCCTCATAGGTAGAGCAATTTTTCTGCTGCTTAATGATAAAAAACCTTCTCACACAGAAAACACATCTTTTAGGAAATACAAAGGGATCTAAAGAAATATTTAGTGAATCTTAAACCAGTAAAATAAAGCAGCTGTCCTAGGATATACTCCACAAACAAGTCAAACTGTTAGGATAGTCCTGGTATTAAGCGAACATCAAGCCATAGGGATAAGTATCAAGCTTCACAGCAGCCACACCCTAGCAACAGAAGGAATTTTCATCTAAGCCTCTTATTCAACTTCTTAAAACACAGACCTTTCTCGCCCACTCCCCTCTTTACTTCCCTCTATCATCTGCCCCCCACCACAAAAGCAGCAGCTCTCAGGACAAGAAGTGGTGGAGATTTGGAGGCACTGCAAAGGAAGGACCACAAGGAACAAGCCTGGTAAGTAGTGGTGCATGGAAGTCCCTAAAGTGCAGGTTTCATAGCAGGGAGATGTTTTGGAGTACAACAATCTGGGGAAGGAAAAGATGTGGGTGAGATACTGGGTGTTCAGATCATTACCGCTAACAGGGCACTGAGCTGGAGATGCAGTGCCTGGGAGGATACTAGAGTGTGGGAAGATGTAGGTGTTTGTGGGGTAGCAAACAGGAGTCAGCCACTACTGCAGAAGGTGAGAAGAGAGCTCTGAAACTGAAATGCTTGAGAAATTGCCACAGCAATTTAGTCTTTGTGCAGGTTTCAATGGATAACAAAGGAACCTTTTTCTTCAAATGTCACAGGAAAAGTCACATTTCTTCTTTAACTGACTGAATGGTGTTTAAAAGGCACAAAAAAAGGACTAGGCTTACCTCTTTGTGATACCAGCACATGCGAAGAAATCCAGTTCTGTAGACATGAAGTGGCACATGATCACAGCAAATTAGATCTTTTGTTGCTTCGAAGCAGAAACAAGTATATAATTTATGTGCATTCATGTATGTAGGCATAATAAATATGAACCTCAGGAGGAAAGCATGAACCACTATCCCTTTTAAAAAGTTCATTTTTAATTAAATTTCAGAACAAGCAGGGAAGTTGTCGAAAATAATGCAGCATAAGCAATTTTTTATCTATTGTAACACTTGAGAAGAAAACCCTTGGTCTTAAAAATTTTTTTGCCTCTTTTACAGTCGGTTGAAAAGTTTTCTTTTAATCTAAAGAAAAGTAAATAAAAAAGTAATTTCTTGGTAGTACAGTAACACCATCTTCCAGCTGGAATTCCAATGGGGTTATGAAGCAATTAAAGTAAAATCTTGAAGAAAAAGAAATTTACATTTTTCTTGTGTGCACCAAGGGACGTCTAGATTAGATATTAGGAAAAATTTCTTCATGGAAAGGGTTGTCAAATACTGGGCCAGGCTGCCTGGGTAAGTGACTGAGTCACCATCCCGGAGGTATTTAAAAGACATGTATATGTGGCACTCTGGGACATGGTTTAGTGGTAACTTGGCAGTGATAGGCTTATGGTTGGACATAATGATCTTAAAGGTCTCTTCCAAACAAAACAATTCTATGATTCTACTTTTAATTTGGAAGTTTCAAAACACAAGGTGTGTGGGGGTTGTGTACTTTGAAAAATTTCTAGCTTTGTGTTATTTTTTTAAGCTTTGTCTTAGACATTATGAAAATATGAAGATGTAACAATGCCCATCTTTGTAAAATTTTTACATGTGTTCATGAGGTCAAAAGTGTGCTATCCATGTCACCAGTTTCCCAAAGCATGACATAGTGGCATACGGAAGCTAGATTTCATTTTGGTAGCAATATTTGGAAGTACAAAGTGGACAATGACAAAGGACCAAACATTAGAAGTAAACACATTCTTTTCTTTTTAATCAATACCTTGTTAGACTGGTGGGTTTAACTCGTTAATCTTTTGGTAAGTGAAAAGTTAAACAGATTGACCATTACAGCAAAAAATAAAATTGCAAATTAAGCCCATTCTAATGATATTGCTTGCACAGAGTGCTACTTCATCACGCATAACTTCCATCAAAAGACGTCGGATTTAGAAGTACTTCTTTCTTTGAGGTAATGTATTTAGAGGTAAATTCAGAATCCAAAAGACCTGAAAACAAACTTTCTAAACTCCTCCTCTTACACTGTATATTTTTAAAGCCATGTAACTTCCACCAAAAAAAGAGTATATACTTCGTGTTTAATAGCTTCAAACAAATCTGAAATTGAACTTCATGAGACTGCTGTGTTGCATCTAAATGATCACTATATTACAGCTGAGATGTGACATACAAAAAACTCAAAAAATAAAATGCCTAAAGGTTTGCAATGAATTGTTTTTCATTTATTCAGGAACTGCTATATAGTGATTGATCTAGTATTGTACAATACAGGAAATTAGCAATTAAAAGCTTTCATTCATCCAGCATTAGATCCTACAAATCCTGTTAACCACAGGAGCAAAATTAGAAGATGAGGAATGAACAAAACTAAAAAGTGCTTATTGTAAACTGTGTGGAATTTGTCCTTTGCTGAAAAACATGAAAACTCTGCACAGATTGCCCACACAAGAGTATTTAATGTAGGATTATAACTCAATTAGACAACTACTTCTCTGATCCTGTAATTCTAAGGCATTTTGCAGATGTCTGTGAATCCCAGGCTGTAAAACAAATTTCTTTCTGTCCTCCATAATACAAACTCATATTTTATGCAAAGACACGTTTAGTCTTTTGTCTAGGAAAATCTTCGTTTGAAAGATGCACTACTGTTCTAGATGAACCTAAATAAGGTAAACTAAATTAGATGTGGACATCATCCATATATGTAAATAAGGCATTAATGATAAAGTCTAATTGATACCCTTGTTTCCTTAAGGAATGCCTGGACCATGTCGCAGAGCACAGGGGAAACAGATTCCCAGCCCAGCACGAGCCATGCCAACCCCAGAACTGGAGGCAGTGTCACACACAAGGCTGCGCCCACAAGTTGTGCAAAACTGCACCTTCAGACTCCAAGCTGGCCTGGAGATTGCTGCGCTGTCCTTCGCTACAGGAATAAACATGCCCTTTCTCTGTTCCAACATGAACAAAAGTGCATCTACACTATCATTAATCATAGGAGACTGTTTTGCTTCAGATTTGTCAAAACTAATTCAGGTTTGCTGAATTTAGCGACAGATACAGGATTTATTTAGACCCGGGGAAGAGAAAAAGGTTATATAAACTTTGCTAACATAGCCAGACAATTAAGTTGTTAATCCATGCCTAAACAAAAGGTCACTATTACCTTGGGGTTAACTAAAACTTCTTAGCTAACCTCTGACCTAATTTTGACCTCTCTTGATAATTGTAAAAATGCTTTCAGTTAACATATTGGTTAGCTGAGTTTACACCCCCCGCTTCTGTAGTTTCTTGCCTTGCAGGTCATAAATTAAAGACAAAGTATCTTTTTTAAAGACTAATTAGTACCCAATTAGCTCGATGTGGTTACCTAGAGGAGAACCTATAGTAAAAACAAACGTTAAGCATTTTAATCTGTTTCATGAAGGAAGCAATTATGAACATGAAGAAAGGAACATCAAAACATTTATTTCACTTTTTTTTCCTTCAGATTATAAAATATTACTTCACAAAGCCTGTAAAAAAAATGCAATTCTTCCGCTTCTAGTGATTCCCATTAGAAAGAGGTACAGTTATATCACTGTTAGAAGAGAAGAACTAATTAGAGAACACAAGTGGATATAATGAATCTGCAATCATGTTAGTAGGCTGTATCCAGACATAGTAATTTGTCATTGCATCATACTTCTTACAGAGCTGTTTACAGTGGGCTTGTTTAATTTCTTTACTATCATAACCACTGTATGCCAGGGCATGGATATGATGTATGCATACCCATAAAATGTTCCCTTCTGTGGAGGAGTAGTTTTTGCTTATTTAAAAGTGAAGCACCTGAGTTATAATTCCAAAAATAATTTCTCTACGTTCACTTTTTTTTTTTTTTTTTTAAGTCAGAAGTGTTCAGGCTCTGGTAAAAACACACACAGGCTTAATTTAAAAATTAAGTCTCAGAGACAAACTAAACCAAATTGCATTGTAAAATGTATATAAATTTATGAAAAGGAATTCTAATAATGTAAGAAATAAAAATCTCAAAGTTAAAAAGAACTCTACAAATTGCATGCCTTATGTTCATCTGAGCTAAGTAATATAGGAATTACAGTTTGAAAACCTACTGTAATTAGATACTAAATTTAAAATGCTCAGCAGAAATTCAATATACTTCTAAATGCTGAAGCCTTACCGATCCATCACATTCATATTCCTTGTCTTCTGTACTGGTAAAAGCTTCTCCAAAGCAAATTTATCCAGTCATATTAAAGATCATACTTGTTACTCCAGAGATAACATAACTCTAAATTATGCTCAGAATTTTCTTCTTGTCTATAGGAAATGAGAATGATCTTCTATCATCTGAACAAAGGCACCTGGCCTATTGGAAAAATGAAAAAGCTTGTCCATTACTGTTTGTCACATTGGTAGATAAACTCTTGCCTATGAAAGGCCTAAAAATTGTTTCATTACAGTATAGTTAGCTGTTTGGATCAAATCCAGATTCATATTCATTTGCTAGCTCAAATAAATCCCACTGTACTGTCAGTACAGTTTTCTTATATTTTAACATTATTCACCAAAAGCTCCATTCTTCTGAGTTTGCGCTTATTCTTTGGCATTGGCTTGTCATATAAGCCATTTTTGAGAAGATGCTCCTTGCTGTGATGGATCTGGGCACCATGCTGAAGCTGGAAAGAACATAAAGCTTGAAGTGGACGGAGTATAGTCTGCAGAAAGATGAAGGGGTGGGGATAGACAAAAACCCCAACCTTTTAGTAAGCTATTTTAGAGACATCAATTATTCCAGGTTTTGTATATTCAAGAACTACTTAAAAATGTTGATAAAAATATAATTTGGATGTTAAATGCCGATAAAATACAACCTTTGGAGACATAGAGGGCACAGCTGAATAAGAGATGTACTAAAAAGAAGCCACATGCCAGACATAGCCTCATAGACACATATACATCCACCTGCCTACTGTCATCCCTTACTCCTTCCTTGTACCCACTCAATCCTGACTTCAGCCCCAGCTACATTACTGTAAGTTATGGCTTTAACTTAGCAATGGACTAGAATTAATAACTGTGGCTCAGCCAACAAGCTGTAATAAAATAAGTAACAATAACTAAGCTGTTTGTGCTTGCATGAAAATACCTTGAGGCAGGGTTTTAGAAAGAGAGGAGGGACTCATGATCAAGGCAGCTGGACTGCTGTCCTGGAGACTGGACTGTAACTCTGCTTCTGTTCTATGATACCATGTAGGACTAATGAAGCCACACAAACCAGATCTATCTCAAGTGGTTCCTAATTGTAGGTTCTTCATTTTCTGGTTGCCTGATTCAGTATCATGGGGCCTTATGTGCAGATGTGTAAGGCAATCACAAATGTTAACTGCAGTCAGCAGGAGCTGACTTTCTACCAAGTAAAATGTGACTCTTCTGAGCACACAGCAAAATCAAGTGACTTATAGTGAGCATCGAACTAAGTGCCCATTTTTAACTTCTATGGCTCTCAACTTCAATTCACCGTCTTATATGCTGGGAATAGCACTCAATTAATTCAGAGAGGGTATTTAAAAGGGTATGAATGTTTATGAAGCTCTTGGCTATTGCAACATTTACAGAAGCACTTTTGAGAAACTGGGATTTTTTTCTTTGAGAAGTAGGCTGGGTCAATTCTGAGTGGTAGGGATGAAATGGAATACAGGACTGGGAATTGTAGATGCTAACAAAACACTCCCCCTGGACTTGAATAAGACAGAAGTCCTAATGAAAGAAAAATATGCCAACTTTCTCCTAGCACACCAAAGGAAAAAGTAAACATACAAAATCCACTTTATTTTAATATTTTCATGGGTTTAACTTCTGCAGTAAATAAGTACCTTCTTTAACATAAAAGCATATGACAGCCCCAGGGTCACAAAAGACACATAAGTTTCTAAAAATGTTTCTTTATGCAGAGTTCCAATTTCTGAGCCATATTTTCTTGTGTGGCCACACATTTTGCCCCAGTCTGGTTCTAAATGCAGTATATTTACTGCTGGTGTCACAGAAGCAGACACAGGGGTGGCATACTCTACACTATGGCAACTGTTGAACGAATTTTTGACCTGGGAACCTTTTTTAGTAGGTGGAGGTCAGGTACCAAAATATTCATTACGTGATGGAGAGGGATATGAGAATCCCAGGGTGGACACTAGAATGCAGTGAATACATGAATGAGCTTTTCTTTTTTCACAGACCCTTCTGTACTACATTCTGGGCACACAATCAGATTGCAGACCTAGGTCTATGGTGCAAAATTACTAGTAGGTCTTTTTCAAAAGGCTTATTAAATTGATATCACTAATGTCAGCAACAAAAGATTAAGAACGACATTATCTTAATAACCTCTTCCATCACAGACTAGTGGGATCACAACTTGCAAGGAAAAGGCTAATGTCCAATTAGTATTCTTTGACCTGGGATAAACTTAAATTCAAGAACAGTCAAGTCCCAAATTCCTCCAATGACACATTAGAGTTGTGAGCTGGCTGGTAGGGAGACATAACCCAGTGGGCTGCATTCCATGGCTGCAGGAGTGTGGGAGGTCAGTGGGACATGCTTACAAAAACATTTTATCTTCAAGCTAGCTGTGAGGAGGTATTCAGATCATCTCTGCCATCTACTTTTTGCAGAAAACTACTTGCTACTTTCCATTACTTTTATATAAGTAATATACTTATTTGTCTCAGAATGGATCATCTTTGGGGTTTTTATGAGTCAAAGATCACCTTGCTGCGCTTTCACTTCAGACAATCATTTAAAAACAGTGATCTATTAAAGAAGATAATGGTTATTTGGCTACAGTAAACATCCCAAGACCAACACATGCAAAAAAGGAAATTAATCCTACCTGACTGCTAACTAAATGAAATTTTTTATAGTCTAGGACCAATTATTCTCAATGACATTTGTTGGTCCAGTAATTTTAAATTCAGATCTTAACTGAGGAAGTTAAATTTAAAGCTAGTTAGAAACAATTTGTACAATTTATTATACTACATGTGCCTGGTACAGAGTCTACATTTTGAAGATTTGCAATAAGGAATACCAAGTGAACTTAGAAAAAAATTACAATATACACAGTAGTACTTCTATTTGTTTTGGGCTAAATCCACAACTATCATCTCTACAGATTTTTATTCTTTATTGTGGCAAGCACAGCATGTATTTCGTGCCTTATAAACCAACTTTTTAAAAAAAGTAATGCACAGGTGAAGAGAATCTAAGTCACAGAAGATGCAAGAAAGCAGTACAGGATGAAAGAATGTGAAAGAAGAGTGAAGTAGAAGGAAAGAAGGGACTGGAAGACACAGCACTGCTGAGTTAAAAATGCATAAAAGGTACAGGAGACAAATAGTGAACAGAAAAGACAAATGGAAAAAAGAGGGAAGAAGGAAAGCTAGACTGAGTAACAAATACAGGAAAAATCTCAAATCCTGAGACAAATGAGCCTGAAGACTGTGCAGTGAAAAACTGTAAAAGTGCAAGTACCTGCAGAAAACACTACACAACTCAAGAAAAGGAAGAAGGGGAAAAAAAAAAAAAAGAGAGAGAGAAATTGAGGAGATGGGTTAGGAAGGTAGCAGTTGTTTTCAATAACCCATCTACTACTCCATACACAAATGGGTAACCATGGTGAAACTGATCTGTAAGATTAGTCTGCAGTCAGCCTTGATGGACATTGCAGCACCAAATACAATCTGTTATAGTACCAGTACTAATGGGTACTTTAAACATCAACAAAGCAACATTTTTAGCTCTGAATCTTGCCCAGATTTATCTTCAGACAACTCTTTGTGGCAAAAGAGCTAATCTAATTCCATTACAGGCTATAACACAAAAATACCGTACTAGAATTTAACATACTAGAAGATAGCAAAACAATTAAAGACCTTTGTAATGTGACAAGTTCCCTCAGCAATTTGACAGCAATGTTGATAAAGAATAGGAAAACTATAGAGACTTTTGGAACATACAAGAAAGAGTCACAGCAATTTGGACATAGTAGAGTTAGTAAATACCTGAAGAAAAAGAGCTTCTGTTGGTAAATTCTTGTTTTAGTTTGCTATGAAACAAAACCAGTATAATGCCGTTAAGATTTTGACTGTCAAATTTGACATTAATAGCTAAGTACCTTTCCTGCTCCTCTAGAACTCATAAAAGAAAAACTCCGGTGTTCAAAATTACATACCTCTTGTATACTCTTATTTTTTTCCATGATAGTAAGAGCAACAGCTGCACATTCAAGTGTAGACAGACAGGTGTTCGTTGGCTGGGTACGAATTACGTATTGACTTGAAATGTTGGTTTTTAACTGCACCTGAAAAATAGTAGACTCTACTAAAATAAACAGATTGGTATAGCAAATAAGATGCTGCTTCTTTACATTAAGCAAAACACAGCCCCTTCCCCTCTGTGGTCAGTTGCCTTTTTTCATGTTTGCTGTTTTGTCTCCCAGCAGCTAATAAGAGCATAAAACCATCATACCCCTGAGTAACCATCAGAGACAAGAACTGTGTATTAGTTACTGCACAAACACGTAAAGAAAATATAATTGTGTAAGAGAATGACTGAGTGAAGTTTTAGCAACCAATTTCAGTTGCCATAGATACCCTATAACAAAAATAAAATTATTCACCTATGCTTGTTTTATTGCACACTCTAAACACACACACAATACTGTAAAATGTACAATGACTGTACAGTCACTGGCACAATTTACCTTGGTTAAATATTATTTGTCAAATTCGGAACTAAAGACTTTTAGAAACTATATTTATTCATATTATGTATTAGGTCACTGATTAGAAATACTTGCTTACCTAAATTGTGTTTGAAAATGATTGATTGGCTCTGTCTCAAGTGATAACCACTCTATACTATCTTACATGTTAAAGGTGTTTAAGAAACAGAAATTTAATTCAGCCACTACACTGCCTGTTTTATCAGTTCCAAAAGCTTTTACTGAGTTTATAAAAAGCAGTTGAAATATCAGAGAGTTTACACTATTAGACTTTGTGTGAAAAGTCAGATTTTAGTCCTTTATGCCTAAAATTTCCATCTCTACCTCTGTTTAAAATATAATTCGCCAAACAAGTTAATGTTTCAGCAATATTGTCATTATTCTTAACCAAAACTTATCAGTTCCTTTTCCAAAAAATTGTAGTACAGTACAACAAACCCTAAGGAATTATTATAAAAGAGAAAGTAAATTTTCTTTTTTTTTTTTAATTAACCTCATCCTAATGGTTGTCTTTTATTTTTCTTTCTCCTCAAAAAAATAAATGACTGTTTGCCATGACCATCATGACTGCTCCCATTCTATTTGCCAGAGGTCCTTCAGCATTCTTCCATTCAATATTTTTCCTCTTCACTTTTCCCATTTTTGCTTTTATTTTTAATGCTTCATTTTCCTTCATCTCTTTTAAATGTAATCACCCATTCTTAAAAGTTCAAGAGATCTCATTTATAAAAGGGAAGCTCCAAAATACTGAAGAAGTGTGAATGAATAAGATCAAATTCCAATGCTTTCTCTTATCCCAATGTAATGGGAATTAAAAATAAATAAATGAAAAGAAGAGGCACATGAGAAGAGGAAATCCAGTCTGGAAAGGACAGTAAGTTAGCTATAAAAGCTCAATATACTTAAATAAAGGAAAAGACGGAAAAAATGTAACTTTGTGACAGAAGGTCCTAACTTGTTTATCAAAGGAAACTTTTAATTTAAATGCTAATCTTGCTGTCGGGTAGTCCTGAAGGACCAAAACACACACATTTTAGCATGTTTTAAAAACTTCCAGCAACAACTGTTTAGATAGTTTGGAGCGATCACTTTCAACAGCCAAAGAATACATACTTGGGTTGAGAAATTGAGAATATGAATGCATGTTAGTTATGTAAAAAATACAGCATATTAGCATTATGATTTTTTCATTATATAAAAATACATTTGTATTCTTTTCATAACTGTAATAGTGGAGGTGTCATTTGAATTAAATCATTTTAAAATCACATCTTCCAAAATCCATTTTGCCTCCTTGAGTGAAGATCAATGGTTTTGTTATTTTGAGGCTGCTTACCATAATAATTATACAGAATGCATTGTCTTTTTAATCAGGTTACAAAATTACCAACTGTTAATTAAACTAAAAATGCACCAGTGGTCTCAAAGCACATATATATATGTATCTTTCCTAAACATACTTACTATTCTTAGATATTTGAAAGTAATTGTTACAGGTGATGATATACAGAGTTATTTCCTGCAAATTCAATGGTCATCTCCACTTAAAGCTCATTTTCATTTTCTGCAGCTATTCAGCATATTTCTGCAAACGAATTGGCACAACTTATGAAAAATTATGAACGCCTACTACTTACAAACGTCAAACCTGATATTTTATATTTAAAGCCAAGATAGTTGAAGTAGCTGATTATTCCATGCCTGCAAACTCAGAGTCTTTAGTCTCTAGCTCCGTACTCTGACTGTCAAAAGAAAAGAATTTATACCTAGCACCTCATTAGCAGACTATGCTTACTATTACACCATACTGGAAGCCTATCATACAATCTTTAATTTATAGTCATATTGTAGAATTTTTATCTATTGTATTAAAGATGTTAACAGTTACTTGGATATTCAACAGCAAATTCAGTCCACATGCAAATTCTGTCCTGGAACAATTCCAGCGCAGATTCAAGAATGAAGCTAGTGGATACAGGCTAGCCTTTATCAACTACCATTTGCAATTTGATATTGAAAAGTCAAAGGAGAATAAATTGATTTAGGAGAAAAAATGTAAAATTGGGTCATCAGTATATGCAATGAAATGAAAAGAAAATTAAAAATAAATTAATAATTTCATTTGTTGTTTCTCAAGGTTTGCTTCGGTTTTATGTTCCCTTTACTGGGACCATGTCTGGATCTCCATCATGACAGAGTAGGAAGGCCAGTTATTTTGATTACACAGAGATCTATGCTGGAGGGAGCTTTTAGTCCCTACTTAGAAATTCTTCAATAGGTATTAAAAAAAAGTATAAACTCAGTCCATTGTTTCTCCAGCATGTATCCTGAGCAGCAGAGCAGGCACATATCTACACTTTTTCTCAACAGCTGACAGCCATGTTCTTCACAGAGTCGCTCTACACAGGTTGGAAGAAACCACCAGCAGGCACACTGGCTTTCCCCTCCTCGGACATAGACACCGGTGCCTTTAGACTTTGTTTTGTAGGAGCTGGGAGTAGTTCTATCTGCTGGTTTCTAGACTTCAATTCCTGGGGCTCATGCTGAAAAACTTTCAAGATCATCAGCATTCCAGAGAAAGGAAAATTATAATGGAAGATCTGCCTGCACTCCACCTTACACTGTGGAGCCCAAAAGTCTGTGAGTGCAGCTCTCAAACAGCTGACCATGTACAAAAGGGCAACTTTCTAACAGCAACAACAGCAGCCACCAAATTTCTTCTTTCCTGGAAAGAGCGAGAAAGGATGGAAACAAGCGGTCCCCATCCAATTTTCTGAAAGATCTCTCACTGGGATGAGATGAAAATACGACAGACAGACAGCACAGTGGTGGAAATCAGAGGAAGAATATCTGACCAGGACAACTCCCTGCTACAGTTTTTCTCCAAGGATCCTTTCAGCAAACATGCATTTTACCCTACTCTTTACTCCAGAGCAGCAAAGTATCTAAATGAGTGATCCTTAGTCACCTGAAGTACAGTCAGGGTAGCCTTTTTCTCTCACAGATTGTACAGACTCAGCAAATGACTGATTGTCTATCAGAAAATAGGTATACTCAATGCATAAAACACAAAATGAGGAGCTCTACCACCTTACAGCATAAACTGAGTGGTAATACAAAGTCAAAACAATATAGAAACCAAAATGAATTAATATAGTTAATATATATTTCAGAGATGGGAAGGATATCTTCTTGAAAGAAAATGCCCAGGTATGCAAAATATTTACTGTTCTCAAATGCATTTGGGTAGGATTATAAATTCTCTCATTTTCAGCCAACAGTCTAAAACTTGCCCTGACTTTTGTGAAGTTAATAGTTTCAGGTAGAGTATTGCACCAGTCTCATCAAAGCTTCTGCACTACCTAGAATGATTCATTTTTTGTCTGTCATCTGTGTATCTTATATCCAGCTGAACAAGCTTAATTCAGAATTACGGAAATGTTCCTCCACAGGTAAACAAAAATAAATAAACAAAATCAGATAATCTACCCCTTACATTACACTTCAAAACCTCAAAGTGAGTATACATAAATATATAAATAAGTACATTTCAAAAGAAAAATCATGATATTTTATAACCACTTATTCATAAAATGGTAAACATACCATGTTACAACAATTTACTTTTTTAGCTGTCAAAGTAATTTGCAAATCGTATGCACACTTTGGAATAATTTCAGCTACTAGCAAAATACAGTAATGTCAAGCTGAAAAAACAGCAGCCTATTTAACACCACTCACCCAAATAAACAATATAATAAGATAGTTTCTATCTCAACCAATTCAAACTAGAGAGAGGAACTTAGATAAACTGAATGCAATTACTCACTGGAATTTAGCCAAGACACTGAAATTAGCGTATCTATTCTAAGTGCAAGGGAGTTCGGGGGCTTAGTTTCCAAGTCGCCAGAAGCATGAAGAAACACATAGAATCAAGTTTCATTTCTGTGTGCAACTCAAGACACAGGGTGTCCAAAAGCCTGAATACCAGCAATTCCCACAAACTCTTACATTAACAAATAAACACTGACTTCTCTGCCAATGCACTACCCTTTGAGCCTTTGAGCATTTACAAAGGATTTGAACCACAGTAAAAATAGTGATGCTTCAGTATTTCTCAGGGCTGAGCTCTTCCATGGCCCTCCTTGGAGATGCCCTAGGCAAGTGATGACCTGACCTAGCTGCTCCTGTTCAGTTGTTCAGAGCTAATGGAAGCAAAATTGTTGCCTTGATGGGGTCAAAGACCTTCCGTTTGAAAGTTTAAAAATTTAGGTAAGTGAAAACAGGCAACTGTATTCTGCTCTTATTTTAAATACTAGGACTGGAGCTCTGGCAGAAAGCTCTAAGTGCTATCCTCAGTCCTCTCTTTAATGTCAATACCCTTATCTTTTTACCTTTTCTATGCTGATTTCTTCATCATTACTCTTACTAGCTTTACTCTCCAAAGAGAATCCAGCATTATGCAAAATTATATTTGGAAAACAGTGCATATCCAAGAACACAGAAATGCTATAGAGATAGTACACCTGTTGCACAGGGCACACTCAACAATGCTTGGTTTTATCTGTCCTGGTTTTGCAATTAGATTACAGGCATCTCAAAGCAGGCAGAAGAACAACATATCCTTCTGTGGCTTCTATGAAAAACCTAGCACTTATTTTAAGATTCCTTCCTCTTTTAGTTATGTTGATTGTGTCCTTATGAAATCTGAATTTCTGTTTGGAATTAATTTCCTCAAGTCTCAGAGAATGAAGTAAGCAACTACCATCCATCACCCTGCTTAACATAGGCAGTAGTTACTGTTCATACATACTGTTAATTTAATAAATATCTTCCAGAAAAAAAATATCACAAGCCATTTTTTTTAAAGGAACTCAAAAGGCAGAAGAAAACTCAGAAAGAGTACAACCATGTCCTGCCATCATTCTAGAAACTAAGAAAAAATTGCTTTTAAGGTGCTGAAGAGGAAAAGCATTCCGTGTGCTACCGCGCAAACAACCTCAGACAGAAAAGGGTGTAAGTACAGGAAAGCTCTTTCACTCAGTATCCAGTTGGCACAAGCACCTTTTACCTGTAAGCAAAACCAAACTATTTTCTCTCTCTTATAGAAATTTCAAGCCATTAAATAAAATTACCATTGTGACAGAGAAGATAGCCTGAGTAAATCAGCCTCAGCATGCTACTGAAATTTAAATCAAGAATATAAATAAGTTATTTTGTTCAAAATGTTGGGTTTAATTTAAAGTGACATCCTAAGAGCACGCTGTTTCTAAATACTGGAGGGAATAGCTGCCATGCAACTGTTACAAATGGATAGCCTGAAAAAGTACATAGATGTCAAAAAAACCCCTCTGTCCACTTCGCATGTTTTTGATTGAATATTTAAGCATATCCATGACGTGCCTGTGTATGTTCCATGTAAAATGGTGAAACAAATAATAGATTTTATTGTGACTTTTAAGTAAACTTGAAGCAATTTGTTCAACTTCTGTGAAATTACAAGATATTTTGCACATTGTCTTCAACAATTTCCAATGCATCCGAAAACCCTTCTCTTTGGGTACCCCTCAAACCCTTCCACTCAGGCAATTTATGGCTCCAGGTTAGACTACAGACTTCTCACTACAACAAGCCTCAGGGTATCTCACTGTTGCTGTGATGAGAACAGTGGTAAATATCTAATAGTCCATCTCTGCAAGAGAAGCATAACTGCTTCTGCTGAACAGTGACTGTGTGTAGGTTCTACCTGCTTACGCTCCTTTCAGACTGTGCAGAAGAACCTGTACTCAGAGCTGCAATTCACATCAGCCCTTCCACAGGTCAAAAACCAGAAGCCTTCTTACATCCTTATTGAATGCACTGGTGTAAGAGCAGAGCCTAGAATTTCTTTCACCAAATACATTGTTACTTGCTGAATGACTTAGTGCTCATCATCTGAATATAATCCTACACGATGTGTCTTTGTTCCACGATTATGTCAAATGACACCTCTTTTAAAAACATTATGTCTCTTTCCTGTTACTGTATAAACAAGTTTGAAAGAAAATAAATGTTCTGTAATTTGATCTATACCAAAATAATTGAGAATGCCACAAGTACATTCAGGGAAAAAAAGATTTTTTTTTTTCTTCACAATATTCTGACCTTTCTTTTAAAATACCTTTTTAATGAGGATAACTATGACTGTACAGAGTATTTCTCTATCGTGTTCCTTGCTTTCATTTTTAGATACAGTTGATTAACAAGAAGAGAAATTAAATTGCAAATGGAATGTGTCCTTCACAGACAAAGATTCATACATCATATTCCTACAGACATTTTTTTGGGGGAAGGGGGCAGGGGGGGAAGAAGAAGAAATATGACAAAAAAAATCCATGAGTATATGCACTTTCTCCACCATTGCCAAATTTTAAGTTTTTAGAGTGCTCTTACAGTGCTTCAGCTGTATTTGTTCGATAGAGAATATTTCCCAAGGGCTGGGCAAGGAGGCAATAAACACAAAAAGGAAATATTGCCTTCAGAATAAATGCAAAGCTCTTATAATCATATGAGATAAAGTTACATTTTTCACATGTAAAGAATTGTGGTAAATGAATCAGAGCAGAAAAACCACTACAAACAAAAACCATTACCTATAGCATCATTTATCTGCAGAAGACAAGTTTCTCACTTCCCACTTTGTAATTTAGCTTGTGTAAAGACTGAAGAATTTGATACACAAACATGAACCATCAATTTAATAAATATTGAAAGAATTGCAAGCTAAATACCTACTAAAGCTAAAAAAACAGAAAAACAAATATATACCGAACTTTTCTAAATATATCTGTAATCTAATCTATATGTCTATATTGATCATCTTTACACATGATATTGTATGACGTTAAGGCAAAATTCAGGTTCTAAAGCACAATTTTTCTTGCAGAACAATCTGGTCATTCAAAATACTCAGTAACACATATGTAGATTGTTTTGAGAAAATCCAACAACTACATAATAATTCCTTAGGCTACATATTTCTCTCTTTAATGCACTATGAAATAAAAGTTCTACACAAAAGCATGGAATAGTTTGCAGTGGCCTCCTTAGTGCTTCATTTGTTTTATAAAACTATTTATGACAGGCCCTTCTTCTGCCTATACAATCATTTCTGAAGTGCTTTTACCAGGAACCTGTTGTTACAGTTTTTCTAAGGACTCAAATTTCAAGCATCTTCTCAAAGATGCTAAGAGAATTCAACAGTTTAGCACTTGTCACACTTTGCAAAGTCAAATAAAATTATCTCCTCTTTAGATTGTCAGATAAGGTAGCAGAAACACCTGCAAACTTTCGTAGTTTAAAAATATCACCGAAGTAAACAATGTTTTTGAAAGTTTTAGATGCTTATGTCCATCTGCATATTTTGAATCCTTAATGTTACTTACAATATGGAAAGTGTAAAATTACAGAATCACAATGTTTCAAAACACTTCCTTCCACTTACACCATGCATTGACAATGTATAGTATGAAATAAGTGTACACCCCAAAAGAATTTTGGAAAATAAATCTATGCCTACCCAAGAATTTCTTTTTTCAAAGAAGAATCACAGAATGGTAGGGGTTGGAAGGGACCTTCAGAGATCACGTGGTCCGACCCCCTGTCAAAGCAGGTTCACCTACAGCAGGTTGCATATGAATGTGTTCAGGTGGGTTTTGAGTATCTCCAGAAGGAGACTCCACGGCCTCTCTGGGCAGCCTGTTCCAGTACAGTCCTCTGGCGTCCTCAAAGGAAAGAAGTTTTTCCTCATGTTGAACTTCCTGTATTCCAGATTGTGTCTGGCACCCCTTGTACAAAGAAAATAGGATATTCTGGCCTACACTTAATCAAAGAAGATGTAAACAGTAAGTAAATATTAAAAAAAAGTAAGTAATCTCTTTGGTATTGCTGCTCTGCAGACAGGAAGTATCTACCTTACTAGATAAGTAACATGAGCTTTTACATTAATGAAAATCTTCATCAGTAGGAGTTATCTAAACCAGCACTTTATGGGGTGTTGAGTCCAAGCTGCAGACAGTGACAGATAAGTATCAGCCTTCAGTGCTGGAAGGACATTAAAGAACGTTTGTATGCACATCTTTGGACTTGATGTCAAGAAATAGCCTGAGATGATTAAATCACAGGGCAACTCCTTGCAAGCCACCTTCCCCCTCTGAGCTTCAAGGTCTCTATCTATAAGATGATATTTACCCAGTGCTGTAAAGCACTTTGAAGGCTGAGGGAAAGGATAATAGAGAAGTCTGAGACAAACCAGAAACAATAAGTGCTGTTACTGGAGATAAGAAGAACAGCATCTTCCTCCAGATATTTTGGTGTGATATATTTCTAAAAAAAAGGTATTGCTATGGCAAGGAGGAAAAAAGCAAACAAAAATTACGCCAATCTTTCTTACATATAGGGACAAAAGAAAATCAAGGTTCCCTTCAGTATTTCCCCCATGTTTCTTGTATGAATATTTACAAGCACAAGAAGCACTACCAAAAAAACCCCAGATTACCCTCCTATCCTTTAAGAAAGCAAAATTGTATGGGCTTCACTTAAAATAGATAACTGAAATAAAGTCCAAGTGCAGGTAAGGTGTAGTTCTAATCTAAAAGTAATAGTTCAAATTCCTGAAAAAGAAGGCAGCCTGAGGCTGACCCAAATGGCTTACATAAAATTAAGAGCTAACAGACAGTGAAACTGTAAGGAAAGGGCAGTCCTCACAGCTAAGGCAAAACACAAGTTAGGACCGACCTTGTGATATTTGGACTATATAGTTAGCACAAATAATTTAAATACCATCTGGTTATGGTCTCAGTTTCTGAAACTGCAGGGTTTTACCAATAATTAAGCTCTGAAATAAATTAATACTGCCATTATGTTATGTAAAAATACATATATTTAAGTGTCAATCATACAGGGCATGCCTGGCACTTCATAAAATGACTATGCATTTTTAGTTAATTTCCATGCTTCATAATTATTTGTATTTAGAGAAAGAAGATCCACAAATTATTTCTGGTAATATCTCTCCTGCTCTGCTTATATTTAAAAAATTAATGTCAGGCAACAGATCAATATTTTATGCAGCACTATTCTTTTAATAATTAATACAACAGGAAAGTGCTGCAAGTAAATTCAGTCAGTGAGCAGAGTGCGGATCTAGAGAATGGGGTCATGAAACGAAGGAAGAAAATTTAATTACGTGTATTGTCACAGCCATTTAATTTTAATTACTTGCAAACATCAGAAAATTGAACAGAAAAATTAAATACGTCAGTGTCAAAAAGTAGCATCAAAACAATGACATTGTTCTTTGGAATGTACTAATTACTTTTGCTTTCTCTGATTTCTTTTTTCTTACATGTGAATAGTAGTAAGCACTTCTTTGGATAGAGAAAAAGTAGTGGAAGAAGTTTATGAGAAGAACTTTGGCAAGGGCACAAGGGAACATATAAAGAAAGACTAAAAGAAGGAAAAAGCCTTCAATTAATCTATTTATTTGAGAGCATGCTCAATCAAAATGAAAAATATTTCTAGTTTTATTTTTACAAGGTGTTCATATCCCATGAGAACTTCAGCATGGATACAATGCTCCAGTTGTTCCTGAATTGTTCAAGCAGCAGGGTATTCAGATATTCTGTTAAGAGTTTGACAATAATTATGAAAGAAATGGCAAAGAAATAAATTAAAAGCGAAGCTTCCACCCAAGAGTGAAAATAGCATACACTTCTGACATCTGGAAAATTACCTGAGACCTTTCAGTCACAAAGAAAATGTCACTGTATTGAGAGGTAATAAATACATACTTATGACCAGAAAAATGTCAAAGTGGACCAATGTCATTCAAATTAACGTAAATGTCAGAAGAAGAGAGTCCTGTTGATTGCTCAGCATCGTATCTCAACTGTGCAAGAAATTGACCCAAAGTAATTCCCAGTACTCTCCCTCTGATCTTAGTCTTCTTGAACAACAATTTCTGTTCATCCTAGCATAAAATACTTTGGTTTTTAGGGTCCAAATTTTTTTTTCTGAATGTTTCAGTTGCAATGAGCAGCTAAAAACCTTAACACATCAAACATTTCAGAACATGTACTAGATTTTTATTCTTATCTTTTATCTTTGAAGTCATCATACAGCAGAAGACATGAGCTATTTATTGAAAACAGGTATTCTTGCTACATCAAAAATTACACCGTTTAAAAACACCAACATAGCTCATAAACAAAATTTCACTATCAGAGCTCGCAAAGACTTCTACAATCTACAGTAACTGGGCTGTTACTGGGGGTCTTCTGCCAACAAGAAGAAGTAACTGGGCTCTCCTGTGGGATTATTAGTAAAATCACCAGTGTCACACTCATATAGATGTTTATAGAGCAAGTCAGTGAAAAAAAGGTATTTTTCTTCCACTAACATAAGTATACGTGGTCAACTGCATACCTCTTTCTGGGACCTACATTACTATAGTTTTCCCCACTGCAACCATTGTTGTCTGGCCTTTGTTGCCCTGGGTTCTGATCTGTCTCCTACGCCTGCACCCCTTATTAATCACTGTACCTCTTTCCCTTGCAGAATTAAACTGGATATTGCCCATTTACTTAGGTTCTATGACAAAAATTGCTATTCAATATCTCCATCTTGTGCAAGTTGGAAATTGTCACAGTCCTATCATAGAGACAGGAAAATGGAAAGATAAAAGGGGACTGTAATAAAACGTATTTACTACCTGGCACTATTTATTATTTGGTCCTCATATATTTACTTGCCTAAGTCCCATAGCTGTGGAGGATGAAAGAGCATATTTTAATCTGCATCTCCTCAGCTCACTGAACAGGAGATTTTATAAAAATATTTCAGAGAGCAAACATCAGAAAAGAAATAAATTAAGATATAGCCAGATGACAATAGTGATTCTTGCTATTTCACTAGCTCTTTTGTTCTGGGTGTTTTCTGTTTGCAGATGAATGGAAGTTTTTGTATTTCTATTTTTACATTAAATGTAATCCTCTTCAAGGTGCCTATACATCTTAAACTGTATTACACTCATGTCTGTGAGCACTAGCTACACTAGAAGGAAGTTTTTAACCTCCTCTGCAAGGAATTTATCTAAATGGCAGATTACAGTTTAGAATAGCTGCTTGACCCAGAGAACAAATTCTTCTGATTTTTGGACATGCTTTCAGAAACAGACTACTACTCCTTTTTTAATCCTCTAAGCTTGAAAATGGCAAATCCCCAAATAAAGTTTTATTATCTAAACATACCAGAGAACTAGACCACAAAACCCATTTTCTGTTAAAAAGCACATCAATATACATATTCACACACCTTTAACCATTGCTCTTTGACTACACTTTGACTTTATCCATCATTACTGGAAAAATAACAGAATTAATTTTCAGCTTTTTCTCAACTATGCATGCTGCCAATTTTGTATTGATAATTCTGGCATTGCTGCAAGTTGAATTGTTGACAGAAGACCCTACTGCCAAATATAATTTGATGTCCTACACCTGTTGACACTTCTCATTTTATCCTATCTGCCATACACTTTGCCTTAAACCAGATGGCATTTTATCACTTCCTGTCTAGCATTTAATCCCTTGTTTTTCTGCATGGCCTTCTCCTACCTAGTAAATTCAGTGGCACCACTAGAAAAGCAGTTGGATCCCTAAAGGAAAAGCTTTTTTAACTCCTCTTTTCTTTTCTTTTGAACAAAAAGACTGGCAAGAGTGTTTTGAGCCAGCTTGTTTGAACAAGGATCCCTTATCTTGCTGTCCGCACTTCAAGTGCAGCATCTTCATTTCTTACAGCTGATACAATGCTCAGTGAGGTCCTGCCTCTCTTTGAGCATCCCTTCACTGACTTCTACAGAAGAATGGTTAGAAAGCTTTTCCGAAGACTCCCTAGGATGAGAGCATTTAAAGCAAGCTGCTTGATAAGACTTACTCTCAGGCACCCCTAAGCACCCATCAACCCATGCTCACCCAACAGAGGCAGCACAGAAACCACAAAGTCAATCCATTGAGTACTACTCACTTTGCACAGCATGAAGTTTTGATGTGAGCAACAGGTAAACTGGCAAAGAATTCTTAAGGCAGATGTTGATGTGACTGATTTTGGTGAAAGATCAGAACTAAGGAAATACAGGCAGCAGTTTGTGTTGACAACTGCCCAAGCACATCACAAGACAGTCAGTGAACAATGGGAAAGAAACAGAAATGCACAACTGTTTAATAAATATTTCATCACACTATCTTCCAAATTGTAACATACAGATTTAGGCCACATTTCTCAGAAGCTGAGAATAAGGAAAAGTTCTCCCTTCCCAGTACATTGCTAAAACTCTCTTTTATTGACCGGAATTCAAGATAACATATAATCTTGGCATTGCAAATTTCTACGGCCTTTTTAGAAGACAGCACATCAACTATGAACTAACACTTTTAATTAACCAGTATATGAGGTAAAAAATCACAGCTTCCTGTCATTGGTAACATCTTTTGTAAACCTTTCCTTTTTATAGAAGACACGTATTTTGAGGGTCTTTTTGGAGTACTATAGTATCTTAAATTACTAATGACCATTTTTAGCAACCTGACTATATTGTTTGCAAACTGAAGCACGTTTAGCAGACTGTGCTCATCTTATCTGTGGAGTGAGAATGTTACACAAAGGTCAGACAGAAGGGAGTAAATAAACTCAGCAGGAATGATCCTTTTATAAATGCAGTGCTGACTAAGAATATTTGTGCGGTATACCTTGAAAATTTGCAGCTTATTGCCAAAAACAAGTTCCTAAACAAACCGCCTTGAAGGTCTTGGCTCAAAACCATTATGTTTACCTGCAAATGCGCAACCTATTTTAACAGCTTTATGGTAATGCATTTTACCACAGGATTCCTAAGATCTCATATAAGTAGCTGGCTGTAAAAAAAAAGGCTTGAAAAACAAGGCATATGGTAGTGTTTACCTCACCTTCTAGTGTAGGTCACTTTTTTTCTAGTTCATTTAACAGTTCATTTCAAGCCCATAAAGCTGTGTAACAAAGAACACTTAATTCAATTGGAAAAATGAGGAAAATTGAATTTAAGAGAATGTTTAATTACTCTGGGAAGAATTTGGCTAGGATGCCTGAGCTAACAGCCCATCACTCACGGAAAGACATCATTAAAACCACAGGGTTTTTTTGTTTTGCTTAAATGAGTTGAAAGCACTTCAGCAAAACACCATTTCCAGCAATGGGGGCTCCCTAAACTCATCTTCCCTTGTACAGAAGTGAGAATATGTGCTTGGAACTAAAAACCTGGGCCATTTGACAGCAACCCGCTGACTCTTCTGTGCAGTCAGCACCGGCCCTTTGGAACAACTTAACTCAAAGGGAAAACCTTACACCTCACAGCTTGCCGTGTATCACACACATCTCCTCAGTCATTCCCGCCCTGGTTGCCTGGAGCAGTCTGATGAAATCGGGAAGGCACCTTCCCACTTCACCCATAGGACAGAGGGACACCCTTGCATTGCTCCCTGAGTCTTGTCTGGAAGTCCTTACAAGATGAAGTCCCAATACAGAGATGAAGACCTAGAACTTGTGCATTTTGTATTAATTGCCAGGGTTCTGGTAGTGGGGAGCAGCAGGGCAGACCTCAATGAAAGGAGGTCCTGTTCCCAGACACAGTTGATTCTAGACAGCTCCACAATGGAACAGGTCCTGCTTCAAGCCCATACCCTGGTGCTGGCCTGGAGCTGGACCATAGCTAGAGGAACAACAGGACCATTTAGCAGAGCTGGGGAGTCCAACCAGCAGTCTGTGTTGGAATAGCAGGGTACTAGCTAGTGCTCAGCTCAGAAGGAAACCAGCAGCCAGCAGAGCTGCAGTGCCCATGTGGGAAGCTGCTGCCCAGGCTGCAGAGGGAGGGATGGCGCTGACAAAGAGTGGGGAGTGACCCTCCCACACAGGAACCTCAACATCTGGGACAGGGAAACAGAGAAACCTGATGACGAGTTAACAAGACAGACTGATCAGACCATTCCAGTTACAGTTCTTCACTCGGAAGAGTGAAATTACCTAAATGAGGGAGGCTCACAGCCATTGCCCCAAGGAGATGCCTCTGCAATGGTGTATTTGGTTTATGTGGCAAAGTGTTCTTGGTGGGAGGAAAGCACTGCAGAAGTGGCTTTTGTGAGAAGACACCAATAGCCTCCCCCATGTTAGACAGAGCCATTTTTAACAGGCTCCAAAATGGATCTGCTGCTGGCAAAAGCTGAGCCTGCCAGTGACGCTGGTAGCATCTCTGGGATAATGTATTTAAGAAGGGCTAAAAAAACCTGCACAACAGCAGCTGGGAGAGAGGAGTGAGAATATGTGAGAGAAACAACTCTGCAGACACCAAGGCCAGTAAAGAAAGAGGGGGAGGAGGTAGTCCAGGTGCAGCAATAGAGATTCACCTACAGCCCCTGGTGAAGACCATGGTGATGTAGGTTGTCACCATGCAGCCCACAGAGAACCACAGTGGAGCAGATCTCCACCCTGCAGCCCATGGAGGACATCAACTGCACCGGGTGGATGTGCCCTGAAAGAAGCTGTGATGCTGTGTAGAACCCATCCAGGAACAGGTTCCTGGCAGGAACTGAAGCCTATGGAGAAGATCCAGGCAGGATCAGGTGTTAAAGCAGGACCTGTAACTCCATGGGCGACTCACACAGGAGCAGTCCGTTCCCATGGAAAGGATCCACACTGGATCAGTTAGCGAAGAACTGCAGCCTGTGGGAAGGACCCACATTGGAGAATTCTGTGAAAGGCTGTACCCCATGATGGAGCAGGGGAAGAGCATGAGGAGGAAGGGACAGCAGAGATAAAGTGTTACAAAGCAATCACAAGCCCCCTTCTCTATCCCCCTGCACCACTCAGAGGGAGCAGGTAGAAGAACTAGGAGTGAAGTTGAGCCTGGGAAGAAGGGAGGGGTGGGGTCAAGGTGTTTTTCAGATTTGTCCTTATTTCTCTTTATCCTGCTCTGTTTGACTGGCAATAAATTGAATTAACATCCCCAAGTCAAGTCTGTATTGCCTGTGACAGTAATTGGTGACTTCCATGTCCTTATTTTTACCCATGAGCCTTCTGTTGCATTTTCTCCCCCTGTCCTGTTGAGGAGGAGAAGTGATTGAGCAGCTTGGTGGGTACCTGGTAAGGTCAAACCACCACAGATGGCTATGGGAACATGGGGAAACTGGAGCTAGGGAGATACCAGTGATGGCTCCAGAGAGCAGAGTCCTGGGATGTCTGGGCCTATATCACTTGTAAGTGCTGTCCTCTGTAGGGAAAAAAGCCTTTGGGATAGGTTGATGGACGCATACATGGAGCAACAGGTGAATCCAGTTGTTTCCACAAAGGAGACACCCCCAAAAAGGGACAAAGCTTGTAATCCATGATAGAAAATTATTCAAACAGCTATGACAGTAGGGATGCATGTTTTGTAGAGACAAGGGGTGGAAGTTGTTCAAATTTTGAACCTGGATCAGGACCTATATGCTGATCCCCAGTGACATAGGGTGGAGATGCAATGCATACAGATGTTGAAACCATTGTAATGCTCTTGATTTTGTGTTTTGCAAGAGCAACGGGTGGAGTTTCACTGAGCACACGTAGACATTGTTACCACGTCCACTCCTTTTGTCTGGTAGAAAAGGCAGAGTTTGTAGACATGTCTACTTAAGGTTATGGTGACACTAAAAGCAGAACTTGTAATGAATGTAACATTTTGCTGAGGAAAGGATGGAATGTATTGAGCATAATACTCATGATTTTGGTAGCAGAAAGGCAGCAGGAGAGACCATTGCAAGAAGAGGCCAAGGGATGCCTACTCCTTTGTTTACTGACAATCAATTAAATTTATTTAAATTTCACCAAAATCAGTAAAATAGTTTTGCCTGCAACAAACCTGACAATAAGATCACACCACAAGAAAATAAGGAGTGACAGAATAAAAGAGGGTAATATGAACAGGTTTAAATGCTGGGACTACAGAGAAAGAGGGAAATCAGACCTCTGGTGTAGCAGGATAGCATTCAAATCCAAAAAACTAACAAAGTAATGCTACAAATAAGGTAAGCCCACCCCAATATTCCCAGCAGTAACGAAAGAGCACAGCTGGGTTCTGCTTCCTGCAGGGACGTTTTTCTTGAATCTCGTTTAATGGCACCAGCTAACAGTGTGGCTCCAGCTCACGCTTAATGGCTATTTTAAAGGAAATCTGTGTCCCCTCCTTAATTTAGTCACAAAGTGTTGCACCAAAAGAATGAGAGCAATTCTGCTGTGCATAGATTATCAAGCATTGCACAAAAGATCCAGCCTTGCATTAGGAAGTCTGACTACACAGCATTTCCTGTAATACTTGCAATAACCACTCTCTCCCACCTAATCCTCAGTTCAACAGTTTTGCAAAAGCTGAAGCACGCATGGCTCTGTGTCTCTAGAACTTGCTATAGGGAGGTTTTTATTCCTTTTCAGCCTTATAAGAAAATCCAATCAATTGGATTTTACTGCTTATTTACATGGCATAATTAAAAAAACAAACCAAAACAAACATATATAGATGTAGAACTGTTATGTAAAAATAAATCCACAGCAATCCACCTGCAGTTCACATCAGGGTCATTGAAATGAAGTTGGAAACTATTTTAAAATCCATTGTATTTTTTCTGAGATTGAATTATCAACAATTTTCTTGCATTACTAGAATGGTTCTGTATTTTAGTGAAGAAATCTGTATTAAGAAAAGTTGAAATTACTTTCCCAAGACAACAAAACCTTTTAAACAACCACAGACCATGGAATAAACAGTGTTTTTCTTTTGCTCCCATATGCACCTGTCTATTAAGACTTATGAAAATCCTCTGTATTAAAAATAAAATTCCCCATACATAATTTTGTGCATAAACTAAAGAAAGAAGATACTAGTGATAGTCACCTACTCCTTTTTTTCAGAACTATAACCACTTCTTGTCCAATGAACTTCAGCATTTCAACTCCAAATTTATCTGTTTCACTCACAATTATGTGCATACCTAACTGTAATAGTTGCTTCTATAAAAATACAAATGTTTAACTAATTGCAAACTGTTAAACTGAGAGATATATAAACGGACAAATGGATAAAGCATGAGATTTACAAAGTTCTTCAATCTATTTTATCATCTCCTCTGCTTTCTTCTGGCCTTACTCAAGATTCTTATGTTCTGTATAATTCTTTTTTCCAGCCTATGAAGTGACACTGTCTCCCTCTCATGCTGAAACAATGAGTTGTTTGGACAGAAAGCAATCTCTGGAAGGTCACAGGCAATATAGGAACTGACCCTCTCCTTTTAGGTAACAAGAATTTTGTCTTAAGGTTCAGGAGTTGATCACATCTTCTCCCACTATCTTTGGCACAACAAACCAGGAGCTGTTGCTGCCTCTTAATGCATGCCTCATCATAAAAAAAATCATACCTTGGGATTTGCAAGAGAAATTTTTGTGTATGTTGTAGAAGACCTGGAAGTAGTCGCCGAGGCTGTAAAATACGAACAGGTAAGATTCATAGCAGAGCAAGATAGAGTCTATTAGCCAGAATGGACTGAAGGACAAATAAATGCTGGACAGGGTATTACATTACATATCATGGAAGTAAGTCTACAAAGACTGCATGTTGACAGTCTTGCATAAAGTTCACCCATCACCATATTTGATTGCTACTACTTAACAAAAAGTCAACTAATAGAAATCCCAATTTTAATTAACTTCAAAGGCATAAAATCTAGGATTTTTGAACTGGACCTACAAGCATTTTTACATTTTTCTCAATTTGTAGTAAAGAGGTGTTGCATGTGTCCTTGGTGAAGAGATTTCAAAGCAGAAAGTACCTCATTCACAATGGTATTGCCTAGGGACATGCAGATTTAATATTTTCAAATCTGGTCCTGAATTTGAAATATTGTATTGCGTGCATATATAGTCCAAAACATATGCAGATAATGTAGTTAAATACTTGGGTTCTGGCCTTAAATAAGAATATATTTTCAAGTAAATGCAAGGATTACTATCAAGTGCCCAAATTCACAGTCTAAAGGACTACTTACACTATTCAGCAGTTTCCTACATGAATATTTAGTAATTGCTCAGTGGTATGAGAAAGACTGGGGAATGAAATTTTAAAACTAAGGACCAAATTCTGCTACCCTTTACTTGCACAGTAAAATACTAAGTACACTCAAATAAATGTAACTAATTTTTCATATGAGTAAGAGAAGCAAACTGTGCTCCTAATTTTGCTTCATAAATGCTAACATTTTTTAAAAATAAAGCACATCTAGTTGTTCCCTTGATTTATAATCAACCATTGAGAACCACCACTCCTCCAGAATGGCTGCAAAGGGTCTTTATTATTAGCAGGAACTTTCATGAAAAAATCTGAAACAAAAAATTTTCTGTAAAAGATTTTGGCTTTATGAACTTTCAGATGGTGAGGTCAAAAAAAGTTTGCCTGAGCTTTCTCTCATAAGTTGAAGATAAAATACTTTAATAAAAGTTATTCTAAAAATAAAGTGGTATGAGGAGAAATAGTGAAACATAGCTTGCACTGGAGTGGAAATCTAAAATATAAAGAGGAATGTGATCAAGTATGGAATCCAGGAAATCACTACAGTGACTTTTAAAGTCAAATATTCCAGTAGTCAAAACAAACAAACAAAAAAAAGCCAGGAGACCAAGTAACACAAAAGACCATTGAGAAGGTCTTTTAAACAAAAAGAAAGCCTGATTAAGAAAAGTCACAAGCAGCTGTACACATAAGAAACAAATGAGAGCAAAATATTGTCTGTTTTCTGTCTTCTTAGAAGTAGTTTATACCAAACATGTATAAAGACAATGACAAAACAGAAAAACGACAGAAGCTGCAAGTAAATTAGGGAATCTGCAGAAGAGAAGTGAGCATTACTGTGCAGAAAATGCCTCAAGAAAACAAACAAAAATGACAACAGACTGATGATTTTAACAAATTTTACTAGTGAATTAGTGAGACAACAGTAGTTGTGTTAGCATGGCAAAATGAAGTGATTGGAGGGTCTTGGAAAAATGACTTCTTGTGTCTCCTTTCACTTGAGGTTTGGGCTGTGATCTTCTCACCATCAGTTGCTGCTTATTATTTACGCTGCCACCACCCACTTAAGGCCCCATAAAATTTAAAGGCCTCCTGCCTTATTGTCCCCACATAATTTCATCATTTTACCCAATTTATTTTTCTTACCCAATTTATTTTTTCTGCTTCCTCTTTTGGGGAAGGGATGGGACAACGGAATATTTAAGTTGCCAAGTATAGGTTTACATCTGTCCCTGAAGGAAAAAATCAACATAAACAGCAGAAGCCTACAATAAAGTGCACATAGAAATACTTCCTCTGAATGTTTTTCTAGCCTCCCACAACTCAGCAAGCTCACAGGCTGGAAGTGATGCCTTGGCATTTAACAACATTTTAATCCTTAATGGATTTTTTTTCTGTGGTTTTGTCCAGCTACTTTCTGAACTTCAAAAATATACAAATTCCAACCGTAAAGAATTCCCCTGCTTTGACACATGTGAAGAACTACCATTTTTTCATCTGATTTTCTCACCACTTATTTTTTTGGATGCCTTTTATTTCCTATATTGGCAAGACTAGCCAACAATTGGTCCATATTTACCCTTCATGTGTAACTTATGCATTTAGAAATGTTTATCATGCTGGATCAGTTTTTTTCCAGCTAAAGAATAGCCCACTTTGCTGTTTCTTATACACAATCGCTCCCATACTTTGATCACTCATTAGCATTTTCTGAACAAATTCTAGGTGTTTGTGAATTTTTAAATATGAGGACTGTGGGCATGAAAGAGACAGCGTGCATCCAAGCAAGCAGATGTGCATCTAGCATTAAACTTAATTTTTCAATGCTCTTGGGCACTGAGCTAAGGTTTTCATGGAGCTTGTTATTATAATCCCAAAATCTCATTGCTGATGAATAAAGCGCCCAGTTAAGACTTGCCTTTTTTTTTTTACATCAAATTAGGATAATTTTTGGTATATGCTTTCATTAGGATTTATCTATAGTGAATTTCCTCTGCTATGTTAATGTCCGGTTACTAAGCTTCATAGTCTTTCTATAACACTTCACAGCTGGCCCTTCTCTTTACCAATCTAAACTTAATATCATGATGAAATTTTATCACTTAACAAGTAAATTCTCTAATGTGTTACTTCAGAATATGCAGAATAGCATTGATTCACTGCGGGGTCCACTGATGTCATCTCTACTAACCAGAAAATAAAAGGACAATCACCATGGAAACAGGCCAGTTACCGCTACCGTGTTTAATACTTTTTTCCATTAAACGGTTTTTCTTCTTACAATGCACAGTTTTATTGAGGGTATTTGGTGAGGGCACCTGCTAAAAGTGACATCCACATGCTTCCTCAGTCAGATTGCTTCTTAAGAAGCCATGAAGTAGGTGGGTAAAGAGCTCCAGTAACTTGTGAGATATATCATCTGTTTTCAACAGCTGCACTGGGTTAGCCCAATACTGCATATTTATCCCTAGATCTTCTAAGTCTATTCTTTATCAACTCTTCCATTAATTTATTTGGTACAGGTATTACTGCAGCCTCCCTAGGTATGTGGAAGGATAAGGAGAAACACAGCCAATAACATGCAGTACTAGAGGACTAATTAGAGACTGTGGAGATGTTCAGACTTCCTGATGCCCACACTCTCCAAGTCTTCACTGTCAACTGGGTGAGATGGTAATGAGGCATGATTGTCCTCAGAAAATTAGCTATTTTAGAACTGAACATAAATTTCATGGCCAAAAGATCATGCTAGGATACTCCATCCCTTTGAGAACTTCCTTTGCACTTCCATAAGTCTCCTGGAAGTTTAAAGCATCAGTTGGAATGACTTTGCCCCCTGAGAAGGTCCTGCATGTCCTTAATACCACAGGAGATTAGCATCTTTTCTGACACGGACATTTTATTTTGGTGCCAAATATTGATAGGTGTGTAGATCAATGAAATTATATTTAGGATTTTAAATTACATTGGCCGTCAACAAAAATGCTCATGGAGTCTGTTTTGTGTCAGTGGAAATAACTTCTGACTATTAAGATGTTGTTCTTCTCCAAGGGTTACTGCATATGCTCTCAAGACTGATTGAAAACTCCAGCCTCCAAAATCTCTATAAATATTCACTGCAATTACCGTAGACAGAGTTTGCCAAAACCTCTGAATAACAATCAAAGTCCATATACATACACTCTTACCATTTCTGGGTGCTTCTGCCATATATTCTCAAGCTGGTGTTTGGTACTATCACTTCTCTTGCAGAAGAAATACATAAATAGTTTTCAGATCTTAAAATACTAGTTACACGAAGTCAGATTTACTGATGATTCCCTGACCTCAAAGTTACCTCTTATTTTATAAAAACTCAAGCAAGACTGCCTACTGATCTGTTAAAAGTCTTTAAAAGTCACATCCTGGGCTCTGAGGAAGCTGGTTAGGAAAATAAATCCTATCTCAGGGATGGAAGGGTGAGGAGGGAGAGAAAGGAATAGCAAGAGAGATCACAAGCACAATCTTTACTCAGATGTCATAATACCAACTCCCTTGAGGACTAGTGCTTGGATCAAAAAGCATATGCTCACAAATGACAGTCAAGCAGATTTCAGCATATAGTGCAAGCTGAACTGACAGCAAACCTCAAGGGTTAAAAAATTGCTGTAAGAAACCAGATTTTAGCTGATGATAAACAATTTTCATATAACAAAGGAAGCATAAGGAAAACAAAATAGAAGTGTCAGAAATTGTGAAAGCATGATAGGAAAAGAAAATGAGGTGTTGAATGTCTGAATAACAGCAATGCTGTGATGAATGTATAAATAGACAGGATGATTTGTTGGCATTATGCAGCTGACATTATTATGCCCATTAAGTAGGAGAGTAGTGCATCAACAAAGAATTATAGAGTCAAAGTGAGTATGGAAGTACCCCCAGCCTCAAACTATGCCCACTCATGCATAAGCGGGCACACTGTTCAGATTTACAGTGATTTAAGCTAGAAGCAAAAAGTTACACAACCTGTGCAAATGGGAGCATTACAACTGGAATACTCAAACTTCAGGAAAACAGACTGTGCTCTTCTGAGATGTTTAGAAATATTTTATGACTACAAAATGTCAAGGAATTACAGATTATTAAGCATAAATGTTATGCACAACACAGGAAGAAAAAGCAATATAATTAAAAGTGAACTTTGTACGCCTTTCCTGACTACCTGAAATCGTATTTCTCTTGACTGTTGACTAGATTGTTGTCAGCTTAAAATTACAAGTAAACACTCACAGTTCTTGTACTTCACTGTACATTCAGGTTAAATTATTTTTGGATACCTGACTATCAGTATATGAATTTCTCCTCTACCACAATTCTCAAAATCAATTGTGTAGCACTTTTCAACATTTTTAAGGCATGGATAATTGTTTTGGCTTTTTCTACAACTATACTACATAGCGTAATGGTCCCAATGAGATTTTTCAGTGGCTGTTTAAAAAAGGAAAACAACCTACCAGGTGATAGAAATAATCCGTTCAGGTTTTGGGTACCAGATGCTTGGATTTACAATGGTGGCCTAGAAAGACTTATACGTAAATAAAACTGGTTCATGTATTATCTACTTCTTGATAAGACAGTAAGTACTTGGGATAGCTTACCTACATTTTTCTATGTGTGCTTGTCACTAGGTTAATTTTTCAACCTTTTTTTGGTGCTGGAAGAGTAGAAGGTCAAATGTTTTTTAGCCATCTGTTCCCACTATGCTATGCTTATCTCCTCATAAACAGAAGCAGCTTCACCCACAGTGCTCTGTGATTGCTTTGTACAATATACCACCAGCCTGACTGTGCCAAGCATGCCTGCTGTGCAAACCAGCTCGTTCTTCCCTCTGAACTAATTGCATCCACTGCTCCAAGTTAACGGAATATTTTTTCTGTATCACCTTTACAAACCACAACAGCTGTTGCAAGAAAGCTTGTGGCTATGCAAAACATCCTGGGATAATGTGCTTCTCTAGAGGGTGCCAGCTCATGGAGTACAAGACATAGTCAATGTAATCATATTAAAACTATAAAAGTCACCTTAAGCCACGCGTCTCGTAAGTTTCTGATATAAAGTTTGTCCAAGCTCATGCTTTGTCATTTGTAAAAGTTCTAGACAATGACTCTGGATCAAAACATAAATTTAAATCTTTCTGATAGAGTTAAATATGTAAAATTCATAAATATATTTCCTCTGGGACTTTCTGGAAGAGCTCAATTGAAATTTCTTCAGAGATTCTTTTCAAAGAAAAAAAGTTCTGCTAACTGAGCTGTCGATTAAAAGAGCTTTTTAATTGAAGATCTTTAGATTTTAATACTAATTTAAAATAACAACAAAGTTTATTAAAATATCCTCCAGTATCTTTAAAATTATTCAATATAGCAATTTGTATTACCCAAAAAATCAGTGAAGCTGTGAAGGAACACAATTAAATGTAATCTTCTAATGTCTCCAATATATTGTCTTTGTAGAATATCTTGATATTAAGAATGGCTAATCTCTTCATTACTAAATTAGCTCTTTCCTGCCTACAGAACACTGATTAAAAGCTCAAATCACCACTTGTTGAAGAATTTCAGTTATAGCAGTTTCTTTTTCATTTACAGATAACGCCTTCAGGAATCGCACCCTCTTTTCCTTTAATATTCCCCTTCTTTAGATATTGTCATATCTACCTCATTCTCATTCTGGGACAAAACCCTGCCTTCTGAAATTCCAAATATAACGATATTCTACTAATTTTAATCTTGCAAAACTGCATTGTCAAGCCAAAGTTTCAAAACAGGAAACAAAACCTCCTTATTCAGTTAGAGAGCCACTTACAGAATATATAAATACCATAGAATCATACATTGGTTAGAGTTGGAAGGGACCTTAAAGATCATCTAGTTCCAAATGCCCTGCCATGGGCAGGGACACCTTCCACTAGACCAGGTTGCTCAAAGCTCCATCCAGTCTGGTCTTGAACACTTCCAGGGATGGGGCATCCACAGCTTCTCTGGGCAACCTGTTCCAGTGTCTCACTATCCCCACAACAAAGAACTTCTTCCTGATATCTAATATAAATCCCTCTTTCAGTTTAAAACCATTACCACTCGTCCTATCACTACGTGGCCCCTGTAAAATGCCCCTCCTCATCTCTCCTGTAGGTCCCCTTTAGGTGCTGGAAGACTGCTATAACGTCTCCCGAGAGCCTTCTCTTCTCCAGGCTGAACTAACCCAACTCTCGGCCTGTCTTCATGGGAGACATGCTTCAGCCCTCCGGTCATCATCATCATGGCCTTTCTCTGGACCTTCTCCAACAGGTCCATGTCCTTATGATATTAGGAGGCCCAGAGCTTGATGCAGTGCTCCAAGTGGGGTCTCACCGGAGTGGAGTAGAGGGACACAATCACCTCCCTCAGTCTGCTGGCCACAGTTCTTTTGATGCAGCTCAGGATGCAGTTGGCTTTCTGATATGCCAGCGCACATTGCCGACTCATGTTGAGCTTCTCGTCCACCAAAACCCCCAAGTCCTTCTCCTCAGGGCTATTCTCAATCCATTCTCTGCCCAGCCTGTATTTGTGTTTGGGATTGCCCAGACCCATGTGTAGAACCTTGTACTTGGCCTGGTTGAACTTCATGAGGTTCACACAGGCCCACCTCTCAAGCCTGTCCAGGTCCCCCTGGATGGCATCCTTTCCCTCCAGCATGCCAATTGCTCCACACAGCTTGGTGTCATCAGCAGAACTGCTGAGGGTGCACTCAATCCCACTGTCCATATCTTTGACAAAGATGTTAAACAGCACCAGTCCCTGTATTGACCCCTGCGGAACTCCTCTCACTACTGGGCTCCATTCAGACATCAATCCATTGACTGCAACTCTTTAAGCGTGGCCATCCAGCCAATTCCTTATCCACTGAGTGGTCCATCTGTCAAATCCACGTCTCTCCAATTTGTAGACAAGGATGTCAATGCTTTGCACTAATCCAGGCAGATGACTGCAGTTTCTCTTCCCCTACTTTTCCACAACGTAGGAAAATAGAAAATAATGTACAAACTGGAAAAAGCCAGAAGGTGCTGGCCATGGTGTCTAGCTCAATAAGAAGGACAAAACAGAACAGTCACAGGATGAACTGAATTTAATCTGTAAAAAGTGCTGGTATTTGCTTACAGACAGTTTTATTATAATCATTTACCAACTCACTGCTAATTTTAACTATCTAGAAGTTATATCAAATTGGACAAGTACCTCTAGTTCATTTCAGTACAAAATGCCCAAACTTAGTTTAATACACAGCTGTGTACACATTGCTTAAATATAGCCTTTACACTGCTCTACGCTCAACTGGTGTCTCCACTAAGCACCATCTGTCTTATAGATGGCTGCTTGCAATTACAGCACAAGTTCCAACTTAGCACTGTACTACCAGAACAGTGCAAGCAAAGCTGTAATAACACTCAAACCACTAAACACAACCTTTAAACTTGACCTAAGAGACTGAACACAGTTAGGTCACAATTCAGCATGGGAATTCTTTTTTTTCCCCTGAGGAAGCTATTTCTTCATTTGAGACCTCCAATGTCATTAAAACAGTTTCAGGTGATTTGAATAGCAGCAAGTATCAACTAGCATATATCAACCCAAATACTGATTTTAGTTCTTGTATATTTAGTAATGGCCAAACTATCTATTGTAATTTTAAAAATATTTTAATACACCTGGTAACTAAATACCTCAAGAGTCACTGTATTTTGCACTTTCACTAAGAATTTAAACCCATTAAAACATGAATTGCAATGCAATTCCAATAAAAAGGGTAGGGCCAGCAGAATACTCTTTTCCTTTAAAGAAAGATCAGATAAAAAGTACAGAGTGATAATTCAGACAGTATGTAACTGCAGTTGTTACATTCTGTGATCCATGCAATTCAGAATTGAAGTATGCACAAGGAAGCAAATCTGCTAGGAACATTTTTGATATTCCCGCTGTTTGCTCATAGTTTTCCCCAAGAGCTTAGAGCATGATCATTTGCATCACTGCTTCATAACTCACAACTTTCTCAGAAAGAAAATCTGACTCACCCCAGTGATAAACCATATCCAACAGTTTGCTTCTGCAAAGTCTTAAATCCTCTACATAGGAGCACACTACAAGGGAATGAAGGTACACAATACCCTGTTAACAATTAGATTCTGAAAGGCCAATTTGTGAACTTTCAGGGCTATCATGTAGTTACGTTTTTGTCCATGTTCATGTACAGAGGGCTTCAGATTAACATCGCCACACTTACCTTTGCCCCTATATCTATAAAAATTCGTATGAAATAGAACATTTTAAAATCCAGAAAATTGTTATGGGCAAACTAAGTTTCTATAAAATCACATGTAGATATGATTTATACCTAATCTGTCTGGTGTAATAACCTCCTACATTAAGAGCAGATTTGTTTGTGAACAACCAATGTTTTTTTCATTTCCTGTAGTACTCAAATACATTTTAATATCTTAGTGAAATCTAAAGTAATAATAAAGTAATGGTTTTTACTGGATTTTTTTAATACTTATTAGATATCATTCTTATGAAATTATGAATGTTTTGGAAAAACACATTTCATTCAAAATCACAGAGCCAAAGAAGAAAGCTTAAGAATATTAATCCTAATTGGACTTTTTCAGAATACCAATTCTAAGCATGTAAAACACTAACAGTCTCTCTCTGCCTGCCATTTTATAATTAATATCATTCCACCCTTAAAAAGCAATTAACAGTATTTAACAAAGAAACACGATTATGTTCTATGCTTAGGAAAAAATACGTATCCAGCCAGATTTTTAGGGACAAGTATAACTGCAGTGGGAATGATCAGAATATCCTGCAAATGTTTAATATTTCAATTTATATTGAAATATTCAGCATACTGAAGCTCCTCTCTATCACCATTTAGTAGCACCGTCTCAAAAACAGAAAAACATTTTGTGCAGCATAGTCAATGCTACTGCTCACTTTTCCAAGAGTTTCTTGGCCTAGTATCTTACTTTACTTCCATTACATTACTTTTACTCGTCCTAACACTTCAAAGTCTTTTTCAGTTCCATTTTGCATTAGGCAGGATTTCAGAATTTTAAAATAATCAGTTGGATGTTAAATGACCATAATTTTACTGTCCGTTATTTTCATAAAGCAAATATTTTAACAGCCTCAGGAATACTAATTACATTTCACGCTCCACTACAAGGCCTAAAAAAAGTTTAGGAAGGTAAAATGCCAAAATACAAATGTATTTAGTTCATGTCCCTTCGAGTCACAGTAAATTCTCAGGCCATATAAGTATTGATATGGCTAGCTTTAATTCAGTTAGTTAGTACTAAACAGCATTGGCTTAAGCCACTGTTTACCAGAATCACAACCACATTTACATAGCACATGCTGTGACCACACACTGCTGTGCTGAGATTGCTACTGAGATTTATATAAAAGAGACTGGTTTAAACTAGTCTTCCTAGTTCCATAATGATAATAGAGAGATTAGATAAATAACCTCACTTCTGTCCTCTCGGACACTTGCTGAAATCAGAAATAGTTGAGGTAGAATATAGATGACGAGTAAGTCACCACGATCTATTTAGATATGTTTGTCAGGTGTTTCTGAAAGGCGCCACAGATGATGTTCTAATTACATCACTGCAACCAAAATAACTTATTTGTAATACAGAAAGTTAAGTAAGCGGAAGAACTTATCCTGAGATATTAATTTTCTGCACCTTAGTTACTCAATGCTATGCTTGACAGGTTAAAACAAATATTTTAGTTCTACATATAATACAGAGTCTTTTATGCCCTTGCATTTACATTAGTAATACACAAAATTTTGCTTTTTGGAACACTGCAGTTTTGAGTTTAAAGAAATTTTCAACTATTGAACAAAACTGGATCAAGTCTCTCTCTTTTCACTTTTTTACTGCTCAATGAATTCTGCTGGCTTATGTGTGACTGACTAGTTCTTTACACTTACTTAAATAAGCAAAGAGTCCACAGCAAAAAACTATAACATGAGGAACAAAATTCGAGCATGAAGTTGTTTAAGAAGGTATCTGGGAAATACTTCGTATCCAGTATCTTTCCGATATGGAAATAGGACTTCATGCTGTTTTACTTAATTCCCTTGATTATTCTTATGAATTATCTGTTGTAATCAACCATTGTTTCACTAGCTCCTGATTAATTTTTCTCAGCAATTATGTGGAAGAGAAGCAGAGAGAAATAAGTGCTAATAAGGATACAGTGAAATGAGACAAACATCACTACCAAAAATATCTAGGTACCATAGTAAAATTATATGCAAAATACTAGTTTTCTAGTCAATTTTCTAGTCAGTTTTCTGTCAATTTCTTTCAGGTTCAGGTATTTTTATTTTAACAGGTCATTAGAAGCTAAATTTAGCTTACATGTTAACAACTGATCAGGGAAAAATCAAATTTTATAGTTTACAATACAAGATTAAAAATTGGTTCTACCACAGCAATTATCATTAGGAAATAGTAATCTAAACTGAGTAAGTAGCAGTTCAGAAGCTACCCTCAATACCGTAATAAAAGAGAAATCAAAGATGATTTTATCTAGAAGAGGCAGATAACAAAATGCATTACCTACACACAGTCCTCTCTCATATCATAATGCTCCTACTGATCTGCCAAGAACATTGACTATGGGCAGACAGAGGTAGTAGTTAAGTACCATAAAGCATCAATCACCTGGAATATGCTCAAATAACTGATCTTCCAAAAATCAAAATCCACTACTGAAAAGAGTCTAGCTGTCAGCAGAAAGAAAACCCAACCTAAAAAAAAAAAGATCAGGTTTCAGCCTTATAGAGGAAGGTGGCATGAACTTCAAACAAGGCTGAATTACACACAACAGAAGTAACTAACTTAAGTCAGTTTTAAAATGACTGTAATAAAAAAAAAATCTTTAGAAAACATGCAATACACTTCTGTTTGTCTCAGGTTTTGCAGAGATTACCTGTCTTACATGTACCCACAGAGAGGAAGTTCTGTCAGCAGCAAGTACATGGGAAGGAAAGCAAAAAGGAAGGCCATCTAAAACATCTAAGCTATTCCCCAAGCTAATTTTCAAGAAAGGGACACTAATCACAGTACAATTTAATAGAAAAGGGCTGCAGTGGAATAGTAGGCTGGAGTTTAGCTGCAACTGTTGGATCTTATCTTTGAACATATTAATCTGTTTTTCCCAGCTAAAAAAAAACCAAACCAAACCAAAATGAAAAAAGGAAGCAGCAAAATAACTTGAATAATTAGTGGCTTTGGATAACAAAGCTAACACTATTTTTGCAAGTTTTAGAAGGAACAAAGTTTTAGACAGACTGACATTTTAGACAAGAATGAAAACCAACTTTTCCTTTATCTACACCTCCCTCCAAGTGAACAGATCAGGAAAAAATGTTTTCTTCTTCTTTCTCTAATACAGTAATACACTCTGCAATTACAGAGTTTATGATTTTTTACTTTTGCTGGCAAATTTGGTAAAGCCCAACTTAAGAGGTTTCTCACTTAAAGGCAAGTCATGTATACGTGGTCACGTGCCTCAGCATATGACAAATGTTCTGCAGAATTTGAAATGGAATGCAGTGAAATAAATTACCTAAAATCTATTCAGAAAGTTGCAGTTAAATTTAAATACACTGAAATGAATCCCATAAGTTCCTGGATGTAAATTCCATCTGTTTCACTATCCTCCTCTGAAGTCCAAAATAATTTGACTAAAACCTAAAATCTACTCTTCCGTTTCACTTACACCAATATAACGTAATTGCTATACTATAGTAAGAGCCTAAAAGCAGCTCCCAGATTTGATATAAAACAGATTTCTTCCCCTAAACCAAATTACTTATAAGATTTACAGTAGTTCTTTTTTTTGAATTAGCAGCATGTCAACTAACGCTACTCCATTTAAACTATTCTAACATCATAATCATAAGGCTTTGGTTTTTAACTTCGCAAATTGCCACCTCCTCTGTCCCCCCTGAAGGGGCAGTCATCTTTTCACTGATCAAAAGGTGAACTGACAATGAAGAGAATTTTTTCTGTTAGTAAAACTGTTGCTACTAATGCTTTCTCTACCATATACTTTCAATAATGCCCCTGAATGAAAATGGCAACTTTGTGTGCAAAACTAGAGCCTTTCTTAGAAAATCTGTAATTTGAGCACTTAACTCAGACACACCATTGCAGTACATAAAGAAATACCGCCTGGTGTGTTTATATGACAAATATAAATGAGCTCAATTTAATAACAGGAGAAAAACTTACTGAATAACAGCAACTGAGTCACACAAGATTAAGTTATACCTTCAAAATTTACATTCAAGACTCCTGTGCCAAAGTCACATTCAATTATCCACTAAAAATTTTCTTGAAAAGTAGTATCATACCATTCACAATCCAGCAACGGGAACCTACATCCACTAATGTTATCAACATTGTATTACAATTTAGGGTGCTTTCATTAGGGCAGGGACAGCTGTAATAATTGTATAACCACAGCTTAAGCCTTTTTAGCACCTGATGTTCCTAAGAAAAAACAAAAACAAACAAACAAAAAACCCCAACAAAACTCCCAAACCACACATCACCAGCATTCATTCTGCTTAAATTCTAAGGAACAATTGCCAAAAGTCAGAAAGTTTTTAATATGGTGGGGACCAAATATGTGGGAAAGAACATGATGCTTTTTTAAGAGGCTACAGATTTCTGCTTTCAGCTTTTCTGTTACTGCAATGCAAAATATTTATGCAGGTGAAAAAACCTGTGAATTTCATTGGATATGTTCTAACATCTTAGGCAAAAATTTTCTACACAAACCAGTTATTAATTAGGGGAAACAATGATTCACTGTGAAGTCAGATCCATTAACTCAAAAGAAACAAAACCAAATTTCAAGTGACAAAGTGAAACCCCCCAATATTTACAGTCATCATTCTCACAATCTTATAGGTTATTTTATTTAATTGTTCATGTTTTCTTTATCTTGTCAGCTGGTTATAGCTGAGAAGTAAAAAAGATTTTCATGATTTTCATCCTCACAAAAACACTCCCTTCTGGCTGATCAGGAAGTAAGCATTTATTAGACACCCTTAAAATTTTTATTTTACATATTGTAACTCACTTGCTTGGGAAGCCGGAAGAGAGAATTTTTGTAAAATATATCTTTAGCCTGACTCCATGTGCCGTCGATGATGATCATGACAGATGGACTAGCAGACATCACTGCAACTTCTTCCAAATTGGTTGCTTCAGCTCCAGGATACAAAATTAGAGTATTGGGACTTCTGCACACAGTTGCTAATTCAGGATACCTTCAATGCACAGACACACAAAATGAAAATAATTATTAAGAGTTTTCATGATAAATACATACTTGCAGATATTCCAAGTTACTAACTCCCACTCATCTTCTCCAAAATTTAATTAAGTTTCAAAAATGGTCTACTGCTCAGTTACCACTTTTTCTTTCCAGCACCTCAATGGTTGACTCTCCCTCAGTTTCTAAGGGGGGAAGAAAAAACTAACCACAAAAGTAATCAGTGAAAGCTTGATAAAGCAATATATCAAGAATATTTTATGATGCTTTAATCATTAAGCCTCTAATGTCTATTTGAACCAAAGATGTTTTGAATTGTTTATGAAAATTTAAAATATGCATTCTAGAAAATTTTGTTCAAGCACATAGCACAAAAATACTAAAATCATTCCATTTTGAACCTTATCTATATAAAGAACATCAGCAATTCATGGTCCACATCTATTTTTGAAAAATTCTGCCACCTCTATTAATCTATTTTTTTTAAATCACTATTTTTACAGTTACAGTCCCTCAACTTGTACATTCTCTTCTTCCTTCCTGTTGGCTTCTACATTTGGCACTGGTACCAGAGCAATAACTACTGTCTATTCGTGTTCACTTAATGTACATGGAAATTCCTGAAGTTTTTGCTGGACATCACTGTAAGTTAGTCCATAAAAATTTGTGAAAGGCATTGTCATTTAAGCAGTGTTAGAAGCCTCACAAACCACCTAGTCCCCTGGTAAGAGGGAATCTGAGAAAAAGCTGGCCATGTAACAAAGACTCCATTACTTGTCTTGAATCAATTTCAGCAGTCTTGCAATGTATTTTTCAGAACTGTCTCAATCAGAAAGCAGGAAGAAATACAATGCAAAGGCTGTCTGAAGCATGTGAGAAATAAGAGATTAATTCTGCATAGTACCTCAGAGGTTATAAAGAGTAACAGATATGGGAGGAGGAGAAGAGCAATACGTAGTTGAAATAGTGTGTGACTATTTATGCCCTGAAGTGGAAAAGGAAGCCAGTACAGCTTATCAAAGAAAATAAGGTGTATCAGAACTAGGTTAACAATAGCCAGCACACAGTGGGCTCTCCATGCTACCTATCAAGAACCACTAGGTGTTAGAGCATGGATACAGAAACAGGCAGGATGTAGATAAGGGAGTTCACACAGAAAAATTCCTAGTGCCACTGTGGCCTCACAGCTTTTAAGCCCCTAGAGTTGGCCACCTGCACCACTCCTCCAAAAATCAAGCAAGAACCTCCTTTCTTGAAGGGGTTTGGGGGAAGGAAAGAAAAAAATAAAGGTTAGGGAAGATAATGGTTAATAATGGGGTTTGAGTTGATATATACTTAGTGTACTTCACATCTGAGCACTCCATTATCAACTCTCTGGGGATATATGTGAAAATGCAATTTAACCAGTGCTAAATTCAAGCAGAACAGCAGTGCCTAAGACATTGAAATCCTGAGCTTAAGACTCATACAGGACCATAGAGCAAACATTTGAAATGAAAGAGGAACTAAATGGAAGGCAGGTCCTGCCAGACGAACCTGATCTCCTTCTATGACAAGATAACAAGATTATTGGACAAGGGAAAGGGTGTTGATATTGTATACCTGGACTTTCAGGTCCCCCATACAAATCTCATGGAAAAACTGGCTTCACACGGCCTGGATGAGCGTAGGATCTGCTGGATCAAGCACTGGCTGACTGGAAGGTCCCAAAGAGTAGTGCTCAATGGATTTAAATCCAGCTGGCAGCTGGTCACAAGTGGTGTCCCTCAGGGCTCAGTGTTAGGACCATTCCTGTTTAACGTCTTTATTGATGATCTCGACAAGGACATAGGGTGTATCATCAGCAAGTTCGCAGGTGACACCAAGTTAAGCAGGAATGTTGATTCCCAGGAGGATAGGGAAGCACTACAGAGAGACCGAGATAGATTGGATCATTGGGCCAGCATCAATGGTATGAGTTTCAACAAGGGCAAGTGGCAGGTTCTGCACTTGGGCCACAAGAACCCCATGCAGCACTACAGGCCTGGGGAAGTGTGGCTGGAGAGCTGCCTGGAAGAAAGAGACCTGGGGGTTCTAATTGACAAGCGGCTGAATATGAGCCGGCAGTGTGCCCAGGCGGCCAAGAAAGCCAACGGCATCCTGGCTTGTATTAGAAATAGTGTGACCAGCAGAAGTAGGGAGGTGATTGTGCC
>JAHREE010000495.1:2217182-2260517 GCA_033628505.1 Tringa tobata
TCAGTGTTAGGACCATTCCTGTTTAACGTCTTTATTGATGATCTTGACAAGGACATAGGGTGTATCATCAGCAAGTTCGCAGGTGACACCAAGTTAAGCAGGAGTGTTGATTCCCAGGAGGATAGGGAAGCGCTACAGAGGGATCTAGATAGATTGGATCATTGGGCCAGCATCAATGGTATGAATTTCAACAAGGGCAAGTGGCAGGTTCTGCACTTGGGCCACAAGAACCCCATGCAGCGCTACAGGCCTGGGGAAGTGTGGCTGGAGCTGCCTGGAAGAAAGAGACCTGGGGGTTCTCATTGACAAGCGGCTGAATATGAACCAGCAGTGTGCCCAGGTGGCCAAGAAAGCCAATGGCATCTTGGCTTGTATTAGAAATAGTGTGACCAGCAGAAGTAGGGAGGTGATTGTGCCCCCGTACTCAGCACTGGTGAGGCCACACCTGGAGTATTGTGTCCAGTTTTGGGCACCTCAATACAAGAGAGATCTCGAGGTGCTGAAGCGAGTGCAGAGGAGGGCAACGAAACTGGTGAAGGGCCTGGAGAATAAATCATATGAAGAGAGGCTGAAGGAGCTGGGACTGTTTAGTATGAGGAAAAGGAGGCTGAGGGGAGACCTCATCACTCTCTACAACTACTTGAAAGGACACTGTAGAGAGGTTGGTGCTGGTCTCTTCTCACAGGTAACTAATGACAGAACAAGAGGAAATGGCTTCAAGCTCCAACAGGGCAGGTTTAGACTAAACATTAGGAAAGAATTCTTCACAGAAAGAGTGGTCGGGCATTGGAATAGGCTGCCCAGGGAGGTGGTTGAGTCACCATCCCTGGATGTGTTTAAGAGCCGTTTAGATGTGGTGCTGAGGGATATTGTGTAGGCGAGGACTTTGTAGAGTAGGGTAGATGGTTGGACTCGATGATCCCAAGGGTCTCTTCCAACCTAGATGATTCTATGATTCTAAATTCAGTGTATCAATAAGCCCAGAGCTAGTATTTCAATATTTGAGCATCCTTGCCCTCCTTAGGCAAGCAGTCCAGACTGTTTAACAGTACATGGTTCATTGCTGTCAACATTATCTACTAAAAAAAGAGTCATGATCTTTTCTTCCAAAATGAACAGTAAAAGAAGTGTAAATAGAGACAGGAAATCTGTAAGGTAAGTATGTGGCAAATAGAAGTACATGAAAACTTCTCTGCCCACTATTTGTTTAAAACCTTAGTTATGGTGATTTGGTATCACTGTAGGTTAACCAGAAATCATGCTACACAAAATCAAAAGCAAGGAGGTATCTCACTACAGGCTACCTGGCACTCGAGGTTTAAATCTAGTATATTTGTCATTATTTTCAGACAATTGTCTTAAGAATCCAGTTCCTCAAAGAGCAAAGTATCTCCTTTGTGGGTAGCAGAGCCTTCATATCAATAATGACTCCTGGATGATTAAAAAAAATTAAAAATAATGAACTCTTAAAATTAAGCCAAAACCATAATGATTATGAATCACTACAACTTCATATTATGAATGCTACAATCGAAGTCTTAGTCTTCAAAATGCAATTCAGTTGAAAACAATGGTTTTCAATGTGTACTCATCCAAGAATTTCAGTCATTTCAGTTTACAATTTATATGCAAAAGCAAAAGTAGGGAGTGGTTGAAGCAAATTTTGTAAATTTGTCCCACTAATTTAACCTAGGATTTGAAGGCTGATTATGCATATACTGCCATAAGAACTCTTTACAAACTAGTAGGAGTTGCTGTTACCTTCAAAAAGTTTACTATCCACACTTAATCCTGGAGTGACAATGAGCACGCGCGGAGAGGTATTTAGTACTCTTTCCTTTCACAGGAACAGGTTCTCAGAAATATATGCTGCACAACCTCTTCTAGGTTGTGGTTCACACTGGCATTCACAGTCCATGTCAGTAGCTTTATTAAAACATGTGCCTTCCATTCATAAAACACAATGTTCGTCCTTAGAACAGCACAGGAGGAATCAGCTAAACATAAACATCTAATGATTTCTAATGATTTGCTAAGAAAGGGATATAGTTTGTATGAAACAAGTTCAAAAAAATTTTTGTATTGTTTTCTACGCAGATACATCCTGTTAATTCCACTGCAGGTTTTGTGTTTGCTGGATTTCCTTCCTCTTAGTTTGTTGCTGATACATCGTGCAATTACACTTTTTCTACTCACATAGTATCACCATTAAGATTTTGTCCCTCAAAACAGTTTTTATGCACATCCTTCAGCTGCATATAATTAGATCTAAGAAAGAAATGAACTGAATTTCTATTTGGTAAATAAAAATCAATCTGCTAACTGAATAAATTGATATGGCATTCAAAAGGCAAGTACATATCAACAATATCACTTTTCACAGCCACTTAGCAAGAATATGCTTCTGACGTGGTTGCTTTGGGTGAATACTGTAATACAGCCTATTCAATCACACACCACTTCTAAGATACTGCTATAGGGCAGGATTTTCTCTATCAGAGTCAGATGTTTGTAAAGGAAACTTACGGGAAACAACTGTGAAAAATTAGCCATTTCACTATAATGGTGAGAAAGAGCTGTTGCTGGCTAAGCTCCTTTGAAAAGCTGATCCACACCATACAGTACAACTTTTTTTTTTTTGCCTATAAGCTTTCACTTTGATGCTTAAGCTTATTACAGCATATAAGCAAAAGGACTAGGAATTAGATGTCATCTTTGCAGAGCTTAACTTCTAAAAGTAAGTGCATATAAGCCTACTATCAAAACAAATTCAAACAATGATAATATTGAGACTTTTTTAACACCAATAACTTATCCCATTGTTTAAAGTAGAAGAATGATTTGAGACAAATAGTATGGCTTATGAAAAATACAGGAGACATTAAGGTTCCATTAAGGTTGATATTTGTATTCATGATGACTCATGAAATATTAAACAATATTTGAAACCCTCCTCAGAGCCACAGCAGAAGCTCCTCACTCCTGTGCTACCCAGGAAAATGTACTTTTGCTTTCTGTCCTTGCCTAAATTTCCCCTGCAAAACAAGGCCAGAGTCAAAAACTTAGTACCAGGTCAACTGGCAGTCCAGACAGCCTTGTTTAAGTTGACTAGACAGAAATCAGTCCACACAAGATCACTGCACTGGGAGGTAGATAAGCAGCTTCCTAGCAAGACACATCTCTGATCCCAAGTCCTCCAAACTGCTAAAAGCTGAAAGAGGAATTGGCTAAGTTTCACCAGACTGTAGCCACTCTTCTGTGAGGTCTTTAACCTTTGAGGTATTTTTTGTTTGCTTCTTTCTTTTAAATGTAAAAGACTTAGAGTACCATAGGATAAAGCCCTGGGAAAAAGGGCCAGGGAAAGCTGGCTAATATTCAAGGATCATCTCCTCCAAGTTCAGGAGCAATACATCCCAACAAAGAGGAAGACAGTCAAAAACACCAGGAGGCCTGCATGGATGAACAAGGAGCTCCTAAACAAACTCAAACAAAAAAAGGAAGCCATACAGAGGGCGGAAGCAAGGACAGGTAGCCTGGGACAAATACAGAGAAATTGTCTGAGCAGGCAGGGATTAGGTCAGGAAAGCTAAAAGAGTTAAAACTGGCCAGGGACATCAAGGGCAACAAGAAAAGCTTCTATAGGCATGTTGGTGATAAAAGGAAGACTAAGGAAAATGTGGGCCCTCTCTGGAAGGAAATGGGAGATTGGGTCTCCCAGGATACAGAGAAGGCTGAGGTACTCAATGACTTTTTTGCCTCAGCTTTCAGCAGCAAGGGCTCTAGCCACAACATCCAAGTCGCAGAAGGCAAAGGCAGGGATTGGGAAAATGAGGAATCGCCCACTGTAGGAGAAGACCAGGTTCAAGACCATCTAAGGAACCTGAAGGTGCACAAGTCCACGGGATGTGATGAGACTAATCTGCAGGTCCTGAGGAAACTGGTGGATGAAGCTGCTGGGCCACTATCCATTATATTTGAGAAGTTGTGGCAATATGGTGAAGTTCTCACTGACTGGAAAAGTCCCATTTTCTAAAAGGGAAAAAAGAAAAACCGGGGAAACTGCACGGTGGTCACTCTCACCTGTGTGCCCAGAAAGATCAAGGAACAGATCCTCCTGAAAACTCTGCTAAGGGACATGGAAAATAAGGAGGTGATTGGTGACAGCCAAAATGGCTTCACTAAGAGTAATTGTGCCTGACATATTTGGTGGCCTTCTACAACAGCATTACAGCATTGGTGGTCATCCACCTGGACTTGGCACTGAGCATTTGGCACTGTCCTCCACAACATCCTTGCCTCCAAATGGATTTGTGGACATGGATTTGACAGATGGACCACTTGGTGGATAAGGAATTGGCTGGATGGCCACGCTTAAAGAGTTGCAGATCAATGTCCAACTAGCAACCAGTTACAAGTGGAGTTCCGCAGGGGTAAGTACTGGGACTGGTGCTGTTTAACATCTTTGTCAAAGATATGGACAGTGGGATTGAGTGCACCCTCAGCAGTTCTGCTGATGACACCAAGCTGTGTGGAGCAATTGGCATGCTGGAGGGAAGGGATGCCATTCCAGAGGTGGGCCTGCGTGAACTTCATGAAGTTCAACCAGGCCAAGTATAAGGTTCTACACATGGGTTTGGGCAATCCCAAACACAAATACAGGCTGGGCAGAGAATGGATTGAGAATAGCCCTGAGGAGAAGGACTTGGGGGTTTTGGTGGACGAGAAGCTCAACATGAGTCGGCAATGTGCGCTGGCATATTAGAAAGCCAACTGCATCCTGAGCTGCATCAAAAGAACTGTGGCCAGCAGACTGAGGGAGGTGATTGTGTCCCTCTACTCCACTCCGGTGAGACCCCACTTGGAGCATTGCATCAAGCTCTGGGCCTCCTAACATCATAAGGACATGGACCTGTTGGAGAAGGTCCAGAGAAAGGCCATGATGATGATGACCGGAGGGCTGAAGCATGTCTCCCATGAAGACAGACCGAGAGTTGGGTTAGTTCAGCCTGGAGAAGAGAAGGCTATCGGGAGATGTTATAGCAGCCTTCCAGCACCTAAAGGGGACCTACAGGAGAGATGGGGAGGGACTTTTTACAAATCACGCTAGAATAAGCTAGTGCAAGCTACCAAAGGAACAGCTGGTTATTATGATGGATGAATTTCACACAGTAGCTGCCCACAGTCAGAAATACAGTTTTCTTGCTTTTCTTGACATCTTTTGACATACAGTAGTACACAGCTTTGCAACGTTTGTTATTCTAACATGGCAAAATAGAACATGCCTGTCATCGAGACATGTAGCTTTGGTAGTGCAGATGCAGAATGAGGGGGAATGTTTGTGCTGGGGGCAGCAGTTGCTGTCCTGATGATAGCTAGACCACATGCCTCACAACAAAGCTTTGTTTATGAAACATCTTCGCAAATGAGTTTGCCTGACAACTTATGACAACTTGGCTTCGGAAACAATTCAGTTTAAGACGTTTCTCCTTTAATTGTGTCTCTGCTCACCAGTGTTCAGAATACCACCATTTCCTGCCATCTTTGAAACCTCAGCCTCATCTGCAAATACTTGAACATCACTATGGCCCTGTACCAGCAGACACATCAAAGACAATGTCAAGGCTGGGCATGATAAAGGTGCACAGCAGTAAGGCCCAAAAAGCTGAACTGTGAGGGGAAGAAGAGAGTGAAGAGCAGTGTCGTTGCTGGTAAGCGTTGGAGACTATTTTAAGTTGCATCTTATTCCATATCACAGTCCTAGATCTTTACAAAGTGTTTTTAGAATCACGAAATAGTCTAGGTGGAAAGGACCTTTAAGATCATCGAATCCAACTGTTAACCTCACACTGCCAAAACCACCACTAAACCATGTCCCTAAGCACCATGTCTACAAGTCTTTTAAATACCTCCAGGGACGGCGACTCACCCACTTCCCTGGGCATCCTGTTCCAATGTGCGATAAGCCTTTCTGTGAAGAAATTTTTCCTAATATCTATCCTAAATCTCCCCTAGTGCAACTTGAGGCCATTTCCTCTTGTCCTTTTTGTTGAAGCCTTTCTCTGTATGAAGTGTGACTTAAATTCCCCATTCATGCTCTGAAGTTATTTTACCTTCCGTTTCAGTCTGAACAGACATGCTGATGGCAGACTCTTTGAAGCTATCAAATTTCAAGAGAAGACTGAGCAGCTGAATTTCTAAACAAGAAGAACTTTTCTTCCTACAGATCAGAGGCTGACTTTTAAAGAATTCACAACTCTGTTAGCGAGGGCAAAAAAGAAAGTTAACAGTGCCACATATGAAAAAAATCTCTGATTCTATGATTTTCCTATGAACATTCATTCCTGGCGCTGCTCCTGCTGCATTTGTATACATTACTAGCTGTGAGTTTTCATTAGCAGTTTGTAGACTTTAAACATTGGTGTATTATTTACAATTGCAGTATTCCACTTCAATCCAGGTAACATTTTATTGCCATAATTAAAAATAAGATCAATACAAAGATAAACATTTTCTCTTCCTATAAATAAAGTAATATAAAATTTCTTATCTGCTGCCCATCTTTCCATAACCAACAGCTAACGTAAAGCCCAAAAAGATGACGAGACTTAAAAGGTCTGTTTTAAGGTGCAACTATGGTCTTGAACTCTGTAAGAGGAATACTTGCAGTATACTTGCTTGCCATACAAACCACTGCTCAGCCTTAGTTTTGGTATGCAGCAGGCATTACCGGCCTATATAATCTATTTAGTCTGACAACAATCTCCACTGAGCAGAACTATTCAGATCTTTCATTCATGCCTGAATTGTATCCAACCACATTGTCCTAAGAAATTTATACGTTCTCATGATCATACTTAAGACAAGCAGCATTTCATCATTTCTGAGAGGCATACTTTTGAGACGTGTAATTTAAACACACATACTGGCTTATAATGAGGTAAGATAGTATCATAAACATTTTTATTACATATCTATGTTCAGTTTCTCTCAAACTCTCTAAGTGGTTTTAGTTCAACAGAGATCTATTAAACTTTGCCAGTGTGAAAGGCAAGTGTTCAAATTTTTAAAATCCAACACTGCCATTTAGTAGCAAACAGTACTAATATTATAGAACAGATGCTAATTTATCATCCATGAAAAAACACCATGTTAATGAGAAATTGTCGGTTTTTCTCATCACTTTTACTATTTCCTCGGTCATAACCAGGTGCCTTTGCCTCTCTCAATACTCCTGCACTTGGAAGATTGTAGGAATACTGATCTCCATAATTCCCAGAAGGTAATAAAATCAGTTTTTTAAAAAGACAACAAACCTCTATCATCTCCACACTCATAAATAGTCCCTTAGGTTCAGGACTGAAGCATAAGAGATATCCAGCAAGAGAAAAACCTATGTTTTCATATTAGATACTCTAATTTTGTGGGTAAATGACATCTAGTTTCTAATACAATCTGGATTTTTTTCTTCCCTTTTAAACAGATCAATTGTATAAACAAATTATCTTCCCAAATAATGAGAAATATTTTAAGGGTTGTAAAATTACAGGTTTCCAACTAAGTACTCTTCACTAAGGAAAAAGGTCATAAATACAGCTTATTAAATAACCCTTTTTAACCTATGAAAACCTCTATTTAAAATACTTTGTTAGCAAAACTTCTGTTAAGTTCCACAGTGAAAAGCCATCACTATCAATGCTCCAAATAACATTAGCTTTTACAGCATAGACCTGTAAATGAAACAATTCTGTTTTCTGTCTGTACTGGGACCTTAGTATGTGATATCAAACTTCTTGTTACTGTCACAAGTGGAGTTGGACTGCACCATTTCATAAACTAAAGTGGAATAATGGGCAATAATGATTTTTTTATTGTGTCTTCTATTATTGCAACTTCAATTTACTTCTCCTTTCTCATGTACTGTTCTTAAATTAAAACAAAAACACATGCTAGTAATTAAAATGTGAACACATGCTAGTAATAAAAGGAAAACTACTTCCTGTCAGTACTATTAGAGTACTAACAGGTTTTTCTACAAAAATGGCTTTCAACCAATCTCAACATTTAAAAACCTGATGCTACTAACTAATATGCCAACAGTCACATTTGCTAATGTGAGCAGATTGGTTTTGACAATGAAAGCAATGGCAGCCAAAGGTACAGACCTGTTAAGAAATGAAAAGCAGAGCCATTATCTTGGCACAATTTTGCTTTGTTAGTGGACCTCAGTACCAATTCCCTCAAATATTTACTGCCTTACTGGATGTAAAGGGTTTATTGTAAACCTCTTCCCCTATGAGGAAAAAAAAAACAAAACAACAAAAAACAAACCAAAACTCACAAACAAAAAACACAACAAACCAACACAAAAAACAACCCAACAACAACGAGATTCTTATGCACTAAAACACAGGTCTTCACATTCTACTGAAGGACACCTTTTCCCTTTACACTGTATTCAGTAACCTCTTCCTATCTACTGCTCATACAATGTAAAATTTACCTAAAACATTTAAGGCTTATGAAAAAAAAATAAGAAAACCAACATACATTTTTCTTACGAAGAAAATTAATAGTCTCTCTACAGAAGAGCAACAGCAATCATCTGATTAAGTTATAACGAGCTTCTTTAAGCAATTAACTGCAGAGAAACTGAGAGAGTAGTACTTAGAAATACCCAGAAGCCATAATCATAGGCGAAACAACTTCTCCTCTACTTAACACTCAAACTAAGTAGTCTAATCTGCTCTCAAGCAGTATGTAGGACTCATACAGAAAGGCGGCCAGAGAAACTGCAGTAATTCTAACAGACTTTTATAGATCTTATTACTGAGTCTTAAGATATCTTTTATGTAACACAAGCTAGCCACCTATTAAATATCTTAAAACCTTAATTTCAATAACAAGCTTCCTCCCCGCAACCCCCGCTAAGTCTGTAAAACTTCAATTAAACATTTGTTTTCTGTATTGCAGAACATCTGTATTGCATTATACTTGTTTACTATAATTTAGGATGTTAGACAGACATACTCTAAAAGCTAGTACTTCTTCAAAGTGCTTGTTGTCAAGTTAAAAGGTGCAAATTTAGTTTAATAAACATAGTGACACTGAAGCACACAAAAAAAACTTAGAAGTTACATGAGTAAAGAACTATATCTTGTAAACAGTTTTAAATTATTTGGTAAGTACTAAGACTTGATTGGTTGCTATTGATGCAGTAAGAATATTTTTATTTGTGAACATGGCACTAGAAAAATGCCATATCTACAGTATGCAATTACCACAAACAGCTTTATAAAATTAACAGAAATCAGTTACTTCAAAACTGGTAGAAGTAACAAATTTTCCCAAGTGACCCAATTAATTTCTCATCTAAACTACTGAACTGTAGCCGGCAACTATACTGTACAGAATATACTGGAGATTTGTGTAGCTTGATTTCAGAGAGCAATGCAAATAAACTTGTAATTGCCTCCTCACTGTCCTAAATAATAGTGGTAGATGCAGAGATATTTGCATCTGTTTTCCTGTTAGTGATCATTCATTAGGGTATATAATTTTATATAGTGCACAGAATTAGCAAACTACAGAAGTCTGAATATTTGAAAGAAGGGAAGGTTTGAGAATAAGATTACCTTTTCAGACACACACACCAAAAAAAAAAAAGCCAAAACCAGTCCTCTCAATAATGACAAGGCTGTTTAAATAACTATGAAATCAAATTAAAACAATTCAAATTTTGAATATGTTGACAGTTGCTACCTCTGCTCAACTTATGCCAGAAATTCCTGTTGAGTGGAACAAACAGTATTATTTAAAAAAAATGCCTGCAAAAAGTTTACTAGCAGCCTGAAAAGAACATGAATCCCATAAGTTATATTTTATTCATTACTATGAGACTGTAGTTGCATTTTCCCCTAATGTTTGCACACTGAACAGCAAACCTACTGCTCAGAGAATGTACTGCAATTGTTAGGTATGGTCCTATAAACAATGCTAGCAAGGGACATTAGCACATTTCCCCCCTCCCTTTCAACCCCCTTTTTTGAAATATCATCTTTTTATAAAAAGTTTCTAAATAGACATTCTTAAAATCCTAAAATGTAAATGCTTCTGTAACCGCAGTTTCAGGAAACCATGCTGCACACTGTCTGTCCAGCTATATAAACTACACCTTAACTCTGGATTCAGGAAAGAATACTTGCCCAGAAAATTGAGACAATCGTTGCCCTACCTACCCCTCTGTCTTCCCCTGCACTTTTAAATTTTTGAAATGCCCTTGCTCACTCTATCTTGTATACTAATAATATTTTATTTTTAGGGAAGGGCTTGAATTTTAGATTGTATATAGCAAACTTGTTGAATATATTTCACTGGGCAGACTTTTGGATTTGATCTTTCTTTCAAGCGTGCCAGTATCTTGTCCAAATGGCCATCTTGGTTCCCCTTTATCACCTTAATCAGTGCTACCATGCAACCTTCATAATCCTCTGGGAGTTCAACAAGGTTTCTTGCCTGGAGTACTCTCAGTGCAAACGTAACACACAATAAACAGGCTCTGCCAAAAGGGGTCACATACACTTAAACTTACTGCTGGCAATGCCCAAAGTCAGAACTTTGGGATCTAGATGAAATACCTAAGTCAGGCCTCTCTCATAGGGTATTTAACAAAAAGTTCAGTGAAATATTTTCCAAGTGTCATAGTTTGAATACAACTGATTATTAAATAGTTCTGTTTAAAAGTGTATATTTAGCTGGTGGAGTAAAAGGAGGAAAGAAAGGACAGACATACAGTGTTCCCATGCCAACATCATCATCAACGAATTTGATTCAGGCTCTGTTCCTGCAATGCAATCACACACTGATGTACTTAGAAAGGCTCAAACATGTGATACACTAAAAATATTATCTGCTACAGTAGCACAGTAAATATCTACCTAATACTACACTGCATATGCAAGTTGCAGGTACGAATTCTTATGCATTAATTTGCATTACTAGCACCGAAGACCCTCACTTTTTGAGACCAGACACCAGTTCACTGAGGAATTGTAAAACAAAACAAAAGTATCTAGTCCCTATCAAGTAATTAACAAACTAGACATAAAACACAGTAAGTAAAGGAATAAGAAACCCATAATAGTAATAACAGGGAGCACAAACCTCAAGTATTTTCAGTGTATCAGGAGCCTGACATGATTCTGCATGCACATATTAAAATTCATGGCAAATTAAATTTTTCAGACAGATAAAACAGAGATTAATTACCTCTACAAGTGTTTTCAGGACAATCAACCAAGCCTAAACAGCAACATGGAACAAATTCAACCAACAATCAAAAAGAAACAGGCATCTTTGAGTAACAGGAGGTCAAAGTACACATTTCAAGAGTGAGTGGGATGACAGGACACCAAGCAAAGAAAAGCTCTGAAAACAACACACTTGCTTTCAGTCTGACAAAAGAAATAGCATGCTGACTTGTCAAACAATCAGGACAAAGTTGTTCAGTAGGCTGAGAAAACAGTTGTTCAGTAGGATTTTGGATGTACCTTCATGGGAAAAGACTGTTATGTTTATCAAGGCCAAAGATGGCATCAAGGCCAAAGGCAAAGCATGTTATAGTATCTGAAACAGATGAAAGTAAAGACAAGAACTGTAAGCTTAAGCTTAACAGTCACTGGAATATATCAGAGAATCAGGATCTCTCCTTCTATTCCAAAACAGCATAGATTTGCAAGTTTTTACCATTTGGGCAAGATCATTTGTCTCTATATAACCAGTGAAAATCAAATGCAGAGAAAAGAAGTAGGCCTGTCTGAAACCAATACACAAAACTGAAGCAGAGAAGAACGGCAATATGAAATACTTAAGCTAGAAGAAATGAAGGGATGAGAAAAATACCACCTTTTGCCAGTGCAGAGCAGAATAAAGGAAAACCAACAAGGCAAGAACAAAACACACAGTACTACATTCTGTCACCTGTACCAATGCAGAAAAGGAAGAAGCATTGGGGCTGATAATCTCAGCAATGAACACTCATAAAGTGGAAAACATCTGACAACTGAGTAAGAGCAGAAAGGAGGAAGCTGCTCGACATCACTGAGAGGGAGGTGGGAGTATTTAGAAATCTAAGAGAACATTACAACTGAAGAACTATATACACCCTTGAAAACCAGAATCACTGAACTAGAGATACTGATTTAATAAAAATAATAAAATATTTAATAAAAACAATAATTAAAAAAATTATGTTAGACAATTTCAGATACCATCAACCAAGGAAAACCTAGAAATCTTAAGTCCAACAAGAAGGGCTTGGATAGCTAATGGAAACAGTAAGGGATTTATAAAATAATCAGATGAAATAATATCATAAGACGGAGAAAATTAAAAAATGCTACCTGAATTTGTGCTGCTAGAAGACTTAATCAAAGAATAGAAAAAAGACAAGACACATCTGTAATTTCTAACGTGTGAATATACCAGAGAAGGCAGAGTAAAAGGGAAAGGAAATTATGGATAAGTTATACATATGTGAATGCTGACAGGCAAAAAAAAAGTATTATGGATGGCAAGATTCGTCAGTGCAAAACACACTATTAGAAAAAAAAAAAAAGACATGAATCAAACAGCAATTACAGTCATCCTAGGTGAGGGGAACAAAATAAAAGGGATACAATGGTTAAAAAATGCATATAAGCATTTTCCTACCATTCCTAATGAAGGTAATTAAGTTGTACACATTCAAATTATTATAAACAGTTAAAAATATATTTATTTCACTATTACAGGATAAAAATATTCTGAGATATGAATGTAAACTAGCCTCTACATCTTCCTTCCTAGAATGCTCAAAAATCTAAGGTACTGGCTGTTAGAAATGTCTCTACTCAAACTTATTGGAAAAACATATTTTGTTAAAGTTATAATAATTCTATATACTCCTGTGTTTTGCAGCATCAACACCACAAAACCAGCAGCCCTATAACAGAAATTAATAGAAATAACTGGAATTACTGCCAATTTAGAAATTAACCAGAGTCCTATCACACTGTTTTGGTAGGTCTGGCTATTCCTTACTATCAATTTTTCAGTGTCTGCTACATGATACTTGGTCACTTCACAAAGTCAAAAGTAAAAACTCCAGTTACCATGGAATTGGCTTTACCTTACGTAAGTAAGGACACCTGCTTTGCCTAGAAGTTTTGAAAATTTCAGTACAAGTGATTTGAGCCCTCAGCTTGCGTATGCCACCCTTCTAGCTGATGTCTAAAGGTGCCTATATTTAACAGGCTCAGCACCTACACTAGTATGGTATGTCAGACACACAAAGAAGTATTTTACACTGTTACATAAAATTCAATCTCCAATCTGGCAGTGATGTTAACCCCACCCTCCCACACTCCTGCCTGCCATACTACTATGATACTGGGTTCATTGCAATTCTCTAAAAAGAACAGAAAATATTGACAACTCAAAAAAGTGCTATTTTTAGAATTACACTGTTCAGTAAGTACTCGTGCCAAACTGTTCACTTTTAGCTTTAATTATTTTAGCACATCAAAGGTTAACCCTAATATCTGACAATAAAATAACACAAAAAAGGTCAAGAGTTAGCTTTTGAGCACTTGGGGGAAAAAAAAACCCACAGATAAACAACAGAACTGGTCTTTTAATTCAGAAATGCCATCTGATGAGTCAAATCACGTGCAAACATTACATACTCTCAGTAGAATTAAAAGGCCAGATGCGAAAGAATGGACAAGACTGGGAAAAATCAGAATTTAGCACTTCATTAGGACTTCATCATTCCCCATTTTTAGCACTACTTTGTCAATTATATGTTGAAGATACCAACTTCAAAAAGCTTTGATTAGCTGTTTACTTCTGTAAAGACTTCTGAAAGTTGATTCTTTAGCTTTTGTGGAATATAGGTCAATCAAAAATAAAGTAAATGTAGTCTACGTAATTTGTGTATCAGTTTTCAACCACAAGGAAAGGTGACCTAAGAGGGTGGAAATGCGTAGAGGAAGTGCTCAAAAAACGTGCTTTATGTTTACTCTTTCACCTAAACACAAGTTAAAAAAAGAAATAAATCCTGATTTGCAGTCTTAGTCACAACCATCAGAGGCCTAAATGTTAAGCTTTCAAGTCACCCCAGTTACTCTCTAGTACCCAATTCTATGTGGAGTTCCTTATGAAATCCCTCTGTAGTCCTCAATAGTTTTGGATGCTGATACATACAAAGTATGGAAAAATTAGGTTTGTAGCGCTATACAAATAACCCATATAACCTAAAATAATCTATAAGCACTCAGGTAACAAACTTGCCTTCCTGTTCAAGTGAGTGAAAATGAAGACTGAAAGAGCTACCCAGTTCAGGTGAGATGTTTGTTGTCACCTGAAAGAAGCTGTCTCGTGACAGCTACAGATTAACAGTCTGTTTGCTGGTTGGTATGCCACTGCTAAAGAAATCTGTAGTAACAGGGATTTTAAAAAAAAATAATAATCAGCTGCTATGTTTGTTTAGTTTTCTTTCAAATCTATAATGACAATTATTTATGCTCTCAAAGGCTACCTTGAAGTGTTTTAAGTTTTCAGAGCTGTTGCCAAGAGCTGCTGGATCCTGTGATAATACAAATATGCCAACTACCATTCCATTCTGATAATTTACAAATGTATGGGCAACCATCAAGGACATCACTTTCGAGGTCTGCCACACAGTAGGTCTTCCATATGTAGGCAGAAAAAGAACAAGTGCCCCACATTACCACTCCATCTGCAAGCACTGCTCACGTGCAAAATCAATGCAAGCACAGATTTAGAGGTATACTGTTTCAATTCCCATTGAAATCATGCACTTCTGGTAGAAGCTGCAAAGGAAGTAAATAATACCACACAATCTTAAAAAAAGAAAAAGTATGGCCTGAATGTGCTTCAAAACAATGATACACAGAAGATGTATCAACAAGCACTCTTTCAACAATTTTTTTTCTTCAAAAGGCAGAAGTCTTCCCCTGACATGGAGCAAAGTAGATTCAGTTCTTGTATAGCCACTACCAAATTGCTTACAGACAGTGTGGCTTTTAATAAACCAGAAAAAAAGACCAAGCCCTGTAGTTTAACATGCCATAAAACATGATCTGAACTACTGCAATTTATGAGGCTTTAAAAGTCCCATTAGCAGAGATTCCCACCCTAAGAGGAAGGCAGGGACCAGTGCAGCCCCCACCATTCACAGTAAATACTGAGAAATTTCTACCCCATCTGCAGATGCCTGCTCCTAGAACATGCCACAACAGACAAGGAACTTAAGTCATTTCAGATGATTAATGTGAGCTCTCTGAACACATCTACCCAGTTTATGGCCAGAAAGGACGCTAGAAGTCCCAGATAGCACTGACATGATCCTCTAACCAGCTATTAAAGTACCAAGTGCTAGTTACAAATAAAGAATATGGCATAAAAAAAAAAAAATCAGCAGAATGCATATATAACTAAGAAAAAAAACTATGTAGAAACAACACTTTGCAAAGCTTAAAAATAACTTTTCTTCCCTTCTCATCCTTCTTCCTCCCAGGAAGGTGGGAATGAACTCCATGATGGAGCACCTCCAGTTTCTGCAGTCTCACATCCACAGTACAAACCAGACTTACTGCAGATACTTAATAGTGGAAACATCACTACTACCTAATTACTTTTAGCCCTGCATCTGGTTAAGTCATATCACCAAAATTCATATTAACCTAAGGACAAATTTTGTTTCTTTTACCACTTCCAGTATGTTTTACAGCAAAAATCCTCACAGGAACTAAGTAATTAAGAATCCATTTAAACTATTTTGAAGATGAAATGTTCCACAACTGGTTTTGACCTAAAGAGGATCCTTTAGGTTAGAGAAATATCTCTGGATTCAAACTTGAAGAAGTGTTAATAGTGTAATCATTGCTTGTAAAAAACTTCTGAGATTTACTAGATTTACAGCCTGTATCGATTATGTTCCACCCTGTGCACATCAGTATGAAAAGTTGCTTCATTTTCAGGTTTAATGGGAAGACAGTACAATTCCCCTATAGCCTGGAACTTCTTAGGTAATTATAGTTATTATCATAGAGGACTAATAGAAAAGCAATGTATTTCTAATGTACTTTAGTTACTATACAGGCAGCAGAAAGGTGTGGGAGCACCATTCTGAATCACCTTCTGACATTTTTGTTCACTGAATGCTCCAAAAGGTTTTCTCCAAAGATTAAATTCAATTTTAGAATTACTTTCCTTCATCAGTATTCATGATTTTTATTTGCTTTTATTGAAAATGTATGTAGTAAAGTTTCATTGGCATTTATACCAGGAGCTCATTTCTAAGACTTAACTTCATCTAATAAAGATTAAAAACATTATGAGGGAGGCCAATATTGTCCAAGGTCTCAGAATAATAAAAAAATAATTCAAAACATTCTGAAAGCTACACTTTATTATAATTAAGAGGAAAGGATTTGAAAAAAATACATTCTCGAAGACTTTTTCGCCACTAGACTCCCTTCTTAAGTACAATCTCTAACACTATAGTAAAAAATATTACTTATTTTTACTTATTGGTAACACCAATTGGTTTGTCAGGCAAAGCAACTATGAAAAGAACCACACAGAATAGCATAACAAACCTAGTACCAGCTAAGACCAGAACTGCAAAAAGCTAAGAGTTGCAGAGTAACTACCTGAACTTTGTCTTTGCTGGAAATCAGAAGCTCATATCAAAAGTGAATGTGCACACTTGAAATAAACATTAAGAACACTGTTGGCTATCAGTAAAGACACTGAAAAAATATCTCCACAATTTACAGAGGACCAGAAAATGCAGAGGCAATCCCACTCACCTGTCTTCACTAAAACGTCGACCAACCAAAATTTTACATTTATCTGGAGGGAGACAAGCTGCTAGCAAAGGCACCGTCCTTAACACTCGACTTTCCTGTAAAATGGAAAAGTTTCTTTTGAATAAAATCAACAAGGGCTTCTAAGAATTGTTAATGTTTCCATTTACTTTCAAGTTCTTTTGACTACAGACACAGAAAAGATCTTACCAGATAACAGAAAAGAAAATCTACATGAAAAAATACCCAACTTTGATGCATCATTTTGATTGACAGTATTAAACTCAGTCCTAACTAACTATGATCACCAGCATAAATTTGAACTAGGCTATTTCACAGAATAATAAACAGTATATCACAGCATTAATATTAATGTAATAGATTGGACAGCTAATGTCTCTGTAATGGAAAATGAGGGAAGGGCTTGATTTCCACAAACAGATGCTAAAAATAAAAGGACTGGGTGTTTCAGAACAGACCACGTGAAACACAAACATCTGCATTCTGCTATCACTTCCCAGTAATCAAGACGATGGCACCAATGCTGCCACAAATACTCCATCTTCTGCCACTCAGGCTCTGTTGACCAGGCATCTGCCTACATCTCTGTGCCACAGATGAGAAAGGTGACTGCCATGCCTCGGTGGGGTGCAGGGGCTCTTCAGATCTCAAAGAGCATCAAAGAGAGCTGTGTTGGAGGAAGGCTTCAAAAGGTAGAGGAAGAGGAAAGTACAGCCAGCTCAAGCAAACCATCCACTTACCAAACAAAGCAATTTGTTTCTGTCCTTTACTTAACATAGCTGGGAACACACTCATTTTTGTCTAGGCAAGAAGTATTGCAAACTGAACCTGAACATACAGGATGTCAGTTTTTGTCCTCCCATCAAGGAAGATGGAGCATAGATTTATCTTGCATTTAATGAAGACAGCAAGCCAAGACTGAAAACTGAATGAAAGTTTCAGTTTATTTATTTATCACAAGAGGAACAAAGTTTATTAGCTGCGTCTAGCAGGAGACAAGGCACCAGAAGTCAGGTGAGGATTACGAAAGCCCTAAACCCAGTAAGAAATTGGACCTTACAATATCCTCAACCTGAATGTCTCACGATTCAGACAATGCAAATCCAAAGATCAGTCCCTAAACCACAGGATTAATTAATGAAAACCCAGGGGGGTTTTAGTCTGTCTTTTGATTTATGAGCCATATATCAGCAGTTCAGTATTTGTGCACACACAAGGCCTTGATTAGCTCTCTCTGGGCGGCTGTTACCTTCCTCAAGTATCAATGTGCAGCTGCCTGCAGCTTTCACGTTGTCTTGCTACCAAACTGCTGTTAAATTAGTTCTGTGAAGACTTTTATCACTGTTGCCTAAAGCCTTTATTAATTTTGCTTTTTCTGATTGATATCGACTGATCTAAATAAAGTATCATGGAGTTAAAAGAAGAAGTTGTCCTGCTACATCCACCACCACTTTGCAAGGCAGCAGGAGCAGCATGATGTCTCTCCTAGGGATAGATGAAGATCAAAGCATCTGGGGAGTGAAGCGCTAGGAAGGGAAACTAGCAAGCTTCAAACTACCATTGATTTCTTCTATCTCAGCAAAGTGGAATAAGCCATCAACGGTGGTACAGTATTATTTGTCTTTTTTTAACCATAATTAAGTAACACTCCAATTCACTAGTCAGAAGACTCCCTTCTTCATAAGAATGTAAGAATTGGCAATAAAGGAACTGGAGGAAAATCAATTATTTGTCTCTGATAAGCATAATCAAAAGAGCTATCATCAGTCAAGGGAAAGTCATTCAACTGTTCCCTCCAATGCCATATCATTACTCTAGAATTACCTTTCATATCAAATAAATACATTCTCTTACAATAGGGAAAGTGGAATTTTCCATCTAAAAAACAATCCATGTTTACAAGAAAATAAAACATAAAATTAGAACCAAAAGGAATTGTTTGACAACAGAAGCTTAAGAACAGCTAATTCAAATTAACACTGAAAAAGGTTTCATATAATTTTCTTCATTAAAAACCATTTGCATTTAACTAGACTATAAATAACCTATTTGTTATCATATTGGCTATTTTCCATTGAAAGTGATCAGTTACTCTCTCCTTTCTTCTTCTCAGTGTTCTAATAGCATGTATTGCAGCTGCTCCAGAAGACAAACACCTTAATAACAAGTGCTGCCCTGACTCCACAGCTTTTATTGCATCATATGGTATGGAATATCCCTTTGGTCAGTATGGGTCAGCTGTCCCGGCTATGTTCTCTCCCAGTCTCTTGCCCACCCCAGGCCACTGGCCTTTGAAGGGAATCATAGAATTGTCTAGGTTGGAAGGGACCTTTCAGATCATCAACCCAACACTGATAAAAACCATCACTAAACCATATCTCTCAGCACTATGTCTACCCGTATTTCAAAGATCACTGAAGATATTCTTAGCTTCCCACCATTTGTTTGGATTTATCTCTGCTAAGCCAAGTGCCCCTATATAGACAGATAATTAAATTTTTCCTTTCAGATGGCTTGTCTTCAAATACAATAGTCTTCCGATACTAGTTTATTGTGTGAATTATCATCATGTAACATACACTAATGGAAAAGCTGCATACCATTGTAACAGACAGCTGTTGTGATTGGTGATTAATAAAAATATAGGTAGGCTTTCAGAAGGACACAGGAATGGTGTGCGAAATCTGAAAAGAATCTGCAAACTTTTTCCTAATACATTGCACCTGAATAAGAAATTCAACACAATTCAAATGCCAGTTCAAAGTTCTCTGGTACATTTTTAAACTTCCTTTTTCCAGCAAGTGACTTAAGCATATATTTAAGTATTTTTGAAATAAGAAGTAGCACAAAAAAGTATTCTTCTTATAAGTAGCCAATTAAAAATCACAGCTTTCCCATTGAGGGACTGAATATGTCATGGCTTCTGTTTTGTTTCTCTGTGAGAGAAAACTTTTCTCTAACTTGCTCTCATACATTCTGCTTAAGTTCCTTCAGGCAAAAATTCTCTGTGTGCTGCCTGAGCTACTGAATAATGCTAAGTAAACAGCTGAAACAGAAAAGTACAAGTTTCTGAACTTCACAGTCTAATTTGTAGACCCAACGTCTATCCATATGTGTGTAACTGCAGTCCAGCTTCTAAAACCCTTATGATCCAACACCATACTCCATTGCTAACTGACAAGGAAACATCAACATAAATTCTCCTATTAGGTAAAGCAAAACATACTGTTTGAAGCTAAACTGTAGTTTTTCACTGGCTAAACAGCTAAGGTCATCACTAAGATGAATTCCTTAATTCATATTTTTAACAGAACACTAACATCAATAAAGAACCACTGCTATAATCAAAACACATTCCTCCCTCAATCAACTCTGAGCATCTCTGTGAGACACCATGTCAAGATTAATTCTTGCAATCTGCACTGAGGCAAGCAGACTTCAGATTCTAGAAGGACTATTCAAATAAGAAAAGATGTCTTGCACGCATGGAAGTTGCAGAAATAAGGTGTGATTTCAGAAGACATAATAATTCAGAAGAACTGAATAAAAGATACAATAACTCAGGTAAACTGGCATTTCAATCATCAAGTTTAAAAGGAAAAATCATGATATGATGTTAACAGTATAGCTGTTTCCTCTTGCCTGCCATTTGCTGCATTAAGATTCTAGCTGAACTCCCAACAATTACCACAGCTTTACTCACCTCTGCTGGATGCTGAATTATATACAAGCAGGTGGAGACCTTTAGTGGATGTACTGGCAGGAACGGACATAAACACACCTTCTGAGGACGGCTACATGACAGAAAGGAATCAGAGAACAATAAAAGTAATCAGCAGATGGCATAAATACATTGCATAAATACACACTGAACCCCAAAAGGCACACTAAGAACTTCTGCTTACAACACAGTGTATTAAACCTGATGCAATTGTCTCTTTGAAATGCTTTCTGTTTCTAAAATAAGGCAGCAAGGTTTTCATTGAAATAGAGTTTTGAGAACAATGTTCAGACCCGTCCTGTGGTCTGGTTAGAAAAACACTCTAAAAATCCTTTCATGATCTTCAAGAGGAGCAACTTACTAATATCTGTACACCAATCAGAGAAGTCTCTTACTGCTTTTCATACCAAGTAGGTAGTGTTTCAACAACTTGATAAAAGATTATCAAAGAATATCTATTTATGACTTGTATAATATTTATAACAGATTAATTACAACAGAAAATTTTAGAAGTACACACACGAAACCCCAGACATGCTATATTTATGCAAATGCTAAGTATTTGACACAGTCCCACACAACATACTGGCCTCAAAATTGGAAACTCATGGATTCGAGGGATGGACCACTCAGTGGATAAGGAACTGGCTGGATGGCCGCACCCAAAGGGTTGCAGTCAACAGCTCAATGTCCAAGTGGTGACCAGTAACGAGTCGTGTTCCTCAGGGGTCGGTACTGGGACCAATACTATTTAACATCTTTGTCGGCGACATGGACAGTGGGATAGAGTGCACCCTCAGCAAGTTTCCTAACGACACCAAGCTCGGTGGCGCAGTTGACACACTGGAGGGAAGGAATGCCATCTAGAGGGACCTGGACAGGCTGGAGAGGTGGGCTCATGCAAATCGCATGAAGTTCAACCAAGCCAAGTGCAGGGTCCTGCACCTGGGATGTGGCAACCCCAGGCACAAATACAGGTTGGGCGGAGAATGGCTGGAAAGCAGCCCTGAGGAGAAGGACTTGGGAGTGCTTACGGATGAGAAGCTCAACATGAGCCAGCAGGGCGTGCTGGCAGCCCAGAGAACCAACCGTGTCCTGGGCTGCATCAAGAGAAGTGTGGCCAGCAGGTCTCGGGAGGTGATTCTACCCCTCTACTCTGCACTCATGAGACCCCACCTGGAATACTGTGTCCAGCTTTGGAGTCCTCAACACAAGAAGGACATGGACCCGTTGGAACGGATCCAGCAGAGGGCCACGAGGATGAAGACAGGCTGAGAGAGCTGGGGATGTTCAGCCTCGAGAAGAGAAGGCTCCAGGGAGACCTTATAACAGCCTACCAATATCTGAAGGGAGTCTACAGGACAGCTGGAGAGAGACTCTTTGCCAGGAAGAGCAGTGACAGGACAAGGGGCAATGGTTTTAAATTGGAAGAGAAGAGATTTAGACTAGATACCAGAAAGAAATTCTTTACTGTGAGGGTGGTGAGACACTGGAACAGGTTGCCCAGGGAAGTTGTGGATGTCCCATCCCTGGAAGTGTTCAAGGCCAGGCTGGATGGGGCTCTGAGCAACCTGCTCTAGTGGTTGGCATGAAACTAATATGCTAAATTATCAAGAATAAACAGAAGCAAAGAATTGAGCTCAAAGTTATACATAGAGTAACTGAAGTGGTTACACCAAAAAGACATATGCACATATGCATGTGCACACACAGAAGTCACTGTAGCTACTCGCATTTGTTATTCAGTAACTCAGGAAAATGAAGGATTTCCTTATCAGTGAAGCTATTACCAGTATTCACCAGCTAAAATCATACCGTCCCTGCAAACAAAGCCCTCTGAACTTAAAAAAATATAAAGTCAGGATGCTTGGCAGAACACTAGGGACTCAGAGCACAACTTCATCTGCATCCTCCTTGTATTGGTAACAGTTTATATGTTGGTCAGGCATGAAAGACAGTAAGCAATCACTGCAGTAGATGTGATTTATAGAGATGAATGCTGAAGACTGGTCCAGATAAGTCTGTGGTTAGCCCAACAGACACTGCACTTGCTTGTCCACAAGAGCAAACACCCAGCCAAGTGTATTAAGTAAATGTTACAGTAACCCAAGTCAGTATAATTGTTCCTTGGTCAAACATTAGTACTTACCAGTAAATGGCAGCGCTATAAAAAGGCAATAGCAATAAATAAGCTCCCTTTAACAGTTGATGGGTTATGTTAATTTAACCACCCTACTTATAGACCCAAGTACTGAGACACATAGAACATTTCCTTCTCCATAGGGTATAGAGTTAAACAGCCTAAACAACAGCCTAAATCTAAACCAGTGGGGGGAGCGTTGACCTAAGGGAAGGAATTGGTACTGATCAAAATATGCACTGGAAAAGTATTCTAAAATATTTAGACTAAAAGGCCCACAGACAAGAAATCAGCCTGACAACAAAATGGAAATTATCTTCATATGCTTTCCTGGTGTATTGTTCCAGTGGCCTGCTGTCTGTCTTTCCTTCACACTTCTAATGCTGGCTTTTTCCTGTTGCTAATCCTGCATAAATTTGGCACGCTCTGTTGTGTTAATGGAGAGGCTTTAAGCCTAAAATTAAGTACCCCTTAATTTCATTATTCAGTGGGCTATTCCGGGCACCTTTACTGTGAATGAACTGAAATCAACCTCGCTTCGAGGTCTGGTGGGTCTAATTTCAGAAGTTCTCCAGTGTTGTACTGTCTTTTTTCCAGAATTTTCTCATGTGTAACCAATTTAAACAGAAATTTCTGAAAACAGTTTTGTTAACAACCTGGAAGCAGCAAATACCCCGGAGGCTATTCGTTGCCCATGTCCTGATTGTTAAGTTACTCATCCTCTTTTTGATCATCAGATTTAGCAGAAACTCAATTTTGTACTAAGTGTGATTCCTTAGTTCCTCACGGTTTTTAAATAGCTGGTTTCACTAACAAGAGAAGGTGTTAACGTTCTCCCCAGTATGGCATTTTCTACTGAGGAGAGATTAAGGCATGAAAATCTACTATGCAAAGCTGTTCCAAAACAGTTAGCTGAGGACTTCAATCCAAAGAGCTGCATTGTTCACTAGCTTTTATAAGCAGATGGAAACTGTTTCCTGTGATTTCTGACCTCAGTGTGTTTAACTATAACAAAGTTGGCTAGGTACAAGTTACTTATTTTCAAGTCTCCTTTTTGCATATGCTTTGTGTATTTTCCACACTGGCTTGGATTTTTCATCAACAGCTTTTTAAACTTTGTTAATCTCATACAAAAAAACCCAAACAAACAAACAACCCAAACCAAAAAAGGGAAATTACCCAGAAAGAAAACATTTTCAAATAGTTACATAATAAACTGTCTGTAATCTGATTTGTAGGGAGTAGAGCACAAACCATGACAAATAAAATACTTTCCAATATAATTTAATTACTTACATATGTCTATACATTATTTAACTTTAAGCACCCAATTAGGTACCTCATTATGTTGAATGTGTACTTTTACAATCCCATCCCGGGGGGCACAAGACTTATTTCCGTACTTTCACTTTGGTACCTAACAGTTATTGTGCCAAGACAAGAACAACATTATTCCTATGTGAAACTGACATTACCAGTCTACATCAGTAGGGTAAGAAGCACTGCAGAACAAGAGAAGTTCTGTTCCACCACCACAAAAGCTGCCTTTAGTCTGAGAAAGGCCACCTAGCTAGAAAAGGCTTTTTGTCTTTTTCTTTTGTTTAAAGTTTCTGCTACAATATTGCCCCACATAAGCAGCTGATGTTACAGAGAGTAGGGGCAGCACCAGCACCATTATTTAATGGGGAACATAAGTTTTCTCCCATTTGAAATTAAAGTAGCAATCTACACCAGACAGGAAAAGTAGTACTCAGAATACTAAGGAAAAGGTTTATGGATGGGAATTAAGATTTGAAGAAGGGTAATTTTCACAGTATTATTCACCTGTATGCAATTTCACTACAGATCAAAGCTACCCAGTGGTTTCTGAACTGTTTTTCAATACAGCATTTCTAGCTTTAACACTTGTAACAAAGTAACCTGTCACACTGGTAGGATTAAAAACAACCAAGCAAAAACATTCTGTGTCTTCCAAAAGCACTCCACGTGCAAAAGACAGCCATGCACATGTACAGACTTTTCATAGCTCTCCTTCCATTATTCACATCTAAATTATTGATGTTCAGATTAAGAATAACATTTAATCTGTTTTCCCAGCAGAACTGAATCTGGACAGTGGACTGTGCTGTACTGTGGTGTCAGGTCTAGTGTCATTACTAGTTTCTGGGCAGAGACACTCTAAAAGTGCATATGCAGGAGCCTGGAAAATAGTGAGCTAATTCTAAAACTCTTTCCAAGTCTCTGTATGATTTTCCTACAAATATAAATGTCCTCACTTGCTTCAGGACTAACTCTTATCTTGCTACATGTCCAAAGGGCTTCTGAAAACAGACACCATTCTGGTAATGCAAATGACTGTACTCTTAAACCTATATGCAGTCAACTAAAGTTAGTTAATTCAAGGATATAAACCCAGAGTAAGCAAAGAATAACAATGTTACAGTTTTATGCTTAGCATTTGTAACTTTCTAGGGAAAGATATAAGGAGGTTAAGTGAGCCAAACACATGTTCTAGAAACAATGCTTGCAATATTAACATAAAGAGGAAGCTGATGTTTTTAAACTACTATCACTCATGGTAACATTTTCGTGTTCCAACACATACTGTCAAGGTCAGGCCCCAGACCCTGTATTTTCAGAGAAACATGGCTGCCCAAACAGAAACTGCTGCTTCAAGTAAATTAGATTTCTCTACTGTTTAGGTCAAAACACCAAGGGTTCCAAGGTCAAAACCCACCTGAGAAGTCTGGAGAAAAGCCACAAAGTTACCACATGTTTGGTTTATAGTAATATTTTAGTATGCATTTTGCACTAACTCAAGTCTATTACACACGTGCATTAAAACAACATTCAGGAGTTTTACAAAGCCATATTGGAAGTTTAAAGGCACAAATTTGAGAGCAAAATGTTATTTTTGCTGGTTTTATGTTAAAGGAAAAACACAAATTAAAAATTGTTGTTAAATTACATTTTGCATCCTCCATCTTAATCCCTACAGCCGTAGAAGGACCTTAAAAGAATGAGTGGATCAAGTTAAACATAAATAAACATAAAATGATACACTTAAGAAGAAACAATCCTAACCCAACATACAGAAAAAACTCCAGGGTCTGAGGTTAATATGGCATGACGTTCAGGAGTAAGACCTTATGATACACAGTTCTGTGAAAATGGCAATTTAATGCCTGGTGGTTCTCAAAAACTCAAATCAGATGTTAAGTGTTACTTGGAAAGGATGAAATAACTAAACAGGGAACATTATTATGCCCCTAAATAAACCTCTGATTTAGCATTATCTTGCACTCCAAGTGCAAAAAAAAAGGCTGGAGATGCCAGGTCAAAAACAAACACAAGGAGGAATTCTTCATTCCAAGGCCACAGATCTCATTACTGACCAATGCTGTGGATACAGGAACTTTACATGGGTTCAAGGGAAACTGGAAAAATTTATGAAATAAACATCGATCAGATATGGAAGCACCACTACAGAAGGTACAAAGCCACAGCCAACTCAGAAAGTCCCCTGAGCTAAAGGCAGTTGGGGAAAGGAAAAAAGTAAAAGCATGTGCATACTCTTTCTTCTTTAGATATATGTATATACTCATTACTACGTTTATTCACGACTGGTGACAGCATGCTGTACAGATGGACCTTTGATATGCTCTACTATGGCCATTCTTCTATGCTCAGTCATTCTGCACAATTTAAAATGAACATATACAATGCCATTGTAGTGGCTTGAGATTACATAGCTGCAATTTTTTACTTTTTGTATTTTAGGTCTAAAATTTGTCTGTACGTACTTCAGCATTTCTCTGGACAAAACCTTACAGCTCCTTTGAGGGTTGCCTTCTGTAATTGACAGGTCTTACTGCCATCTTAAAAAGAATCTAGCAAGTATATTACATTTATGCTTTCCCCCACCCCATGGCTACAGAGTATGTGACCTGATGCAATTGCCACAACTTTCACAGAAGACAAGAAGCCATCCCTATTGAATGAAAACCTCTCTCTCTTATGCTGATCAGAAGTGAAATAATGGATTATCTCGTCCTCTACATGGCCAAGGCCCACCTGGCAAACTCAGAGCCAGTGCAGCCAGGAGGATGATTTGGTATTCGCTGTAGCTCTGCTGATAATAAGCATAGATCCTGCAAGAAGAGCCAAACTTCCGTGGTCACCAGCTGCACTGTACACTAAAGACAGGCCTTAAGTCCACTCTAGCTAAGTCTACATGGTAGACTTGAGAGTTCGGAAAACTTGCCCATTCTCTAGTCCTAAGAAATATGAGTCCAGTTTAAACTAGAAGTTCCATAACTGATGTCCCAAACATACAAGCTCTGCTGTCCTGCTTTGTTAACTGAAGTTCACACATGCTTTTAAACTGCTGAGCAGGAGGAAAATGTGCACTATAATACTGAAATAATAAATTAAGAATTTGCTTGGAGTTCTCCCTCTTCTTTTGTTTTAAAATTGAACAGGATGAGCTAATTCAATCACTACCACTACTTCAATTATTATGAGCAGCCCTTATTTTCTCAGTAGCAGACAGTTTATAGGTAATGTAGCTGGGCAATCTTAAGGGACTACAAGAAGGCTGTGTAACATTACCATGTAAATATTTCCCACAGTTTCAGTGCTAGTAGTCCTTCACTCACATACTCAGTTACCCTGGAGAACAGAAATAACAGTATGTCATCTCTGCCGCATTTCAGATTTAATTATGAAATTCATGGTCATCATAATTTGTTGTTTCAATGTGCCTGCCTGCATTGCTTCCTGCACATTACTTTTAAGATGTCTACTACTATTCTCATAACCCTTCATACCACTGGCCTACAGAAGACTGACTCCCACAGACATGATCAAGAAATAAAAAACTTACCAGAAGTAAAAGGCAATTTTAGCCTCAGTTTTCTAATTACATGCCTACCAGCTCTTCAATTTCTCTTTAAATTAAGTTTTGGAAAGCCATCTTTCTGAGAAGTGCTCCAGCTCTCCTGAAACGCAGAGAAACTCAAGGAGCCATCAGCACTGTTTATGTTTCTTCTAGGCTTATTTTCAACATTGTTTAATCAAGCAAAATTTTAATGCCCTAGCTTAATAGTGTTTCCTGAGAAAAATCAGGCATAGAAAATGATTTTGACTCCATTGTGTGCCAGTTTCCATCCCTTCCTCCAGTCTCTTTCAAAAGACTTTGGAAATCACTGGTCACAACGCATAAAAATTTAAAATTAAATTCTTACAAACTTCATTAAGAGTCAACAGCCACATAAATTAAAATCACAGCATCAGAAACACAGGTGGAGAGAGTACTGAAAACAATCAACAAAGAACTTCCTTTTCCATTTGGTAACCTACATAGCACGAGCTTCCTGGCAAGAAAAAAGGAAAACAAAACAAACAAAAAAAAAGACATATTGCTGAAGTTTTGCTTCCCATAAGAAGTTAAAAATAAATAAAACAGGTGTACGGTTTTGGTTTGCTTTGTGATTGGGTGGGGTTTTTTAAATGGTGCAGCCAATGAGTTCAATGGAACATATCCCAGTTTCCCATTTAAATGTGCGAGCATCTAATAAAAATCACAGTGAAAAATATTTGTGTATTTTGAAATTCAAATTTATAGCTTTAAGGATGACTAATTATATATATTAACTAATAAAACACAACTTTCAAAACTGATTATGATATCTACTGATTAGTCAGCCTGCACCCCGGGACAAATCACACAAATGTTCCTTCTCATCTATGCACCTCTTCATCAGCTCTAGAAGCATTTAAAGAGCACAAGACCAATTATTCTGTTAACATCTTCCACAAAAACGTGCATGCAAAAGATATTCTATCCAAAGAAAAGATCACACACAACAGGTAAAAATACTTATTCCCATGTTACCTGCCAACATGCATCAACTACTCTGCAAATAAACTAACTTAGCGTGTAGAGAAGTAACTATTTAAAGAAATTTTACAAGTTATCCTGCACAAAGGCTTTTGTACCCTTTTCAACACAATTAGGGACAGCAACTTCAAGCAATCTGACACGGGAATAAATTAACTCAGCTGATTAGAAATCTGGAATACTTGTTCTAATTCATGCAAAAGCTCTACCACTATGCCATAAGAGAGCTATAAAGTCATTTGGTGTCTTTACACTTTGTGGAAGATTATTTTCTGATGCATAGGGAATGTGAACAGTGCTAATGAGCAAGAGGCACTGAATTTGAATGTCAGGACTCTATAAAGTCTACAGTTATCAGCTTTCCCCTTTCATTTCTCCAGAGTGTGAGGCAGAAACAGAGAAGCGTCCTTCTATAAACACACACTTAGGGCATTATCAGGCTGGATCAGTTCAAACCTGCAATGTATTATGTTACAAGTTTCAAAACTTTTCCATCTAGTTTCAGCAAAAGCCACTGCACTATATTTTAATTTCATTAAAATACGCTAGACTAAGTTTAGCATTTTGTACCAGAAGAGATTCAAAGCAGTACCACAAATCTCCAACATGACTATAAAAGTGACCAATTAAATACAGGTTACCATTGTATTTGACAAGTTAGTTTCCAGAGGACTTTTCTGATAGTTAAGGCAACATCTGTTCTTCTTGCCACAAGAAGCAAGATACACAACAGAGGCACCCAAAAAAGTAATACAATACCTTTTGGACAAAAACTGCCTTTGAACCAACCTAGTATTCTACCACTGGAACTATTGGGGAAGGGATGCAGCAATGGGAGAAAGCAATGGGATGGGGTCAGAGATATATCAGAGAAGAGGTACAGAAAGAGGTTCAGAAAGGAGGACAGGGAGACAGAGACCCCTTCCTGCTTCTCAACAAGGGATGCACTACTAGTGAGCAATTAAGAAATCACAGCACTATTTCCTAGCACCCAGATTCCCTTGGCACCAGCTCTCAGCAGTTCTCCTGCTCCTTTGTGCTATGGTGAGAAGATATATCCCCTGCTTCTTTCCATTTTCCACTGTACTCTCAGCAGCATGGGTACAACACCCCTGACCAAAACCATGACTATGTTTTCCATAATATTTAATCAAGATTTCTCCATCAATTTGAAAGCTACTGTTCTGTTGCAAATTTGAAACAATCCAACGTCTTTGCCCTGTGAACGGATTTCAGAAAACCCAAAGAAAGAAAAAGGCTGTTAATTGAGAGAGGTGTCAAGCAGACAATAAGTTCAAAAGACTATCTGCATGTCTCATGAACAGCTACATTGTACATCTTATCACAGGATCAAGGGAACAAAAAATTCACAGCAGGAAAAAAGGTATCCATCATCAAGAGTTATTAAAGCATGAAGATACGCCTTTTTAGTTCAGACAAGCCCAGAACCACTATTCCTATTAGCCACAAGCCCTGTATTTATGCTGTTCCCAGGCACTGGTTGCTCACCACTGTTCAACTATCCACTACACAAACCTCCAGTGTGATCCATTTGTCTGGTTTACTGGCACAAATCACCATTTAAAAGAACACAGTTGCAAGGCCATGTGCAAGCAGCTCTCAGGTCTTTCAGTCTTCACTGGCACGCTAAGCGTGACTGCGTGTTTTACTGTTAATGAACAACAATACAAACAAGTTGTTGAGCCACAGATCTCAAAATAGAAGCAATAGACCATATCCAGCTCCTGCACTCAACAGAAGGAAATAAAGTTCAGCAAATTAAGTGTTCAGAACAAGAACACAGACTATATGTGGCCCCATTTTAACATTTATTTTCAGAGTAACCCAATACATTTCAGGAACCATGTCCTGAACTCTTATTGAAATAAAAATGAAATCATCAAAACCGTCGTCAATACAAGACTTAAAGAAGCCGTTTTTTAGTGCTGATTGTGAGCTTGGAGTTTTCTGCTGTTGATACCCAGCCCCTGGAAATGGGATTTACATCATGAACTCATTTCTTTTCCAGCACCAAACAACCATCAGTTTGTCATGATTTTCATTCAAAACTCAACTGGTCTGGATGTGAAGAACTGCAGCAAAACACTTGAAAAGCCTTACTTACAAATATTACAAGATGTCATTCTTCCTAGATTTAAGACTAAAATTGCACAAAAAAAGCAACTCTCCAGAGGTAAGGGATGGAAGCATTTACTTCATAATAAGCTCAGAGTTCTCATGAAGGATAACATTCCCATCTTTTGGAAAATTACATCAGCTAGTGCGTTTCTTGAAAAATTAGGCAAATAAGTAAACAAACATACATATATTTCTCTCCACAAAATGTGTATTTGTAAAAATATCTAGAATCAGTAAAGAAAAAACCTTCCCTTTTTATTATTTGGTAGTTTCAAACTTCCCTTCTATTTCGCATTGTTGTATTTTTCGCAGTGGTTTTGAACGCTAAATAAATAGTACAACACATTTTTTAATAATAATAATAACATTACTAATATGGATTAAAGGGACAACTGTATCTAGAGAATTACCACTGAAGGGCAAAGTGGCTCTCACAGAGAAGTTTATAACGCTGCAATGACAGGCAATTACAATAGAAGTATTTTAGATTAATTTGGATATTTCCTTTAAACTTTGACATTGCAATAGAAAGTAACAGGTTACCCCATAAAATTATTAGATTCATTAGTACAGCATCTGTATGAATTCATGTTAAGTGTAAGCTGTCCTCAAGGAGTGTTCTTTTACATATTTTCATGTTGAAGGTATACAAACAAAAATCAAAATATTTCAGAAATGTGGACAAGATCCATGCTGCCTTTATTAAAAGCTCTAAGTTGTGCAAAGCTTTTAATATGTGACCATTTCCCAAGGCAAGTAACCTTTTTACCTGACCAATTAAATCATAAACAAGGACACACAAGTAAGTTTGGGGATTTTTTAGCCTGGAATGTTCGTGGCAACTTTACAAGGCTAATCTGAACATATTAAAAACAACAAATGTCTTCCAATGCTATAAAGGAGAAAAGATCCAAAAGAAGAAAAGAACAAAATATCCAATCCACCCTGTATATTTTTGTAACTTAATATATGGAAGCAGACCTTGGCAGGCAGCTTTCCTTGCAAATAACTGAAATTAACAATCAATAGAAGAACACTCTTTCAACTGTTTCAGCTGTTTACATTAAAGTTGGCTGCGGTTTCCACTGTAACTAATAGGAGTAAATAAAAAAATAGCATTTAGCTTATGCAGCACTGCAGTCATTACAGAAAGGCCAGGAAAGCCAAAAACTAATGAGGCTGAGATTGTTGACATTTTCATGCATCTTGGCTCTACAGTCTGGCAAAATAGCTGGCACTCTGACAAGCTTGATGCCAGCCAGTTAGCAGAGCTTTAAATGTGTTGAAGAAGGTGAAGCAGTAATGGCATTTAAAGCGAGCCATTGAGACATTAAGATTAAGAAGTTAAACTGAAGTTTTACATTGCCAGCTTTATAATTCCCCGTCTGTCTCAGAAGTTTAGAGGCTGTCACAAGAAAAGACAAACCAGGAAAAAATCTGTAAACGAAAAAGTCTTGTGCAAAACCTCAGAATTTCCCAGGCAAGAAAGGAACCCACCAATCCAAGAAAGAAAAGAAGAAAAACACTCCAACAACACAGAATCAGCATCTTGATTCTTTCATCCATTTGCACATATGCAGAGAACACTCCAGTTAACAGCATAAATTTAAAACAGAAATATATTTTTATAGAGCACATGAAGTTCCTAAATTAATGCTTCTTAAGTTAAATGAGGTCTGTAGATATCATTGGCTGAAGATGATTTTTTTTGCAACACTACAGAAATATATTTGTTAGAATGTTTGCTTCAAAGTGAAGAGTTGTGTTTCCCCAAATACTTGTTAAAATTTTAGCCTTTGAAATATTAATTATAAAATGAGAAATTGTGCTGTTGGCTTTATATGATAAAGTTCAGTCCAGCTATGGTTTACTTAGGTTGACGTGCTGCTTGTTTAAAAGATGCTTAAGAAGTGCCTACATCTGAAAATGCTGCACCAAACCATTTCCAGCATAAGAATACAAAATGCTTATAAAAACAAAGACTGTCAAAGAGAATCTTGAAGTTTTCATTTCTAACTCATCCTTCGTATATGTCTCCACCAATTTTAATTGAAAAGACACAGAATCTGAACTTCGTGTAGGCAGAATTCTATGAACTATGGTTATATAATCTGACTTATTCCCCTTTCTAAAGGCTTATACATGAAAAAGGAGAAAAGGTGTGAGCAGTTACTTGACTACAATTTGGGGTTTTGCCTATTTCCCTGCAACTACATCGTATATTAGGAAGGTCTGGCCCAAAATACTTTCATTATTGTATTTTCTTGACCAGAACTGAAAATAAAAATCTGAAAACTATCTTAAAGGCACGAACTGGAAGAGGGCAGAGACCACTAAGCTATGAAACAGTCCAGAGAAGGAAAAATGGTCAGAACATGGAAAGTATCTGCTATGTGTCTTCCCTAAGCTGAAATCCAAACGTGGCTGCTCCTGGCACGCAGTGGGTGCCCTCCCCAGGCAGCACCCAGCCATTCGCCACCAGTGCCGGGCTGCACTGAGCCCACAGCTCCCCACTGCTGCACCTGCTCCTCAGCCACTCCCATTTCAGCAAGCTTCAAAGTAAAAAATTCCATTCAATATTAAATTTTATTTAATATTGTGAAATGGCATTTTAGCAAGCATGAATACACTCACCAACAATTAGCAATTTTAGCAGTGTGTCGGCTTCTCTTTAGGTTAGTGACAAAAAAATTATTTGTTTTAATGTATATGTACACAATTATTCACAGATTTTATCACATTTTTATACAATTTGGGAGACAAATCAGTCCACTACATTGCTAACATCTGTATCTCTATACAGAAGAAGACACAAAACCAATACATTAGAGAAGCATTAGCACAGCCTAAGAGAACTTTACTTCTGCCTCCTACTCAGCCCGTTTTCAGCAGAGCAATAGGGTTCTCCCAAAGCAGTAGAAGACACCACACGCAGAACTCAATGGTGATTCTCTGCTAGCACCAAACTTCCATCTTAATCCAGAAGCAGAACAAAAATATATTACAAGTGGAATCTGGACTGTTGTACAGCAGATTACCTCTTTGACCTGCCAGGACTAGCAGGCAGGGTCGGCTCTTTAGCCTCGGGTCTGGTAGGCTTGCTAGCCCCCCGCATGCCTGCCCAAAGAGCCTCTCTGCAGCCCTTCTCGCCTTCTCCTTCTCAGTCTGGCACCACGGCATGAGGGAACACAGGCTCTTTTGCACCCCGGGGTGGAATATAGTGAACACTGCTGGGAGCCAGGGAAAGGCAACTTAAGAACCTCGGGTATTAAGACACTGGTAGCTGGAGCTTGTGACAGCACAAGTCTGCATTCAGTGGTTCAAACAGCAACTGAAACTGTTTAAATGCAGCATACAAATCTGAAGTTAAATTACCTAAAAGCTTCATGAATTGTTGTTTTGTTATTGTTGGTTTCTTTGTTAGAAAAGGAGAATTGAAAGCTTTCATTAAGGGCTACCTTGCAAGAATATGTGCAAGAATAAAAACTTCTAACACTAACTTTCCATTTCATGTTTTATTTTTTTTTCAGTTTTGATTTGAAGATAGTTTAAGTTACATCCACAGCATTTGCTTGCTCCAAAAACACAAACCAAAACTGTCTCCACATAAGCAATAGGTTTTTGATACTTGAAATTTAGGCCTACCTATGCAACTTTACCTTATTAAATATAGTATTTTAAAGACAGAGCCTACTGGCATGTATACTTTATTTGCTAGTAACAAAATAAGTCTGAATCCTACCTTGAAACAAGCAGAAGATAAAGAAGAATTAAATTAAAAGCTCAATTCCACACCAAATGAAGTCAGAAGTGAATTCTGCCATTGATTGTTTCATGAAAGCAGGCTCAGTACCCACACATCTTTCAGAAGTTAAAAGAATAGCTAAGTTTTTATATCTCTAAACCCATGCAACAATGCTACATCCTGTCACTTAGAGGTATGAATTTAAGCTTTCTTCCTTTCACAAATAACAAAGCAAACAAAAATAAAATACAATCAAATGAAGGTATTGCTATGCTTCTTTTTGGTAAGACAGATCAATACACAATAGAAAGCTCATTCCAGTCCATATTTAGCATTATAAAGTGGATGTCTTCTGTCAGATAAAACTTCTTTAAAGAATATATACTCCTGTTAAAAGGAAAATCTACTGTTCTCTGCAGTTTATCATCAACTGAATGCAAGCAAAAAACACAGTTAACAGAGCTTCACATGATGAATAACCAATGCTAGGAAAATGGTGAAATATTAAAGATAATCTTCAACTAAAGTATTCTAGTGTACTACTCCCTTCTTCTGCCATAGAGGGTAAAAGAATGGCGTTGTATTTATACATTCAGAAATCTTCAGTACAACATTACAACACCATATGAAAGAAAGGCGGTGTGTAAGCAATGTTCTCTTCAGACTTCTGATACCCCTTAGCTCTAAGAGTATTATAAATGCTACACTACACTCTAGCGTCCTTTTTCTGAATAGCAGGCACTTCTGTCGAACATCCTTTCACTTTGATTTTGATCTGGCATCAATCTTATTAAAAAACAGTCAAATGGTTTCCTGGTATAATGCAATGAAATAAGGTATTTTATACCAGTATATATGTTATTAAACAATAAATACTTATTATATGTCATTAAAGTGCGTTCATTTTTACTGAAAACAGACTGTTTTATTTATTTAACCAGGCATCAAGTTCATTAAGCTATTCTAAAGCTTTTTGGGGGATACAGTAAGATCCTGCTTTTAAGGCATACAACCAATTAAGCACAAATGCTTTTAAACGCTGACTACAGCATTCACTACATCAAACCCCAGAATAATACTGATTTGTAACCAAATGACTACTCAAGGTGCATTGCAGGCAGCATTTCTTAGGAAAAATACCTTAAAATACTCCTTTCTTTTGAATAAGAAACGTAGAAGCCTGTTGCATAGATGAACCTTTCCTGTGTAGCTTGGAAACTCTAGTTTTATAACTAATGTAGTATATTTGGCAAGCATGCTCATAAAAAGTCAGCAAAAACAAGGTTAGACTGCACCTAAATACATCATTAAGAGACTGACAGGAATGAGATGGACCACAACAGTACAATTTTGTGCTCAGAAAATTAGCATTGCCTGGTCTGAGAGGCCACTGGTATTAACTCAGATAGAGCACAACAGTTCAAAGCTATAAACAGACTCATAAAATAATTCAGGTTGGAAGAGACTTCTGGAGGTCACCTAGGCCAGCTTTCCGCTCAAAGCAGGAATAATTTCAAAGACCTTGAGCAACCTGATCTGAGCACTTCCAAGGATGAAGACTTCAGTCTCACCAGGCAACCAGCTCTAGCATTTAACAACTCTCACAAAGAGTAGTTTGTTTTTACTTAAGTTGAAACACAGCTACAACTCCCATTGAAACAGCCAGGACACGCTGGATGTTCTGCCACCAGGGCACAGTGCTGACCCCCGCTCAGCCTGCTGCCCACCTCGGTGCCCTGGTTCTTTGTTGCAGACTGGTCCCCTCACCAGCCAGTATGCAGGCTTGCCATGCTGCCAGGGCTTGTTCAGCCTGAATTTCCTGAATTTTGTGAGGTCCCTAATGACAAGACAATTTGTCAACGTGCCTCCAAATGGCAGCTCTATTCTCCTGCAGCTCTGCAACTGCTCTCCCCATGTTGGTGCTACCTGCAAGCCTGTTGTGCATGCCTGCTACCCCACCAACCTGGTCACAGAGAACATGTTCACCAGCTCTGCACACAGCATAAACCCACATGAAAATCTCTCCTAAGCAACTGTGTCACAAACTTTGAACTGTCGACCACTTGAGTTCAACAGTCCAGCCAGCTCTTTGATCACTTTGTAGCCCCATTCATCTAGCCATATCTTCTCAGCCTGACTAGTAGGCTACCATGGAAAACCATCAAACACTTCCCTAATATTTTTATCCACTCATATGAATGTAACCACTACTATTTCAAAACCTGTAACCATGGGTAGATGTTATTAAAACCATTAACCAGCAGGCAGGCATGCTGTTTTCCTTTCTCTCCCCTACGTCCAGTTATTTCTGTGGTACATGGTTTCATTAGTCCTCTGATAGTGCCGTTATTAAAATTCTCCCCTGACTCCCCTCAAAACTGTTACATAATCTATATTTGCAAACATGAACAGACTATGAAATCAAAGCAGTAGCTCGTAACAGAATGATATTAAAAGATAACTAACTTAATAGGGTTTGATGCACTGTTATAAATGTCAAAGACATTACCGAAGTAGTTTGAAACTGATGTTCTAAGATATTTAGGTGTCTAGATCCCTTTGAAACTACTTTAGTTTAAAACACGCACATATCCATCTGCTTCAGTTTTGTAATTCATGAAGGGGCTACACATATAAGAAAGCGTGTTGTACTCAATGTTTTGTGTTTTTTTTAATCTACTTGGAGATGCCATGTTCTAAAAGGCACTTAAAATCAACTAAATGCACTGCACTGGCTGCCTGCTTTTTCATACATTAGGGTTTTCAAAAGGCTTAGATGTTCATGGAGAATTAGATGTAGGTCTCCAAGAGAAACAGCCCATCTGGATTTAATTGTTCATTTCTTTGGTATTTTAATGAAAAAAATTCCCTGATAGAGGCTACAATTAACAAGCCCTTCTATTAAAAATAGCAAAACACATTTAGACCCTAATGATTTTACAAGCTCAAAACTCTATTTGATGAAAACTCCAATAAAAAGAAAGAAGTTATAAAGTTTCTAATTCAAATCCTAATAGACACTGAATTAAAAATTAAGGGGCTTATTCCCAAATTGCATTAAGTGTAATACTGAATTCAGAACTACCAGGAAAAACAAGTTCCATACATTATAAATCTGAAATGGACCACTACTGTTGTCTCATACAAGTAACCAATCATAAGAACACCCAGATCACCCTTTTTGAGTAACCTTCTTTATGAAGTACCACTGTTACAATTTACCATTTTCTAGCAGCTAAGAATATAAACCAGTGTTAACAAAACTAGCCATTGGTAGTCACCGTGCCCTCACAACAGTCTGACCTCATCTGTGATCAACTTCCCTGGCAGTGGGTTTCTCCAGACTATTTGGTTTCCTTAACAAATCCACAAACTGCAGGTGCTTTATTTAAAGTAAGGACCATTTTCTTTCAACCATCTGAGGTGAGCATCAAATGCATAGTTCCTGAATATTTCGTATTCACTCCAATTTGCTCTGTTTATTCTCTCCCTAGTGCACAATTCACCTACTTTGAATTTCATTAAACTGGACTTTTAAAAGAAATGGAAATATTGAACTGCTAGTACTAACCAGAAATACAGGGAAGAATGCCTATTCCACAACACTGTAAGAAAATGAAAATATTTTATAACAAACACTGTAAGTCTGTATAAGTAGATATTGTCAATGCATACAAGAAGTGTGCTTTACAAAGTGCTCCTAAAACCTAAGGAGCGCGCACATTCATTTTTATTTAAAATTTCAAACATTTGGATAATATTTGATTGGCTGCTTAAAAAACAAACTCAGAAAATTGTATTATCAATCGTTAATAGTATTTTCATAGAATCACAGAACGTGTTGGGTCGGAAGGGACCTTTAAAGGTCATCATTTAGCCAAACCCTCTGAAACGAACAGAGACAACTTTAACTAGATAGACTGCCTGGGGCTTCATCAAGCCTGACCTTGAACACCTCCAGGGATGGGGCCTCCACTACCTCTCTGGGCAACATGTGCCAGTGTCTCACCACCCTAATTTCTCACAATTCACAAAAACATGTAGAAAGAAAGATCAGCCACAGCAAATACTTGGCTATTCATCAGGTAAGAAAAAATTCCAGTTAAATTTACAACATAAATCATCTAATGTTTACTACTGTTGTGCCAGAACAGCCATAGGATGAGGCCTCCAGGAATCATTTTGTCTGTTTTCTTTACACACTGCCCAGCAAGACAGAAATTAAGTGCAGCAAGGACACATTCTCCTTTATGTGACAGCGCCAATACAGCTGGGCATTCAAGAGAAGACAAACTTGAGATTAAGTGAAAACCATCTGTTACAGATAGTTTGCAGGTCTTCAGTATTGACATAGAAGTTTAATAGCTTCAGGAAACAAGGACAAAAATTTAAAAAGAAGCTTTTACCAGAGACAATAGGCATAATTGCTATAACTCAGAAGTGGTACATAGAAAGATGTAGGAAAAAAAACAGCTGAGGACTACGTTTTAGAAGCCAAAGAAGAGCTACACTTCCAGTAACACCAAAGGCAACTACCAGGTTGACATATCTAGGAGTTTGAAGTTGGGTTATTTGTTCCAAGTGGAAAGGATTACAAACTTGGACAAAAAGCATTTCATCATAGCTTGTGGAGCAAAAGCACAACCCTGGTAAAGCTATAAAAGAGCCAAGAGAAAACTGAATCAGAAGACAGTACTTGACTTAGAAAATGAGAAAGTGACACGTGAATGCATTACAAGGGATAAATCTGGATGGGAGATCAGATGGTGGTATGAAATACAAACATTAAAAGGAGAAGACTGCAACAACCACCTTCCACAACTGAAATGGAGGACAAAAAAGAAATATTCATAAATGAAAGGCAGCCAAAAAACCTCTAGGTGGAAGAACTCAGATGACCCTTAATAATCCATTCCCTGGGGAAGGCAGGGAAAAAAAAAAAACTAAAAAACTCTAGGGATACAGATTAAAGAAGGGAAGGAGATTTGAGTGGTGCACCTGAAGTGACAGAAAAACTTGGTTTTGGACAAATAAAACTCAATGAGCTTGAGGGGGAAAAAAAAAAGAAAAAAAAAAAAGGAATAAAACTCAAACCATGAAACCATGGGGTAACTGAAGAAGAACTGGAGTGAAGTAAGACTACATCAGTCATGGGATGTTCAGACAAGTTCTACAGTATTCGAATGTCACAAGCAATTCTGACGTGCATCAGGGCTGCATTTCCTCAAAAGCAAATGCTGTTCGGTTTCATAGCACAACATTCCAGGAGAAGTTCACCTATGCCTATTCCTAATTCCATCCTCAGAAACTACACAAAAAACCACAAAAATTGGCTGCACTCAAACAAGCTCTTATTTGGGTATATGGATAATCTTCAGCTATCACCTACTTTTGCAACTATCATAGCACAAAAAGAAAAATAACTATTTTAATTTTTTTTTAGGGTTTTGCTTTTTATTATATTTACTAACATCAATAGCAATTCTTGTAAAGGAACCATTGGTATTTTTAGTATTCTTTATGATTAAATTCAGAAGGCTTGATCGACATTGAAATATCTTTGGCTTCTCTTACAATAAACTACCATCCCCCAGACGAAGTTGCACTTTGTGTAATTACAGAAAAGCAGATCAAAGGTACTAGAGTTGCACTAATTAACAAGGTTATTCTCTGCTGCAGTTCTCATCTCTGATTGTGCTCCTACTACCCTATAGTTATGCTTAGTTAAAAGAATGTGGCCAACCTGACATACCCTTTTTTTATTATTTTTATTTTAAAGTCAGCAGATCAAAACGATGCTAGTTGGCCAAGCACAAAATAAGTGGCCTAAATAGGTCACTACTCATTAATCTGATCACAATATAATAGGAAATGAATAAATTCCATTGAGATTTAGCCTAGCAGAAAGCAGTAACATTCAAGTCACTAAAATTTTTAATTGATCAACAGTTCTGGCACTGCTCATTACTGGTAATACAGGCCAAAGAAATAACAGCATGAGAAATTACTCTGGATATATTAACTGCTAAACACAGAATAAAAATAAACTGAAACCACTGGCCGATGTTTAGCTTGATATTTATAATCCTAAATAACAGAAGCCACAGATTTTAGTGTATAAACTACAATAACTTAAGGCAACATTAATAAAAGTTTGTTAAGATTATACGGAGCACTGAACTTTAGACTTTTCTAATGCTTTGTAATTTTTCCACTTACCTCTAGCTTTTCTTCCTAAAATATGGTACAGATCACATATATCTTAGTTCACCAATTTCAAACAAGTTACAGCTTCATCTGTAGTTGGTAAATGCTACATCTATTTTACTATTAAGTAAATAATTCCAAGAGTCCCTCCTAAGATTCCTTAAAACTCCTTGAGAATCTTCTACTGAAAATAAATTAAAAACTCAAAAGACATATATGTGTATAAAAATAAAAAAAAAGGTAATTCTTGAATGGTAGAGACTTTGAGGCTTGTGTACTCTTAATTTCCACACTCTCAGCCCAATTAAAATTTCTTAGCTTCTTCAGAAAAGCTGACGTATTACTGCATAAATATCTCTGCTACTCTAATGACAGGAAAATCTACATGACTATTTAATTCCGAAATAAACTTTCACAGTTTGTAAAACAGACTTCTGCAGTTGCAAAAATAAGCATTTATTGATAAATAATTTTGCATTAGGCTGTAAAATCTTTAATAAATGTTTTCCCCCTGATGCACATTTGCTTAAATATAAAACTCAAAATATGGTCTTGTAGCTGAATTCTCTGCTGGCCAGTGAAGTAAAATCAACTCCAAGTCTGGAAGCAGGCAGGCCAATAGCACCTCTTTGCTTAATAACTTAGCTAACTTTCTAGCTTTCTAAGGGCACTGCTTCAGGCCTCTCTATGTGACTATTCAGATGCCCAAGCTGGTTATGACTGCACAAATCAGGTATCAAAAAGAATAAAGTCATAGCAACAGAGCTCTTCTTCATGTCAGTCGTGTTTGCTAAAAGTTTACAAAGCCCCAAGACAGGTCAGACACCTGATTTACACCAAGGCCCCTCTTCCCCTCTTGGTTGCTTATATGCTTATGGAAACTGAAATAAATGTACATCTCTACCCTTCTGTATTAAACTACAAACATATATGAAATTATTTATATTTAAAAAAACCACTAAGTGTCAAGAATAAACACTTAATTTATATTCATAGTAAGGCAATGAAAAATCTTTGCCAATAGTGATAGTTATTTTTTGAAGAAATACAACATAGAGGTGACATGACCTGTAACTATTTTATCAGGCTCATCCTCATCTGTGTTGAAACTAGCTTTAAAAAGTCTCATGAATTCACCAGTTCAGGAAATTCTGTCCATGTAATTAGATGATACTTTGAAAAACCCACTGACAAAATAAACAACAATAATTAGCAGCACCCCACAAGCATTCTAAAAGAACTTAAGGTTCAGTAGTTGAATAAGGAATGACAGTGAATTAACTCTCATTCAACAGTTCCTTTGCACTTCAGGACTAGAACCAGCAAATGTAAAAAAAAAACTCCAAAAAAAATTATAATCTGCAATAAATCAAACAGTTAATGTAAGCCACAATTACACTTAAGAATATAGTTAGTGAACACTTACAAAAATATGTGATTTACATGAGAAGAACAGGCATGGCTTTTGCAAAAGAAAATCTTGCTTTTTGAAACTATTTAGGGTCTTTGAAAGATTCAACAAATGCTGAGGGTGCTGTAGTTGTCAAAAATCAAATTTGGCTTTCCAAGAGGCTTTTAATACAGTATCTTACCAAAAGGTTGCTATCAAACTAAGCAGCCATAGCATGAGGAAGGGTTTGTATAAGAATAAGCAGAACCACATTACCCAAAGTATAAATCTCTGGCTTGCTCACACTTTGAATACTGTGTCCAAAAGAGGAATGTAGAAGACAGAACCAAATTAAAAGGTGATTAATCCCACCTGGGGTTTGAGGTGCCTTCTTGTGAGCCAGATGTTGTGGATACAAGAACTGTACAGGGGTTTAAGGAGGACTGGAGAAACTCACAAAAGGGAAAAAAAATAAACAACCACACCCTACTGGGGTATATTAAATAAACACAAAACCACACCTGGCTCCAGAAATCCTGAGATAAAACTCTGGAAAAAAAAGAGAGCAGCAAAAGGAAGTGTCATGTATCTGCTCGGTTTTCATCTTTGGGCATTAACTACTTCCCATGTTTAACTTTTTTATAGTTAACATTTACAGAAATTATGACATACAGAGTATTGTTTATGATGAACTCAAACTTGGATATCAGAATTTTTACATAACAGCTCTGCTAATAAACCTCATCAACTCTTTTAGAAGAGTATTTAAAAGATTTATTTACAGGAACCTCAGCCAAAAAAAAAAAAAAAAAGCTCCTGAACTCTGAAGCTTTAAAGAGACTCTAACTACACTGTAAACAAACTTACATTCTTTTCTACTTGTTTTACCGATGAACAGAAACGTGAAACCAATACATCTACTGGAAATTTTTTTCTTCGGCCGTTTTGCACGAACTTTTCAGTTCAGGAGCAGCCGACACACCGACAACTCGCTCCAGGGGGAGGGCACAGCTAGGCAGACACAGCACCGGGTTACAGGGCCTCTCACAGGCTCCAGGGAAGATTTTTCCACCTTTCCCAGGTGTCACGGAGGCAGCCTGGAGTGGGACAGAGAGGCTGCGGGTCTAACCGAGCACAGACAAACTCACCCAGAACCGGAGAATTCTTTTAACAAAAATAAATTTTAAAGCGTTTAGACC
>JAHREE010000495.1:2260799-2280353 GCA_033628505.1 Tringa tobata
GCCGCCAGGGGGCGCCGCAAGGCAGGAAAGGCTTCTCGTCTCCGCTCACGTGAGGCGCCCCCGCCCCCTCGCGGTGGGCTCCTCCAATCGGGGCGCGGGAAGCCTCTCGCCCGCAACGTTGGGGCCGCGGTGCGGCCGGCAGGGGGCGGCGTTGTAGCGCGGCGCTGCTGCGGAAGCCGCTGCTCGGCCCGCCGCCTCCCCGCGGCAGGGCGGCCGGCCTGGTTGGGGCTGGAGCCCGGGGGCCCTGGCAGCGCAGAGCTGTCCCTGCCCATATCCGGAAGGGTGTGGGCGGCTGCAGGCTGCGGGGAGCGGCCGCTAACACCGCGTTTGTCACAGCGGCGGAGTTGGGCCTAGCGCCTCACGCCAGGCCTCGGCCTCGCAGCAGCAACCCCTGTTGCCCGGGTCCAGTAACAGGCGCTGCCAGCCGCCGCCTGTCTTTCGGCGCGAATTGTAGCTGGGCCTGTGCCTCTGGGCTTGTCCCGAGCAGTACCAGGACCCGGGGTGGAGCGGGGGGGCCCGGCCTGTGTGGGTGTTGGCTGCTCTGGAAACCACCAGGTGCAAGAGAAGCCAGCCCAGGGCTTGGAGCTCCCAGCGTGTGTGCGAGTAGGAAACGGGCCTCTGGTGCTGGTGAGAGCAGTGAAAATTAACTGCTCGTTGGTGAATACGTATTTGAGCGTTCTAATGGTTATTTTATTTGAAGTGCTTCAGAGTAGATGTTAAGGCCTTCCCACGTCTGTGGGTATCCTTTCCGCTCCTTGAGTTCACCCGACTCTTGGAGAGAGGCTGCAGCACAAGCTAGGCTAGCAGCAGGGTGGGAAAGTAACAGATAAGTTCTGACTCTCTTTTCCAACCTCAGTAGTACCAGCTCTTGAGCAATAAAAGAAACTGTAGATAGAGATCAAGATTTATATGCAAGTTATATGTTGCTCATTGTCAGATATGATAATAAACAGACTACATTGGAGTCCTATCCAGTAAAATGAAGTTCAGCTCCAAGGTTGTTGTAGCTTACCTTAGAAAGCAACTGAAATACAGTAACTAGTGAATCTCCACACAAGAGATCTTCTCCTGAAATTAGCAACTGCAGATGGGTTGGCTGGTTATGTTATTTCCTGTTTTGTGTTCTGCATCCAAAATTAAATGTATTGTGTTTACAATCTTCAGAGCCATTGGATGTAATTTAGGCCTGCTAGTATACATGCACAATATTAAGTTAGTTTGGATTTTAAGTTTTGTATTTTCGTACTGTAGTTTTGCATTTGCAGTTCATCTGCAAATTAATTCATTTTCTTGTGTAGCCACTAGAATGCATTTTACTCACAAGATGAAAAAAAAAAAAACAGACCAGTGATTCTGAAGCTGGCTGTAAAATTGCACAGTGTAAATGAAAAAATACAAAAAAAATACAAAAAAAAAAGGTAAGGAAAAAAAATACCACTATGCAAATTTTAAATTACAGAGTTATTTATTGCTAGTATTATATATCACATAATTTAGGACAGGGGGACCAATATGAGGGGGAACTTTTCTATTACACTGAAAGCCATGTCACAAGATGAGTTCATATAAAGAGCTTATTTAGCCTGATAACTAGAAGTAACAAAGTTGTAGTGGACAGGAGAGGGAGTATTGACAACTTAGTCTAGGGTCACCTTCCTGCTTCCACCTTACTGAAGAGTCCCCATGCAGTCTTACTGACAGAAACCTGGATATGCCTTCACAGCCTCCCACAAGAGACCTCAAAGAGTGAGGCTTTAGCTGGTCTGGTAAGAATAATCGGCTTCAGTCATAAGCTTAAAAGTAAACCATTGTAAACCATTCTGATCTTACTGCACAGAAGAAGAAAATTGATCTGCTGATGCCTAAAATAAATGTTATAATAACATGACGTGAAGTAATTTTATTGTCAAAGGAATAGGCAAATGTAGCAGGGAATAGCTAAAGGCTAAACAGCACTATAGTTTTCTCTGTGTATATATATCTGAAGAGCAAAATGAGCAGTTCAAGCTGAAGGAAAATGTTGGCACGAGATCAGGTTAGGATAAACGGTGACGAAAATGTAAGCCTGAAGACAGAGGGTTCCTGTTATCAGAACATTGCTGTTCTGAACTACCAACAAAAGCAGAAGGGATTAAAAGCCAGCTCAACCCGAGCGTTTTTTTGGAGCAGAGCTGGTGTTTGCTATATGCTTGTTGTTCCAGAGCTTAGCCAGACCAGCAACTTCTCTCACTACAGGCCAGCAAACTACGAATCTGACACTAAATACTCATTAAAAAACATTGGAAACATGATTTCTAGGCCAAAAAGTCTTAAATAATAGAACAAGTTTAAGAGGGGAAATGCCTGGATATTGAAGGTTGAGGCAAAAAGTAAAATAGTTTTTATGGCAGATCTTGATAATCTTTTGCAGGCTACTAGGTAGTTATGTCCACACTACCTATTTAATGAATGACTGCCTTGCATATTTGATGTCCATACTTAAATCCAAATTAGCACCTCCACCATTGTGTTAGAAACCTGAGGAACTTACAGCATCTCTTTGGACCAGTGTTTGCAGTTTGTAAATTTACAGACCTAAATGATGGCGTGATTGGGAGCTTCTTACTTGCATTTAACACTCTGTGATGTACTGCACTGTTCCCTTTTTGCGGGCAGAAATGATCACATGTTTAGTGACTAGCCGTATACTCACTGTAGTGTGGAAAGTCCATTAAATGCTATGGAAAGTACCATTCCTCTGTGTGCCCAGTCTCCTCTGCATCCTTACGTAAACCATTTCTCTTTTATTCTAGGGTTAGGCCTTATTAAGAAAGAACAAGTTAAATTTCTTGCTGTTAAAAGTGCTCTACCCAGAAAAGCATGTGTGTCCCGTGCCCTGAAAAGTTCAAATTTAATATGTATTTTTGTTTTAAGAGATATAAAGAAGCTGTCAGGATGGCAGTTCTCAAACATGCAGATTCAAATAGCAGGTGTAATTCTCCAGCAGCTTTAGCCAGTTTAATTCAAAGTGTTGTGTTTCTACTCCCTGGCTTGGGCTTGACTCATGTTTTCAAATACCAGTGTAAGTAATCTGAAATCCTGCTGGATTTATGATCTTCTTTTGCAAAAGCTATGGCCTCATACATAATGTGCTTTCATTGCAGCTCACAAACGTCGAATTCAGGCCAGTTGTGGTTCTTCTTTCCTGTCCACCCCCGTACTTGGCCATACATTCGGGGCCTTGAGCCAAAAGCCAGCAGCTGAGCTGGATGAACTGCCCGAACGGGCTCGTTGCGCAGTGGCTGGTGCCAGCGCGAGGCGTGGGCTGCCCGAGTGGAGTCAGAGCTGGGAGCCTGGAAGCCACGACGAGCTGAGCTGCTGTCCCAGCGCGCCGCGGGTGAGCCTGGGGAACTGACTCGCGCCCACGCCTGTGAGCCGAGGGGAGACAAGGCTGGGGACAGGCAAGCTGGGAGATGCTGATGCAAAGGCTGCAGTGAAAAAGAAGAGATAATGGTTTTGCGTGTTCTCCTATATTTCTGCCTCAATTCCTCACAACAGCAGACAGACAGACGTCTTGCTGTTTGTGGAGAAGAACGGTATGAACAAAACACCTTCTAAGCTGGCGACATTGTGAACAGAAGCCTAAGTGCACATGTAGAAGCCAGTATATTAGATACTGGGTTTCATGAGCAATAGTGGTAAATATCACTATAGGTGGCAATAGAGCTCTGTGCAGGACAAGTTTGGGGGTGTCCAAACTCGGAACCAGGAACTGGTGAGTTTTCCTGAAGAGCTTGCTTTCTGTTTGAGGCAGACATGAACTGACCTGGCTTGCCAGGCCACTGGTTTCCTGAGGCAGGCCTTTTTGAAACTAAAAGAATGGTCTAGTGAGACAAGGTTGCTGGCCAGAATAATACAACTCCAACCTCCCACCAAGGGCTGGGTGACTACTGCTGGAGGTGCTGTATTTTTCCACGTGCATAGAAGTGCTGTGAGGCTCAAGGGTAGAAGCTGTCTGGGGCTGTCCTTGTTCTAGAAGGTGCCATGCTATAATTGATTTACAAAAGAATAGCTGGGAGTAAAACATCCTATCTTACTTGTTTGCCTGGGCAGCTAAGGATTGCAGATAAAAAAAAAAATAATTGAAAAAACCCCAAACCACCCAAAAAGCAGTGAAAAGGATTTAGCCATCCAGTACTGAAAAACTGATTGCATGGTAAGAACAGTGTAACAACGATGTACAGTGCATAATGTTGTCTCCTAATCTGTTGGACCTGTGGGCTTCAGACATCACCTGTTCAATTTAAAGTCTCTCAGTTTGTCTGTCATTTGTGATAGCTCACTGCTTTGTAAAAACTGACAGCAAGTGACTTGAAAAAGACAGAATTGATTTCAGATACTTTAGTCACTACTGGGTGGTTTGAAATGTCCTTTACATAAACTAGAGAAAAAGGAGCAGCAACAGAAACATCCTGTTGTTGCTTAATCTTCATCTGCATTTTTTTCTGTTGACATAAGAACTGAAATCTGTGTAATCATGTCCAAAATGCTTTGCAGCAGTGATTCTGCCTTTATTCTGTCTGACGAAAATTCTTCTGCAGAGCTGACTGTTGTTGACTGTTGTTCTTTAGTGCCTCTCCTCTACAGTGTTTGCTGGAACAGAGATACATTCCACAACATCATTTCTCAGCATCGTGGGATTTGAGGGTTATTAATGTTAATCCATTAAACTCTTAGTTTCTCCACAGCCTAGAGACACCCTGTAAGGAAATGCTGTTAAGAACTATTTCCATATGAATAAATAGCTCAAAATAACTATTCCATCCCTGTGTCATACTAACTCCTGTATATACACTTTTATTTTCGGTTGTAAATACAGAAATGAGTTACTGTGAAATAATGAGGGTGTGGCTTTGCAAGGTAACTACTACATCACAAAACTCTCAGTGTGCATGTTTTCACATGCTGTTAATACCAGGAAGTATTCTTCTTCTTTCTCCCTTTCACTTAAGGATAATTACCTGCCATTTTGAAGAAGTAATACTGTAGACAATGGTACATATTATGAGTAGAACCACATTTCTTTACTCAGTCTTCCAACACTGAAACCTTTTTGGAAACCTGCATTGGAACTAATTGCAACTACTTATATTGCAGTAGTTTTTTTCCAAAAAGATGGAAAGTACTGGGGCAGGACAAATACCAATACGGAGTGCAGCTTTGCTTTTGATGCATCACCCAGGTTAGTCTAAGTGGCTTAGATAGTTAGTCCCATTTTGAAGAATGAATCCCTTAGGAGGCTGAATATTGGTCTGCAACTACATACTTACGCGAGAATAATTCATCACTTGCAAACACATTTTACCTAACACAGGTATGCTAGCAGAGCCCAAAGCCTCTGGCATAGATACAATTATGACAGCAGATATTCTTGAGAGGCAGCTTTTGAGGATTTTCATTGCATTTGTGACTATAAAATATTCCTAATTAGGCAGAAAGATTGCTAGTTAACATGAATTGAATAAATTCTGTTGTGCCTACATGGCTGTTTGCAGTCTACCTGAACTTGGATTTCAGCATTCTGCATTTGGTGGCCAGGTGCCAACAGCTCTGCGGGCATTTGTGCCTGATAAGGTAGTCACTTTTAATGGTGGATTAGCAATCCCTTGTCCTAACAAGAACTGTCAACAAACACGTGCATATTGAGTTGTCATAAAATAGTGTTTGCTTGTTCCAGCTCACAAACTGGTGAGTGCTGGCAGTGTAGCAGGTGTTAGACAATGCTGCCGCAGGCTGCCTCCAGCCAATTTCCATCAAGCTCAAATGAGCACGTTGTTCAAGCCAACATATATTTAGCAAACTTTAAAAGTCACAGCATATTTCTAAAAGCAACCAATAATTTGAAGATAAATTGTCACTGCTGCTGAAGGTGATGATCTTGCCTTTCTTCCCACCCTCCCCACCTCCCCTGGTGCTAACACAAGTCATCACGTGCCCACACAACCATCCTGCAAGTTTCTTTCTCTTCTGTGTTCTCAGATAGGCCAGCTTAGTTTGGCCTGTGACTAGCTGGTGCTGGCATAAGCATGCTGGAAGGAGGAATTAGGAGGAGAAAAAAGTCCCTCTTTCCATTCAGATCTCTAGTGCTAGTGAAAAGGTAAAAGGCCAGTAAGGATGTAAATGCCAGGGAAAAAATGCTGGTTCCCTGGGTGTGCGCTGCTGCCTGTGGGGGCTGGCCTCAGTCCCTCATTGATGTCTCTGTGTGGGCCAGCCCCGTGCAGGCTACAGTCAGAATCTGCCAGAATGGCAATATACCCAAGTGTTGCCAGCTAAAAATACCTCTTTGTGGCAGCCTCACTTGAGCATTTTTCTGTCACCCTTCCTTTTGCAAGCCACCACTTTTCCTTTCCTGTTGCTCTGCCGTTGCTGCAGCATTTGTCTTGTCTGTGCCACGGTGCACTGTGAAGAAACACACCAGCCTGCTGCTCCTGTTGTGCTCTCTGCCAGCGTGCCACATCACACAGCATTGTGTTTCCCTGATTGAGCAAATCTCTGCCTACTTGATTCTTCATTCTGCTCTTAGTGGTTAGTTGCAAAAGATGTGGAAGAGATCTGTAATAATCTGGAAAAATACATTAAAGTACTATTTCAGTTGGCAAAGTGGGCTCCTCAGTCTGCTTGGTTTTATGTTTGAAAAAACATAAACTGCCTTCTCAGTTGCTTTTGGTTTTATCTATTGCAAGCAGAATTTCATAAAGGTATTTTATGAGGTCACATGCAAGTGTCATCTCCCTTTTTGAAACAGCTTAGATCGAATATCTGGACAGATCATTCACTTCCATTTATTTTTTAATAAAGAAAACACATTTTCAAACACTGTCTTTTCAGTGCTAAGCTGAAAGTTTGGTAACAAGGCTACTGATTGCATCATGGCCTCAGTCATGATACTGGGCTAATAATAGAGGTAATCACTAAATCTGTAATTGCAGCCCATGACTGAAACTCCAATGACATGGAGCACATTACGGTAAGAGGTAACTGAGAAGTTCATGCTAATTTGAAAATCCTTGCCTAAAATCAGACTCAAAAATCAAAAGCTATGCACTGTATAGATACAAGTATAATTGGTCATATAATCTTGGTATGCTGTGTATGTCATTTGGTGTCTGTAAAATGCAGTTGAAAATACAAAAAGCAGGTGCAAAACGAAACACGTGAAGCTCAGGGATGGAGAGATTGAAATAAGCAGGAGACAGATAGCCTTTGAAGTGGTATTTGCTAAAATCCTGTAGGTAAGCGTCAATGTGAGCTCCACAGCTTTGTAGCTTTGTAGCTAGGCATTATCTGTTTTCAGAAATACCCAGTTACGTGGTGCATGTCCTGTGACTCTGGGAAGCTGACAAGCACGTATGGGGAATTCACTTGTATCAGCTTGTACTGCTGATGCACAGATGGCACGTCAAAGGGAGGGAAAAGATTGTGAGTGCACTGGTTAGGGAATACTGGTTGAAATCTTTAACTGTGAGCTTTTGTTAAAGGCCTCTGGAAGTTTATGTTCCCTTCAGCTGTAGTTTTGTGGGGCACTCCGAGAATGTCAGAAGCCCTTTTTCCATTCGTTTTAGAAGCTTTGCATTCAGTAAGTCATTTCAAAGTCATAACAAAAATATCACCTGAGTATATTTCACAAACCTGTGTTGGGAATCTGGTCAAATATCATAATTACAGTATTTCTTTAGTGTTTCCTGCTCGAATGTCAATGGTATGCCCTAACGTAGATGGTCAAAGCAGGCAGGTTCCACTGTGTGGAAACTACTCCCTGTGCTTTAACTCCCCTCCCACTATAAGTGTAGCTGCTTTTAAAGGTCTTAACAAGCAAACAAGCAAAAAGCTTTAAGGATGAAGGAAGTCCGAACTGTACCTGTCTTACAATATAACATTTGGCCTGTTCATTGTTCCTTCTATCAGAGTGGTATGTGCAACAACAGAGATGACCAGTGTGATTTATTCTTAGCTATGAGAATGCACCTCCCAAAACGAGAAGTACCTCTGTCTTTAAACCCAAGAGTTTTGGGTCATTTGGAAAACATGACAGTGCAGAAGGGAAATGTCAGGGCAACTTTACTCATGCCCATGTGCTTAGCAACATCTTGCTACTGCTTAGTTTGGGCAGTTTCACAGAACAGATGCACAATACATTCCATAAGATCCGTTTTCCTGGTTCTGTAAACAAGTCTCCTTCACAATTCTACATCAAATGAAGTAAAAGCCTCAGGTTACAGCAATAGCACAGGAGATTCAGCTGAATTTTCTTGTAAAGAACAAGAAAATATCAGTATCAGTCTGTAAAATGCAGGGATCTCTCAGTTTTGTCTCAAGACTGCTTAAGAAAATTATTGACAGATGTGAAAGCGTACAGCAAGCCAGAAGATCTCTCTTCTTCAAAAGTGGTATTCATGCACAACAATTGCCCTAGCTTTGTAGTCCAAACCCTAAATTAGTATTAAATAGTATATCTGGATATCTGCCGCTCTATTGTAGGACTAGACAGTAGCTTGAATACAGACCACAGTAAAGTGTGAGAGAGGCAATTAGGGAACCAGAAGTTCATCCTGTGGAATAAGAGAGGAGAAAATAATATTTGGCATGGAAAGAAAGGTGTATTTATGAGACACATATTTCCAACTGAAGAAATTTTGAACAAAACTATGCCTTAGACAGCAGAGCATACAGCACAGCAGATCATTTCCTCCTCTGTGCTAGCAAGTCCTGGCACGTGCATTAAGAGGAATGTTTCAGGATGCCACCTGGTCCTGGACAAGACCTTTTTTGGATGCTTCCTGCTCACTGTCACAGGGCAGATAATTCCTCTCATTCTGTATCTAACAGTGTAGATGTCCCCGGTCTGCTGCTATTAGATAAAGTTTCTTGTTCCTGTTTTCTACATTGAGACAACACTGCAGCTATCACAGCAATAACTTTAGTTTATATTTATCCTTACGGTTAAGCCTGAGTTGTTAAATGGATGCATATGAACAACTAAGATCTTTTTTAGACAAAATGTTAGCAGTGATGCATGATGTAATAATGTCCCCTTTAGTCACACTCTACTGAAATATTTTGGGCTTTGTGATTCTGTTTTTGCTTTGCTTCTGATCATTTGCTTATTCTGGCAATATACTTGTTAGTCCTTCAGCATCCCAACAATATCATCAATGATACCAGACATTTAAGGAAGTTAAGTTGAAGTTCATGGATTTGTATCCCCTACAAAGAGTTGTTTACATAATAAAAAGTAGTGTCCAGCAAAACATGCTTTTTCTTCCTGTAGTTAGCAAATCAGAGGGAGTAAAAATAAACTACCTATTTTATTTTAGAAATCTATTTAGCTGAGCAGTCAGTTTCCTTATTACTAGCCTAATCTGAATGCTTTGCTGGACCCTGACTAAATTCTTTTCCTTAGACTGGACTGAACCTCTTTTCCCAAGGAGTTTTAACTTCTAGGGAAGACTTTGAACAAAGCTAAATAACCTAAATATGTAGTTCCATGGAGTGGCCTTGCACAGTAAATAGTTGTGGTAGTGCAGATAGTTTTGTGCTACTGCAGCTCTACCGTCTGCTTGATAGATAATGCAGTAGGCAAGATCAATGCCTAAAATAATTATGTCAGTAGAAACCTTGATGTAATGTAGAAATAATGGCCCTGCAATATACTTCCCACAGCAGTCCCCAGACGAGTACATGGCATCTATATTAACTTTTTTCTGCAACCTCAACCTGCCTTCTGGCAGTCTACAAAAACCCTCAAGCCTTGCAACAAGTCACGACAAGGATTTTCTTTGCAAGTTGCTGGGACTCTTTCTCCCTGACAATGTCTCTGCAAGGACAGCAAGCTGTTTGGAGGGTAAAAGGAGTGATGGAGTGTGCTTACATTACTAAATAGGGCTGCCCCATGCCGGTACCAAATGTGTTCCTTCAGGCACGTAACATAGGCGATGTTAGTCATGAGACTGCATAGTTGGGATGGGGAAGACAGAGAAGAAGGGAAAGGCTAATTTATATGGCACTGTAGATGCCTGGCCAGCAAAATCATTAAAAATAGGGTAAGGACACAGAAGGCAGGGGAATATGTGGTTATTATAAGATAGCTCCCTGCTTAAGGAACACCCTGGCTACAAATTGAAGATGTGTATTTGCGTTTTATAGTGTTGTCCAGTAAGAGGGACAACAGTTATTCATGGTCTTGGGCAGACCACCCAGTAACGAGCATGTTCTCAGGAGAATCAGAGGCAGCTTTGAAGTCAGTGGGAACGACAGATCCCAAAGTGCCTACTGGCATCATTTTCTTTCCAAGATCAAGACCTGATTTTCCCCTGAGCTAGTCATTTGACATAGTCTGAAAAACCACTATCTCAAACTAGCCTAAAACCACTATGAGAAGAGCATGTGTAAGGAACAGGCTGTCACAGAGCTGTCATAGGCTCTGTCACCTGTGTCAATTTTGGAAAGGCTGGCAGTGGACCACATGCACTACCCTCCTATTCAAATATAATACCATTAAGCCTATCCTAACATCCCTGTTCAGCCCTCCACCTCTGAGGAATCCCAGCCACTGTTCACTAGCAGCAGTAGAATCCTAGAAAAGAACTTTTGGGATGAAAAAAAACTAAAATTAGAAGGCATGGAGAAAAGGTAACAAGACTTTTAACAAGCTGGGTCCAAGGAGAAAGGAGACTCATAGACACTACTGGTTTTTTTTGAACATTGTTGGAGTTTTTAACAAATCAGGATGAGAAGGCAAGTAGTAAGAATTTATAGACAGTAAGCTGAAGGATAACTGCATTCCTAGGAAAAGCTACTTTTGAAAATAATGCAACACCAGACTGCAGAAGGGAGGAGAATTCTCTAAAGAATTTTTTGACAGATCTTTAAATAGTGATTCAGACACACTTCATCATATTCACAGAATCATAGAATCATAGAATGATTAGAGTTAGAAGCAGCCTTAAAGATCATCTAGTTCCAAGGCCCCTGCCATGGGCAGGGACACCTCCCAGTAAAGCAGGTTACTCAAAGCCCCATCCAGCCTGGCCTTGAACACCTCCAGGGACGGACCATCCACAACTTCTCTGGGCAACCTGTTCCAGTGTCTCACCACCCTCACAGTAAAGAATTTCTCCTGTCCCTGACTCGTCCACCGTGCCCTCTGAAAGAGCCCAGCTCCCTGACAGCTCCTTGGAGGCACCATGGGTGCTGTTTAGTGCCTCCAAGCCCCCCTTGTCCAGGCTGAACCAGCCCTGGTGCTCCAGCCTCTGCACACAGTGCTGGAGCAGGCTGGGAACCTGGTGGCATGTCCAGGTTTCATCCATGGAGTCTCTCCCATCTGCTGTAGTATGCTCAGTCACATTTGAACTGTGAGTCCACTATGGCTCTGCTTCCTTAAAAAGCTTCAAACATCCCCATATTTTTCTTGTGAATGCAGCAAGTTTTGTGGAAAATAGAAAATCCAAAGGATAAAAGTAATATAGAAAGCTGTATTTTTTTCATAGTGTTAATTCTGTGCATATATAGACTTGTATTTAAGGACAGACCTTAATGTGCTGAACACGCCTGAAATAATAATACCCTATCCTTTCCATTGACAAGCAGGATCTGGAATACAGAGGAATTCAAAGTCCCTGCTACAACACTGTGTCCCCCCAGAGTAGAGAGAACCGCTGTGAAATGATAGGAAAAGATGGCTCAGTGCTTTTCCATTGAGATCAGTAAGAAAAATCAGCATGCACTTCAGTCAAGAGTGGGAAATAGGCTGGAAGGAATAAACCTCCTGCATGTTCCAGGCCAGCTAAGGTGACATCTGCATGGAAAAAAAGATCACAAAAGCAACAGCACTGTGTCTACGCAATACTGGAAGAAAAGCCACTTCACAGCCAAACTACACAAATACTGCAATTACTGCAGCTTGTGCCTGCACGATATTATGCAAAGCTGCACATTTTAGAGTGTTCTGTAGTTTGAACTGTGTCTGACATGGATTTTTCTATCATGTATCTATGTGATCACATGCAGTCTTTGTTATGGTGCTGCCACCTAAAGTTATGAGACAGAGAAAGGGAAAATAGTGGTAATATGTCAATTTTGTGTGCCCTTCTCAGCTGTAAAATTAAGAAGAGAGCTTCTGTGTGCTGATATGAGCAAAGGTGACAAACTGATAGGTAGTTCATAAAGGGTTTATCTTCAGATTATCTTGTTTTGCACACAGCTTGTTTACTAGAGGGCAGCAGAAATTTTGTTGGTGTGATGTGTGCACTGCAGAGTCAGAGAGGTATAAATTGGTGGAAACATGCATTTACACCACCTTCAGGTGCTCAGCATGTGCACTACACTGAATAAAATCCTTTATGTAGAGGTCAAAAAGCGTAGGCGGCTTTTAATGGAGAGCAGCTAACTGTAAAATAACCTAGTTTCTATCAATCTGTGTATCACCTGATTTGTCACCTGCCCACAGCCCATTTGTAAGGAGATTGAAAGCAGCAACAAAGGGAGCTGCATATGACCCTGAGCAGATGTGACAGGCAGGTTTATGCTACTGACTGCTGCTGCACTGGGGCCTCTCAGCAAAGCACTGGAAGGTATGTTTAAAAAAACCATATTTTAATAATGGCACCTGTGAATAAATTTAGCATCCCAGCCATCTGGGGCCAATAGCTCACGTATTTCACTTAACAGTGGTAATGGAAGAGAAGGGGCACACTTCTCTTTTTACACAGTCTATTTCTGTCCACTGTGCCTTGTGATAGTCTCCTAATAGGGCTATTATCAAATATTTGTAATAAAAGGGAGACAAAATACCATCTTTAGAGGGCACTAGTGAGATTCTCACCCTGCTCCACTGGTGGGCTCAAAGGCATATTGTCTGGTAAGGTGTTTCACCAATATTTATATACTTCAATATTCATCAGCTTCACACCCTAAGTCGGATGTCACTCATAAAAGAAGGTAATATTCTTATATGGTATATATTTAGTATCTATGAAAGAGTTTGGAAAATTCCGAGGCCTATCTCTCAGTTCCTTTTTCTAATCAGTAAATTAAATCCACACTTGTCTGAAGTTTGGAGCTAAGATCACTAGCCTTAGGAAGAAATCAAATTATTTGTAGATATTTTTCTCATTAGATTTCTCCAAAACTGATAAAATTAGCAGCTGATACATTTAGTGCACGATTTGCATTGTGCTTTAATTTCCATGTTGCTTCCTGTCATCTGACTAGTGGACATTACACAATTGTGCAGCAAATCTGCTCATTTTTCCTTCTTTTATAAAACTTTCAATTTCTTCCAATTAAATTATTTATTTAATACAATATTATGCAAAGTGGGCTTATAACCATTACTATTTCCCAAACCTAGCATTTTTGTTCTTTATGCAGTGTATTTTCATAAAAAAGAATGCAGTGATAGCATTACAGTTGGAACTCCATAAATTCAAAGCTTTCATAAATAAAACCAGTTTAGAATTAACATGTAAGTTGCAAATTATGAAATGCAAACACTTCATTCCCCTTCCCCTCTCCCCCCCAAAATATTTATATCCTCTGGTAAAATCAGTACATTGCTTTGTTAAAGAGTTCCAGGGGATTTTCAATATTTTTTGAGCCTTCTTTTGCTGCAGTTTTGTAAGTTATTGGAGATGACAGCTGTAAAACTGTGCAAGCAGTACTGAAACCAAGATATAATACTTCATTGGCACTTTCCTGATGACAGTTATTTTTAATTACATGTGTATCAGCCATTCAATGGAAAATTACAGTTGTCACAGTAAAATTCATTCAGCTATGATCAAAACCAAATTGGTGATTTTAATGTTTCTGATCTATTGTCTCATATTTTCTGTTCCTTATTATATAGCACATTAAAATAATGAAATATTGATTTGTCAGATAGTCATTTGGTGTTAATGCAAAAACTGTAGTGCTATATCAAGGAAAAAAATCCACTTTCTGTTAGACAGTACTTCTGGTGTAATATGAAACTGTGAATTTAGAATGTTAAAAATCTTGTAAGCCAAAGGGTGATGAGTTTTTGGTTGAATCATCTAGCAATGAAATAACTGAAGATTCATATCTCCTCATATTCCAAGTAATCATTGGTGATTGCTATGCATTCTGCAAAAATGCCGAGTAGCATGCATTAGTGATGATTCATAGTCTCTTTCTCTCACACAAAAACACACAGATGTGGACGCACACATATGTACATACTCCTGAAAAAGGTAAGTAGGACTGTTTAATGCTTATGTGGAAGTCAAAAGTAGGAAACAATTTCCTAGACTGAACTGCCAGCTTTAGGCTTTTAAGTGCTGATTATTTATTTATTTATTTTTGTTATTTTCCCCTCTAGACTGGTATATTTAAACATAGAACCTAATTATAGATTATATCTGATTACTATCAATCTCATTTCTCTCTCCTCCTGAGGCAAGGCTGGGTCTTTATATTTTTATTTAAGAAGAAGACAGAGTAAGATGTACAAGCAAACACAGAATGCACATCTGGTTTCTCTTTTGCCTTGTGACTGTGTTTGCTACCTATTTTTTTCCAATCTCCGTATATGACAGAAAAACCCTGCCTGCTGCCATTCCCCCATAAGCTGCCTCTAGCACCTGCCCCAGTAAATGCGACAGCTTATTTTCCCCCTTTCAGTGATGCTGCTGCCTGCTCCACCAAACACCGATGGATGTGCGATTATCAGCAACATCGAATAGCACTTTATCTTATCAAAACACCTGAGGTAATTCTCTGCCATAGCTATTCTGCACAGTACCTTTTCTCCCCCTACACGTTACATTTAAATGCACTTTTGCCGTTTCACCTGCTAACAGGAGCTAGGATAGATGAGGAAATCCTGCTGTTGCCTGTGCCAACTCTCATCTGTGAAATCAAGTGGTTTATACAGCAAAAATATTTCCTGATGAGTCTCTGCAATGAAATATTAAAATTCACGAACAAGCAAATAATGTTGTGACACAAGAAGAATCAAACTTTAAATGGAAAAATATGGGATATTTCTTAGAACTGCTCTGTTACACATGGTTTCTGCAACCAGACTTACATTCTAGCACTTTGGGATGTTGGGCACCCTTAACTTTCCCTAGAAACTCATTGAATATGACAGGATTAAGGCCTAAATGCTTTAAAAAGCTCCTGGTACCATTCAGTTGCTCAGACAGGGATTAAAAGTACTGCAGGCAGTAGCAAAGTGGTAAATATTGACTCAGCACTAAATAAAATCAGTCCATTGAGGTGGAGTGTACAATATGTGGTGGAGGAAGAGTCACGAGAAAGCATTATTGCTCTTGGGCAGATTAAACAGTTTACATCACAAAACCACATGCTGTTTCAGGAAAGTCACAGTCTTCATAAAACACAGTGGCACTTTACACTTACAGCAAAATTTAAATAAGGAAATTGTGTGTTGTTTTTTTTTTAAAAAAAAAAATCCAGTCAAAAACTTGTATTCTTTAGTTGCAAAACAGATGGAAGTCCAGAACTGATGGACAACCCACCACCTTTTAATATGTCTTAAAATGCTAATGTGTAAATTTTACATCCTGGCAACAACTATGGTAAAAAATCTGGCAAATTTTTATTTATAAAATGGATGATGTTTCAATACCATTCTCTCCTATAAAAACACAAACACTTTATTACCAGTTAAAGGAAAACAGATGATATGTGTGATCAAGTGATGAGAAAGACAGACTTGTTAAGTGTGGTTAGTTCCACTTAAAATCAGGAACTGCAATGACATTTTCTACTCAGCATTAAACAGTCAAATGTGATTCTACCACCAGGCTGAAATGTTATTATTTTATTAGTCTGAACTCTTTTGTTTTTTTATGTTTCTACAGAGCTATGAATACGCCATCAAATGGATGAAACAATTTGCAGTAACACAAAGATGAGCTCTCCTTGATTTGGTTGTTCTTGCTTTCTCTTCTCTACTTTGGGGGATAAAAACAATATAAAGAACGTAATATTAATACTAAAAAAGCCACTCTGCCCAACTGGTCAGGCACACTGCATATGTATACATGAATGCCTGAGCAGAGGAACATGGCTCTCTTACTGAAACATAGCAAGCAGAAAAAGAAACATCTCATGAGCTTTCACTGTATAACACTAAAACTGCTGGCAAAAGAACAGAAAGTGAGACTACCTCATGAAGTGGCTGTGAGATAAGAGGGGGTGTATGCATTTGAGGGGAAAATGGTTTATGTTTGCGTCACACTGCAAAAGGAGAGAACAACAGGCTGGTGTGTTTCATATTTTTCTTTCCCAACACTTGAATGGCCGTCTGCTTAAATCTGTGTAAGTATGGGTTGATAACCAGTCCTCTGTCACAAGCTCACACTGCCCTCCTACGAGGTTAAAACCTAACCATAAAGAACCTTAAAGAGGTAAAAAGTAGAAAAAATAGCATAAAATCACTTTTTCTTTATTCATGCTAGCTCTTGAGCATCTTAAGCCATTTTAAAGGCCTAAATATAAACATCCGTATGTGATAGATTTGTGGAGATATGCTGATACCAAATTTGGAAATATATACATCCAAACTTTTGATATAAACACAAAAAGAACAGTAAAGTGATTGCATCATACCTCAGATTAGTTTGTTAGGGACAGCTGTCAAGGATGTCACCCCTTTAAATATGATACGGAAAACTTATGTGAAAGTTCATGATATATAATGGAATATTCTTTATTATAATAGCCTGGCAGTATGAATAGAATATTTGTTAAGTGAATGTGGTGTCTATATATTTATTTACATATCATTTAACATTTCATTGTAAACTAAAAATAAATATTCAGTATTATACTCAACCTGAAATTGACAGCAGCTCTGAGAGAAGAATAGACTTATTGAATAATTTAGGGTTTACATAAAAAGGACAAATACATTCTAGTAAATCATACTGCATAATGCATATTTCAATAGCCTTTAATGTGAATTTCAAGTAACATGAGCAACCTAATCAGAGTTCAGTGACAGCAGGTGAGCTGTCAAAAGAACTTCTCCAATGCCAGATGGAGTCTCGCAGGTCTACAAAAAGAACAGATCTGCTAAAAGGGCATCATGCTAACTCCCAAGTGAATTGGAAGCAGCCAAATCCTGGCCTTACCCAGTGATTGCTAAGAATGTGGCAAGAAACAGGGTTGCTGTCTTAAGCTGGAAAAAAAAAAGAAAAAAAAAAAAGACAAACAAAAAGAAATCTAAACGACAGTGCAACTAAATAATCAAATATTAGGTGAACTTTATTTTGAATTAGCATGTTGTGGATGCCCCATCCGTGGAATTGTTCAACACCAGGCTGGATGGGGCTTTGAGCAACCTGGTCTAGTAAGACGTGTCCCTGCCTGTGGCAGGGGGGTTGGAACTAGATGGTCTTTAAGGTCCCTTCCAACTCCAACCTCTCTGTAATCCTATGATCTTTGTATGGGTGGAGAAAGCCTGGCTCAGTCATTTCCGTGGTTCTGACTATTACACTGTGGCACAAAAAGTACCCTGTACACAATGAGACCGATGACATTTGCAAACTGACTGATGCATTTGGAAATTGGCACTGTTGAGTGTTTGCAGTAAGACAGGATTCCTACGTCACATGCAAGATGACTCTCAACCACGCGCCGCAGAGTCCACCAGTGGGCATTCTGCACAGCGGCCACACGCTGAGCAGTCTGCCTGGCTCTCACAGCCCTGCTGTGGCACAGCCTCATGGCCTGGCAGCAGCCTGATAGAGAAATGATGGAGGGATCCATGAGAAACCTCCCCAGGGCCACCCTGCTGCCCTCACTCAGAAGATGAAGTCCAGCTCAGCCCCTTCAGCTATCCTCGGCTCCCACCTCAGTCCCTACCCTTGCCTGGCCCTGATCCTGCTGGTCCCTGGTGGGAAGGAGTGAAACTCATCCTGTCTCCACAGACAGGGGCCAAGGCTGGAGCTTTCCAAATCACACTTTAAAACACCGCTGTCTGGAGCTCAGGGGTAAAGAAACTGTGAACAGGAGGTAGGAGCAAATGGCCTGGCCCAGCCTTCCCACCAAGCTTGTTGGGTCTAGATGAATTGATGAGCACAAGCTGAGCTTACTGATACAGGGGTCAGTAAATAATGCAAGGAAAAAAAAAATATCCTGATTTCCATTTTCTAAATTATTAGTGATCACAGAATGTTTAATTAATACATGGGGAAAGAGTGGACAGCCCTTTCATGATTTTCTTCAAAAGTAGCTTTAATCTCAGTCTGTGAAATGAATGTAAAACTCCAAATATGAATGGAAATTTTAAAAGCTTGTTAATTGTTAACTCTTACTGTGCAAGCCTGAAGGATCTAATAATGGTTAGCTTTTACCTTGGAAACAACTACTGAAGGTACTCTGAGCTTATAAAATGGAAGTATTATCAAAAGCCAAATAAAAGATGAATAAATGAAAGCATCTTTACAAATCTCTTGTAAGAAAGCATACCAGTCAGCATATATCTTCTTCACCAAGTAAAAGGTTATACTGGATCACTGAAGTGAAAGAGAATGTACTGCACTGTAAATATTAGGAGATGTGACAGCAACATGAGCTGTTACAAAATGTCTTTCACCGAATGAAAACATTACAAAAAAAGCAGCAAATACCACTCTAACCTGCAGGCGACAGCCAGTTTCAGTACTCTGAAACAGAGTACTAAAGACATGAACAAAGCAAGTTTTTTGCAAAGAAAGGTTTCACCAAGTGGTCAACTGTTTAGGACCATGCTACTAAGTGTCAATGTTTATGTATTTACGCCTTTCATGTTTTTCCAAGTTGCCAAGCTGTGTTTTGACTCTTTTTACACTGCTAAAAGTCATAAAAGCTCAAGAAGAGAATCAAGCACTTCTGAAAGTGATTCTCGGTGTGGGCAGAGAAGGGAAACTCCAGATCTTAGGGAGATCAGTAAGGTTTTTTCTCTTGACCTCACTAAGGTCAGACATTTGCCACGGATATTCACAAACCAAAGAGACTCAGCAGAAAGATCAAGGGCAACAAAGACAAGGTCGAAGAGTATATGAAGTGGAACAGTTGTTCCAGTTGCAGTGCATTGTTTTTGTAAGAAGCAAGTTAAAATATGATTAATTCCGTACGATAAATTATTTCAGAGGAGAAAAAAAGCTACGTGCCTGTAGTTTATTATTAAGAAATCAGAGAAGAAAATATTTTCCAGCATTTCTAGCATTTAGGACAAACTCTAAACAAGCCACTTAAAATGCCAGCTTCTTTCAAAGCTGCCTGTGTATCATTGACATAAGCAAGCTCACCGCTGTTAATGAGTGACTCATGGATGTTTATTGTACAGAAAGAACACAAAGTATGTCATTGTACTTGTGCAAGTGAAATAATTTACAAATATACATCAATTTTCTACTGCATTACACTGAGAAATATTGTTAATATAGATTTGCTTTGCAGAAGTGCAATTTTGAATTTAGAAGAGACTTGTGCGAGTATGATTTAAAACTCTCATTTGGACTTTCCTCAGACATTATTAGG
>JAHREE010000495.1:2280681-2334033 GCA_033628505.1 Tringa tobata
CCCACCCCCTCGCCATGAACCTGCACCAGGTGCTGACGGGGGCCGTGAACCCCGGGGACAATTGCTTCTCTGTGGGGAGCCTGCACGACCACCCTTTCACGGTGAGTCCTGCGGGGCCGCTGGGCCCTCTGCGCCCGGTCTTCCCGGCGCCTAAAGCGGCTGCGTCAGGCGCGGCGGCGGCGGCCGCTGGCTCTCGGTACGGGGCCGGTGGCGGCCCTGCCCGGCGCCGAGGGAGGGCTTCTCCGAAAGGCCTGCGGGCGCACCTGCCCGCGGCCTGCCCGGGGCCCGGGGTGTATGTATGTGTGTGTGTGTGTAGAACTTTCCCGGTGCGGCGGCGCTTCCCGAGCCCCGAGGTGCGGGAGGCCGGGTCGGGCCGGTGCGGTGCGGGCAGCGTTCTTAGTGGCCGGCGGGGGCCCGGTGGCCGGCGGAGGCAGGCGGGCAGGCGCCGCTGGCAGCGGGGCTGGTTTGCCCAACGCAGGAATATGGTGGCTTTGGTAAAAGATTACATAAACGTCAGGCGGGACGTGCGGCTGTCTGTGGAAGGGAATTTCGGCGCTCGCCTTCGGTCAGATGTGTAATTAAAATCCTTACCGGTCATGGTTGAAGACGATCTTGAGGTGCCGTGCCTTAGCGTTAAGGTTTTAAACCTGGTTTTGACCTCCCTGTCGATGTTTATACTTCGAGTGGAGAAAACAAACATTTGCAGTATTTAGTAAAGGCTAAAGCCTTTTATTAGTGTTTGTTTTCCTCCTTTTCACTTTTGTTTTGTAAACAGTCTTCTGTGATCCTTCCTTCCCACTTTCCCTCCAAAATATACCCTTCCTGGCTTACGTTCTGGGCCGAAGAGGAATAAAATAAGACACAGGAAAGTTCCTCAGTGCACCACGTTTGAATATTTTTAACCTTACCTTTTCTGGCTGCCCCTAATGTCAGCATAGCGTGGTTTTGAGTTTGATAGGGGGGCGATAGCTAGAAATGCAAGAATTAAGAAACTTACTTTCTTCTGGCCCCTCTGGTGTATGGACTTAAATACAGCTGGCTATTTGCAGCTTCCCTCAGTGCTGGAAGGGTGAGGTACAGTCAGTATTCAGAGTTAAGGGCCATAGAGTTGCTTCCCCAGAGCTAGGCTGGCTTTGCAAAGTCTGTTTATCTGCACTCTTGTTCAGTGATGTCCTTGCTTATGAAAAAAAAAAAATATGCTGAAAATAAATTAATTTTAGAAGATTTCTTAAACGGCAGCAACTGGGACTTCAAGTTCCAACTGTGCCAAACTTCCTGATTTTGCCTGTCCAGAAGTGTTAAGGACTTGGTAGTCATGGAAAACCATTTGGTAAGAGACAAGGAGGTTTCTTTTACAGTGAAATGCTGGTAATCTTTCAAAGTATGTTGTCATAAGTTTCCCATTTTGATGTCATTCTTTTTTGAGGGAAATAGTTTGAACTCTCCGCTTGTTACAGCCTAACTTAAAAGTTTTAGACCTCCCCAATGGATGAGAAGAGCAAGAATCTCTCTTTGGGGAGAAAGGAATGATTGGGAAGTGCAGTTCTCAGTAACTGTTCTATATGGTCTCTTATTTGCAAGAGCTATTTTGACATAAATACAGTAACAATGTTTCCTATGGACTCAATCATCTTGCTTTTCCCCAGAAGGTTATTAATGGATTTCTTTTCCTCAGATTTAAAACTGCTAAGAGAAATATCCTCAACTGCTTCAGCGTTTGCTTCATTATTGGGTTTGTGGGGCTGTTTGTTTTTTTTCTCTTTTTTTTTTTCCTGTTAGTCATTGTGTAGTGCTTTGTTAAGTTCATCTTTGTTAAGATGCTTGGAAGGTTTAAGAAGTGAAGCTGATTTCTTCCTTTTTGGAAAGAAATGGTGGACTTAACCTTCAGAAAATCCAACAAGAAAAATGGCGGTTGTTTTCACATATCTGAAGTCATGATATAAGGATTGATAAGTATAAATACTGTTGACTGATATTTTAGAAATGGGAAGAAAACATGTCTAAGCAAAATTCTATGTTTCCAGTTTTCATGGCTGAGAACTTCTGTATAGGAGTTGACATTTCAGGGTTATTTACTGTGCTGGTGGGATGAGTTACCTTTGTCTGGCAAGAGAACTTGGTCTGTCATATCTTGTTTATTTTGTATATGGCATTGTTCAGAACATTGTCTGATATGCTGTTACTTAAGGTGAAAAGTTTTAAAATATTACAGTTCTAAGCTAAAAATAACAGATTCTTCTGCTAAACTCTGAAATATTGGAAGTGAAACTAGTTGAAAAGTGCCTGTACCCACTGACTTGCATGCACCTTTTTCAATATGTACAGTTCTGTTTTCAGGTGGTGTTTGAGATACTTGGCCTAATCACATGCACGTTAGTTGTTCGGGCCTTCTTTTTCTAGGACATGAAGTGGAGCATGAGCTTCCTTGGAGAGAACACCGATAAAGAGTTTGTGGCAAGTCTCTCACATATATATAGAAAAAGACTCATAAGCATCAAGCTATCAAAAGAAGCATGCCTGTTGTTTATCCACTGAGAGCAGGCAGTAACAATGTGTGTGGTACACTAAATGAATGAGAATTCAGACGTCAGAATTCCAACTGTTTATTCTCATTGTGCTTCCACTGAAATCTAATTCTTTTTCTACTTGTCCACAGTAGAATGTATCTTTTACTTTCTTTTGTTGTTTTTAGATCTGAAATATTTAGTAAAAAATTATTTGTTTAATGAGTTCATGGAGTTCATCATGTAGGATACTGCTGTACTAGTTATTACTGAAGTTGTATTTTAAGTTATTGGGTAACCAGCATTGATACCAATTTTGTGATTGGTTGGGGCTTTTTTTGTACATTTTTACGTGTTCAGTTCTACTTCTGTAATATTTCTGTCCTTTTGGTTTTTTTTCAAGTAGAAGAGGGGGAAAAATATCACTGTGAGCAGTAGCAGCATTATAAGCACAAGTTCCAAGGGTGGTAATAGAAGTTGTAAAAGAGCAGTTTGTAGGGGTAAAAATTTTCAGAGAGAAAGATAAATCTTATGGTTTATTTCAATGCAACCAGAATCTGTTTCGTCTCTGTGTGTGATTAAACTCAGCCTGAACTTGAGACTTGCTTTGTATGATTGACAAAACTGTGAACTTTAAAATGCTAAGTTGAAAGGCACTTGGAAAATGTACTTTTTGGATCAATTTGGTCAAGAGCACACTGAATTTTCTGAAGATACTGGGTGGTGATATGAAGGTTTCCAGCTTTGTAAAATTATTTAATAAATAAAAGTAGATTCTGTCGCTCAATAAAATTGTCCTTATCTGTCTAGAAAATACGTAATATTTTCTTTGTATTTAGAACTCTGTACATATCTCTAGTCAAGAAAATGAACTGACTTCACAAGAGTCACATGAGAAGTTACACTGTTTACTCCTGCTTCTTGATTGTCATTTAGAAAAGGAAAGGAAACCTTTTTGATACTTCTTTTTTTTTTTTTTTCCTCGTGTTCTGGTTAACCTATTCTGAGCTTAAGAAATGAATTGTTTTTTAACTGAATTAATGGGGAAAAAAAAAAAAGAAAAAAAAAGGATATGACCTCTTCACACTTCAATGAAAAGTACAGTTTCAGTGAGACTTGGCAAATCAATTTTCTACTTAAAGAAGTGTATTAGTTCAAGTACTTTTGATAGATTAGAAGGTTGGCTTGTTTTTTTTCCAAGGATGGTGAAAGAATATTTCTTAAATTTAATTAATCTTATTTAAAAAAAATAAAAATCTTTCATTAGAAGATATTTAAATGTAGTTTTCAGACTACAGTAAGTTTTGGTAGAATAATGGAGGTGGGGAGACACTATGCTAAAAAGACTGGTACAAATTTATATTTGCATGTGTCAGATTTTTTTTTTTTTATTAGAGTAATTCAGCAAGGTACTCTGTGGTTCATGGTGACTGTTCTTTTTTGGTTTGACCATTCTGTGCAAAGGAGAAAAATACAGATATTGTTGCAGTATCACCCACTCAATAGATTTATTTGCCTTTATTTTTTATCTTTGCTTTTCAAAAGAATTACCTTTGTATATTTTTCTTAGAAAAGGAACAGATGAGGAGGGAGGAAAAAATAAGAGAAGTAAGACACAAGGAAATATTCCTCTCCCACTTGTGCCTGTTTGTGTTGCATATAAGCAGTATTTAGTCCTTGCAGACTGAGAATGTATTATGCTTATGTGCTCAATTTTAATAAATGTGAATTTTTCCATTTTTTTTAGTAATACATTTTGGTTTCTGGTCTAAAACACTTTTTTAAATTAGGAAATGAATCCTCCCTAAGGTATAATGGTTGTAAAGGTCATAAAGATACCTATTGTAAACTTCCCCTTTCAAACATACTGTAGAAATATTATTCAGCTGTTACAGAATTTCGATAAAATCCTTTTAATTGGTGGCTTTGGTTGTGAGCCCTGGCATCCTGACCTTTGGGACTTGCTTCATTTCGTTTGCAAGGGACATAAGAACCCCTGAGACCCATCAGTGATAAAAATGGCCTGCATGTGGTTTGACAATTACCTCAGATACAGTAACTGAATCAGTTGCAAAACAAAAGAAGCAACAGATTGAGTGAGTTGTTGAACTGGTAAGTTTTCAGCATAGCTGTAGTGGGGAGAGAAGATTTCCGAATAAGTTACTGTGAACTGTTAAGTGTGGTCCCTTGGTCTGCTTCAGCTGGGTGGTTCTGTATGACCTTGGGCCCAACACTGAGTTCTGGATTATTTTTCTAGTCTGTATGTTCATCCAGTATATTTGCATGTGTTTATATATATAGACTTTATAAATGCATTTGTGTGCACACACATACTATTGTGTTCACCTGTGGATAATAGCTGGCAATTTAGCCAGAAAATAGCTGGTGGGTGTGCTTGTGCCCTTCATGTAAGAGATGTAGGTTAAATAAAGTTTGTGTGACATAATTTGTCAGTCCTTAGCTAGCTGTAGCAGAAACTATAGCAATAACTTTGTATGGCAGTACATAGAAGAAATATATAAAGAGTGTTAAGTATAAAGGGCAATAATAGCTTTAGAGGTGCTGTACTATGTAAGAGGTCAAGTTCATTTGCTTTTCCTCTCTTGAGAGTAGAGTCTGATTTGCCTGTACCATTCTCTAGTTTTAAGAGCTGTATATATCAGGCTTTCAGTTTAGAAAGAAATTGGAATAGTTCGTATAATTGTCTATACTACTTTCTGTTAAAACTAATATGCTTTTAAAGCACTGTTATTGTCAAAATATCTGTTAGTCTTGTCCAAAGAAATGTAATTTTAGAAGTAAAAGCTGAAATCTGATTAAAAGAACGGGTAGAAATTGTGTGAAAACCCAGTACTACATGGAAAGTCACGTTTATTTTCACAGGTCTGAAACATCTTTCACTTCCTAATTTCAGGCTTGTTTTGCTATGTCAACAGTTAGTGAAAACCATGTTCATGCAGCTTGAACTAGTTCTATCTTGTGTATTTGTGTAACAGAAGAACAAAGCAATGTTTAATAAACATTCCAAGAACATGATAATGTCAACATTATCTGCTTGTCCCATTGTACAAAGACAACCCTCTTGTAAATATTCTAGGACATTCTTAAGGTGAAAGGCTTTTATGGCTTGCCAAAATCAGATTTAGAGGCTCTGCTTGCTTTAAAATGGCATCTTGGTGTTTTTTTATTTTTTTTTCAAATAATATGTATTTAGGAATGCTTTTCTAGTTGAAACGTACGACAGCATTTTTTGCCCTTTCTCCTGCACTCCCTCTATCCTCCCCCGGCAAGGGCCAGGTGATGTAGACAAGTGTATAGATACAAGAAATGCTCATGCTATGAAATTTGGTTTATTCCCTACACATTATAGAACACTTGAATTGCCTTTTTTTTTGTAGTTTCGATAGCTCATAAAAATACAATGTTAGTAGCTTCTGTCAAAATGAAAATGGGTAACATGTGAGCTATTGTGGACAAGTCTGGCAGTAAAAAGTAAAGTTGAGTGGTAGACAGAATTCATTTTTGTTGTATCTGAGAGACTGTTAAGGCATAGAAAGTATCCCTTAATCCTGAGTACTGACTTTCATCATACTATGTTAAAATACCTCACACAATGTTCTGAGATTAAAAAAAAAATGTAAATGTAAAATTAGTCCAGGAGTTAGGTTTGTGCTCTTGCTTTAGAGAAATGTCTCTATAGGGTACTCCTGCTTAGAAATCTCATTCAGAACAGGAGTTCTGAATTTTAGTGTGTGTTCTGTGTTTAGTTCTGTGTTTCAGTGTGTATGAGGAAGTGACTTCTGAGCACAAAGACAGTCTAATGGATGAGTTGCAGTGAGGACAGTAAAGAACCAAAAGAAGGACACCTTAGGAGGTGGGGAACACTAAAGCTTCCCTCCTAAAGTGTCTGGTAAGTATAAAGTGCAATGAGACTGGGATGGTAGGCAACAGTAGAAAAGGGGGAGCCTGTTGGGGTTTCATTTGCCAGACACCTTAGGTACGTTCTATTCACACACGTTTTTTTTCTCTAAAACGTGTAGCTTTCTTTCCCTCTGCATCCGTTGCCTTTTGTCTTTGAAATTATGGTTCTCCTGCAGACAAACATTGACTAAACATCAAAAATAACTTCCAAGTCATCATCCTTCTGCTTGGCTGTAATTATATTTGGAAGCTCTTTGAAAGTGCTTTTTCTTCCCTTCCTACCTGTTCGGAGACAGATCAGCTCTACAGGCATATGAGCTGGTCAGTGGTTCTGCAGCTTATTGGGGATTGGGAAGTCAATGTGACTAAATGTGATCTAATGTTCTAATCCATCTGAATGGACTGATGTCAGAAGTGATTCTTTTTTTCCCCGAATGTCAATTTTTTTCGGGTAACGTGAGGATTACCAGAATGAAAGGATGGAATGACTGTATTTTTCTTCCAAGAATAAGATTTTAAAAGGGCATTTCTCTCACCCCTGCCCTGGTCTGGATTCTTATGAGTGCACTTACAGTTGTTAGAACTGGGAACCGCTGGGATGAGAACATATTCCCCAGCTCTTCTTCAGAAACTTCATTTTGATTTGACAAACTTTTTTTCTTTTTTTTTTAAACCACACAGCACATGAAGTTGGGCAAGAAATTATTAAACATAAAATAATAGCCATGTTTAAACATAGCAAAGGGTAGAATGAGCTATAGCTCTTGGACCAGAATTCATATTGATAAAGGGAACATTTTCAGGAAACAGCAAGTCTAGTACGTTTGCATACCTCTTTGAGCTGCTGCTGTCCAGCACAGCCTGAGGTAGCAGGAGATAGTATCAGAACGCAGGCTATTTTAAATGCTTGTTCCTGATACATTGATGAATATACCACTTCCTAAAACTCCTATGTGTAATATTCAGTAGTTACTTTAGAGTTCTTCCAGTGCAAAATGCCAAGTGTACTCAGGATTTAAGACTGAAGAATGACATGGACCTGTTGGAGAGGGTGCAGAGGGGGCCACGAAAATGACCAGAGCGCTGGAGCACGTCTCCTTTGAAGACGGGCTGAGAGAGTTGGGGTTGTTCAGCCTGGAGAAGAGAAGGCTCGGGGGAGACCTTGTAGTGGTCTTCCAGTGTCTGAAGGCAGCCTATAAAAAAGCTGGAGAGGGACTTTTTACAAGGCCATGTAGTGATAGGACGAAGGGTAATGGCTTCAAACTAGAAGAGGGTAGATTTAGAATCATAGAATTGGCTAGGTTGGAAGCCACCCTTGGGATCATCGAGTCCAACCATCTACCCTACTTTACAAAGTTCTCCCCTACACAGCGCAACATCTAAATGGCTCTTAAACACAGTCAGGGATGGTGACTCTACCACCTCCCTGGGCAGCCTATTCCAATGCCCGACCACTCTTTCTGTTAAGAATTCTTTCCTAATGTTCAGTCTAAACCTACCCTGTTGGAGCTTGAAGCCATTCCCTCTTGTTCTGTCATAAATTACCTGTGAGAAGAGACCAGCACCAACCTCTCTACAGTGTCCTTTCAAGTAGTTGTAGAGAGTGATGAGGTCTCCCCTCAGCCTTCTCTTCCTCATACTAAACAGTCCCAGCTCCTTCAGCTGCTCTTCATATGATTTTTTTTTCCAGGCCCTTCACCAGTTTCATTGCCCTCCTCTGCACTTGCTCCAGCACCTCGAGATCTCTCTTGTATTGAGGTGCCCAAAACTGGACACAATACTCCAGGTGTAGCCTCACCAGATATCAGGGACAAATTTTTCACTATAGAGGTGATGAGGCACTGGAACAGGTTGCCCAGAGAAGTTGTAAATGCCCCATCCATGGAAATGTTTAAGACCAGACTGGATGGTGCTTTGAGCAACCTAGTCTGGTGGGAGATATCCTTGCACATAGCAGGTGGGTTGAAACTAGATGATCCTTGGTTGGTCCCTTCCAATCCTAATGATTCTAAGTTTATATTTTTTTTAATGTGTTAAAACTGATTGAGTTCTTGATGCCTTTAAAATGGTTAGTTTATGAACTTCAGGATCACTGCTAATGGTGTGTTTTACTATATATGCCAGTTCTTGCTGACCGTGGTGAAAATATTATAGTGTTGTGACACTACATGATCTCAGGCTTGCCTGTGAACCTAGAAATGGGGAGAACCAGATGGGAGAAATCTAGTCTAGTAAGTCTGTGAAGTGAGGATGAGGCCTAGAGGGGCATACAGAAGAGCAGGTAAGCTTTTCAGTCTTGTAAAGACAGTTTTTAATAAAGGCATATTCTCTCTTTAAAGCTAAGCTTCCCTCCACCACCACCCCTTTAAAATTGCTTCCATATGGAATACTAAATTCAACAAAATGGCTTTGAGAAAAATTGTCTATATGGTAGTTCTGAATAACCTTTGCCCAGTGGACTAGGGACTTAATTGGCCAGTCACCAGGTGAGATGGTTTTTAACTAAAGAAAAAAATGGTGTGTGAAGAACAAATATCCAAATAATCACTTTTAACATTTGAACAAAAAGTAGGACTCAGTCTCCTCTTTTGGAATGAGTTTTAAATGAGGCTTTACAGCCTGCAGTTTACTATTTCAATTTGTAATAAATGCTGCTCTCTTGACAGGAGGAATTACACTACTTAAACCTCTTCTTGAAGTTGAGGGAAGAAGCTCAAAAACCTGGCCAATAAATGATTATAAATAAATACATGGTTATATTTAGTCTGCAGAAGCATTCTAGACAGAATTTTCAATTATCAAGTTATTTTAAGGGTGGCTAGTGGTCTGCTGGTTGGAAAGTAATAGCTGAATATTGGCTGAAAGTGGTGATCTCTGCCTTCTGGGTAAGGTTGTGTTGTGAAGTATTACCAAACCCTTTGTGAGGAACATTGTCTCTTGACTGAGATCTCTGACTGAGATTTTTATTTTATTTATTTATTTTACAGTATGTAATGGTATGAAAGTTAAGGTCAGGGTTGGCTAAAAGTACTCTTTCACATGAAACACCTGAAAACATGAAATTCAGATTTCAAATTTGTAAAGCTAACATTCAATATTTCCACTTTTTTTTTTCAGCTCAAAAGTGTTTTTAGTTAATATATAAGAAGTTAGTAGGGTTAGTTGTAAGGCATGATCATTTCTGTCGGTATACAAAGGTCTTCCATCTGCAGTTTTTGTGAGACTGTTCTGCTCTGGAATCTTTTGGCCAACTAAAATGGCATTTTTGGCCCTTTTAGCATTCTCTTGCTCTCTGACAGAATAGTATTTTTTTTGCTCTGAATTTTGTTGATGGCTTTCTGACTCTAACATTTTAATGGGTGCGCGTTCCTTATTCTAGGACTTTCATCCTTGAATGCTGTATTCTTAGGCTTATTGGATGATTCTGCTCACTGTTGTTTCCACACGTTTCTCCAGTATTTAATCTGTGTCTCCATTTTAATCTGTGCTCAGTTTCTAATAAAACTTGCATAAAGATAAGAAGAAATTTTGACTCCGATATTGCAGTACTCAATCACCTGGCTTTGTGAATGTGTTAGATATATCAGATTACTTAGTGAAAATATAGATTTAAGAAAAACTAAAATTAATCCATGGAGTGTAAGTAACAGTAGACTCCACAAGTCTGAAAGCACAGTTTAGCTTATCTATAACTAAGCTTCATTCTGTTAACCTCTTAAATTTTTCCTTTACTAAATTCTTTAGTAAATGCTTTGTACCATTTTAGTTCCTTGGTTCTGTTCCCCACTTTCAAAAATTTATTTTTAAATGTCTCTGTCTTCAGCCTAGGAAATATATCACTTTGTCCTACTTTGCATGAATTTGTTCCTCATTATTTTTGCTTTCTCTTAGATGTTTTCATAACTCCATCTTTTTTGCCTCCTCTGTCTTGAATCATTCTTTCTTACTTCACCAAGATGCCAAAAATAGCTAAAGCTTTACTTAATTCTTGTTTCTTTTTTGGTTTCTTTTTTTTTAGGCATATGCATCAGGATGTGATATTGTGGTATTGGGGACTGACTTTGAAAGGTTACAGATAATTCCTGGAGCAAAACATGGAAACATTCAGGTGGGATGTGTGGACTGTTCGATGCAACAGGGGAAGGTATGTAGAACAGCATTTCTAATACTGCTCTGGCACTGTCATGTTAAACACTTTCTCAAGAGTGTGGATACTTGCAAGTTAAAGCAAATACAGAAGAGTGAATACTAAAATGGCTAATTGCTTCATGTCTTTATTTGTGGAAAGCAGCACAGTGAATGTGAAATAGTAACTGTAGATAGGAGGTTGTAGAAGATATGTAGGGCTGAACAAGAAGATACAGATGCGCATAGGGCTGCATAGACAAGATAGTAAGAATTAAACTAAAGTGCGTAAGGTGGAAGCAAAGGTAATTTATTCATTATGGCTTCACACTACTGGGTGTGTCATTGACATGCTTTGAGATGTTAGTGGCTGGCACCAGAGGAGTACTTCCACAAAACTCAGTTTCAGGTCATCCAGAAAAATTATATCCCTTTCAAGCAATTCATAAAGGCTTAAAATTGCTCTGGGACAGGGTTTTGCTTTCTAGAATTCTCAGCTTTTCTTTTTCTTATGTAGGTAAACTGGATCAGAAATGTTGTGTTTTAGACACTAGTAGGTTTAAAGTCCTTTTTATAGAGGTCTTTCTTAATTGTTCTGTCACAGTAAAAAAGAAATAACCAGGTAACTATCCATTGGGATGTCACAGTGTGATTAAGCTGTTCACAGACACAGCAGGAACTGTGTCTGGGTACAAACTGGCTCACCAAAGGGTTTGGTTTTTTTGCTTTGTTGCTTTCTTTAGGCCTGTTCTAGTGAGGAGACAATGTGAGCCTTCTGCACATCGGTACAAGCCTTATGAGCTGATGAGAGCTTTAGATAGATTCTGGTGTCCATCTTGAGACAAGACCTCTGCATGGAAACCAGTTCACATTTACATGTGAAGTCTGTGATGGTGATCCACAGCCACTCTCTATTCCTGCTTTTTAGTGTTTGAGAGATGAACACTTGCAATGGTAGTGAAGGAGCATAAATGAAAATGAGGAAATGGTCCCTCTTTGTCTCTGGTACCTTGTAGCCATAAAGACTGCATGTATTTCTCCATTGATTGCTGTTAACTAGAAATTTTTTTGGGGTTCACTGGCTGTATATTAACAGATAGTGAAATACACTTGCAGATCACATATCATAGTTAATCTTATAAATTTTTTCTGCAAATTTGCAAGGTCATCTTGACTGCACAATAGCAGTTCTGTATGCATTTAAGTGACAAACTGTCCTTGAGTTGTAAATTAACACAGATCAAGCTTTAGAATTTTTTCATTTCTTAAGTGGACCTAGTGGTCATTTTGATTTTGAGACTTGATATTGTTTGCTGTTAGCAATTAGAGTAGACATATTTGCAGAGTGCTGAAATGCTAAGAAGTGAATGGCTAGGAATTTACTTATTGACTGGACTGATCAATAAATTTCTATTTCGCTGTTGCAAGGATAGAATTTCTTCTTACAGTTTCTTCGTCAGTATTGACACACAGATTTCTCCTCAGTTTACGTCCAGATTACTCTTTGTTGTTTAAAATCTGTAGGAAGAAGCAAAGTGCAAATAATTTAGCTTATTTAGGCTGCAATTTTGAACCTTTTTAGACTGCATCCTGTTATATAGTTTATGTACCTTTTTAATTTTTTATTTTATGGAGAACTGCTGTCGAGTATTTTCTCCATGATAGCTGGCCTTTATTGTCTTTGTAGGATTTCTGTCTTTCTCCCTTTGGATGACAGAATTGGTTTGTAAAAGATTCATTTTCTTGTTGTGAAAGTAATGCATTGAATTTTTTCTCCATCCTTGCCCCCTAAATCTAATTGTGGCTTATTGGGAAGCTAGTGCCTTGTGAAGCTACTTTAAAGTAGCAGCAGCTTAGAAGTTGAGATATGATCCACCTCTCCCTTGGCTATGTAGGGTAGGGGGAAGAAGGAGCCATCTTTTCATTTCCTAGCCTAGTTTTGGAGATAAACTTAATTCTCCATCTCCAGGAATGAGAGGGAAGAAAATGGATGAGAATTCTTAATCATCCCAAGAAAGCATGTACATATATGTTTATATTTACGTGTGTTTGTATGTGTATGTATCTAAGCTTTTTTTAAAAAGCCTTCCATGGATTTGCAAGGAATTCTCCTTCACAAACAGGAGAATTTAATCTTAGGCAACTTAATCCTCTTGATCTCCTTGAACTTGCCTCTGATTGTAGGCAACTTGGTAATCAACAATTTATTTGTAAGTGGATACAGTACTTGGTCTTCTCCCACATGATGTTAGCTACAAGCCTTTTGACAGCCCCTCTAGTGAACATGAGAATTTAGACCAAAACTGACAAAATTTTGTTTTCATGGTTTGGCTTGTACAAATATCTGACAAGGTACAAGAAGATGGTCCTAGCTTCAGATCATTTGAAATGTTCGATCAAAGTTGTTTGTATCATGACTGGTGACTGCAGTCTTACAATGTATATGGAGTCTTTTCTTTATGGAACAAACTATTTTACTGATGTCAAAGAAAAATGTAGGTACTAATTAAAAATGTGATTTAGTTTACGTGCTAAGAGATTACCTGTAGAAAATCGGTAAGTAAAACCAGTAAGTCTGTTAAATAAGATTTTTTTAAGTAGGACTTTTTTCATAGGTAGAAGTACTAATTATTTTGAATATGAGAGCTCAGTTTTGAATCCAGGGTTTATAATTTTACAGACTATACTAGGGTGGGATATTTTTGTTTTTTAGTAAGCAGTCTGTGGGTTCTTTTCAAAGGAGTTGTGTTTTTTTTTTAATTTTTTTTTCCCCTCTTTGGAAGTGAGTAATATTGTAACTTAGTAGGAGTTACAGACCTTTTGATGAATGAGAAAATGTTGGGGGCTTTTATGCAATATGGAGGCATGCTGGAAAAAAAGTAAGTGTATCAAGAAACTATTTGGATTATACTAAAACTCTATATAATGAGTACCTGATTCTGCTACTTTGCACAAAGTGGTGACAGTGGACAAAGTTGTTGCCCAAGGACTGATGCTTTATTCTTACATGGTAGTGCAAGAATTATAGAGTCATAAATGGTTTTGGTTGGAGAGCACCTTTAAAGTCCCTAGTCAAAGAACCCCCCGACACCCCTCCAGTCATGGGCAGGGACATCTGTCACTAGATCACATTGCTCAAAACGCCATCCAACCTGACCTTGAATGTTTCCAGGGATGGGCTATCTACAACCTCTCTGGACAACCTATTGTAGTGTCTCACCATCCTCATTGTAAAAAAAAAATATTCTTCCTTATGTCCAATCTAAATATACTATCTTTTAGTTGAAAACCATAATCCCTTGTCCTATTGGTACAAGCCCTGGTAAAAAGTCTTTCTCCAACTTTCATGTGTGTCCCCTTTAAATATTGAAAGGCTGCAATAAGGTCTCCCCGGAGCCTTCTCTTCTCCAGGCTGAACAACCCTAACTCTCTCAACCTGTCCTCACAGGAGAGATGCTCCACCCTCTGATCATTTTTGTGGCCCTCCTGTGAATCTTCTCCGAGAGGTCCATGTGTTGTTTTTTTTTTCTTTTGTACTGAGGACTGCAGACCTGGACACTGTACTCCAGGTGGGGTATCATGAGAGTGGAGTAGAGGGGAAGAATCACCTCCCTCGCCCTGGTGTCCACCATGCTTCTGCTGCAGCCCAGGATGTGATTTGCTTTCTGGGCTGCAAGTACACTTTGCTATCTCATGTCCAGCTTCTCATTCACTAGTATCTCTAAATCCTTACATTCACCTAGTGTATATTGATACTAGAGATTGCCCAAGATGTGCAACCTTGCACTTGTCCTTTTTGAACTTCATGTGGTTCACATAGGACTATTCCTCAAGCCTGCCAAGGTCTCTCTGGGTGGCATCCCTTCCCTCTAGCAAAGCAGCTGCACCACTCATCTCTGTCATCTGCAGGCTTGCTGAGGGTGCACATGCTGCCTATCATTAGGAACGACTGTAACCTCTCTCTTAGAACTCAGTGAAGTTTTTCTGCATATCTTATTTCTAATAACAGGAATCTGGACTACAATAGATATTTGGTTGATGACTGGGTGATTGTTGTGGTATTGTCTTCAGCATAAATTTGCCGTATTCTTTTTGGTGGCATGCCAAGTGAGGACTAGTCAGAGTGGCAGTATCATTGTGGAAGCCTGTGGAGACTTTCAGTGGGTAGCAGTTGCTCTGGACAATGTTAGTTTAGCTGTTTAGCATCTTGCCATGCTAATGTTAATTTGCCTTAAAAAACCCACTAAATAATAAAAAATGGAAGAAATTTCCACAGTTGGAAAAATGGAGAAAAGAAAAATCTAATCAAGGAGTTTATATAAACTTCTTGCTGTTAGGGTGTGGAATAGAATTATGATAATAAAAGAGTGAGGTAGTTAAAGAGAAATAGAGGGCAAATATTGGTTTGAGATGTAAGGAAAAAGTTTCTTCAGGCATTTTGCAACTGTGACAAAATTATTCCTGGCATTTTTGGGTCAGACTGATGTTTGGTTTGTTCGTGCTACAGAAATGTATTTAACTGTTTTTTTAATTCAAGGGGTTTCTCTTGAAGGTACAAATCTATGGATTTTAGGATCTGTATGGATCTGTACATTCATACAGATCATGTACATCTGTAATTAACAGATCTGTAAATAACATTAACAACTTAGGTATGACAGTGTAGTGCTTTTTTTTTCTCCTAAAAGTTATGACTGATACTGGAAACAAAATGCATTGTATAAAGTGACTCTGACTTCAGTGTTGTTAAAAGAAACCTGTGGATGCTTTCTGAGCCAGAATTTCACAGAAATAGGAAATTGACTATTACAGCGTAACAAAACTGTAGATGTGCTCCTTATAACATCAAGCATCACTTCAGAATGAGGGATGTCCATTATGCAGGACCTATGCAAACTCCTTCAGTTTTGTAAATTTGTATTTTGGAGTAGTTTTAGGCAACGTTGCCTTCTGATGACTCTCTTAGGCTCTCTGCCCTGAGGTCTTTAACATACATTTGGCTTGGTTTGGCTCTTCTTAGCACATTTTTTAAGCTTGCTTTTATAGAGATATCTTGAGATAAAACACAATTTTATTGTAATGCAAGTTTTAGGGTGGCTGATACCACTGATGCTATAAGTCTTTGAAATACCAATTAAAGCTGGACATACTGCAACTTTTTTTGAAGTATTTAATGTTAGCATTTAGTAGTTCTTCTGTTCTGCAGTTCTCTGCCTTGGGTGTTTAGGTTGTGTAGCTTGTGTTGTCTGAATTTACTTTTTATAATGTAGCATGTCCTTATGCCAGGGAAGTCCACAAAAGTACTGTGAACTGATATTGTTTCTATTTCTGAGAATGTGAACTCAGCAGACTTCTTTGAACGTTTACCTAATTGAATGTGAAGAGTATTGATTATAGATCTGATTAAAAAAAAAAAAAACAAAAAACAATTCATGTCCACCTTTACTCTCAGTAGTTCAGGAGGACTAATGTATAAATAAAGAATTGTATTTTTTGTTATCGTTGATACTTGCTTCATGACTTCTGCTAGATGATGTTTTTCTGTAATTGAAAGGGAATATTGGGCTTCAAATTTATCTACAAGGAGGGTTAAAATTAAAAGCAAAAACTTGCATTTTTTTTTTGTTTGTTCTATAACTTGTTTCCTCTGTGTGTGTTAACGTGCATATAAATATAAATTGCTTTAGATTGCAGCTTCTTACGGAAATGTGATTTGTATCTTTGAGCCAGTTAGCCTCTTGAAGCAGAGCAGCAGTCATCATAATGTAAGTAATTCATCACTTCTTAATTCATTTACTCAGTTATAAAGCCTGATTTTTCTGGTTTGCTTTAAAGTCGAAGATTTCTTTGATGTCTTCTTCTAATGCTGGAATAAAATTGAGAGATAAGATGGTCCCTGGGAAGTGAAAATGCTAGGAGAAGAGCAGAGACCTGTTATTTGAAATAGTTTTAAAATAAATGTTTTTACTGTAATTCTTCATATTACTGATTCACCTAACTTTAAAATTCATAACTGAAACTCAGAACCCAACAAGACATGCATGCCACCATTCTCCATAAGGTACAGCCATTAAATATGAATTCCTTTTTGAACCATCCTGTTTAGCCTTTATATCCTGCTGTGTTTTACAATTTTTATTTGCACTTTGGTTTATGAGACTGTATGTTGTTCAAATCTGTAATAGCTTCAGAAAATCTATGGCCATTTCGGAATATCTGAATGAATGCTTATACTTCAGTGTTACAATGATGAATAAAAGCAATACTTATTCTCTTGGTAGCATGGTTTAGTTTTGGTGACAGTGGTTCAGTGAATTAGTGGCCAGAATTTTAATTTCTGGCTAAAAATGTTTTAGAGCAAGTTATTAAATTCTGTCTTACATGGAGAGGATTACTCTTATCATTAGAAGCATTAGACTCTAATTAAAGTCAGTATGATGGTATGAGGTCTTTGACAGCAATTGTTCAAGGAGCTTCTGTCTCCCTCTTCAGGGTTTTGATCTCTCCATTTCTATCAGTAATTTCTTTATATGGCCATATAGTGGATTCCCTTCTGTGTACCAACCAGCTCAGTTATATGGTTCCTGGTATACCTGTAAACCAGTGATATTCTATATATTAATCAAATCACTGCTATTCTAAAAAAAAAAAAAATATATATGTAGATATATAAAATATTTTATACCACTGGAAAGCAGTGGAGTAAAATAATGGTAAAATGTGACTTCCTATGCTCATGTGAATTTACTGGAAGTGCTGCTCACTTTTTTGATCATTGGAGCTGTTGAATCCATCCTGAATATGTTTCTGTATTGGTAAATGCTACACTTACCTTGAAATCTTAAAGTTAGTTTAGTAACTGTAAGCAATAGATTCCACTCACAATTTGCTTTTAAATATTTGAAGAAATATTGATATTTCATTCTTGCAATTAAGAAAAAAAAAAAAGTTCCAGAAATACTTGACTTAGATACTTACCTGCAGGTACTTCTGACTGTTTTCTACCAAACTTATGAAAGATTTAGTTGTTATATTTTAACTTTCACATCTGTTGAGTGGTGGATAATTAGTTTAAAAATGTCGTTGTGAATTAAGAAAAAAACGCTGCTGGTTCTTAATATTGTTCCAGTAATGATTTTGATTTCTTTTATAATTCAAAGCATCAAAACTTTGCATCTTATTATGAGAACAGACCAGATCTATATTTTGTGAATGTAATTCTCAGATTGTTCCAGTGAATGAAGTAATGATGTAAAATCTGAAGATAGTTCACTGTTCTGTAGTATATTAAAAACAAAAAAAATGGGGAAAGTACTATGTATGTTATCTTCACCTTATTGGAATCCTTTAATTTGTCAATACTACTGATATCAAACACCAGGTGCATGTAATATATTTAATTTTTTTACATCTTTTTTTCTCAAATAAAATTGGACTTCCCTTTTAAAAAAATCTCAGATTCTGATGATAATTTTATGTACTGAATTTCTTCAGGCTATATTTTTAAAATAAGAAGTTAGATACTTCGATTTGTATGGTCAGATTAATGGAAAGCTATTTTGTTTAAAAAGCAGAATTAATCAATTTTTATTAGATAAGCAGTAATGTATTTGTAAATATGTCCTTCACAAAAGTTGGAGAGTGCTGTGAAGATGTACTATTTCTATCATAAAAGGGGAAGGAAGCATTTTAATGCTAATGTTTGTGAATACTTAAAATTTCAGACGTTACATTATCAGTGGCAGAAGAATGCTCAAATCTTACTGGAAGCCATAGCACATAATCTAACATGGGATCCCACAGGTAAGAATAGAGTAAAAGAAATGCCTAACTATTTGAAACTGCAACTGATTTTTTTTACTTGAATTTTACTGGTTGGGGGGGACAAGGAAAATACTTCTGTTTTTGTCCTAGCATGGTAGTGAACACCAAAGTGGATTTGTCAGTTGTTATAAGAAAGCCAAAATATTAAGCACATCTGTATGTGCTTACTGAATTATCCTAATCTCAGCAGTATCTAGTGTGTAAAACCATGGCTTAAATGGTAAGTATTTGTTTTGAAAAAGGGATGTCTACAGTAGCTCTAGGTGATTTTCTCTTTTTTGTTTTTTTTTGAGAATAACTATTTTGAAAATTTTATGAATTTTCAGTATTTGAACTGTAGATACTCAAATCAAAATGTCTTACATGAGAGTATCTTCTTGCAAGATTGACCTAGTCTATATCCATGTAGGGGAATGTGTAAAAGCATGCTGTTGCTATAGTAACTTGCCATAGAAAAGGTATCAAGATAATATCTGGTATATTTTGTTCTGCAGTTTCAGATTTGTGAAGTGTGTTTTTTCTCTCTTTTTGTAGAAGTCTGTCTTTTGCTGCTTGTGTTGTAGTTATATTGTTATAAATATTTGGTTTAGGCACTCGCCTTTTGACTGGTTCCAGTTGTCTTCAGCTTTGGTCCAGTGTTCCCTTGGAAAACCTTTCTGATAATGACAATGGTGAAAGAACAGATGTTGGACTTGGAGAATGGAGGTGTATCTGGCAATGCAAGTAAGAAACACGTTTAAAGACAATTCCTTTTTCCTTGCTGATTCATACTTTTTCACATGAAATAGTGTAGTTCAGTGAAATCCTGTTCTATACTGTTACTTGATAAATATTGTTGGTATGTGATAAGTTTAATTTTACCTTGAATGTGACTTTTCTTTCTTCCTACAAGAGCAGTTGTAATTGTTTTTGTAGTAGTTTATGTTCATAGGCCAATCTTCAATTATATTGAACACTAGTAAAATACCGAGGGAAGACTGCTATTGAAACTGTCCCAGTAGACTTTGTTGCTTGCACAAGTAGTAAGGTGAAATCAGCATATTTTAAAATTATTGTGCTTGCAGGACTGATTAAAATAAGCTTCCTTCGATGTCCGCTTTTCTTTCGTCCTCACGCTTCTCCCCACTTTCACACACCTTTTTACTTTTCCTGTGTTTATTCTGGATATTTGGAACAGTCATGCAAAGATGGATGTATACTGTTTTACTTAATCTCTGAATTCCCTTCGTATGCCCATAGTAATTTTAATCTTTGTGTCTCTATTGGTGCATTCAGAAGAGTTTTAGTTTAGTACCTCACTTCATAAGACAATTTAAATCACAGTCCTTCCTGCCATGGGAAAATTGTTCTAATAAATCAGGTGCACTGTTCGCTTGGGACCAGTGTATCATATGGCAGTCTCCTTAAAGAAGTCTCCTGAAGCAGCTGGCAGGACAGACCCATCTGAAATTATTCCTTATGAAGCACTTAGAGTTAGTTGGGTGGTTCCCTGGATGTACCTGCAAACCATATCGTTCAAGTAAGTTGAAAGACGATATGGGACAGCAGAAATCAGTTTGAAATACAAATGATTGTGAAGTAGAAATAGAACATATCTGCATAGAGTTTAATCTGTTAGCAGCTATTTTTCCTCTTACGATATTTTGCCATACTGGATATTGTAGCAACCTAACCTGCAGCTTTTTGATTTTCTGTTTTTCCTGTGTGACAACAGCCATGTGTTGCACTCAATTTTATCTCCTAGTCATTCTACACTTTGTTAAAGCTTAAGTTGTTCCACACAGTAGAACGGATGCTTGCATATAAGAATTAAATCACTTTAAAGAGCTCAAGGGGAAAAAAACATTCAGAGTTCTGAAAAAGTTGTTAAAACTTATTTTCTATTTTTAATTGTTTCTATTTTGTAGAACTGCTTCTCAAGTTTCTTTAATGAAATTCTCACCAGATGGGGAATTTTTTGCTACTGCTGGAAAGGTAAGCATTTTCTTCTAATTTGTTTTGTACTAATTCAAATAAGCTATTAAAGGAAACACGCATTTAAAGAAAAAAAAAAGCTTTTTAATAAAAAAATTCTAGAAAGGTAGTTCAGGGTGGCAACCCAACAAACCCAATAAATATTCACTCTTGCTATGTTAAAAATACCCATTTTTAATCAATACCAAATTGTGAGACATCAGAAAGAGTTTTAGGGAATGGGGAAGTTCTGTGGATGAGCTCACTGCTGGATATCCTTCTAGTGAGGAGATACATTCAGCATTTCACTACTATTGTATTATCATTAATCAAAAATAGCTCTTTGATATCTTTTAGTATAAATGTGTCTGTATGCCTATTTGTATACACAGAAGAGAATTCACATTCTCCTCCATAGCTATATTTGCACACGGTTAATGTCAGTGTTTGCAGCCAATCTTACAGATTAGTTCTGTGTGCTCAGCATTGAGTGGTTTATCAGAAAAAGCAGTAAAACCCCTTGGCAACATAAGCAAAAACATTACAGCAAAATGTCATATCTTTTCACTTCCTGAAACACTAGTCTTTTATTTATACTATAAAACTTGTTGTTCAGGTTTTGAGAGAGAATAATATCCTAACAAGTCAAAGCAGAAAAAAATCAAGATAATGTAGAGGATCCATTAAAAAAGTGTGACAAATCCATATGAGAATTTGTATTACTTCTTAAGGGATGTAAAATGAGTGGTTGTTTTCTGCAAATAATACTGTTGTCTTTATTTGAGGACAGAGTTATATGGACATCGGTCAAAAGTTCCAGTAAGAATGTCCAGACCCATTTTGTGAGAATTTATGAGATTATCAAAGTACATTTCAGCCATTTACTGGCTGAAAGGAGAGTTATTGCAGTAATGTTTAAGAGAACTATTATGTATAACATTGTTTGAAATCAGGTTATAGTGAAAAAACCAAAAGCTGTTTTGTCATTGTTGGCAATATATACTATGTGTATTTCATGATTTATTTTTTTTTTGGATGGTGTCATGGTTTAACCCCAGCAACTAAGCCTTGTACAGCTGCTTGGTTACTCCCCCTAGTTGGGGTGGGGAAGAGAAACAGAAGAGTAAAAGTGAGAAAAATAGTGAGTTGAGATAAAGACAGTTTAATAGGTAAAGCAAAAACCACACACGCAAGCAAAGAAAAACAAGGAGTTCATTCAATACTTCCCATTGGCAGGCAGGTGTTCAGCCATCCTTAGGAAAGCAGGGCTCCCTCACACATAATGGTTACAGAATGGGAAGACAAATGCCATAACTCTGAATGCCTCCCCCACTTCCTTCTTCTTCCCTAGCTTTATATACTAAGCATGTTGTCATATGGTATAGAATATCCCTTTGGTCATTTTGGGTCACCTGTTGAAGCTGAGTCCCCTCCCACTTTCTTAGGTCTCCCCTGTCTTTTTGTCGTCAGGCCAATATGAGAAGATGAAAAGTCCTTGGCTGCTTAGCAACACCTACAGTATTAGTGTATTATCAACATTATTCTCATGCTAAATCAAAACCATAGCACTATACCAGACGTTAGTAAGAAAATTAACTCTATCCCAGCTGAAACCAGACAGATGGGTGGGAGTTAATATTTATTTTAAACGTTGATTTTTTAAATGGATTATAATGTTATAGTATGATTGAATTGCAGAAAAATAAATTAATCTGTAAATAGCTTCTATAGGAGTAATATCCTTGCAGAGTTTTTGACTGGAATGTCTCACATCCTGTTGTTTTATCTTACATTATAAACTCATGCAAAGTGCAATTACTCAATTATAGGAATAAGTAGGAAAAATTACTAAGTAGGAAAATTAATAACGGATTTTTACTGTAAATGACTAAGTTAACTACCTGCCTGCAAAATCTTTAAAATGTGTCTTTGTTTCTATGTCTTCTTTCTTTGTTGAATTTTTTATGAGAGAAAATGCTGGTCAGCAGAGCAACTTCCCCCTGCTAATAGGTCATTTTAAGCATACCCAGATTAATAGAATATTTCAGTAGTGCTCATATTTAATAGTTGATCAGCAACTTGCAAATCTAGATCCAGATTAATTTATCTGGTCCTTAAAGGCCAGATAAGGTCCTTAAAGGACAAGGACATTAGGGACGTGATTTTTTTCCATGTATGTTTGTGCCTATCTAAGAAAAGCAGGCTGAGCAGTATTCAGCTTGATTTTTGAGATGTCATCTTTGCCCTTTGTTTGTATTCCTAACATTTAAGTCTGTGTGTTTAGGTTTTGGGGGGTTTTTGTCAAAATACAGTAAGCTGTATTAACATTTGAATACCAGCTCAAGCCAGTGCAGCTTGCATTTTTGTGGTTTAAAAACTGGCAGCTAATCAGAAGGAGCAAAATTAAACCCAACCTAGTAGTGGCAAGAGAGATTAAAAGGAAGCTCTGCTACTGTGCTTTCTTTATGGTGAGGTCTTAAAGTGCTGTTTACTGAACTGACTTTCTGTCATCAGAAAAATATTCTACTTAAAAGAAAATTGAAAACCCAGGAGTCATACCCAGAAGTGCTTGAAGTGCATCGTATTATTACACAAGGTAGTCTTATTTATGGCCTTTTTTTCTTTCCCCAGGATGACTGTCTTGTGAAAGTGTGGTACAATACAGACAGCTGGCGATCAGCCATAGCACCACCTGGCGCAAGTCCAGAAAAACAAGCAAAAGAAGTTGATTTTTCATTTGTTTATTTGGCTCATCCTAGATCAGTAAACGCATTTTCATGGAGGAAGACCAGTAAATTCATGCCACGGTCAGTAGTTCTAATAACCTGAGGTTTGTAAACTGCCTACAAAACCCCAAGCTGTACAGTATTCCCAACTGTACAATCATCACATGAGTTGTACAGTTTACTTCAGTTAATAATTGAGTTTGCACACCTTGTGTATTTTATGTGTGTGTTCATATAATTCCTCCACACTGAAGTTTTTGGGAGGATGGTAAGCATCTTACCTGGAAAGGAACTGGAAAGGTGGAGAGGGAGTCCCGCAGACTATCTTAGAGGTTGGACTAAATATAACATCAACTCTTGGAAAATTACCTCTCTTTGCATCTTTTTGATTGCATTGTCTTCAATGACCATTCACACATTTGATCCCCGCTTGTTCTTCTTTTTCTGTCCTAGTGGCATCCAAGCAACTCAAAAGTCCCCTGACTTTTGCTATCTTTCTCAAAAATTCCAATATTTCCGTGCCTTTTAATTTATTTCTCTACCTAGTACAAAAATAGACCTCTGTTAGAAACAGTACCTGGAAGTTCAATCAAAGCAATCATTTGGTATTTTGGGTTTGGTATTTTTTTTGGTGTATATTCTGACAATTCCTAAATGATGTGTCCCTAGTTTTCACCAGTAATTACCATCTCAAACTGAAGTAGCATTAGCAATTTTGTGCCCTGCAACCATCATTTTACCATATTCCAAATAGTAGCCATTTGAATTCTGCATACCTTTGTGTGTTTGAGCAGATTTATGCTGTCTTGTATGCCAGCCTTTAGGTAGAAGACTCTTCATAAAGCCATTACTGTAGTCCTTAAATCTGTTTTGAAAAATTCACCTACCCCATGATGCCAAAGGGAGTTTGCTGCTGGATAGTCCAGTCAGATCATCTCTCTATAGTTTTTGTGTCTTAGCTAAAACTAAATTGGGAATTTACATGAACTGGAAACCTGATGATATGCACAGTTGTTTTTTTTTTTCTAAGTGCCTAGTTTAGCTTAATTGCATTTTTTTTATATATATGTAACACAAATTGCATTTGGATAAATAGTAATTAAGAAAAGCTTGTAGGTTTAAATTGGCTGTTGTATTCCTGGTATTACCTTGATTTCTCTAAGTGCTACATAGCAGTAACATATGAAGGGAATTGAGAACAGGTATCCAGAGTACAATTAGCTTTTTATGTGAAGGACTTTAAAAAGAAAAATTTTGCTATTCCAGCTATCACTAATTCTGTAAATGGAAATCCATAATTTGGTCTTGCACAGTTACCACAAACTTCATTACAAAATTTATATTTACATTCTTGAACAGATATGAAAGCCTTTGGTACATCATTTGTTTTCCTAACAATGTATTGTTAAGTTTTACCTCCCTTGGTATCTTTAAGTTACCTGGTGCAATTCCAAATATCTGATAATGGAAGGCTGTTTGATACTGTGCTTTTATTTTGATGCTACGTGATATGAAGCAGATTCTTCACACCTGAAATTTTCATTAACTAGTGGTGCTGTCTGCAATGTACTCCTGACTTGCTGTAAGGATAACGTTTGTCGTCTCTGGGCGGAGACTTTGTTACCCAATGACAGTCTGTTGTATGGTGGAGGACACAACAATTGGAACGAAGCAGTGAACTTCACAAATAACTTCAAGAGAAATACTTCAAGTAAGGAAAAAGTGCAGAATGCTTTAGAGGTAAGAATTGAAATTGAACAGTGAGAATAAACACATGTACATGCACGTAACTTTAGACAGAATTGCAATTAATAACTTGAACATGTATTGTAAGCTGAAATCCTTTATACCATACATAAAATGTTGGAGTGAATTAACTTGAAATCTTCCTTAGGAAGGCTAAGCTGACAACCGTCTTACTGAGCTTTCGTATTAGAAGACATGCTGTCATTATGCCACTGCTGCCTGTTTTGCTCTGGTGACTGAAGCAAAGTGCTTTGCAGTATCTAGTTCAAAGGGCTAGGAACAGTGTGGAGCACCTAGTGTATATAGGTTATGTGAAACACGCTAATGAAGCTGCCTTAAAAAGTATGATAGGGGCTCAGTTGTTACCTCTGAAGTTGTGGGATGTTCTCTGGCTTCTGCAACTAGAAAAACAGTGATATTATGGAGGGGAAAAAAAAAGGATAGCCTTTGTTGCCTTTCTGCTGTAGTGCTCAAGTAGAGCAGATTTCTGCTAAGCTGTATCTCACAGGCAAATGATCTCTACCGAGTAGTGCTTTCTAACCAATGGGAAGCAGGGGGCAGGTGAAACGTTAGTGGTCTCTTGCAAAGCTGCGTAGACAGCTCTTATCTTAATTGAATGATGTATTTAGCATGGTTGTGGTGCTATCTTAGCACATGTGGCACAGATGAGAAGTATGACAGGCTGAAAGGCACAACACAGCAAAGAAAAACTATCCAAAGTGGGTAGGGGAGAGGAAGTTGGAAACAGTTCTGTGTCCTTTTAAAAATAAGAGGCAACACTAGAGATCAGAAATAACTAATTACATAAAAACTGGGAAAAAACTATTTTACATGAGCATGCTGTGGTAAGATGCAAAGGATAGCAATTGAAAAGGAATGCCAAGAGTTTAATACCCTCCTGAATACAAATTGTGTACCTTCTTGTACCTTTTGGTGCCTGTATAGGTAATCATAGCACAGTGACCTTGAACTGTGCAGTGTTTGGATTGACACTTCTTAATACTGGCATAGTTGATCTTAAAACTTGAATATTATTTTTCCCTTGGAAGCATCTGTTTGCGTAAAGGGGAACCTTATAACTCATTGGGCCCTTAAGATGGGTGTGGAAGTGCTGATCCAGTCTGATCCAAAGTACTGATCCAGTTTCTCAGTCTCTAAAACAAGATTTTTCAGATTTGCTGCTGTTTTTTGTTCAAATCTTGAATAAGCATGGTATACTTTTGTGAAACATAATAGAATTTTCTGTGTAAGTACAAAAACTGTATGAACGTTGTCTGCATACTGAAATAAGAAGCAGTTATAATGTCAAAATAGTATATGGGCCTTCATAAATGAGTCTGAATGCACTGGTACCTCTGGTATCTCTACTGCAGATACAACCTGAACAGTTTTTTGCGAGAAACTACTGATGCTTTGCTGTAGATTTTAAACTGAAAAATGTAATTCACTAGTATCTAGAAAACAACTTTACAGATGAAATCTGCTTTTTCTTTTTGGAAGGAATTAAAAATGACACCTTATTCTTCATGCAGTTAAACCTGAGGCACTTCCGACGAGGAAGGAGGAGGTCAGGTGCTGTTGTAGCACATACTGGTTATGGTCCACATCAGCAGGATCCCCATGAAGTTCACAGGAACGTCCCTCCTCATGCGAATGCACTTTGTCACTTCCATATTGCTGCCAGTATCAATCCAGCCACAGGTAAGAAGTGTGGTAAATCCTTGCTACAGAGTAGGCTTACGTTTTCTGTTAGGTCTGTGTAAGGTTAATTGGCTCAGATGTAATTGTACAGTATTTACATGATTGTGAAAAATTACTAGCATGTTGGTTTCGTTTAATGCAAGGAAAAACCTACTGCTATAGTAACAAAACAGATCTGCATAAATTTCCTTCACAGTAATCCTGTCTTTCATTTTTGGTCGTTTTTTTAACTGAGATTCACAGTAGTCTGAGATGCAGAAGGCGAAGTATTTGTAGCTGGAGTTATTTACTGAGAATTGTGTATGATATTGGGAGCACACTGATTAAATCAAAATTTACCAAGCTTCTTAAAATAAGTACATGACATTAAGTGCCTGAAGTAGCCACACATCCCTGTACTTCTGTTATGTCTCTGAACCAAGCAAAACACGCCTTCATCTTGTGTTCTATGAACTTTAATATTCTCTTGCACTCAAGCAGTATTTTGATAGGCATTGAGGAAAATTCCCAATAGTCACTAGTACTTGCTTCTTCATAACTATTTATGTATGCTGAAATGTCTGCTCATTGAAAAATGGAGTAGAAATGTAACGTTGAATGGCCTTTTGTTAAGGTTTTGTTGTTGTGATTTCCTGTGCCTAGACTTAATGAGTAAGCATATTATGTAATCCTTTTCTTAAGCTAGTTAAGATCTGTATTTTGAATAGTATTTTTAAATTGGTTTTTTTTGTTCCTACTAACCCTTGTTTGAAAGGCCACTTTTGACCTAAAGGCATTCGTGATTACTTCATATTTGTAGCTGTACAGTGTTTGGTATGATTATAAAGAATATTGGTTTTGTTATCATTGCTGGAGTAAGCAAGCTAAACAATTTCTCCTGTAAGATTAGTCTTCACCTTTTTTAGTATTGATTCGTGTTTTAACGGATATGACTAAAATCACATCCAGCCTACCAAAAAAGAAAACTTTTTGCAATTTTTTGCTGTACCATCAATGCTGTCCAATTTCTACAGGAAATATCCCCAGTCATTATGTGGGTTAGTATCCAATGTCACAAAAGAAAATTTCTCCAAAGCTTCTTGGAGAGCTGTAGATTCCTGTCTGCATTTCTGCATCTTCAGATTGGACAAGTAGCCAGCTAACTTTCATGTGGCTAGCACATAATCTTTCATTATTTTTTTTTTATGTGTACTCTAAATGCACTTCTTTCCTTTTTTTTTTAATACATAAAAACAAAGTAAACTTAAATTTTACTTTTAATAGTACTTGCAATATAAATGTGCCCAACAGTAAACTCACAGAATGGAAATAAAAATAATATTGGAAAAGAATGGTAAAAGATTTTCCTAGGTTTCTAACACTTGTCTTTGGCCTTTTTAATCTTGTATTCCTTCTTTGTTATTTGTATTAATATTTTCTGTCTTGATACTGTCTTGGTCTTGAACTCAGTACATTGCAGCATGGGTTGATCTTTAATGCAGAATCTCTATTCAAAGTAACCTTCACATCTTAAATCTTAATTTGAAGAAATATCTGTCCTCCCTCTGGTGAAGTCCTTAAGTACCTCAGTCTAACCAGATTCTCGGAGTAGTCCTTTTAGTTTGCCCTTTTGAAATTAAATTTTATCTGGAAACCTAATTGTATTTTCTTTCATTTAATTTAAACCAGATCGCTTTATGATCTTGCACTTGAAGATTTGCCCTTATTGCAACATTCAGAGTACTTGATAAAAACTAAGGCCATAGCAGCTTTATCTCTCTTTCACTTTTTGAAGAATAATAATGCTGTCATATAAAGGAATAAATGTCTTCTTGATTTTAATTGTATTTGTTCTGTTGTTGATTTTGAAACTCATTTTCTTGTAGTAACAGAATCCTTCTTTTATTTTAGAATGTTATTTAACCTGGTATTCAGCCTGGCTGGAGTTCAGTGAAAGGAATAAAAACAATTCTGTTGAAAGGAATAAGCAGTGGTTGTTAGGACAAAATTATCTCTAGGCAAATCCAGAATAAGTTATTGAATCCAAAGCCCTTAGAATTTTTCTGGGAAGAGTGGCTGTGATTTATGAAGCAAATAGAAATGCACTAAGGATTTTGTCCAGAGCTGAGACTCGGTTAGAAGTTACCAGTTTTGAGGTAGGAGAATGGGGAAAAAAAGGTGATTTCTTTAGCAATCTTTTGATGTCTACTCAAAGTATGTAGATATCAATAATCCAATCTGATAAGTCATCTTTCCAGTTCACCTTCTTACTCATGTTTACTGTAGTTCCATCTTCCAAAGAGAGGTCAACAGAATTCTTCCCTCCAAGTTCTGTTTTTGCCAACTGTATTATGATATTTTTGAGACTGGTATTAATTTGCCTTTTCAGAAGACAGGACATATTTCTTAAATACTCTATGCTCTTCTTCCCCCTCTGCCCTGCTGAGTCCCCTTCCCACAGCAAAATTGCTGGTCCTTTCTAATATTTGTGCACTCTCAGCTATCATTTTTTTTAGGCTAGATTGGAGGGTAGGTAGTACAAAGCCATCACTGGCTTTAAAAAAAAAACCACCAAAACAAAACCAAGAACCAGAATTGGAGTAAGTGTTTTTTCTCCCAGGGCATGGAATTTAAGTAATGCTGCATAAGTAGGGAGCAGAAGGAGATGACAAGTTATATGGAGATTTCTAGATGGAAATTAAATTCAGGTTGAGCTTTTAGCATATTGCTATATGGCCTAGTTGAGGGAATTACAGTAAATCACCTACCTGCTTTTGAGCCACGCTTAATTTAGATGATGTTATTCTGCAGCAGCCTGATACTTGCTTCTGTCACTTACTTTGTGATTACTGCTTTATTTTTCACAGCCACCTGGGACACCAAGTAGCACCACAGGGCAATGTAAAATAATAATGAGATCTATAGGAATCAGAAATACTGGCTTTATACAGTGGTGTTACAGAGTGACTATACTAGTTTTTGCTAGGGTAAGGCCCTGTCATACATGGTCCTTGATTATGGTGCATACCTACTGCAGCCTCCATTGTAGACTAAATGTTGGGAAATTATACTTAAATTATTTGGTTCATACTAAGCTGTTGTAGCAAAAACCAAGGTAAATTGACCTGTAAGGACAGTGTCACATCATGAAGATGTATTAGTGCAGGGCCATACTGTAATCCTAAAGTAAGAATGCCAAAGAGCCTTCCTTTGGAACATCTCTTGTGGTAGCAGTCAAGAAATTTAATACTGAAAGTAGATGATATTGGTGAAATCAATGGCAAGTGGCAATACACAGTGTATTTTTTTTTTTTGCGGTAGGGTATTGGCTTAAAAAACATCTAAAATTATTTTTTGACTAACGGTTTGACTAATAGTCAAAAATGACTATTTTTTGACTTGGTTTTCAAAAATGTCAACATCTTTTTCTGATAGATATTCCTCTGCTTCCTTCTATCACATCTCTGAGTCTTGGCGAAAATGAAGAAAAAAGTGGACCTTTTGTTGTGCACTGGCTAAACAACAAAGAACTTCATTTTACCTTATCCATGGAAGTATTTTTGCAACAACTTAAAAAGAGTTTTGAACATCATTCTCCTGAGACTAACACTGAGGAATCTAATCAAATGGATGGCAGATCAGAAGAAGGTAAAAGTCTTACCATAGACAAATGGCTTTCATTTTACAAAGTAGTTTATAATGGTCTTGCATGTGAAGTAAGAGGTGGGTGAATTAACACATGAGGATACAGACAGATTATAGTAGCATTTCTATGCATTTCCATCCCTTGCACTGGAAGTACCTAAGTGATTCTTAAAAATCTGTATCTGGAAATTCTGAGTTTGTTTATGGTTGTTCCAGAGACTTTGAGTTATTTATTCTGAAAACTAAAGTACTTGGGCTGACCTGGAGGCCTTTACATGAAAGTATGTTATTTTAACATGTTTAAAGAAGCAGGTGCAACCTTACAATTAGCTTTCTTTTATTAATATTAATGTACACCTAATTTAAAGAACTTTATTCTATAACATAATATAGTCAATTAATTTAAATATATCGTTTGGAGATGACTGCTTTTGTTCTGCCTATACATGCAAAAATGTATATAAAGTTGGGAAAAATAAACGTATTCAGATTAAGGAACAATATAAGCTATTTTGGTTTGTAAGTCATTGACTGAGGTCCACTAGAGGATTTCTGCTTAAAATTTTCATTATTTTAAATTTTTGCTTACATGAGTGGTTTATAAAAGGCCTGAAAGGTGCTCCAACACCTGAATAACACTGCTTGTTGTACTTCTGCTTTGGAATACAATATATATATATATATCTTTGTGTGTTCTAGAAGTTGATGAAAATGGAGATGAACAAAAAGGAAACCAAGAAAAGATGGAACTGGGTGATGAGAAAGCTGCTCCAAATTTGAACATCGTTCCTTTATCTTCTGCTATTATTGACCATGAAATTGAAGTACTACTTTCTGAATGGAGTAAAAATGCTGACATGCTATTCAGTATACATCCTATGGATGGTTCACTGCTGGTATGGCATGTGGACTGGCTAGATGAATACCAGCCTGGCATGTTTCGCCAGGTGCAGGTACTTTATTTTTTCTGATTTATGCATTGTTATTCAGTGAGAAGTATGATGAGGAAATAACTTTAATACTTATACTTTCTCCCTTTCTTAAATTTCCAGGTGTCATTTGTCTCAAGAATTCCTGTTGCATTTCCAACCGGTGATGCAAACTCTCTTTGCAGAAGTATAGTAATGTATGCTTGTACCAAAAATGTTGACTTAGCTATTCAACAAGGCAAACAAAAGCCTCCTGGCCTTACACGATCTTCATCTATGCTTATCTCCTCTGGACATAGTAAATCAACCAACAGTTTAAAACTAAGTATCTTCACACCCAATGTTATGATGATTTCCAAACATGCAGATGGGTCATTGAACCAGTGGCTAGTGAGTTTTGCTGAGGAATCTGCTTTTTCAACTGTACTCAGTATTTCACATAAATCCCGATATTGTGGTCATCGTTTTCATCTTAATGACTTGGCTTGCCACTCAGTATTACCACTGCTGCTTACAACCTCACATCACAATGCTCTGATTTCACCAGATGTTGAGACTGCAAAACAAGCAAATGATTCTTTAAAGTCTCAGGAGTCACCAGTAAGACTTCAGAGTAGAGGCAATGCAGATGTAACAACCCAGGATCCCAACGCAGTTTACAGTGAACTTATTCTTTGGAGAGTTGACCCTGTTGGGCCTTTGTCCTTTTCTGGTGGAGTTTCTGAACTTGCTCGGATTAATTCTCTCCATGTTTCAGCTTTTTCTAATGTTGCATGGCTGCCCACACTTATACCCAGCTATTGCCTTGGTGAGTTTCGTTTCCTGATTTGTGAAGTGTTCTAGAATAAAAATATTAAATGTAATAATGTTATTAAATGGATAATACAGATACACCTGAATGCATTGGAAAAATTGTTAAGCATGGGTCCTTTATGTCACAAATTTCCAAGCTGCTGCTATTTGGAAATGGTTTATTCCTGTGTGAAGAATTGCTGTGTTCAGAAGAACATGAAAACATAAAAAAACCAACCCCCAAAAGAAAAACCTAAAAGAATTTATGTATTTAATATTTTAGGAGATAATGCTGTAAATTTTTCTTAGATGCTTCAAAGCATGTTCAACACTTAAAAGCAGAGGCAGATTTTGCTCTGGTTGGCAAATGGGATTCTTGCTTCCTTTCATATACTTTGATTGCTGAGTGCAGGAGTAAAATTTTCTGTTCACAAGCAAGAACTACAGTTAAGAGAGAATTTTTCTTATGCTATATTGTTTTCTTTCATAACTTCAAAATTGCCTCTTGCCAAAAAAATAGAGCAAGTTGGTGTTTGAATATTTGAGCACTATGTGCATTCTTATTTTTCAGGTGCATACTGCAATTCTCCAAGTGCCTGCTTTGTGGCTAGTGATGGACAGCATTTGAGATTATATCAAGCTGTAATAGATGCTAAGAAACTTTTATGTGAGCTCTCCAATCCACAAATTTCTGTAAGTGAAAAGCTCTCTCAAGTCTTTGTAGGCTGTAACTTCATTCAGCAGCACTAGTTTCAGGCTTGTTCATAGCTGACTAAGCTGGTTGCTGAGGATTTCACATTGTAGTTATGCTGCATTCCATTTAATCTCAAACTCTGGATATTGGGGCAGGCGAATTACTGGTTGAGAAATACCTCTGAAACACTTGCACTACAAGGAGTGATAACAGAACAACAAACTGTGTGTGTTATCCATCCTAAGGAAGAGTTGAGATGACTCTTTCCCCAAGTGCAGCTTGGGGAAAGGACAATAAACTGCTGAATGTTAGGCTTTTCTGAAGAGAGATGCAAGTTCCTGTCACCTTTCAGTCTTTGAAAACAATGTGGTTCTTGATAAAACTGGGAAATACCACCTGTGTTTTTAATGCTTTAGTTAAACTTTGGTTAGTGATGTTACGCCTACCTAGCAGGATGTGCCACAGAAATGAACAAAACTGATTTAACATGACCATCTCCCTGACTCTTTTTAAACAGAAATACGTTGGTGAAGTTTTCAACATCATAAGTCAGCAATCTACGGCTCGTCCAGGATGTATCATTGAACTGGATGCTATCACAGAGCTTGTAAGACCTTTTTGTGAACTCATTTTATATCATAATTAGCTTGTTTAAAAAGTGTTAATAATAAGGCGCTACTGTAACTCTTCATCAGGTAAAGGCATTTAAAGACTAATTCTGACATACTTGCTTTTAGTTTCATAGCACCTGTAAATGAAAAAAATGTGTGTAATGGAAGTGTATTTTCTCGAGAAATCTTTCATTGATGTGTGCAACTTATCAAGTTAAAATCTCCTATGTTAGAGAGCCATCTTAAACAGTACATTCCAAGATGTTCACTACTTCTTTTTGCATTCTTAGCACGGCAGGAAAACGCAGTTATTCCATGTTTTTCAAGAAGACTTCATTTTAAATAACCAGGAGAAGGAAATACCTGAAAAGAAGAGCAATTTACCAGACTCTGGTAAAGAATTCTTTTTCATAGAATGTTGAAGACAAATACTAAGTTTTTCATTCCACAGCGAAAAAGGAACTTGTTATATAGCTTTTAGTATTTTAAGGTCAAATACCTTACTTTATTTGTGATCTTTATATACCAAAGAGGAAAATCTAGTCAACTCATGGTTGTTTCATGTCCTTTACGAGTAGTGCCCAACCAAACTTTAGATAAAGTAGCTTAAATCATGAGATACCCATAACGTGCTGTATTAAGCTTTCCATTGCTGATTCCTTTCTTAGATGAGGAGGAAAGGGTCTTAAATGTAGAGCCTGTAGCTGTAGAGTATGACAGACAAAGTTTACTTTCATCCTTTTGTGATGGTAGTTCCTTTACATTGGCTAAATACTGCTCCTCAGGCCTTGTGTTGTATAATAAATGACAGGCCAAACAAACCCCTCAAAACACAACTATAAAATACAATACTATGAGTAATGTGTGGATTTTTATGTCTTGGGGCAAATCTCAATTGCTCTGGAATAAATAATACATTTCGTTGGTGGAGCGGGTCAGTGGTTTTGTTATATAGGTATCTCAATTTTGGTTTGTTCTGTTCCAATGAAATAATGTGGGGAAAAAAGGATCGGAGTACAGTACTTGATACCAAGTCATCTGCAGTAGTAACAGGAATGCAGAATAGAAGGAAGCAAAGTTGTGGAACAATGTAAAAATTTTGCATAGTGACTTAGTACACAAAATGTATTTTTGTTAGAAGAAAATAGAGACACTTAAGGAAATGCTACCTGAATTCTGTATGTCTAAATATATATATGTAGCGATCAATTCTGATTTAACTGTTTATAGTTGAGAAAGAGGTTTGGAGGAATGGAGATAATCTGTGAAAATATTAACTCTTAATAGAGGTTAAAAAATGCAAATGGTATATTGAAAATGGAGAACAAACCAGAACAAAATGAAGTGTTACTTTACAGCATAAGTTGATTGTACATTTGCATCTAGAGCATGATATACAGAAAGGACTTCATAAGAAATATGGAAGCTATTTGATCTAAAAAAGGGCAGCTGTATATATCTGTATGTGTTCTGAAGGCCTATATGGATTGCTGCCATGTAAGAAATTGGGCTAAATGGATCCTTTGAAAAACTGTGAATTAGAAGCGTATCATTCTAATTTCAAAGTATTTTCTGTACTTTAAACCTCTTTAGTTTTAAAACCCCCATGATATTTCCTCTTTAATAAAGGATATACATACTTAGCTCCTGTTGCTTTCAAAAAAGAAGTTCTCATTTTTTGACAGTACCATAAGCAACCCAATGTCAAACTCACAGGGCAAATACAGCTTATTCTTGGTCATATGTAACTTGTATGCTCTTTATGTATTAAAGGCCAAACCTCTACCTAGCTTGCTGTCTTAACTATTACAGATACAAGTAGAAGATAGCTAAGAAACTGTAAGAGGCACGCATGTAGAAGACAAAGATGTAGACCTAAGACTACATTCCGGGATTTAACTTTAAATACTGCAAATTCAGGCAAATATTTTATCCTCTCTAAAAAAAAAACCAAAAAAACCCCAAAAAACCCCAAAAAACAACAACAACAAAAAAAAAACCAAACCAAAAAACCCATCACCGTGAACTGTTCTTCGTGTACCTATAGGTATAGTATAGGTTATGCATGTGATAAGTACTGAGAAAACTAGTATAATGAAGTTGGATGTGGTCAGACCATTGCATTTCAGTATTAGTTTGTGATAACTTGATATGATGATTGCTAGCCAGCAAAATTTAGTTCTGTTTTCAGGTGAATAACTCCTAAGATCTTCCTGTTCTGAATTTCATCAGGAAACCAGCAGAATGGATTCTCTGAAAAATTCTACTTAATAGTAATAGAGTATACTCAAAACCATTCGTTACTACATATGTGGCATTTACATTTGAAGTCAATTCCTGTCTCAGTAGGTAAGCCCTCTCATCGTTTTATGTTTAAAAAAAAAAAAAGAATGTCACTATCTCATGAATATACCTGCTCTTTAGCATATTTTAAGTTGTATTTCAGTTTTTTGAAAAGATTCTGCAGTTCTTCTAGTACAAGCTTTCATCACAATGCATTTTCTTGATTACTTCTTATCTTCAGAATTCTGAAGCTTTTGAGTTCAGCCTGAGCCTCAAGTTTGCTATTTTTTTTTTTTGTGCATTCTAATGCCAAATATATTTTTGTGGGGCCTAACAGTTGAGGTATTTTGCTTCTCAGTAGTTTCTGTTCTGCATTTTTTGAGGTTACACATAGGTTCTAAATTGGACCATAGTCTGAAGTACCTACACATCAGAAATACAATCAAATTATGAACAATTTTTAATTTCTGAAATCTTCTGGTTCTCTTTCAGATTGCCAAACTACAACAAAAACTGTAAAACTCTTTAAGCTAAGATATAACTCGTAGTTAACGTTTAAAGATTTAAAAAAAACCCATTAATCTGGCGCTCACTATATGCTGGAAGTTATAATACGTGTTCCTGTCAATTGAACCAAATTGGTATATGTCTCCCTGTTACTTTCAAAGCCATAATTTCATCTGCCTTTTATTAGTTATTTTCTGTATTATTGCAATTAGTTTATAAGTTGGTGAGAAGACTAAGATCTACATTTTCTGATCCACTTATATGAAGAGGACATTACTGATAAGACTTTTCGTCCAACCTATTGGCAATTTTCGTGTTCCAAATCCATCAAATTAATAATTCAACTGTTGAATTTTATTTAAAAAAATATATAGGGAAGCATTTGTATCACATAATCCCTGACATCCTACGTTTTAAGTGAATATTAACAAAACTTTTCTGAAAATTACCTTTCCACAATTTGTAAGGTAAGACATGTAGATATTAATTTAGTTTTCTCTAGCTGCAGGTATTTTGTGCTTCCTGAAGGGCTAATTTATGTGGATAACCGCATCTATAACTCTCTTGTCTGCAGTTTTGGTGTTTCTGGTTACAGTTCGATTGTATTAAGTCTGGAAAGTTTAAAGGTATAACTTCTCATCAGTTCTAAAATTTCAGAAGTATTTAATCTGAGGTGTGCTAGCATTTCACTTTAAATCTGACCATGCGAATGCATTTCATTAAAATGAAAGTAAAATTTTAAGCCATGTTTTATCTGTATTTTTGGAACTTTGAAGGTGAGTAAAATTACTTCTTAAATCATTGACTTTTTTTAATTATCAATGTAAACTTTTTTAGATGAAAAGGTAGATTCAAATACACCTGAAGCAGCAACAGAAACAGAAGAATTGTATGCTTCACCAGATCCAGAGAAGATCCAATCACCTTTCACTCAGAAGTATCAAGCCTGCAGAGCAAACCTTCAGAGCACCAGCTGGCTTACTCTGTCTTCCAAAATGGTGTATAGTCAAGAGTTGAATTTGCCTGAAGGAGTAGAGATAATAAGTGTAAAGCCATCAGCAGGTCTGTAATTTCTTTTACAGGATGAAATAAGGAATCCTTTCCTTTCTGAATTAAGTTTTAAAATAGAAACAAAGTAATACTATGTGTGGTATTTGTTGTTAAAATTAAAACAGCTGTAGGTGAATCTAAAGGGTTTGCTAAAACCTGCTCTCCTGACTTCGTATCTCCTGGAACTAATACTAAAAGCTTATAAAGATTTCACTTAAGGTATAATATTTATTGAATTCCAGATTCTTGCAATAAAAGGAATTAGACAAACACTAATTCCATTTTGCAATCATTCATGAAATTTTTTGTAGGATTTATACTTAAATTTAAGGCTTCCATTAGTGACTTTCAAAAAATATTTTATAGAACATTTTTGATTTCTGAATGTTTGATGGGAGAGATGATAGATATTAATATTTAGGATTAAATCATATAATTTGACTCCTCTTTAGGGCATGAAAGGAATCAAAGGGTAGACTGGTTTCATATTCTTTTTGTCATGTCTCCTTTGTGAGGCCCTGCAAGCAACCCTCTTTGTGAGGAAGTTCTGATTTTTTTTTATTTTTTTTTTCAGAACAATAAAATAACTGAATAAAAAATGTCATTACTTTTTCATGTGCTTTTTAGTATTTCCCCCTGTAAAAGTGTATTTTATTTAATTTTAGGACATCTGAGTTCTTCTTCCATATATCCTGTCTGTCGTGCACCATATCTGCTGGCTACTTCATGCTCTGATGGGAAAGTTCGATTCTGGAGATGCAGAGTTACCACTGAATCATCAGCTTCTTCCATTCCAGAAGACAGTGCACATAGTGTTGTTACATACATATGGGAAGAATGGCCATTACTGATTGAGGATGGTCTTCTTAGTAGTAGTGCTATTAGTGTTCCAGGAAGGCCAACTGAAGTTAGCTGTGCACACACGAACAGATTAGCAGTAGCATACAAGCAGGTAGTATCTAAAAATAGTAATCTTTCTCAAGATTTTATAATGCATGTTAGTATTTTTGAATGTGAATCCACAGGGGGTTCTTCTTGGATTCTAGAACAGACTCTTCATTTAGATGAGATAGGAACCATGCTAGACTCTGGTGTTAGTATTGATAGCAATTTAGTGGCATATAACCAAAAAGACATTTCTCTGTCTCATGGTGGGAATATTATGCCCAGCACTAAGCACTTGGTACACTTAGATTGGATGTCTAGGGAAGATGGTTCACATATTCTAACAGTAGGAATTGGATCAAAACTTTATATGTTTGGCCAGCTGTCTGGAAAACTGCAAGAACAAAATGGTAAGGAGATTGTAGCAATCTCCCATAGTGGCAATACAAAGGCTACAACCCTTTCTAGGTTTGTTCTGCTGCGTTGTGTCGACTTGGTTTCGTCTGTAGAGGGGTCACCTCCTTTTCCAGTCTCCTTGTCTTGGGTGCGTGATGGCATTCTTGTAGTTGGAATGGATTGTGAAATGCATGTTTATTCCCAGTGGCAGTCTCCTTCCAAGCAGGAACTAGTTAGTACAGATTCCTACAGTGGAAGTATGCCATGTATAAGTAGCTTAATGAAACAAAGCCAGTCAGCCGCCTCGGGTCTGCATCCACCAAAGCGAAACTTGACCAGATCTATGACTAGCCTTGCACAGAAACTTAGTGGTAAAAGATCTGCCTGTGAGCTTTCTATGGAAACGGAAGATTCTGGTCTTTTTGAAGCAGCTCATACATTATCTCCCACTTTACCTCAGTATCATCCATACCAACTGTTGGAACTCATGGATCTTGGTAAAGTACGTAGAGCAAAAGCCATTCTGTCTCATTTGGTGAAGTGCATTGCTGGAGAAGTTGTTGCTATAAATGAATCTGAACCTAATCATGATAAGAGGCTCAGATCTCTGACCATCAGTGCTAGTGGAAGTACTGCAAGAGATCCCAAAACATTCAGCAAAACTGAGTCTGCAGACTATATTGAAATAGACTCTGTTCCACCATTGCCTTTGTATGCTCTGCTTGCTGCCGATGATGATTCGTCTCATTCCTGTTCAGAGAAGTCTAATAATCAAAACAGTCAAAATAAAAAAGATGTGCCTGATGACAGTTACGAAGATCTCTTTCAAAGTACTGTTATAAGTACAGATGAACTTGTTACATTTGATGCAGATGAAGACATTTCTAAACCAAAAGTCATCGATCTTTCTCAGTATAGCCCAACTTACTTTGGACCAGAGCATGCTCAAGTTCTTTCTCGTCACTTGCTTCATTCAAGCTTGCCAGGTCTGACTAGGATGGAGCAAATGTCACTGATGGCCTTGGCAGATACCATTGCTACTACCAGTACAGACATTGGAGAAAGCAGAGACAGAAATCAGGGTAAGCTGTCTCTTCCAAATTAAATGTACTACTGTGCTTCACAGCCCTTTTGGGGAGTTTCTCATTTTTTGGAATATTTTAGTAGCTTATGTAGCTATGAAAGTAGCTTTAGTAGCTTTAGTAGCTATGAAAGCATATCATAGTTTTGTTTCATGGTATAGCCCCAGACCGAAAATCAGCATTGGAGTTAAAGAGCATGGTCAGTGCATGAGGGGTGGGCATATAGATAACAATGGTATAGTTGCCTGTGAATTTCTTTATTTGGGGTCCCTCTCTTTAGAGGCACCCAGCCTGGGCTGTTCTTGCTGCTGTACCTTTCAATTAAATTAATTATTTTATAAAAATCTGATGCCTGAAACTCTGCTGTGGGAAACCTAGGGTCAAGCCTGAAAAAGGAAGTAGAGTGCCCAAGAGTGAGTGAGTGTGTGTATGACATGATGAATGGTGTGTGAATGCCCGGGCAGCAGCTCCTCTTGTTAAATACTCTGCCATCACAGTATTTACTGTTTGACTTCAGTTTCAAGACTTCAGACTTTCATGAAATCAAATTCTGTTTTGTTAGCTATTAGTTCCTGTTTTAGTCCCTCAGTCCACGTACCATAGCCCTTTCAAATTCACTTTCTAGCGCTAATTTTCTAAATGGCCAATGTTTGTTGTGCTATGTAGAGAAACTGAGAAATAAATCTATGGATTTTTTGTATGATAACACTTCTTCTGTTTCTTACATTAAGAACAGATAACTTAAAAACTTTCATATTTGAAATTTTCCCCTCTCCTTGAAGGGAGGAATTAGAAATTTAGCTGTGCTATTTATTAATTTAAAGCATTAGTAGTCACAGGATTGTAAAGTATTTCTTCTGTTAAGACACCCAATAGCTACTTACACTAGTTTCTCTAAATTGCTTATAAAAATATTTAATTCCAGGTGGAGAAACTCTTGATGAGTGTGGTTTAAAATTTTTATTGGCTGTTCGGCTTCACACATTTCTAACAACTTCACTTCCTCCTGTACATCGAGCTCAACTGCTTCACCAAGGTAACTGATGTGTCTTCTTAGATAAGGTTAATCTTAGTGATGTAGCTGTACATATGATTGCTGCGCTCTTGACATGCCTCTGCAGAATCAATTAGTTACTTGGCTGGTTTTCAAAAAGACTATTGTTCAATATGAATGTATACAGGAGCAGAACATGTGTTTTTTTTAGGCACAGGTCTTGGAAACGAAGTGATTCTTTTTTCTAACATTTTTTAAGTTGCAATTGTTTTCTACATCCCCAAAAGAACCGGCTTTTCTGCACTGCTAGTACCGTGTTTTTCAAATAACCTCCTGCAGGAATAATGCAGTGGAAAATAGAGTATATATTTACTTAGTTTTTAATACGTATTTGAAAAAAAAACTTACACTCTACTCAGACTCCATAATGTTCTTTCATATGCTTACTATAATTGTCCAGTGGCTATTTCAAATAGTTTTCTTTGCTATAGTTCCAACTTGATATTGCAGACCACTGAATGAGGACTGGCTGTGATTTCTTCTTTACTCTTTCATTAGTCATCATGACAGTTGATGGCATTTCCAGTCTTATGGCTTCTCACCTCTCAGCTGCATCAGGTATTGGAATTTAGCAGGACTGCCACAACAGAGTACCACTGAGTTAGCTTTCTGATGGAATACTTTTAGTTGAGATACTTCTGCTTCTACTGAGCTCAGAAACTGCTGAGAGTAAGAAGTGCCTCCAAGACATCTGCAGAGGTGCAGTTGAGTGTGCCTCTGTGCAAAGAAGCATCTTCTGATTCGCACTAGGGTTGCAATTATCCATAGCCACCTACACTGCTACTTAGGAATTGCTTTCTTTCTCCTGTGATTTTTTTTTCCAGTTTTCTTTTGTATCTCTATCTTCATACCTGTTTTCTACTGTGATTATTTGAAACTTTGCAGTTTCTAATCCAAGTCAAAATACAGAACCTATCTGTCAAAACTTTGAAAAGTTTAATCAGTACTTTGCTCTTTGTATCATGACTAATCTTAATCCCACCCACGATAAGTATATTTTGAGCTTCAGTCAGTAACTCTGTTCTTTACAAACTTCGTTACATAAAGGGTTTGCAGATGAAAAGATTTTTTCATCTGTATGAGCTTCTTAAATATTTGGTATGCAGTGCTTACAAATATTCTTAAATTTCTGTTGTCTCATCAGCAATGCACTTAGAAATCCAAATTAAACAGTTCAACCTTCTTCACATTTCCCTTTCCCACCCCCTTGACTTCAGATTCTGGATTATTTTGTATTATCTTTTTATATTATCTTTTGTTTTTGTTTTTGTTTTAATGGCTTATTATGTAGGCTTATCTACCAGTCATTTTGCCTGGGCATTTCATTCAGTAGCGGAAGAAGAACTACTGAGCATGCTCCCTGCAGTGCAGAAAGGGGATCCAACGTGGTCAGAACTCAGAGCTATGGGTATAGGATGGTGGGTTCGAAATATCCATAGCCTGCGGAGATGCATAGAAAAGGTAAACATAGCATTCTGAAACAAAATTACGAAAATTTTTTCAAACTGCTGTCTCAGGTATTTACCTTCTATTTATGTGGTTTTAAATTTTTAGATATGTTCGATGTTTCTGAATGTTTCGTGCTGTATTTTTACTGTATGAGTATGAACTTCTGTATTTAATTATTTTTTTCTAGTACTTCAGGTTTCAAATTCCAGTGTAAAGTACATTTAGGCTTTTTAGATATTTCATTTTCAAGGTGGCAGTGGACCGTCCTTATTGTGGATGTTCAAGACACAGATTGAGCATATAATTGTTTTTTATAGTAAAATTAGGAAACAAGTTACAGAAAAAGGTTCACCTTAGAAACTTATCGGTAGTGGGGTCAGCTAAGATATTGTACATCTGTCTTGAAAATTGGTACTTTTCCATGATAGCAAAACCTTCTATTGCTTTGTTTTAGCTTGTTTTTTGCTTGTGGGTTTTGTTTTTTAAATATGTATTTTAATCATGACAGATGCGGCAGTAAGCCTAACCTCATTATCACTTATTTTAAGCTCTTGGAAAAGCCAAGTGTGTTGAGCTAGAAAATGACATGCACAAGATACTTTGACTACAAAGCACAAAGTGGTAAAATGCATGTCTCTACTTTTATTTTTCAATCTTCAGCAATTAATCATCACTTCATGAAACTTACCTGGCTTGCATTTAAAAAATTCCAAGTATTCTGGGCCTGCATTAAAGGTTACTTTACATGGGTCTTGGACTATTCTTGCTGTCACTTACCCCTTTTTCCTTTCCAACCTCCAAAAGTAATCTCCTGTAAACAGCTCTTCTCCTGTTGTGACTGGTCCCACGCTGTTCTTCAAAACTCCATCTGTCCTTTGATTACCAGAGCAACTAATAAATTAATTTTGTTATGATTTCAGATGTAGGCATTCCCATTTGACCTGCCAAAAATCTTCTAGAACTGGAAAAGCATTAGCTACGTGCTACCAAATAAAAACAAGGGGCTGAAGCTGTGGTATCTTCACGTGTTCTTGTGTCATAGTGAAAGGAGGGATCCTATATTAAAGAGAACTTCCAAACACTAGGGGGAATGGGATGCCAGGAGTAACAGGAATCCCATTGAAGATTAATTTAAATTTTGATCAGTTTTTTACTGTTGAACTGTCTTCACAGGTGGCTAAAGCAGCCTTTCAGCGAAACAATGATCCACTTGATGCAGCCATTTTTTACCTCGCAATGAAGAAGAAGGCTGTGATCTGGGGATTATACAGGTAGAGGACATGCAAACTCTTAGACGGAGTTTCATACTGTCTGGTATAATTTTGGGAAAAAAAAATTGAATGTGATGGTAATCGAAAAGAAGCACAAATATTACTATTGAGAGCTGAGATTCAGTTTCTAAATTGGTTATTGAATGGGTAGTTCTTAAATATTGAATGGGTACCCATATATTGAATGGGTAGTTCTTAAACTTCTTGGATTTACTGAAGTAATTTAGTTTCTGTTTTTGAAGGTAGATTCTTCAAGTTTTAATCTCAAATCTACTGTAATTTCAATCACTGGTTAATTCTGATTTACTTTTGAAGACTACTTGTATACTGTGTGGTTATCTGTTAGAAGAGTGTTGCAACAAATTTTACCTTACGTTCAGAGGGCTGAATTAATTCTGTCTCTCAAACTGGCGTTTTGTAATATAGTGTTCAATGTAGCAAATTTTTTAAAAAGTAGTTTGCATTATCACTTTTAAGAGCTCACCTGTGAAAAATGAGCTTTTCTGTATTCATATCAGGTTAACTGAAAATATCACTAGTTTTTGTATTTAATAAAGTTAATTTTAAAATGTGAAACTTCCTGCGCTTCTAATTTGAGAACCTCTGCATTTCTTAACGAAAAGATCTGTGTAAAATTCTACTGGCATCTGAGGAAACAAAGAGCCATAATGCATCTAGTAAAATATGTAATATTTTTATCAATGATGTTCAATGTACAGGTCCCAAAAAGATACTAAAATGACACAGTTTTTTGGAAACAACTTCACTGAGGACAGATGGCGTAAAGCAGCATTAAAGAATGCTTTTTCTTTGCTTGGCAAACAGCGTTTTGAACATTCTGCAGCATTTTTCTTGTTGGCAGGACACTTAAAAGATGCAGTGGAGGTAATAAAATAATGAACTTTTAACATTTTTAACACCATTATATTGTGTGAAACGTACAAATATATTGAATATGAATTGCATTTTTTATTAGTATGATCCCTGAAGGTTCTGGTTTGTTTGTATTCTCCACCCATCCCAATTAATGACAAATACAAATCCTTGATCTTTACATTTTGGTTCTGTTTTAGCTCTCACTGTCTATTAGTGACATTAAAAAGTCTCATTGTTGATTTCTCCATGATAATATTAAGAGGCCTACCTAGCATGAACTTGCTTTCATATTGTCTGCCCTGTCATATACGAATACAACATAGTTTTTCTTTATGAAGTTCCACATCTGAAAATTAAGCCTTTTAGGTAGTGGTGTGGGTTGACCTCTAGATTCCCTTCACTAAAAAAAATGATTTCCTGGGTCTGTTTGAATTGAAAAGTTGGGAGGAAATTAATCTCTTTGATAATGAAGGGTTTGTTCTGTAAAGCTTTGTAACCAAAACATCCAGCTTTAAGAGGCAGCATGTGCACACTGACAATGATTTATTGAAGCCAATTGATTTCAAAGGTATAGTGTCATGTTAGACTTAAATTGCAGAAATTGCAGATCAAATCTTCTATATAGTAGCTTGCCACAGCTATTCTGCATAGTTCCTGCTAAGTTTTTATGATATTGATAGACCTATTTATCTCAATCTGAACAAATTCATGTAACTTCCTGTCTTGTGATCATTTTAACCAGAGGAGAAATTATAATGTTTGGTCTTGTGAATATAATATAAATATTAACATATTAATATAAGTATATATATTCACATATTAATATAAATATACTCACATGTTATTTTACATTCAATTAGGTCTGCCTTGAAAAACTGAATGACATTCAATTGGCACTTGTAATATCAAGACTTTACGAGTCGGAGTTTGAAGTATCTAGCACTTACAAATCTGTACTACAGAAGAGAATTTTGGGAAGTGCATTTCCTGGAAAAGAGAGTTCAGGAAACATGCACTGTGACCCTTTTCTGCGAAGTATGGCTTACTGGATTTTGGAAGATTATAGCAAGGCTCTTGACACTTTGATTAAACATTCTTTTGAAGATGAAGGAGGTAAGAATGAGTATTTTGCCTGCTAGGTAGGTTTTAACTATTGTTCATGTAAGTAATAGTTTCTTAAAGCATGATTTGAACAAGACCAGGTACTGCACAGTTGCTCACCATTGCTAGTAAATAGCTTGCTGTTGCAATATGTGTGTTTTTTTTAGTAAATGTGGTGACTGTATTGTTATTATCCTGTATCCCATGAGTGGATACTTAATTTATCCTTTAACTATGTGAATATCAGGATAATGAGAAGGACCCTGCAGTCACATAGCTGTTCTTCCAGCAGCAGCTGAAAGATGAAGAGACAAATTAACTTCATTAGTTAATTTGACTCCATCACAACCTTATTATAAAAAACTTCTAATTGCACAGTTACATAGCAGAGCCTGGAAGACACAGTGTTTTGTAGCTTTCAGTCCTTGGGAAGAATGGATGACCACAATGATAAACTCCCATAGAAAAGATTTTGATATTTACTGTGATACAAAGAGGCCCCCGTGGTACCTGAAATAGTATGTAAGTCTCCTGAAGTGATTCTTTTCCCTATTCTCTTGCTAGCTTTGTAGGCCTTCTAAGAACCAATTGTAGTATTTCCTAAAGTTAATGTTGTCAAGGAAGTTAAATGTTTCAAGTCCCTAATAGTTAGCATGCTAGCCATTTTCAGGCCTGGCTACAGGGAGAAACTTGACAGGAATAAATGAAGACTTGAATCTCCAGAGTTGTGCAATCAATTTAAAAAAAATATTTCAGTTGAAGTGACAAGCCTCAGGATAATTTTGCTCTAATAAGGGATATAGTGTTCATTTGTTTCTGTCTTGGTGACATCCTCCTGCGTAAAATTATTTTTAAATGTTACTAATTCTTTAATCAGTTCAATGGCTTGATTGTGGTGTTTTGCTTAATTTCTTAAGAGGTGGTCTTTCATGTACCTTTTCCTATTATCTGTAATTGTGTCATAGCTCTTGACAGAGGAAACAGTAAGAGTATACATCAGCTAAACTGGACTCTTTGAAAGCTTTGTGAATCATCCTATGCTGATACTTGTATCTTTTCAGGGATTTTCATTTTGTGGTTTTGGACATAAATATTTAGTAAGATATAACATCTTATTGTCATTTAGTGATGGAGATTTCAGAAATCTAAACTGAACAGGAATGTGGTCTTGTTTAACTGCAGCAGAATTGGCCTCACTGCAAAAAAAAAAAAATGGCAGCTGTTTTAAATAAAAAGTTTTATCTGCTCTCCCACTCAAGGTTCTATTTTTAGTAGTGATTAGGTTTGGCAGGGTCTTCCCTTCCAAGATAATAAAATGATAAAGGTGCAAAGGAAGGTGAAAAGTGGGATGCAATGAAGGTAACAGTAGAATGAATATTAAGACCCAGTAGCCCTCTGATGAACATAAAACTTTGCAGATGGGTTATTTCATACAGAATGGTAGATTTTCCTCATGATGCAATATCTTTTCAGGTGAAGGAGATGGCTCATCAAGTTGTAACCCTGCAGTGTTTAACTTCTATAACTACTTAAGAACACATCCTCTCTTGTTGAGACGTCATTTTGGCTCTTCTGACACATCTTCCACACACATTTGCCTAACAGTAGAAAATGGATTAGCTGACAAAATCAACCTAAGTGAAAGACGGCTGTTTTTCACCACTGCATATGCTCATCTAAAAGCTGGTTGTCCTATGTTGGCCTTAGAAGTGTTATCAAAGATGCCCAAAGTTGTCAAGAGGTCAAAGTCATTCTGTAGATCCTCTAGTTTAATGGATACTAGTAAAGATTTCTCACCATCTTCTCCAGTTAAAGAATTGGAAACAAAAGACCAAGCTTCCAGTATTGATTGGTCACAGCCTGTATTGAATGGTCTAGGTTCATCTTCAGATTGTTCATCAGGAAAACATTCAAGCTCAACTCTTTCCTTTGACTGGAGCCAACCGAGTGTGGTATTCCAAGATGAACAATTGAAACTACAGTCAGACAGTGATGAAAGTGATGAGAATGAAGATTCTTCCCTGGTAATGAAAGAGCTAAAACCTCTGAAGAAGACTGAAAAATTATTTGAAACAAGTTCTAGCTGCACAGAATCTTTTAGTGTGGTTGATGACAAAGATGTTCTAAGTCCATCAGAAGATATAATTTCAGCACAGCTGAAGTTTAGAGCATGCCTGAAAATTCTTACTGTGGAGCTTCGTACGCTGTCCACTGGTTATGAGGTAGATGGTGGGAAGTTGAGGTATCAGTTGTATCAGTGGCTTGAAAGAGAAGTGGTAGCTCTTCAAAAGACCTGTGATTACAGTGTTGAAGTAGAAGACATACAGTCAGGAATTAGTGTGATGCCAGAGGAAGCTACATTACATGAAAACACTGAAGACTTAGCTGACCAGCAAAAAGCTATGCTACAGAAAGAAGAATTTCAGAAAAGACGTCAATGGCTTCTGAAATACCAGTCTCTCCTGAGAATGTTCCTTAGTTACTGTATACTTCATGGTTCTCATGGAGGAGGTTTGGCATCTGTCAGAATGGAATTAATTCTGCTATTACAAGAATCCCAGCAGGTATGTGGGGTAGCTTAGTTTGTGTTTTCTATGCGTTTGGTTGTTGTAGATTCTTTTGAATGTGTTGCCTATTATTGTTGAAGTTTTCCTATTACAGCATGCACTTATTTTATAATAAATATAACACTTGTTAAAACATTATGCTTTTTGTAGATTATGGTGGGTTTTTTGGTTTAGAACCCCCTTCCCCTCTTTCAAAAGTTCTTCTGTTGCCTTTAGGAAGCTGTACTATCACTTCACATGTGTGTTTCTTGCTTGTTTTTAGGAGCAGTCAATACAGATACCTTCCAGCCCTCTACCAGAGCAAAGCTCTGTACCTCTCCTATTTGCTTGCACAGCTAGTGCCAAAACAGTGGTGGCTAATCCATTGCTACATCTTGGTAACTTAACTCATGATATATTACATGCCATAATAAACCTTGATTCACCACCTCACCCAGATACTCAGAACAACAAGGTGCGTATTTTATTTATTTATAGTTGTTGTTGTCATTGTCCAGTTTGCTGAAATCATGCATCTTTTTCTGATAGCATGAAAACTTTCTGATGTGCCTATACGTGACAAGTAATAAAACTGTGGAATATCAATATTTTCTGTAGTACTTAGCTTAGGCTAGAATAACATCCACTGATTATTAGTTATTGTTGAGGTGCTGAGCATCTGGTTGGACAAGGTAAAGTAGATTGGCCTCTCTCAGGACTGGATATTTGTCCAAGATGACAACATCTGTTACAGAAAACATGAACTACGTTATCAGTGTTACATTCATCTTTATGACAATATGATTATTACTTCAGTTATGTTAATGATAAACTCTGCATATTAATCCTAGACCTAAGTAAAATTAATTTTGGAATTATAAAATCTGAGTATCAGTCAAGTGCAGTAAACTCAGACTTTTTTGTGAAACATTATATATATTAATAGAGAAAAATATAGTCTGTTTTTTTTAAGTTATGTTTCTGTCTTACAGATATACGTAATGCATACCTTAGCAGCATCACTCTCTGCTTGCATCTACCAATGCCTTTGTGATGGCCACAGCTACAGGTAAAGATCTATGAAAAATACTTTTTAGAGAATGGTCAACACATCATCTCACTATAGTGATGATATAATAGATAGTGCACCAGAAGGCAGTGGTTACAACTGCCTACATGTAGAAAGGGCTATCACTTTAATAGTTTTAGACATAGTTTCTATAAATGCAACATCTCACTTTTCTGTTTCACAGCTCATTTCAAGCAAATCAGTTCACTGGAACAGTGTATCAGACAGTGCTATTGACTCAGCGCCATTCTCTAAGAACAGCAAGCTTGGAAGAAACGGTGACTCCCAATACATCACCTGCTCAGTGGCCAGGTATCTAGAGTTGCTTTGGTTTTTAACTCTCAAGGGAACCTTAATTGTCTGGAGCCACTGTTAAGAGTATGCAGCTATACTTTGGACTTTGTAGTGGCATTTGTAACAGCTGTATGGTAAAAATAAGTTGTTATCATAAAATTCTATCCTCATTTGTAAGCTAGTAATTCTGGTTCTTCACTAAGACAAGTTGATTTAATATTGTTTTCTCTTGCTAAGAAACATTAGTGGGCGCTCTAGTGAAGGGCAAGTAAATGGAAAGGAGGGTGAAGTGTTGTGCTCTTCCTGCTCCCCCTGCAGGCAACAGATCAGTGTCACTGTTACTCTGCTTCCTTAGACTTTCAAGGCCTGTTCAAGAGTATCTTAGTTTGTGGACCACCTTAGAATGATTGTAGCTTACGTACAGCTTTTGAACTAACTTACAACTATTGAAAATGAGAAGTTTACAATGCATTATTATTATTATTATTATTACAATGCATTATTTTTTGCTTACTTCTAAAGCCCATGTATAACATGTAATTCTTAACATGTGCTGGGATCTATGCTAATGAAGCTGCACTGGTCACATTAGAGGGAGTGTAAGCTATGTAATATATGGCTGTACAAGCTTCAGTTTACAGCACTAGTTTTAATGTAAGCGTAACCAAGAAATATGCTTTTCATGTTGTGGGATATTTTTTTTTCAATAAGAAAATTTCACATTCAAAAAAATCTTTTACGTTCTGTCACAGAATCTACAGATTTTGGAGAGGAATCAGATTGTCATATGTTCTCTTTTAATTTCATTAGTTGCAGAGTTAAACTTCTGATTGAGACAAGGTGGTGTTAGCAGTTGTGCTTATAGGTAACATCACTTTAAACTGATTTCTCTGGGTTTTTTCTTAATAGCTTCACGTGCTTTGTGTGCAAATGGGAGAGTATGACATAAAGCAGAATTCTTTAGCCACTGCTATTTGTATTTTCTCTTATGTGCACAAAGTGACACAGTTATCTGAAACTTTTTACAAAAATTCGTTGTGAGGGCATAAGAAAACCACATGATGCGTAGTACTTGTGTGAAAGAATACCTGTAAGGCAATGCATAGTTCAAGTCAATGACCATTATTTGTGGTTGGTTTTACCACTGTAAAGCATTTCAACTTACAGTATTATGCTGGTTCTATAAACCTAACTGGTGAAACAAGCACCACAGAAAAGTCAAAGAGCAGATTAGCATTTTTATCTTAAGTGTAAGATTTGGGTGCTATGTATTGAATATACTGTGAGGCACTGGATTAAAAGTAGAGGATAAAGAACTAACCCTTTGCTGAAAGAATTGAGGAACCAGAAAAAAGAGAGCTTGAGACATGGGGGGAAGAAAGATTCATGTGAGGTAACTAAAGGTTGTATTCTGGAGTTTCAGTGCCAAGCAGTTGAATTAAACCTGCCAGTATTTTTATTTAAGAGTTATCCCAAAAATTGAGTGCTGCTTTTTGTGACTTTTTTTTTTTGTCTTGTTCTTGAAAAGTTGCTAAATATCTGTTTAACTGTTAGGCTAAAACATGAAGCTGTTAAAAATAAATAGCATGTCACTTTCTCCTGGGGTTTAATTCCCTCTAAGACTTAAAATTTTTCTACACTAGAAGGTACTCAATGTAAGTTGCTAGTCAAAATACCATGATAATCCAGAGTATTCACACACACATACGCTTTTTTCCTTTTTTCTTTTTTTTTTTTTTTTTTTAAATAGGAATAACAGCTCTAATACGTCTCTTGAATTCTGCTGGTGAGGAAGCCCAGCCAGGTCTCACAGTTTTGCTTTGTGAAATACTAACCGCAGTCTACCTGAGTCTGTTCATCCATGGCCTAGCAACACATTCTAGCAATGAGTTGTATAGAATTATGGCTCATCCACTTAACAACAAAATGTGGTCTGCTATCTTTGGAGGAGGAGCTCATACACCCGACAGAGGACAACTGCAAGTAAAGACAAAAACTGGTAAGTTCTGTTGTTTTGCTTATATTTCTCTTAGGGGTGTTTTAAGAGAACTATGTCATGCTGAAAGCTTAAGAGTAATGTTTTTAAGTAGTTCATGTTCACTAAGAATTCAATATGGTTTTAGATCTGCAAAGAAAAACAAGGATCTAAAATAATTAGCATAGATATTGTGTAGAAGAGAGTAAGAAGCAGTCATGAATGTTATTGAAATAAGGTTTCCAAGTAGCACAACCACTATATGTTATTCATACTGTGATGTGAGGGGGTTCAGTTCATCGTAAAGCGAAAATTTTCAGTACTATTACAGTGTAGTTTTTAATGTTGATTTTAAAACTTTCCAGTTTTTTCATAACAGGAATATATTCCCATTTTACGAATACAGTATATTTTCTCTCTTTGGCAGGTAGGCACTTCCCAATGCCTAGCCCACATCAGGTAGTAGTGTTCTCCATGGAATGTGTGGGGTTTTCCAAATCCCTTACGACCTTCAGTACTCATAGTCCTACCAAATCTTCAGGCAAGATGCTAGATTTAGTACTAGGCCTCTACATGCAGTTTGCTATGTGTGATTTTTATTTTTTTTGCCTATGTAGAAAGACAGAAAAACTTCTGTTTGCAAGCCATGACATCAAAATTTAAAGTGAAGATTTGTAACTAAAGCAGCAGTTGAATTGGGCCTTTTTAAAAAAGAAAATTGGCGGTGCTATTGTATTCTTGCTACACTTCATTGGAAATCAGTATCAATTATAAAATAACTTTGACCATGGTTTGAAAGGATCAGAAGTGTTTCATATCTTTGGAGAGCTGCTTGTTTTGCTTTTTGAATATAAGCATTATTATGCATGTGGATTTCTAAGTGTTCTTTCTAGGCATTACAAAGAAAAGGTGTCGTGTTCAGTTTTGACAGCCTAAGAACCCTTTAGGAAAGGAAGCAAACTTCAAGTTTTAAATTCAGATGATTATAAATTATCCTGAGGTCCAGAATGAATTCTGTAATGCTTTTCTTTTTGGTACAGATCTATGCTTTATAATTTAGTTGGACTTCCATAAAATCAAGGGAAACAATCCAGCAGACTGCATGAATTTTTAGAAAGGAAGATTTTGTAAACATAAATTTTCTTGAACTGTGGTGACTTTGTACATCACCTCTGAATATATATATATATTTAAAATATATCTTTAACTATATTCTTTTTATTATTATATTGTTATTATTAATATTCAATGTGAGTTGCATATAAAAATATCTTGTATTCAAGGAAAACTGGAAATGTGGTGTGTTTAAACAGACTTTGTCAAACATGTAGAAGAGTATTTTCAGGGTAGAGATCTGTAATCAAAAGTGAGTTCTTAGCTGATCAATTTTCTCTATGGTGTTGAATAAATATTTCTCATTATCATTTTGTTAAGGTAAATATATTTGCCATGTCAGAATTGCTGGAAAGCATAACTGGCTTTTCTTGGCAATTCTAAGTTTCCTTTATACTAAGGTATATATATCTTTATACTAAGATGTGTTAATGCTGCTGCTACTACTGTTTTAAAATAAGATAATTGTATTCTGAAATGTATGCTAAATGCCTGTCTACTGCATGTTTTATCTTAAAAATTAATGCTGGCTGTCCAATCGCAGAATTAGTAAAACTGTTGCTGGAAGAATCATGAAACTGAGACTGAAAATTTAAGGGAAGAAGGGACCTTTTTAAATACAAATTTGTAGGGATATTGCAACACTGGAAAAGGGACCTACAATGGTTGTGGAGTTTCTATCTTTGGAGTTATTCAAAACTTGAACAAACCAGGCAGTCACCTCAGTCAGCCATGTTCTGAGCAAGGGGTTGCACCGGGTCTCATCCAACCTACATAATTCTAGGAATCTGTTAAATCTATTATTTGTTTTTAACGGATGTTTGTATAGAGCAAATTTAGGGGAAGGATTTTAGGAGGAACATATTTCTCTGTCTTTTTAAATTTAAAAAAAAAAAAAAAAAAGAAAAAATAGACCCTCAGTGAAGCAGAGAAGTTGGATTAAAATCTGCTGTACTTTTGTGCCTTTACAGTCGTCTTTTACTTTTTTTTTCTGACCCAGAAATGAACACTGAGAAGTGACTGGGATGCTTGTTACTGTCAACTATGGCATGTCTTCCATAGTATGATTTAGATTCCATATAGCTTCCCATTTTGTTATGCATAACTAGACTCTTTTTTTTGAGTTTGTTTAGATTTTTGTGAAATGTTTTCACTCTCAAATGGAGATCAAAAGCCAAAGATTCTTAACACTAAAAATTCATGTAGCCTTCCCCCTACCCTTACACTCTCCCCGCCCCGCCACCCCACCCC
>JAHREE010000495.1:2334433-2349805 GCA_033628505.1 Tringa tobata
GCACTTTACCTGGATGTGGATGTTCATATCTTAAATTAAAACTTGTTTTAAGAGATTATAGTACTGTGTACACTGCTGGCCAATAAAGTTGTGTGATTTCCCTTTCTGCTCTTTGCTTTAGTTGACTTGAGCGTATAACAGGCTTGGATATAAAATTTCTATTAAATAAACTTAATCTTTCCTTTAGACACAAAATAAAAGACAGGAACCAAAAAATTGATCCTGGTAGTTTTGTAAAATCCTGACCTCTGTTAGGAATTAGTTTGTATGAAAAACTGTTGGTTTATTGCCTCTTTCACAGTAACATGGCACTATGAATGCCTTTCTGAACTGCCTGACATGTTAGACTTTCCAGATGTTTCTTGTTGTTGCAGTTCCAGCAAATGATTTTGACAAACTGGATTAGCATTTGAGAATTTACGTTATATCTTAAAATTATTTTTAAAGAGGCAATTAGTATCTGAAAAATAACTCTATTGTTCATTACAGTAGATCTTTTCAGAATTGTATTTAGGATGTATTTCTCTTCAAAACTGTCTCAGAAAACAGTTTTGTAACTTGCCTATATAGAGATGGTAAGTTCTCTGTAATCCAGAGAGTGCTTAAGGAAAAGTTTGAATTGTGCTTTAACAGTTAGAAATCCATAATTTCATTTCATATATTCAATTATTCCATGCTCTAAGAGTAAATTAAATGCGAAAGTGCTTCCAAAACTTGAATATTTTACAAATACAGTTTATAGACTTCAAGTTGTCATTTTGGGTTTCAGATCTAGAAATCAGAAATCTGATAATACCTGACTATTAATAGTCTAATTTCTCTGCTGATTTTTGTAACTTTACAAGCAACTAGAGAAGTTTTAACACAAATATTTGAATACTTTGTACTCAGAGTACTATAATTATACTTCGGTAGGGAGAAATTACAGATTTTCTTGCTGTGATGAGTTTTGCCTGACATACCAGAGGTTTTGAGAAACAGATGGTTGGATAATGAAGATAAGCATAAAAAAATTATCCATAGGCTGTGCAGTCCTGCTGTTAGTCTTATTCATGCATTTCTCTTTTAGATCCTCTGAATGAATTTGTTTGCTCTCCACAAACAATTATTTGACCTCCTAGAAAACATGCTGCCATTACAGATTTTATAAATTTCTGATTTAGAGTAACAGAGCATCTAAGCAGAAGATTAATTTAGTGTTTGGCTAATTTGTGCTTAGGCAATTGTAAAGAAAAGCCAAACCCTTAGAACTCTTGCATTTATCTGCTTACTTGTACGTAAGTTGATATACAATGCATCCAGAATCTGGAACAGAACAACAAGCATTAGTAGTACTTTAGACTAGCAACTTTCTGCTTCAGGCTAGATCCAGTAGCACTACGTGTCTGCAAATCAGAAACAACAGTAAAAAGTCTTATTTTTAGACTTTATCTCCAGGAATTGATTAATCTCAGAATAGATAAAAGGGTACAGGTTCCTCAAGTTTTAAACCAGCTTGTGTAAAGATCTAACAACAGCCATGCAAACTGCTTTTTTAATGCAGAATTCCCTGTGAAAGTATTCCTAATGGAAACATTGACATTTAATGTGAGAATAATTGCCTTGAATTCCAGCTCAGAATTAGAGACTGCAGTGTTGGGCTTGGTTTTTTTTTTTTTTTTACAGTACTTAAGAGTACTGAGTACTTCATTACTTGTGTGGCCTTCCTAGTCTATATTAAAGTCTTTGTCTTCTCACTATTACTGTCTTGGTTAAGTCAGCCATTAAAACAGATTAGAAGTTAAGTATTTGCACTGTGAATGGAATGATGGAGTTATTTTGGCTCAGCAGAAGCAGCTTTGGATAGTCAGAACAGGAATGTCAACAAAGTTTGTATATACCAAATATTTCGTGCTTATCTGATTTTTTGAGACGTTTCCATTCACTCTTTATTGAAATGCCCATGATGTATATAATGACTTCAAAAATGCCTGAGAGTGTAATATATACTTGCTTTTGAGCTTTTCAGTGAATCACTACTTGTTAAATGGAGCATAAATGCAACAAAGAATTTACAATCTTGTGTACATACAGTAATCAAATTGCAGTTTACAGAACTTAATTGCAATTGCTACTGTTGAGCACTAATTCATTAAATTCGTCATCTTGGCCACATGGACTGCCCATGAGTAAGCAGAATATTATTTTGAAATCACCGAGATTTGTAACCTTGCAAAATGCAAATTCTTTCTAGGTTTGAAGTCAAAATGTCCAGCAGTGTAGACTTTCACCAGACTGCTGTTTTACTTGGCTTTCATAACTTCCTAAAGAGTTATAGAAATCTGTTCAGGGCTTTATGCTTCCTAAAATGACTCAGTGTGATTCAAAATCAGTATCTCTTTGATGTGCCTGTCATTCCACTCTGTTCTGGGCTTCAGCAGTGCTGAGATTGGTTGATGACTGCATTTGAGGATGATGCTTTTGTCCTTTTTGAAGGACTTAATAATTTTATATCTCTTAATGAAGACTTGCATTTTTTATAGGGTATTGGAGTGTTGGTGCTTTATGCCTGCACAATCTACAGTAAAACACATTAACTCTGACTTGCATTTTAGTTTTTTGGGAAATTGAAAGAGATCTGCCTTTTAGCTCTTTCTATGAAGATGGGAGGGAGGCGATGTGGGCAATAGGTCTTTGGAGTACCATTGCATATGTTAGATCTTGGCAGAAATAGAAGCAATTTCCTTGTCTAAAATACTCCAATATTCTTGGAAAATAGCATAAATTTTACACTTGTCCTATAAATATAATGTAACTGAAGATAAATATTTTGAATGCAAAAAAAATGTTAGAGTTTTAATGAGAAATATATGAGAAATTTGAAAGTGAATGTAAATGGAGATCTGAAATCCCAAATGACAGTCAGATTTTTAATGAATTTGTTAACTTATCTAAAGATTTTTTTTTTTTAATTTAAAAGAAAAGAAGAAATTTGCATTAGTAGTATGTATTTCAAACCACTTAGATGGTTTTATTTTCATTTTCTGTAAATACCGATTTATTTCTTTTTTTCCACAATGACTAGCCTATATTATTCTTAAAAATGCAAGGAATGATCTAACAGAATGGGAAAAAAATACTGTTTTAAAGTAAAGCATTTGCTTTTTGAATTATGTTCAGAAAAACAACCTGCAAGCATATACTTTATTATTTCTGTATTATGCAACGTTTTTTCCTTATTTTATGCCTAGCAAATTTTTTTTAAGCAATTGCTAAAAATTCATACAGTGATGCATGTGCATGCTCTTTCTTAGCTGATGAGCTTTAAATAATGAAATGAAAATGCATTGTACTGCAGCTATTATATTTGCAACTTTTAGTGCAGGTAAGTGGATTGCAAATAATATCACTAACAGGATAAAAGTATGATACAGTATATTAGTGCAATACAGACTTAAAATATCTGAGGTTTAAGATGAAAGATGAGACGCTGTCTTCAGCTTTTATTAGATTCTATACATAAATTATTTTATAGTTCAGTTGTTTGTAGTGGTAATGGTCGTCTTCATAGATAGTAAAACATGTTTTTGAAAATCCTTGGAAAAGCATGTTTTTTCTGGTCCAAAAATGACCAGAAATTATGAGAGAAAATCTGACAACCACCGTGAATACAGAGAATTTTCCCATTTGGAAAACAAATAAAACCAAAAAATCATAGTTGTGAAGTATTCAAAAAAAAAAACAAAAACAAACCAATTCAAAGTTGTTTTTTAAAAGAAATCAACTTAAATCTTACTTCTTCCAGCCTTTACAGTTGGCTCAGCTTGTGTTACAAGCATTTAAGTCTCATGTGTAGAATATAACTGTTCTTACATGAGCATTATTTTTCTGTTGTCTGGAGTGTTAGACCTTGTGTTTTCAAGTGATTGGAGTAAGGATGAGAGTTTTGAAGGAAATAGTCTTTCTGGCATCTGTCAAGACTCAAAAGTGTCCTGTGGATAAAACATGTAAACAAAAAAATAACGGTGTAGGAAATACTTCTCTGTCGTAGTTCACTCCAGGCATACATAGGGATACTGGCTCTTTTTCTGTCATCCCGAGCATTATTAACAGGAGAGAGTAATTTCAGAAGCTTAGTAAACATTATTTTTATGGGCCCTTAGGGGAAATAAGGAAAGCTAAAACAATAAAGGAGACAGAGTTAAAACTTGGAATAGGAATGGCAAGCTTAGATATTTGCACTATATATTCTGAAAACCAGAGCTCTTGGCTTGTCTTAAAACCCAAACATAATAAGTATTCAGCAGTGCTTATTAAAGTAATTTAGTTTTACAGTGTTCTTGCTTGAGGAACAATATTTGTCATCTTTGTTGTAGGAAGAAAACTTCTAATGCAGTTATGAGTATACCTACTGTTCTGTATTATTTGTGTGGGGAGGTTTCCCCTTCTAGAGTTCTAGTTATATATTATTTTTGCATATTTGTGTTTTAACATTCTCTATGCCTATTTGCTACAGCAGTGTTAAATAAAATTCTGAAAACTTGCAATGAGGAAGATTTTTACTTACTGTTGTAAATACCTTTATTAAAAGCAGTAGGGAGGTGGAGTAGACAACTTAAAGCAACATACTGTGTTTTCTTCCTCTGTAGACGATGGAGAGAAACAGCAAAAACGCTACAGGCTTTCATCAAAAACCTCTACAAAAGAGAGTTCTCAGTCGCCTGTATTGCCACTGGGAGAGCAAGAACCTCCATCTTACAAAGAAAGATTTATTCCTCCTGAGCTTAGCATCTGGGATTATTTCATTGCAAAGGTAATATTTAACTGTCGTAATAACAAAAAAAAATCTTCAATCACTTCTTGAATGGTAATTTTCTTCTTATTATTCTTTAGTCTATGCATCGATTTAGATGTGTGATAGAAACTTCCTGGTTTTATTACTCATATTTAACTTTTTCTAAAACACTGGCTACAGATCTTTTTAAACAACTTCCTTAAAAACTATTAATTTGTTTTCAGGTAATGGTATGAACAACATGTGTTGCATTTTACAGTTGCAGAGTACAGATGTGTAGATAATTAGGGACCGACTATTTAGATAAACAAGGAAATGTGACCAGCTTTTTATCATCTGTTTCAAATGAACGTGTATACTTAACAGAAATCAAACTGCATTGCCTTATGTCAAGTCGGCTGTGGCAGATCTTTCTTTTTAGAAAGTTACAGAATTGTATGGAGTTGTATGGCACATTTCTATATCAAATATTGCCATATCAGCAAAATAAATACTTAAGCAGTATACTACGAGTAAGGACAAAAAGGAAATTGGAAATACGAATAACACTCTGGAGCACTGGTGATGGACTTACCATACATATTGAATTCTGTAGGCAGGGGATAGGATTTTCTTGTTCGCTAGTCTTCTGAGCCCTTAAAAGAACTAGAGAGAAAATACACTGGTGGTTTTGGCTTCTCACTGATAAAAACAAGCTTGCACGTCCTGCATGTGATTTGATATATCTAATGTGAAAGTAAAGCAAAATAAGAATTGGAAAACTGTTAGTATTTTCATTTTCAGCATTAGAATTTTGAGTAATGGAAAAAATAGCTAAGCTGTTAAAGGAAGCAATGCTTAGGGACAGTTGCTGTTTTCATGTGGTACAAACTCCAAATATTACTTAATTGATTATAATGATATGCCTGCTTTTTATAAAAAAACATTAATATTTTAATGATTTTTTAAAAAGATAATATAAAAATAGTTGTTGGCTTGAAGATACTCAAGGAATATTATTTAAATTTTTAGCCTTTTCTTCCGTCACAAACTAAAGTGGAATATGATTCAGAAGAGAGTCAGGAAAGTGGTGAAGACGATGAAGATATTGATGGAGATGTGTTTGGATCAAATTCACAAAATCAAGAGCATTCTAATTCAAATTCATACAGGTAGGTAACTTGTTTAGAATGCGAGATTTTCTGAAATGGCTGGACTTGAATTTCTGACCTTTCACTTTTGAGATAATACACCAGTTAGTTGATATTTCGTGGCAGTGCATTATCTAGACTTAGTAGTTATTCACAATGATTATTTTACTGATTTTATTAGTACATGATATAGTGACTTATGAATTCAAAGTATCTATAATATTCTAAAATACTGTTTGTAGCTATCAGCAGTTTATAATGAGGATTTAAAGCTCTAAATTTAAATCCTAATTGTGAATAAGTGAGAAAAATAATTTTCCTTTTAGTAAATGACTTACTAGTGCTTTCTTGTTAGTTGGTCACTGATGAGATTGGCAATGGTTCAGCTGGTACTTCACAATTTGAAGATTTTCTACCCTTTGGCTGGACATGATCTTTCAGGTAATAAGCAGCAGAGTTGTCTTTTCGTACTTAATAACCACATTTAAAATCAGTAATGTGTTGAATAATATGTATGGTGTAGCTTTATTTTAAGTTCAAAAGTTTTTAATTTTTCCATGATCTGGGAATAATTCTCTGACAGAGTTTATCGTACAGGTATATTTGTGAAATAACATGGTGGGTGGGTAAGATGAATGGGTGAGAAGGAATGCTCAGTAGTTAGCAGAAGTCTCTGCATACTTATTTTTTTCTTTGCCTCTTAGTCATACAAGAATGTTTACAATATTTATTTCTTGGTGGAAACCCTGTAGTTTTTTGTAAGTCAAGTTAAATCATTCCTACTTTGGATTCAAGATGATCTAGTCCAACTTCCCTGTCATGGGCATGGACATTTTTCACTAGATCGTGTTTCCCAAGGCCCCATCTGACCTGACCTTGAACAATTCCAGGGATGGGGCATCCAAAACTTCTCTGGCAACCTGTTCCAGTGTCTCACTGTCTTCATTGAAAGAAAATTTCTTCCTTATATCTAATCTAAATATACACTCTGTTAGTTGAAAACCATTGCGCCTTGTCCTATCGCTACAGGCCTTGGTAAAAAGTCTTTCTCTGTCTATCTTGTAAGTCCCCTTTAAGTACTGAAAGGCTGTAATAAGGTCTCACCACAGCTCCTCTTCTCCAGGCTGAACAACCCCAACTCTCTCAGTCTGTCCTCACAGGAGATGTGTTCCATTCCTCTGATCGTTTTTGTGGCCCTCCTCTGGACCCACTCCCACTATTCCATGTCTTTCTTGTAGTGAGGGCCGCAGAGCTGGATGCAGTACTCCAGGTGGGGTCTCATGAAAGCAGATTAGAGGGGCAGAATCACCTCCCTCACCCTGATGGACACCTTTCTTTTTGTTCAGCCCAGGATGTGATTTGCTTTCTGGGCTGGAAGCACACATTACTAGTTCATGTCCAATTTTTCATCTACCAGGATCCCCAGGTCCTTCTCTGGGTTGCTCTCAATCCATTCATCACTCAGTCTGTATTGATACTGGTGATTACTCTGATCCAGGCCCAGGACCTTGCTCTTGTCCTTGTTGAACTTCATGAGGTTCACATGGTCCTGTTCCCTCTGGATGGCATCCCCTCTCTCTGGCAAATGTACTGCAACATTCATCTTGACTTTATCTGCAAATGTTCTAAGGGTGCACACACTATCACTGTCTATGTCATTACCAAAGATTTTGAACAGTACTGATCCCAATGCATAATCTCTGAGGGACACCACTTGTTACTGATCTCCATTTGGACATTGAGCCATTGACTGCAACTCTTTGGATGCAGTCATCCAGCCAATTCCTTATCCCTTGAATAGTCCATCAATCAAATTCATATTGCTCCAATTTAGAAGTAAGAATGTTGCATGGGATCATGTCAAAGGCCTTGCAGAAGTCTAAGGTAGAGGCTATGAGTTGTTCTTTTCTTGCCCACCAGTGTAGTCAGTCCATCACAGAATGCCATCAGATTAGTCGGGCACCATTTGCCTTTTGTGAAGCTGTATTGGCTTCCTCTCATCACTTACCTGTCATCCATATGCCTGTACATAGCTTCCTGGAGGATCTGTTCTATGATGTTTAATTTCTACTAGTGTTGGAGAAGTCTGTTCTTGTATTTAGCAATTACAGCACAAAGCAGTTCATCTTTTTATACTTGCAAATATCAAGTTGCAGTCTGAATAAAGATTACTTTTGGAGATATTTGAAATAATTCCACAGCTGAAGGCTGAAATGTATCTCCCATCAAGGTAATAATGGGGAAGGAAGGTTTTTTCTTAATGTTTACTTGTTTTTCTAGAGCTTCCAGTTAGCTCCCCGATATGCCATGCAGTTTTGAAGACACTACAGCGCTGGGAACAAGTTCTTCTCAGACGTCTGGAGCTCTATGGGGGTCCACCTCAACATTATATTTCAGTTCATGCTTCTGAAGATGCCCTAGCTGCTGGTCCTGCATTGCTTCGCCATAAAACTTTACTTGAGCCTACAAACACTCCGTTTCGGTGAGTCTAATGTCTAGAAACACTGACTATAATATCTTCAATATACATCAAGCATTATGTTGATAATGCATGTGGTGGACCATAGCTTTAGTGACTGCATCATGCCAGTTTCTATACTTGCTCTAATCCTTTGTGAGCTTGTGGGTGCACATCAGAATTCATGCATCTCTAGTCCAAAGCAAGATCAGGAAAAATAATCAAAAGCTTCCAATTTTAAAAATTTCTTTTGTTGAAGCTTGATATACTGATTTTGAGTGTCTCTGTGGGGAAATCTATGGTTGACAATAAAATAAAGCATAATAAATTTGCCTTGAGAGATAATTAAGGATGAGTGACAATGAATTAATTAATTGCCTTGCCTTTGGAAGAAATAAAACTATGTTCTTATCAGCATCTTTTCCTAAAATCAGAGAAGAAATATTTACTATTTATAACATTTGTGTAGCGGTGACTCCATATAATTGGGTGTTCAGCCAGAAAAGTGTGCTCAGTTTTGTAAATTGTCACTTTTTAAGTACATTTCTGCCTTTTTAATCGTACTATCACTTGTGGTTGCAGAATCAGCAGAAAGTCTGTCCTTTTGTTTTAAAAAACCCTCACAGTTGTCACACTTAGTTTTAATAACTTGAGTTAATTAAGAAGAAGCAGTTTAACATGTATCTGCTGCCTGGCATTATTTTTAAATTACGATTTAAAGCAATTCAGGGTTTGATTGTTTTTGGCCTGCCATAAGCAGCTATATTTGTACTAACAAGTTTTGCTTGAGCATACAGTTTTCGAGGGGTAACAATAAGCATTTCAAGTCTGATTCTACAATCTTTCCAGTTTTGGTACTGAAAAGTCATGGTTGTTTCAGAGATGTTATGCAGCTGATGATGTGTTCCTAGTAGGAAGTGTTAGTCATTCATTATCCATGTGACAGAAGGACTCATCAGCAATAAACACAAATGATCCATGTTGTAAAGAATGAGGTGATCTAATAAGTAGTCTGTATGCTGAAAAGAACATATTAACTGATCAGTAATCTTATGGTTGTGTAATCCCTTAAACAGATTTTTCTCACTTGTGCCAAGATAGGAGGTGAAAATGCTACGTGTTCTTTTCGTTCTTCCTTTTGCACTTCCTCTCACATGGAGGTTTCTCAGGAAGATGATACATACAAGACTGCTTCCAAATATGTCTTGTACAGTGTTCAGAGAGCTGTAGTTTCACTTCAGCATTTCTTCTGACTATAGTTTGATTAGAATATAAGGTATTGCAGTCTCTTATAAGTATGAGCATGATGTAGATATTTATTCTAACTTTGTTATGTAGATCTAACAGTCATGTTGCACTGTCTGTGAAGAGGCTCTGGCAGTACTTGGTTAAACAGGAAGAAGTCCAGGAAACCTTTATCAGAAATATTTTTACAAAGAAGCGGTGCCTAAATGAGGTTGGTATGGTATATAAAATGCATAAAATGTTGCAGGTCAATCTATGAGCTTTTACTGAAGTTATTTGGCTGGCTTGTTTAGTTTCTAGAGTGTGAGTGGGTAATATACTGGACTGTGAGTCTAAATCTGGAGTATTTTATATTAAAAAAATCTTCTGTCCATTGTTTCATTAAAAACAAAATCAGTCTTTGACTGTAGACTGACACCTAACACCACTTAGCTACAGTCAGTCTCTTTGTTAAGATCAGTATAAAAGTTGTCTCAAAAGGACAAACTTTTAAATTTCAAAGATAAAAACAGTAACCTAATCAATCAGAGTTCTAAAGGATGTATTTGTCCCTGCCATAGCCATCCTGGGCATATCAACTGGTTTCTATCTTGTTACTATTCAATTTTAATAAGAATAATAGCCATACAACAATTAATATTTCTGTCCCTGATAACTTGTCCCAGTGTCTAGCTGGATTCCAGGTTTCAGATTCAGCTATATGTTTAAAACTTGTGGTTCTGTAGTGGAGTTTTGACATGTTGTTTTCCCTTCTTTCCCTTTTCTTTCTGACTTGCCCCTATTCCTGATGATTTGAAAGAATCAATTGTATTATAGAAAAACTACGGAGTAGCAGAAACATAGGAGAAAGAAACAGATCTGAACAAATGAAACATGCAGGAGAAAAAGATTATTCATGACTAGTAAAGCCATGGCAGCAAAGAGTTCTGTATGAGCTAATCTTTGTCCTGTCACAACTAGAGTATTAGCTTGTTTGAGTATTTGTGGCTTGTTCACTGCAGATTGCAGTTGAAAGGAAAATTGTTCCTTTTGTCTTGTCCTTTGAAGATGCAACATTTCTGGTCATGCCCTGTGTTAATGCAGCCATGTTGCTATGCTGTATAGATAGGTATTTTGGAATTTTTTAGATGTGCTTTATATGTTTCCAAGTAGGATCATTGACAGCCTTACAGAGCATAGGTGTGTTGGCTTTATTTTGTATTCTCTTATTACTGGTAAAATGTCAGTGGAAATTGCTTATTTTCCAAGAAATGTGATTTCTGTGGTAGACAAGATGCTGTTACAGTGCAGAATCAGTAAATCATTTTCTTCTGTACTGAATAGAGTGCTTAGAATTTGATAGTTACTGTTACTACATAAAATGTGTGTGTGTGCGCAAACCTGCTGTTGTGTTTCAGTTCTGTTTTGAGGTAAACAAGGAATTAATTAGTTCCTTCATACTTTGCGTGTTATATCTTATCTTTATTCTTTGTTCTGTGGTTGTTCTTTCCTTGTTGAAGTCGTTAGAGGAGCACAATGAAACCATGAAAAACTCCGTGGTGGAGGACCCCGTCATCAATAAGGTACACAGTAGTAATGCTCAATTTAATTAGACCTTACATTATTATGAAATACTTCCTTTTTGAAATGATGCTGATCTCCCTTACAAAAATCTTTGCTGACATAGCGAATAAACTAAAAAAACTTAGTTTTGCAAGAGATTGAGATAAACTAGTCTTGTTATAGAGCCTAAATGAAGCTAAATGTAACTTAGAAAGCTGGAAAACAACCAGACAACAAAACAATACGTATTATCACACGTATTGCCACACCTGGAGTATTGTGTCCAGTTTTGGGCACCTCAATACAAGAGAGATATCGAGGTGCTGGAGCGAGTGCAGAGGAGGGCAACAAAACTGGTGAAGGGCCTGGAAAATAAATCATATGAAGAGAGGCTGAAGGAGCTGGGACTTTTTAGTATGAGGAAGAGGAGGCTGAGGGGAGACGTCATCACTCTCTACAACTACTTGAAAGGACACTGTAGAGAGGTTGGTGCTGGTCTCTTCTCACAGGGAATTAATGACAGAACAAGAGGGAATGGCTTCAAGCTCCAACAGGGTAGGTTTAGACTGAACGTTAGGAAAGAATTCTTCACGGAAAGAGTGGTTGGGCATTGGAATAGGCTGCCCAGGGAGGTGGTTGAGTCACCATCCCTGGATGCATTTAAGAGACGATTAGATGTGGTGCTGAGGGATATGGTGTAGGGGAGGACTTTATAGAGTAGGGTAGATGGTTGGACTCGATGATCCCAAGGGTCTTTTCCAACCTAGATGATTCTATGATCAAATTCCATAGTTATGCCAAGTGAAGAGCTGAGGTTGAAGTTTGCCCATGTGACAAAAATTTAGTAGTACTACAGGAAGGTAGTACATACAGGAGCTTTTACCAATATGAGATGGCCAGAATAGTTGTGTATAGGTGACGGTGGTTAACTGAAGTCAGAGCAGTTTGTGAGCCTGGTACTGGTTTGCTACTGAAAATTTTCACTGAGCCTTAGTTTTAAGGTGGTGACAAATGAACCCATATAAAAACTTCATAGCAATGTTCTTGAAAAATTGGTGAGAGACTAAGAAGGTATAATACTACACCTAGAAATGTGAACAAATACTGTATTCTTCAGGCATTCTTTTACAAAACTAGTGAGAAGGCAAAAATACGAACACCCTGTAATGTCCTTGGGCTACCTTGATGTTATTAGTTGTGCAATAAAGCAGTATTAGCAAATAAGGTAGTTGGAAATGACTGGAAAAAAACCAATATAATTTCATGCGGTTTCTTGACCATACAACACAGATTATGTTTTTTGTATCTGCTTGTTGCTGCAGTTTTGTGTAGTTTTACATACGTAAGGTAACCCGAGTGTAAATGTTTTAAAGAAGGTATTCTACTGTGTGATGTATTACTGCTACATACTTTTTTTCATACTTTGAAAAAGACTGCTTGCAGTTCTTTGACAGCACCATTTTACTGTTTATCAACTAAAATATCCTTGTTTAAAACTTTTTAAGGCCAGAGAATTAAGAAATTGAAGGGGGGAGTCTGAGAAACAATAGTTCTGGAATAATTATTTGTGTTTTGAAGAAAATACAAAAATTTACATTTTTAATTCAGGCTTGAATTTTTATGCCACCATTTGTTTGGCAATGCCATTTTTTTTACTATAAAATTATTTAGTAACTGCAACAGATTGGAGTCTGTAATCTACCAGTTTTATACTTGCAATGCAGAGCACTCTGATATTGAAAAGGAGTCCTACGGTGCTGTAGGCTTCAGAATGAACATAGTACTGGGACTTCAGTGGCATATTATACTTTCTGTGTTGCTGAGGTAATCTCAACATGGCAGTGGGTAGCTAGGTTATTACACAAGAAACAGGTTTACTGTAATTATTACAGGTTATATTTGTCATATTTTCTTGGAAATCGAGGAAAAAAAACCCATGAAATTTAATACCATCCAGTGTTTGATCTGTGTACTTCCAGTAAAAAGCAGTTTGCACAGCTGTTTGCATTTAAATATGCTTTACTTTTTGACTACAGATAGAAACAGATCTGGGATGCCCAGGAGGCAAGGCAAGAATAATCCACAAAGAGTCTGACATCATTACTGCTTTTGCAGTCAATAAGGTAAGTATAAAGGAAGTAGGATATTCTAATTGTGTTGTACTTCCATCTGATAAACCGGTGGTGGTCCCATTGTGAATGGATGAGATACCCTTTGCCAGCTATCCTGCTACAGCTTGAATTCTTAGCACTCCCTTCTTCAAAGCACTTCATAATTATCTTTTCATGATTAAACACCTCTATTATGAATCGTCTTTTTTTTTTTTTTCTACTGTGCACAGGGAAGAGGTAACCTCTACTTTTTCTCTAAGCTTGTATGTAGAAGTATTTTTCCTTCTCTTTCAAAGACAACCAGGAAGCCGTCTTTTCTTCTACTCAACCACTTAAGCCTTGAGAAGTGGAGGAGGGGAGCTTGATTGCAAGCATTGTAGTACAGTTACGTCTTGTTTATCCTCTGAGGAAAGCAAGGAGAAACTACGGCTGCTTGAGGGAGGTTTAAAATACAAATACCATGGGATGCTAGCCCAGATGCAAAAAAGGAAATGTCAAGTTTAGACAGTTTATGTAGATTTGTAGTCAGGAATGTTTGGGTTTTGTAAATTGATTAAGTGTATGTTTTTGTTAACAACTGTACCAAAACCAGAGAAAACTTTAAAAAGCACTGTTTTGGTTATTCCTTTTATATCTGCTTTCATGTGTTACTTATTTTAGGCAAATCGAAACTGCATTGCAATAGCATCAAGTCATGACATTCAAGAATTAGATGTTTCTGCAATTTTAGCTACACAAATCTACACCTGGCTTGATGATGATGTGGAAATAGAAAATAAAGGGTATGTTTCCAGTATCACTGCTTGGCTGTGTATAAATCAGTGTAACAAAATATGGTATGTAATGTTGTTGTTTGGAATCTAACTTATAATGTTGTTTCATTTATAGGGCTGATGATTTCTTAGTTATACATGCTCGTGATGATCTGGTAAATGTTCAGGGAACCACTCCTTATACTCATAGTAATCCTGGCACACCTATCAATATGCCTTGGCTTGGTAGCACACAAACTGGCAGGGGTGCATCTGTGGTAAGTGGCATGTCAAAGGTTTACCTTATGTACTCTTTCTACTTCTTTTGTCTCTTCAGTGTTGCTGGTCATATTTTACAGTTAGTGTGTAAATAAATGTTTTTCTGTGTAATCAAGACGAGCTGGAATTTTTTATCATTTGATTAATAGGTTAAAGTACTGCACAGAATGTAAGGTACGGCAACTAAGCAATCAAAGTTTTTAGTCAAACCATATACACTTTCTATACCTAAGATGCATTGTTTAAAAATAAAGAATCAGTGTTCAAGTAAAAAGGTGAAGCTTAAATTGTTCTTTAATGACTGGAAGCCAAATGCTGTATCTAAAAAAATATATATATTCAGAAGATTTCAGGATATAAATTCATAAATATTGGGTAGAAATATTTGTCTGAAATATCGATGTAGCTTTTATTTTAAGCGTAATCTTAAGTTTCATTATGAGTTCTATACTACACCAGCTTACATATAAATGTAAATACTAACTTCTGCTCTGATAAAAGTACCATTGTAGTGCACTGTATGTTAGTATGAGCCTATATTATAGCAAGAACAGCAAATGAACTCTTAGAGCAGATTTCACTGTCAGGACAGAGGCTTCAAATGAAATCAGTTAAACTCTGGAAACCGAACAACTTAAAGCTTGGGAAAAACAGGGCTTCTTGGTTTCATAAATAAAACAGGGAAGGCAGGACTGCAGAAATAGGACAACTGTAAACATCAAGCATAGTTTGAGCTACATGTCACACTGATGTATGACTGTTTATCTCCAAAGCTGTTGTCTACTCTGTCTTGTTTGAAGAGTTGCACAGCTTTGCCATAACTCTACTTAGTAGCATTATTAAATATCTCACTTCTGAAGATCATGCTTTAGAGAAGATAATCAGTTTTGCTCTTTGGCCTTCCTGAAATACACTAGAGAAGGACACCCAGTAAAGTGTGACTATGTCCACATGAGCAAATTGATCCTTCTGATCATAGAGGTGACACCTGCACAAATGTAACTCTTACTTTTAGAAATAGACTCTGTGTCTGAGCAAAAAGCTATTAGCTGAGATTTAATTTAGATCAAATGATAACTCC
>JAHREE010000495.1:2364463-2817073 GCA_033628505.1 Tringa tobata
GCCCCGGCAGCACCCGGGAGCGGCTTCTCCAGGTGGGAGCTGCCCCGAAATCACTCGCGTCGAGAGTTTCGTAACATAAAAAAAAAAAAACAAAAAAACAAACAAACACGTCTTTGGGTGAAAGATGTCGGTGGGCTTCTGCCCGGGGACGCCCCACCGCCTGCCCTCCCGCTGTCGCTCTTCCCGGGCGGCGGGGCGGTTTTCTGCTCTTTTCCCAGAAATAACTTCTGCTTTCGGCCGGAGTGAGCCGCCCCCCTCCCCAGGGGGTGCTTGGGCACGCACAAAACCCAACGTGTAGCTCTTGAGGCAGCCAGCCTGGTAAGGCAGCTGAATTCTCCCGGTCACAGACAAAACTTTCCGCAGAGAACGTGAGTTGGGCTGCGAAAACAGCGCCGGCAAAAATATTCTGCCGGTGGAACGAGCTTGCGTCTTGTTCGCCTGCTGCTAATGAAAGGAGGGAGATGACGGTTCAGCCTGGGCTTTCCCTTTCCAAGCAGCAGCTTGGATGGCCGGCCTTGCCGTGCTGGAGGTCGGCGCGCCTCGAGAGGTGCAGGCTCCCCGTCCTCGCTTGACCACACACGTGCACCGGTGAGGCAAAGCGCAGTCCGAGCGGTGTCTCGCCCTGCACGCGTCTGGCTTCAGCTGCACCCCTTTGCAAAGTAGATTCGTGAGACCGGCAGGTGAAACGACTTGGGTTAAAATCTGCCCGGTCCGAGCTTCTCCCAGCAGTCGGATACACCGGCCGAGGAGCTGCCGGTGGCACTCGCTGGCTGGGTTGGCAGCTGCCAGCGCTGTTCATCTCTTGTCACCTCCAAAATGGAAATTTTGCTTTGAAAAAGCCGAGCGCTTGCAGCCCTTGCGACAGCAGACCAGCCTCTCGCTTGCCACAGACCACAGGTCTGGGCTGAAAAGCGTCGCTGGTCTGAACCTAATCGCTTGTGGCCATGGCTGTGAGACCCAGAGTGACTGTTCCTCACCAGCAGAGCCAAGGCGGGTATGGCAGGGGCAGCACAGGTCAGACTGTGCCCTGTCTGTGAAGCCTAGAGGGAGTCCTGATCCTGCACGTTGTTCCTGTTCCCATGGTGGGAAGCACGTTAGATTAGATGGATGTTGTTTAAAACCATAGGAAAAAAGATTGACACTGGGTATTACTTATAACTCTTTCATTTAATGGCTTTTGGCAGGAATGTTTATTTCTTTGTGGTGGAAGTTTCTGATTATTATTTCTACCTTGCAGTGATTAATGAGCATTTTAGTGCAAGTCTGAGCTATTATAACTTGAAATTAGGCTGAATGCATTCACTTCTTCATCAGGTTCCTTACTTCCTTGCCATGTATTAGTAGTGCAAAAATGTAACATTGTGTGTTTGCAGACCTCAAAGTTTTAATGTAAATAGAGAAGCCTCTGATGTGCATTCATGTTACACCAACAAGATACATTTTTACCTTTACCTCATTAAAAAAGTTAGGAGGAAGCAGAAAACCGTTGTCCAGGGAATCAGCTACTTAAGTATTAGAAAATGTTTGGATGTTCCCCGCTGTTTCATCCCAGAAGTCTGTTTTCTAAGAGGTGGGAATCATCTGCTACCTGATAAATAAACCAGCTAAAAGTTTGCTGAGGTTCTAACAGGAATTTGTAGGAAAAAAATTCCATTGAGGAAGAGTTTTGCAGTGCAAGGAGGTCCAAGACCTTTATTTAGAAGACAAAACTTGGTGAACTTGGAACATGCTTAGAAGCAGGAAGAAGGAACTAACATGTTCTAGTACATTTACATACTTATTTTTATTTAACCTGGAAGCAAATTTCATGTGGAATATTATCAAAATAAAAGTTATGGTGCAGTTCTTTGCAGAAGCACAAAACACTGAGGCTTGAAATGGAAGTCACTTGCTGTTTGCCCTGACAACAGGAAGCTGCTCGTTTCCGTTAAATAGTAACTAGCCTAATCTGACTAAACCTAGATTTCGGTGTACTTTGGGGCTTAATTTGCCTATTTTGAATTTGCTTTAAATACTTGCTGCTGGGTAAAGAATAATTGTTGTTTCAAATGGTTGAGGAGATAATCAAATGGTTAAGAAATCTCAACCTTGGTAAATTTCTTATTTCAGAATATCAAGACAAGTCCTCTAAGAGATGGACAGTAAAATGCCTAATAATCTCTAAAGCAGCTATGCATCCTTACAGATTATTTTTATACAAATAATAAAAGTACTGAATAACAAAGAATGGTATGCGAACAGTGGGTGGTTTGAGAGAAGTTACGTCTTTATAAGGAACTTTCTTCCAAGCTGCAGATGTTCACTCTTGAGTTTACCTCTTAATAGAGGGTTTGGCCTAGAATTTTCCTTTTTTTTTTTTTTTTTTTAATATTAATTGTTATACATGAACAGTAAGAAGATAAAAAGGAAAAACAAATTACCAACTGGTATTTGTCATCATCTTAACATTGGATATATCCACTTAGATTACCTGCTAATCTAAATGGGTGGTAGCATGTTTTTCATTGGTTTTACTGCATTGATTACTGTCTAGCAGCTTTGACTACTCTCTAGGTAAATTTCAATTATACCTTCTTACATCACTGAGATATAATACAAAGCAAATACAAAGTACTTCCTTTTTTTTTTTTCGTCCTTTGTAGGTACATTTCTTGCGATTTCTTCTGTTTTCCCAACTTTAGGTAGATTGTTCAAACTACTTTCATCTTCTTCTACTGACGAATTTATTATGCTTTAAGTTCGGTTTTGTGGATCAGATTGATCTGATGAACGAAGCAAAATTTAACTGAAAATAATGAGTATAGGAAGAATTTTCTCACAGGGAGTGTATACCTTGTATACAATATATCTTGAAGAAGCATCAAGACATATTCCAGTGTTGTGTATCGATACACAGATCGTCGTGCTGCAGGAGCTGATGATTTAATGGCAAAGTAACTTACGGACTTTTTCAGGTTTGCTTGGGGTTTTTTGTGTCTATATGTTCACAGCCATGAGTAGCCATGTTGTCTATTTGATCTGTAATAGTAAATGTCGGCAACAGTTTTCAACTGTAATGTAGCGGAAAATCTAGTCCTCTTTAATTGAGACTGGCTTCATAATCAAAGAAAGTGAGTATGGCTGGAAATTAGTTACGGGTTGTTTTTTTTTTTTCTCTTGTGCCTGCAGCATCTTTGGATCATAAGACCCAGAATTAAGTGTTTTGTGCGGTCAAGTAAAAGTTAAGATGGCATTTTGTCAGTTAAGCAAAGTGAGCAAGAAGTTTCACTCAAGTAAAAGTTAAGATGGCATTTTGTCAGTTAAGCAAAGTGAGCAAGAAGTTTCACTCAGCCTTTTTGCACTTTCTTTCTCAAATAATGCTTTGCTCCAACCAGAATTTCCTTTTTTAACTTGAAAACAAACTGAACTCACCACCACTGAGGGGTGTAAGCTCAGTGCACTGAGACCAAGGTATGTAATTTGCAGAGTAGTAGCACATGCCTGTTTCATTAGCATCTCTGACAAATCTCAAAGAAGGGGAAGAGTACAGAATACATGATTTAAATTAGAAACTAATAATCAGGTGCTTCAGGTGCTGTTCTCTGAATTTATCATTCACACTGTCATTTGGAGACAAAACATCACTTCTTTCTTTTTCAGTATTTCACAGTGGTGGTTGCTGGGATCTCTGCGGCAGCCTTGAATTTAATAAGGCATGTGTGCAAGATGGAGTATCAAACCAAATACATTCCCTTTAAATGATGCAAGTTAAAGCTGTTACTTAATTTCAATTCTGTTTTTGTTTAGAAATCCAGATGGTGAAAAGTTAAGTGTCCCGGCTCTTGAGCAAACCTTACAGGAACTTCAGAAGTGTTACATGCCTTTTAGATGATAAGACTATTGTTGGCATTGACAAGTTAATAACATGTATGTTGAGGATTAAGTCCAGCAGATATCAGTGCCAAAACCTGCATCTCTTTCAATGCTTTCTCATTAACTAAAAGCTTATCTCCTAATAGGTGAATTTTAGGATCAAATATGCCTGGCTTAATCCAAGATCTCATTTTTCTTCCAGAAATACGGTTGGGTATTTTTAAATATCTACTTTTGAAGTTCAATTTATATTATAGGAGCAACAAAACTAGACACATTAAAACTAAGCATTTTCTTCCAAGTTATGGAATAATGCAGTGAAGAATACAGTAGTGTTATCCTACAGAAATGAGGCTGGGTGCAGTCATTGCTAAGGGCAGTTATTTGGATACGTGTCCGACCATGAGTGGTAGTTGTTAAACCATCTGGAGGAGGTGTGTGTGAGCAGTGGGCCGGGCTCTCTACATCCGCAGCAGAGTACTCAGCCCTTTTCATGTCCCTGTCTGCAGGCCCCAGAATTCATAATGAACTGGTGCAAGTTATATTTGCCATATGAATTTGTTATTTATTACCCATGTCCATGGCAAAAATTTTATTGTGTGGTGTGCTTAAGCCTTCCTCAATGAATGACTTAATTTTACTTTTTTTTTTTTTTATGGAGCATGTCTGAATTCTGTGCCTTTTCTAAGAAGCTGAGAGCAATTCAGGAAACTAAAGAGCAAAGCAAACTGTTTTAAACAAAAGTGCCTGGTGTTTGATAGTTGAAATTTTTACCTGCTTACTTTCTTTTAGTGTCTTCATCTGATATTTATAATCTAACTTTCTGCTAATCTAATATCGGTTTTCCTGTTTGGTGTTTTGCAAAAGTTACTGGGGCTCAGACATACTCAGGACTGGCTGTCCTAAATAGCTGAACTTAAGAAAACCCCATAACTATATTCCATATTATTCCTTTATGTGGCAAATAGAATGTATTTGTAGAATATATTGAGCTAAAAGGTACTGTCAAGTGCGAAAATAGACTCTAAACTGAGAAATCATACCTGCATGTGGTTATCTTCAAACATGTTTATCTCTTGAACTTTGAAGCTGCGTACCTCGTTTGTGAAGGAAGTAAAAAAAAACTGTCCTTACCAGTAATTGATTTTCAAACCCTTTATCCTCTTCAGCATACATAGGACACACAGATAGCAGAATAAGATTGGCTGTCATGACAGTCATTTGAAGTAATAAAGTAACAAGTGATCTAGGAACGCAAAAAAAAATAATCTTTCATCTCATAGGAGAAAAAAGCTTTTAAGAAGACATGCTAACGTGAAGTTTAGAAAACAAAATGCTACAACATTTCAGTGATTGATTGGGAAACACAATGTCTGTGACCACTGTAATTCTCCATGAAGACAAATTTCCCTTCAGCTTCCAGCTGACGTAGGTTGTTTTGGACCCAGTTCCCTTAGAGCAGTGTCAGTCATTTCCAATGTGGTGGATAGTACTGAGCTTTTAGAAGTATGTTGGAGTTACTGCAGAATATTATACTTACCTGAAGAACTTATCTCAAGTACAGCTGAGGTTCTGGAATTTAATCTGTAAATTCTGAAAAAATATATATTCAAAAGTAGCTTTCAGGTGATGAGGAGCATTCCCTATCAGAAGTCTGTTGGGTGGGTGTGCTCTCTAGCACTACAGGCATAAATATAGCCCTGCTGTCACTCAGTCCTTAAAGAAACAAAACCTTAAATTCCTTCTTTCCCCAGTTCTGCAGCAATCTAAGATATAACCAAGTCATTGGTGTCGTTGTAACATTGTTTACAGAGCAGAAGGGGGATAAAATAATCTGTGCCATTTTCTTATGGACATTGAAAATTTCAACCTTTATGTTGGAAGCTGACTACTAAAATAAAAGATTTGCCTGGGCTCGGGCTCATAAATCTTGCACTGCGTTGTTCTGATTTCATAATGTGTGTTATGCAGCAGATCCTTTTTATCCATAAATGGTCCACTGTGTAGCAGAAGGCTTTATCCCCACCGGACATAAATAGCGAAATGCTCCTAAAATATGGCTCAACTTTTTTGCTACAACATCTGAAGTAAATAACTGCCTCTTGACTTACCGAAAGCATTCTGGTGTTATTTTTATACAAATATTTATGAAGGGAGTTTTGGTGCCGCTTTGCTTTGAGGAATGAAGAGGAAGTTGCTGCTATGTTAATTGCTATTAATAAAGCATCACAGTTTTATATGAAGCTGTCAGTTTTTTGAGATCTCTCTGGTATATTGTGGTTATCTAATGTGAAATATGTAGCAAAAACATATCTCCATCTTTCACAAAATGTTTTGTAGTTTTTTCGGGTTATTTAGATACTGTGGTTTCACAGTGCTGTAGAGAAATACTAGTTGGTACTGGAAGGTACCTGTGACTTTCTGACTCATCTGCTGCAGAAGGTACTCTCCAAGTGCAGGCATGAGAAACCTAGATAGGGTATGGCTAGTTAAATAGCCTGTAATGAAGCCCTGATGGTAGAGTCCATTTATTCACATATTCACATATTCACCACATATTCAGAATTAGATATGTGTTTATTTATGATATCCTTCCACTTCTTGATAGAAGAGTATTTGTGTTGTATATTTGCTTAGCCTATTTTCTTTAGTGTATTAAAGTAATTTTCAAGTGCTGTGGAGCAACCTTTGCCCACCTTTGGCTCATCCCACGTCCTTCCTCCTCAGTTGGGAACACAAACTGCCTTTTATCAGTTGTACTTCAGCTGAATTTTATACTTCATGCTTCTTTACAATGTGAAACAAAAATCAACCAAAATTTTTCAGTAAATACTTGATAAGAAAATTCCAGATCATCTTCATGTTTTATAGTCAATAAATGCTGTTACTAAGATTTTATCTAATCCTGCTTTGTATAGTACTGTCTTTATGACTACTAACTGCAGAATTGTTTTATTTTTTTAAAAACGTTCCCGTTCTGAGGATACCTTGCCAACCTACTTAGAACTTTATGTCCTTGATATATTTTAGTTGTTGAGTTTATATTAAAGAAAATAACTTGCTACTGTTTGGTCTCCAACTTGTAGTGTTTGGGATTCCAGACATAAAACCTCTCTCTCAAGTAGTCTAGACTTGGTCTTATTTATGGTATTGCTAGCACTTTTAGCTGTGTTATCTTTTTGGCATGTTTGGAATGATTTTCTAAACAGCTAAGGGGGTTTAGTTACATGTGGAAGTTAATTATGCTTTTTATGAGGTTAAAAAGTAGAAGCCTTTCGCATAAGATACAAGGAAGAGGAGAAGAATGTCAATAGAGGGTAGACTAAGAGAGGTAAAGATGAGCATATTTTAGAAGCTTTGAAGTTTTCTTAGCTGTCCAAAACTTTGCAAGTCAAGTTAAAAGAAAGGAGCTGATAACCTTTATCTTATAGTTGTTTAGTTATGGCTATTGTTACAGTGAAATGTGGACTAGTACAGCTCAGGGACTTTTTGTATCTGTGCTGTTCTTCAAATTTTTGTGTAACAAAATTAAGAAGCTGTGTTGTTTTATTTTGTTAACCTTGTGACGCTAACTGGCTCTCTTGCATTAAAGCAACAAGACCTGCATTGGCGGGATAACAGGTTTAATATTTCATATCTTCCCCCTCCTACCCTCCCCAAATGTCTTATAAGTTAATAAAACAAATTGCATAAATATGTGAGGTTCACTTGTAGGGATTTCTCCTGCTGAAGCCTCAAGTGGATTCAGAATGAGTGTAGCAAAATTTTTCTGAACACCTTCCTGTGGTTTCCAGCAGTTTCAGAGTGATTTAAACACACTTAGGGAAGGCTAAAGTTTTAGGTTTTTTTTCTCTTTGACTACAGTTCAGTTTTCTTTTCTTGTATCACTAAGTAGTATTTAATGTTAATAATAACGTGGATAAATGACAGAATGCTTTAGCCTCCTATCTGATGAAATAATGAAATAAAATAATATAGATCTGTTACTATGAACAGCGTAACAGGAATTGTAATGCTTTTTTTTAGCTGCCAGCCCCTTTTTTTTGCCAGTACTTGACAACATATTGATAGGTAGTATTATTTCTCGTTTGAAGATGTCATTCTAAAAATAGTTTAAATGATACTTCTCTATTTCCATGAATTTCTTATTGAGATCTGATCTGCTACTTTATGTGAATTCAATTGATTATTTCCAGGTACATCCACTTAATTTATTATTCACTAAAATGTTTATTGTAGTGTATTAGATAAATCTTGTGTTAAACGAAATCTGCAAATCCATTTTTGCTTGGAGCTTTTGAAAACTTATTAGAAGTTACATGTAGTGTTGAATAATAGTGGACATGTGGTTACCCTTTGCATTGTAGAGAAATCTGTATAATCCAAGCTATGAATTTGTGTTGTACTGGTCTGGTAAACACCACACTGGGCAATGATGCAGAAAGTGTGCTGACTGCGACTGAATGCTTTTGTGCAGATTTGCTAGCAGTATTTTCTGTATATGTTGTTTTGAATATGCAGGTGAATAGTGTAAATTGACTTGAAATGTGATCTTTGCTGTTAATACCAGGAGGATAACTGGGGAATAGATGAGGAGGAGTACTGAAAGTGAAGTCAGTGCTGGGCAATACAATACTGTGTAGATTTTTATTTTTTTTTATTCCTGTAAGGTATTCAAATTCAATGTCAGATAATTAGCAGTTTATACATTTTTTTCCACTTCAAATATCAAGCTGGTTAGGAGAGAATGCTTGAAGTCTGGATTATTACAAAAATATCTGTCTGGTGAAAGCATGTTCTAGGTTACATCAGAAGAGGAAGAGCACAGGACATGGCCCTTACTATTATCTGCAGTTTGTACAGTGCTGTCCCTAAGCACTGGTTGTTTGCCTTTGTTTTCCAATAAGCTTTGTGGAAGTTGTGTCTTGGTACCTGTAATTTTTTTAGAAGTTTCTCAGTATTTCAGCATACTCATTTTCTAATCACTTACTTTAAAGTCTAAAGCTTTTTTAAAAAAATTAACTGGACATACAAGAAGTACCCAGTTTTATGTATCAAGCCAGGTATTTAATTTCAGTGATCATAGAACATGGTGTATTGAAAACATCTTCTGAGTATTTGTGTCCAACTGACAGGGAATCAGTATTTGAGAACCTATAAAACCTGCAAAGGCCTAAAACCAGAATATCTGCTGCTGTTACATACACAGGAAACCACGTCACAAAACCAACCCTATTTTCTTCCCAAGCACAAGAGTCTATATGTAGGTGCTGAGTTTGGGAGAGTGCATTGTTACAGTCAACTTTGAAATTTAGATTTAAAATGATAGGAAAGCCAACTTCTGTACTAGCCAAGCTTAAAAGGAGCATTCACCATTTAACAATCTAATAGATTTGCAGCTGAATGTGAGAAAAGCAGCACAGGAGTCCGTAGCTAAAAATGACTCTTTTCACCTTTATTTGCCTTACAGACATGTTGTTTAAAAAGTGAATAGTTAGAGAGCAAGTCTGAAAGTCGGTGTTCTGAGTCTTGTTAGCAATGAGTACATTGATGGATGAGAATGGCACTATACGGATAGGCAAAGTGGTAATTAATTCCAAGCTTAATTCAATACTGTGATAGGGATGAGAAGAAAACTCAAGGAGATTAAATGAACTTCTTGACACCAAAACCAAAAGACTGAAAATAAAAAACTTCATGTATGTTTAAGGGTTTGGGGCTTTTTTTTGTTAATATTCAAAGCTGGATAACACCATAATAATGTAGCCTAAAGCTAACCAACAACATTTGACAGCAGTGCCAGGCAGAAAAGAGGTCTTTCTTTCAGCCTTTCATGCTACAGAAGAAGTGGTTTACATACCCAGTGTGACAGTCTGAAATTATCTGACAGTGCAGTTTTTTTCTGCACTCAGTGAACTAAGAGCTTGCTATGAAAAAGTGGTAGAATCAGTGAACTAAGGGTTTTCTAGATATTATTTCTGTTTTGTGTAGATATGAGCTGAAAACTCTAAAGGGAATTTCACCACAGTAAAAACATGTTGAAGGCTTGTTGGCTTTAGAGCACACACTTATATCAAGAAAAGCTGGCAGACCCTGTCTGTACCATTAGTTGAAGATCAGAACTGGGGCACAGCTCTTTGTAAGGGTCGATAGCCAGCATCATGCCTTGGACCACAGGGACACCTGGAGCAGAAGCACCCCATGTGCCATGACTGTTGTGGGCAGCCCACAACAGTCTTCTGGGGGTTGCCTGTAATGGGGCAGGCACATCACATAAAGTGCCTTGCAAAGCCCTCACATGTGTGATGAGATTGTGGTTATCTATCCAGGGTAACCATCCATCCTCAGCAATGCTCTGGGGGTGTTTGTGTCTCAGGCATTCAGGAGGGGTGACCAAGTACAAATCTTCTGAGGTGATGCTACACACTTAAGGGAAATGAGCATTTTTGTCAATCGATGCTACATAAATGGCATGAAAAGCAGTGACCACTGCTTAATTTCCTCTGCTTAAATAAGTTCAACTGAAGTTCCCTCAAGGGCAACGGTATTGTGCCTGACTAATTTAGAGGCAATTTGTTCAGATGCTTAGCGTTACTGCAGTGTAACCCTGAAAATAACATGCTTTAAGCTTGTTTATACCTTAAACAAGACCATATTGTAATTATGATTTTCAAGCTATGGAGCAACCACTGCTTGCTGAAAGCTGTGTGTCCTGTTAGCAGAAGATCTAAAGTCAGAGCTAGAGAAATCCCATACTCTGGACAACCCACTCTCAACCCCTTTTCTTGAAAGAATTAGGAAGGCAATAATTTCCTCCAAAACGAAACTTACAAAGACCTGCTAGACTATGGTAGAATTTTCACTTAAAAGCACATTATGACATTATCTGCTCTATTCTTGACATATGGCCAAAGAGCATCTTTGACCACTTGTTCAAGTCACCAGTGCTGGTCACCTTAGTTTGGAATCACAGTCCTTTATGAGCAACTGAAGACTGTATCTCTGAAATGGATCTGCCTGAGGAATAAATAACTCACAAACAACAATTTGATGGTATTTCCCTGGCTGGTACATTCATTGCTGTGTCTGTCCAAATAGCATGGTGGTAACTAGCTCTCAGGACTTGGCATACCTCTTTGATTTGAGGTATAGGCAATTCTATGATTCTATGATTCTGTAGTTAATTTGAGAGCTGGAGCATCCATTTTGTCTGATGACAGCTTTAGGAGATGTGCCATTGAACGTACCCACATGGAAGATGATAGAGATGTATGGTGGGTGATGAGAGAAGATGGTGGGTACGTCTAAGAGTGATGCCCCCCCGCACACTCCTGTCACTTCCTCCTTCTGGGACTCTCAGTGTGCACTGAGTCCACAGCTGAGCACAGCTCTGGGCAATTTTGTCCCAAAAGTTATGCTCCTGTATCTGAAAATTTTATCTGAATATACTAAGGATTGAAATAGGAAATAGCTGCCTGTACGAACGTGATTATTGCTCAACAATTGTTCTGTAATACTTAATGTGTGGCAGTTAATAGCAAAACTAACTCCTGTTTTGGATCTGAATCTTGAAATGAAACTTTCAGTGCAAGATTGTTTTGAGGGAGCAACAGTCAGTCAAGTGCTTCAAAAGCATGACCTCTTTTTTTTCTTTAAAATTATTTCAAGGTTTGGTATTTATGCATAATTTAATTTTTAGCTACACACAGGCATTGATGGAGTAGTTCTGATAATTAAAATGGGAATCCTGAGTCTGTTCACAAATCCATGTTAGGAAAAAGTTACAGAAATTATGTTTTGGCAGCCCAGCTTAACAACTGAGAGAAAATGGGAAGATAAACTAATGAAGTTGTTCTAACGTAAGCTTGTGAAATAAGAAAATGAAATTCAAAAACTGTGGAAAGACTTCAGGCAATAACTTGCCTGATCCCTTAGTCCCAGCTTTTTTTTCCAGTGCTCTGAAGGAAGTAAACAAATTAATTTTACACCCATCTATTCCTGCCATACCTCTGGCACTACATGTGTACATATATACATATTTATAAATGTTTACTCTGACTAGCAAGTTTTGCAGTTCCTCTTGTTTGTGTGATCCCTCCATACGGGACTCATACTAAATTTTTCTTTCCCATGCTGCTCTTCTCCAGAAAACCATGAGAGACACTTGAATTGCCTAAGACAAAAGCAGCCCAAGATGACCCAGTAAGAAATAATCATCACAAAAGGAAAATGGGTTCCTCTTTGAGTACACAAAAATCTTTTATTGACAGTAGAGGTGTGTAAGTGAATTATTGCTGCTGGCTGTAGAGCTGGCTGTGTGATCCAGGGTAAATATGTTAAATATGTTGAAGTGTTTTCTGTTTTGAACAAATCTTAAGCCAAGCTGAAAAGACTCTGGTGGAGGAAAGCATTCTCTGTGCAATTTTAATCTCCTTTTGCTCAACATGAGTGGAAGAGGTAAGACTTTTTTATCTGGATAAAACTTCCTTCCACATTGCCAAAGAGAAGTACTTGATTTCTATTATGTTTTGCAATCATTTAGATGAGGAGCTTTTGGTAACTGGTAATATTTGATCATGAGCATAATTTGAAATAGTTTTCTTACATAACACATCCATTTTTATACACAGTTTAAGAGGTAATTCATATAAAACTGAACCTTGTTATACACAGGAACATTTCTCAGACATCTGGTTTTAATGCTTGTTTATTGAATTGTTTCATTAAATGCAAGGTGCTTTAAAAGTTATCTTTCTCCCTACGATTCATATCTCTTCTCTTGATTATTTTTTTTTTTCAGAGTTCCAGGGCCAGACAGGTTTCCCTAAATTTCTTTGTAACATAGTTACAGAGTTACATGTACATCAAGTTAGTGTAGTATGTCTGAATAGTGTTCTCTGCGTTATAATAACATACAGAAATTATGGTGATTAAAGCTTATCAGTGCTTGGGACCATAAGTTAAATTGCTTCTCAAAACCTATTTGTTTCCCCTTGTTCTTTCAATGTATCACTCAAGATATTCAGACCTGCATTTTCATTCTTAACTTTTAAAATATTTTTTTAGTAAAACTTTAACTCTGAATTTTCTTGCAATATGCCTCCTATAAAGATAATTGCAGCATCCTATCATTCTGTTTTTTTCCTTGAGTATGTGTTCCCATTTTTATCAGTATCATAGAATGGTTTGGGTTGGAAGGGACCTTCAAAGATCATCTAGGTCCAACTCCCCTGCAATGCTCAGGGACACTTTCCACTAGGTCAAGTTGCTCTCAAGGCCCCATCCAACCTGACCTCAAATGCTTCCAGGGATGAGGCATCCACAGCTTCTCTGGGCAACCTCAGTGTCTCACTCCCATCGTAAAAAAATTCTTCCTTATATGTAATTTAAACCTACCCTCTATCAGTTTAAAACTATTACCCCTTGTTTGGTGACTAGATGCTCTAGCAAAAAGTCTCTCTTCATCTTTCTTTTAAGACCCCTTTGAGTACTGGAAGTCTGCAAAAAGGTCTCCCTGGAGCTTTCTCTTCTCTGGGCTGAACAATCCCAACTCTCTTATCGTGTCCTGATAGGAGAAGTCCTCCAGCCCTCTGATAATCTTCACGGCCCTCCTCCGGCCCCGCTCCAACAGGTCCATATCGTTCCTGTGCTGAGGACTCCAGAGCTGGACACAGTACTCCAGGTGGGGTCTCACCAGAGTGGAGTGGAGGAGCAGAATCACCTCCCTCGACCTGCTGGCCACTCTTCTTTTGATGCGGCCTGGGATGCAGTTGGCTTTCTGGGCTGCAAGCACCCATTGCCAGCTCACGTCCAGCATTTAATCCACCAATGCCCCCCGGGTCCTTCTCTTTTATCCTAGTATAGTTTTGGTGGGAATTCTCTTAATTTTATTTAGTACTTAGAAATCCAAATATCATTTTGGCATATTTCTAATACTTGTAAGGACAGAATGCATTTCCTAATCTTCCCTATTTTTCTTTCAGTTTCCCTTGCAGGCATGTGAACATGATTACAGTTCCCACCTCTGTCCTTAACCTGTGCAGCTAAAATGTTACAGATGTGCAATAGCTGGTTCTAAAAAGAAAGGCCCTGTAATGAAAGTCACGTGTTATTCTGCTTGAAAACCTGTCAGTCTGTATTACTTTCAGGGAAAATTTGCTTAATTTTCTGAAAAGCAATGTATGGCCTTAATCCTTTAGGAAAGACAAGTGCTAAGTGAGAACAGTGAAAATGGTCATTTAACTGTGGCAGGTGACAGCTTCAATGGCGTTGACTACATCCCAGTGCTGTAAGAATGTCAAGGAAAATTTGATTCTATTTTATGATTTTCCCCTGTTTAGAATGATGTACCTGCATGTGGAGTCCCATTTCCAAAAAGAGACATTCCTCGCTAATGCAAGACAAGATGGAGGTTGCGTGAGGCTTAATTCATTTAACATTTAGCTAGGAAACTTTCAGATCCTTGCGGTGTCATGTAAACATTTAATAGTTTTGTAATTTTTTGTTAAAAAAAATAATTGAATCTACATCAGAGTTCTAGAAGCTTTAAATAGAAAAATGTTATCTGTTGAGGTCATTTAGAAGAATGAAACAATTCAGTGGATAGTACTACACCTTTCAAAGGAACTGGTTTTTTTTTCATTTATAATCAGAATGTATTTTTGGATTGGTTCTGTGTATTTTTGTAAGTACTTCTTATTCTGGTGGTTTTTTTCTTAAGATTCCTGTTTATGTGTAAAGCACAGCTTGACTGTGGAAACACAGGCAGTGACTCCTGAAGTACAACATTCACAGATTCCCCTTTATAGTTTTGATAAGAAGGTGCTGGTTCAGGGAATGTGCCTCTCCTGTCTTGCAAGAACACCTTTTTTTGTTTGTCAGCCATGGGAAACAAGTGCTTTCAGCCCTTTCACGCTTGCTTGAGTAGCATATGTAGATTGGGAACCTGTTTTTCGGTGGTAAAATTATGGAAATTTGTAACTCTGCTGACAAATTATTTGCGTAGCCTAGAATGAAATTCTAACAGTAACTCAAAATAGCAATTAAAGCACCTCCTTGTGTTAACTACAACAACTGGCACAAGACAGCTGTAAGGAAGTGTACTTTGTCAATATGCATATAATAAGGAAATTTTACAAAGTGTCCTTTGGATAACGTCATTATTTGTTTCAAATACATTGAGCTTTGCAAACGTTACCTGGTGGTAAAGATGACTAGTTACAGCACATTCCAGGAAGTGCAGCTGTTTGCCCTCTTGCAAAATAATGAATATATTTGTTGTAGAGACTGTGCAAGGAGACGAATCCCCTGGTGACTGATACTGCTTTCCTTAGCGGGGAACTTGAAGTCAGGAATCTGAACTGTTAAGAAACTGCTTCAGCCGATGCGTGTTAAAACCAGCATAGGCTTTTCCAGTCATAGACTGAAACCAACTCTCACGCTGCAGTCATCTGCCACTTTGACTCAGATTCTTCTCTTCCATTGTTTTTCATATAGGAACTGTAAAAAATGTCGCTTCTCAAGCTTCTTTCATGAAAGAAACTAAATTTATAGTATTTGAAGCCTGTTAAAATAATTTCTGACATGTCAGAAGTATAAAAGTGTCTATGACTTTACTAAACGTTGATTTATTTTTATTTAGTAGGAAGATAAATTTAAAGAAATTTAACTGAAAAGGTGATATTAATAATATCAAGTTAATCAGAATCAAACTAATTATGGGCAATTTTGCTAGTTCCACTGGCTGTGCAATTTTTAAAAAATAATATTATGTCTTTGGAAATAAAAGTCAATACTGTTCTTTGAATAATATTGAATACTATCTACTTCAGTTCATAGAAAATCTGTTCTACCATTTTATCACTAATCATCTTGGGATTCATGCTAAATATTTTTGCTAATGTTTATGCTGTTAGCTTGAAATCAGGTGACACCAGAATTTTTGCCTTTAATAATTAAAACACCCCCTAATTCTTTTTGATAAGTTTTATAAGAAAGAGGGGTTTTTCTTTTGTCCTGGTCCTGTTCATACCAATTTCATGAAGCTGGTGGTGGCCGTATTGTAGGAAGAGGCAACTGGAGGACGCCTATCTTCTCAACCACTGGCTCCAGGTTCCTCTGTAGCCAGCAACGGTGTCTCATGATGCGGCCAAACCTCATTTTAACTCTGCACAGGTGCTAGTCCCCTCTACAGAGACAGGTGGAGGATTGATCTAGTACTGGAGGCTTCTGATGTTTAACGTTTTACTTGTTTTTTGTGGCTGGTCTGTTCTAATATGTTTGCATACTGGCCTATGAGCTGAAATAATTCTTTCCTTTAGATGCTGTTCAGCTCTCGGATGTTTTTACAGACTGAGGTCTTCTGTAATGAGCTTGCTTGTTGAAAGAGTAATGCCAAACTCCTCTGCCTGCTGCTGCAGGATGGGCACTCCCTCCCTTCCGCTGCCATGCTCCTCCTTTGTGTTTCTTCTGGTTTCAGTTCTGCTCTCCTGAACAGCGTAGGTACGTACATACTTTTGTTTACATACATACATATACATCTGTCATAAATAGCAGAGTTCTGTCTCTGCTGGAATCACTTCTCATGATTTTTTCTTTTCTCTTCTTAGTGGAGAGAGACTGGTGGGCTCCTCTGCTAAGGATTTCATGGTTCCACAGGCACAGATACATGTTGGTGTTAACTGTCGTTGTATTGCAGCAGCATTTCTGGTACAGCTTGGGAAGCTAATCATCGACATGCAGGCTTATCTGGCTGCATTACCATCCAATGTTATGGACATTATTAGCAAACATATGGCAAGACATGTTTTCCTTTGTGCTCAGCTGTGAAAGCTGCTCTGAGCAGTGTGTGTTTGATGGTGTAGCAGATGCTTTTGGAACTCAAGGGCATATGGGGCTGTGAGGTCCTGGGTGGCTTCAGCCCTGGTGTGTGCTCAAAGCTGTGAAGTCCTGACTGAAGCAAAAAGAGATGTGGCACATTTGGCCTCTTCACTTTCTGCATGTGAGAAACAGTACGGGCCCCTTTGTTAGCAAATGTTGCCAGGATTCACCCATTTGAGACCATTGCAAGAATGGTGGAAAATCTATGGGCAGATGAAGTTATCCTTGTTTCAAGCAAAGAAAATTGAACAGTATTTGTTCTGAGCATGTGCTGCTGAGGTTGCTGCTCCTCTAGAGTTGGCTTGAGGGTGAAGAAGGCCCAGCTTAATAAGATAAATACCCAGTCTGCAGGGGAGAAGCTGAGTGACTTTTTTTTATATTGAAAAATACATTTCAAACATCAGTAGGTGTCGGGATTGTGTGTATGTGAACCTCAAAGGAAGCCTGTGGGCTGAGCATTATGCTGGTGTGATCCTAGGCTGTTGTGGGGTTTTGGTGTCATATTCTTGTCCACCTCCACCAGGAGAACAGGGTGCTCTGCAACGGAAGAAGTGTTTGCTGAAATGAATGGGATCAGTCACCGATGCTGAGAAGGCAGGTATGATGCAATGACAGCCAAGCTAGGGATGTTGTCGTGGCAGGCCTAAATTTGGGTCTTCAGATGGTCAGAATGCTGGCAGATTGGGTGCAGGGTAAGTAGATGAATAGAAATGCGATGCACCTAGGAGAAGCTGATGAGGGCTGGTAATGTCCTTTACTTGCCAAGCACGCTTTATGCCTGGGTGAACATAATGGAAACTTATGCAGGAGGCCCTGTGTAATCAAGCAGTGAAGGATTAGGCATGATAGACACAGCTAGAGCACTGGACTGGTAGCTGTGGTCAGGGGCTGAATAACTGAAGGAAATACTGTAATATGAGCTAATAAGCCTCAGAACAGAAAAGAGATAACTGGAACTATTTTTTGGCCTGTGTGGTCTCTAATTGGTTAAAGGGATTATGATACTCACCATTGGTTACATGATAAGAGACAAGGCATCCTTAAGCCCACACGGTTCATGCCTTTTGTGAGTTTCTGTAGAAGAGCTGAAGCTGTGGTTTATTATTTAATCACATACCAAGTGTCTGTGTCATCCTTTGTATGCAGATAAGAGTCTGTAAATCCCACCATTGTTGTCTTATCTTTTTCAAAGCAGTAACAGATTGTTTGATTTGTCATGATCTTGTGGCACAGGACCTTTCCCTTTTGTTTCCAGTTGATGATATCCTCCCTTTGCTGAAGGATTCAAGCGAGTAAGCACTAATTTCACACACATCTTTGGCTGCCAAAAATGTCATTCAGTCCTGCTCCCATGCTTGTATTATTTCCTTCATTGTGTCAGCAGAAACATTCATGTTCATCAGACTGGGGAACTCGATCACGAGATCAGTTAAACTTCCTCCCCCCCCCGCCACCCCACCAGCATTTTTTTTCTGTGACTCAGTTCTGTAATCCGGAGTGCTGTACAGCTAAACAGATGCTTATGCTACCACAGGGAGCTCTCAGGCTGGGGTGGGAGGAGAAGACAGAGTTGGTGTAACATGGCTGAGGGTTGGGAGTTGTGCAACAGCTTCATTTGGAGGCAATGCTTAAAAGTTTGTGTTCGTAAAATTCTCTCAGCCTTACTTCACACTTAGAAATACTCATCTGTACCCCATTCCACTGAAACTAGTCCTGCTCAGATTTGTTCACTTTTTGCTGTGTCCTTAATCTTTCTGTGTTAAGGATGCCTCTCAGCTTTGTGGGAGGCATCTCACGAACTCTCGCATTCTTTTGAGCCAAGTTTTATTGCTGAAGTTTTGAGTAAATGTGTTGCAAGCTTTAGCTTTACCTTAACTGTAGAAGAAACCTTCTTTAGTCTGATACTTACTCTTCTGCTACTCCCTGTTACCATTTTTCCTTTAGCAAGTCCACTGTCCAACTGCACATGAATAGTCATCTATCATTCACTAATAGCTTTCCATTTAGTAAATCTAGATCAGGAAAGATAGTAGGTTATTTTCACATGACCTGCTTTTGAGATAACCATTTCTGAATTAACATTTCTTTAAAAAGCTTTCCATAACCTGGAATGTTGCTGTAAACTAACAGGCTTTTAATTGGTCAGGTCACTTTTTTCCTCTTTCCATTCCCCTTTGTTTTTTGCTGTTTTGCAGTTTTCCTAAATCACAGATGCAATTTATTCAGCCTTAAATCAATATAATCAACATCTCTATATAAGATTTATTTAGGAAATTTTGTACAGTGTGTATTTTTAGGAAAGGTGTTTAATTCTCTTTAAGCCAGTTTTTAAAGTATACTTTTTTGTTGGAGCATTGAGTATTTAACTCCAGCTTGGCTTTTGTTCTCAAGTGTAGACTTGCATACCAGAAAAAGCTGTCTTTAAGTAACTTATGATCCATAATGTGTATATTGTGCCACTGTAGTGTTTGGCATTTATTAGTGCAATTTGCCACAGTAAAGTGAGAGATTTACCTTGGAATGCTGGGAAATTTGACCCAGGAGTATCTAAGTACAAAAAAGAAAATAAAAGATGCCAGACACTGAGATTTTTTCATTAATCTTAGCCTTTCTTTAGCTACGTCCAGTGATTCTTGTAGTTAGCTGTTATGAATATCTGCCTTCTCGGTGGCAGCATTGGCAGGGTTGCATTCCAGGATGTACATGAGAAGGAAGGGCTGATGTAGCATCTGCAATCCACATGTGTGTGTATTGTGTTTTAGATAAAACCTTTGCCATATAAACATCTCAGTAAATAAACGTGTAGTTGACATACATATGCATATCAAAATATTCTTACCGTTATACTAGTAACCATGCAGACTTCTAAAAATACGTTTCTTTAGCAGTTGTTTAATTGTTTCAGTATGGCTTTTCAATACAAATGTCAAGTCAGTGCATGTGAAGGAAGCCCAGGGATTTTTTAAAACATTTTAAGTATTAACTAAAGGAGGAAAACTGGTAATATTTAATCCTGATCTGCAGTCTCTTTTTCTAAAATATATGAAAAAGTTAAAATGATATTATTTCTTAAACTGGTTAGACTGAATCATAAGTTATTTGCTGCAGTTCTCTGGTTCTCTAAAAGCTGTAACACAGAAGATCACCTTAGTTGTGACAGAGATTCTTGAAGAAATCAAGAGAATATACAGAAGCCAAGATGCTGTGACTTGCTTCCCTATTTCAGTTGTATTTTATTATCTGCTGAACCAGAGTGGTGAATGTTTGGTAGATATAGATGTGTGATTTATTGCTTAGGATTTTTTCCAACTTCTTCAAGATACAGCTTGTCTCTTGAAGCTCCATTGTTTAGGGATTTGTAGTATGTCTTTATTGAGCAGGCTAAAACATTTACTGATGGTAGTTAAAAAAAAAGAAGGGGACTGCATACACTGTAGTAGCTAGCAGTGAATATCTAGGTCTTGTAATCTGTAATGAAACTCAAAAATTAATGTTTCCTAACCTGGTATCCTTGGCTAGAAAAGAAAGTAGAAAGTATCTAATGTAGTTGGTGGGATACAGAGCAAAGAGTGGGATTAACATACATACCTTTTCATGGTCCTCCATAGACTCACACTGCTGGTTTCCTCATCTACCACCACTCACATAAAATCAAAAAATACATGCCATAACAGGAATTATTTTGGGTGATTAAAAGACTCTGAGGTTTTTGAGGTGTTTTCCTGTGGATTTTTTCTTCCTAATTATTAAGAACAATTATCTAGTAGTACACAATACTGTGCTGAAGAATTTCTCCCTTTTTTACATAAGTTTAGTTTGTCTTAACAATCTTGGTATGTCCTGCCCCAAACTTACTTGTCAAAAATATTAAGGAGAACAAATGCCCTAGAAAGAGACCAGGTGCTGGAAAGTGGTCGAGATCTCTGTTGGATGAATTTTGGCTTAGAAAGCCAAGCCCTGCAAAGCTGATCTGTAGCAGCTGAAGTGGATGAATTTGGTAGTAAGAAAATAAGTTCCTACTAAGGAGCTTTTCAGGTTCTTCTTCTTGGGGTGGGGTGATGCTTGCCAGCATGTAAGTTGCCAGCTAGTCACTTGCGCGCTCCCCCGAACTGGTAGGGGAGAGGATCAGAAGGACAAAAATGAGGAAAAGAAACCTCATGGGTCAAGATAAAGACGGTTTAGTAGGTGAAGGAGGGGGAGAAACAAATAAGGCAAAAGCAATCATTTACCACCAACAGACCAAAGCTCAGCCAGTGCCAGAACAATGGCTACTTTGGAAAAACTCCCCCTGCCCCAGTTTTAATGCTGATCACTGCATTACATGGTAAGGAAAATACATTTGATCAGCTGGGGTCAGCTATCTCAGCTGTGTCACCACTGGACCTCTTGCCCACTCCCAACCTTCGCATAGGAAAGGGGGGGCAGAGTGAGAGACTGAGGAGGCCTTGGCCACCCAGCAATAGCCAAAACATCAGTGTTGTCAACACTGTTTTGATCACAAATCCAAAACACTGTAAGGGCTACTATGAAGAAAGTTAACTCCATCCCAGCCAGACCCAGTACACACCTATTGTAGGACTGAAACTTTAGATTTCAAGAGGGCTAACTTTGTCCTTTTCAAGAAGCTGCTAGGTGAAATCCCATGGGCTAGGGCTCTGGAAGGTAAGGGGGCTCAAGAGAGCTGGGCAATATTGAAACATTGCTTTCTCCAAGCTCAGGATCAGTGCATTCCCAAGAACAAGAAATTGAGCACGGGAAGCATGAGACCTGTGTGAAACTGAAGTGGAAGCAGGAAGTTTACACCGAGTGGAAGAAGGGACTGACCACTTGGGAGGATTACAGGGATGCTGTTGGACTATGTAGGGAAGAAACAAGGAAAGCCAAGGCCTCCTTGGAATTAAAATTGGCAAGATATGTCAAAGTCAACAAGAAGAGGTTTTTCAATTATATTGGAGGCAAAAGGAAAACTAAAGAAAATGTGGGCCCGCTATTGAATGAGTTGGGCGCCATGGTAACAGAGAATGCAGGGAAGGCTGAGTTGCTGAATGCCTTCTTTGCCTCAGTCTTTACTGCTCAGGCCAACCTCCAGGAGCCATGGACTTTGGAGGAAAAAGAGGAAGTCTGGACAAAGGAAGATCTTCCCTTGGTGGAGGAGGACCAAGTTAGAGATGAGTTAAGAAGGCTGGACATCCACAAGTCCATGGTTCTGGGTGGGATACACCTGAGAGTGCTGAGGGAGCTGGCAGAAGTCATTGCAGGACCACTCTCCGTCATCTTTGAGAGGTCCTGGAGAACAGGTGAGGTGCCCGAGGACTGGAGAAAAGCCAATGTCATCCCAGTCTTCAAAAAGGGCAAGAAGGAGGACCTGGGAAATTACAGACCGGTCAGCCTCACCTCCATCCCTGGAAAGAACATGGAACGGCTCATCCTGGCTGCCATCTCAGAGCATATGGAGGAAAGAAAGCTATCAGAAGTAGTCAAAATGGATTTACCAAGGGGAAATCGTGTCAGACTAACCTGATAGCTTTCTATGATGGCATGACTGGTTGGATAGATGAGAAGAGGGCGGTGGATGTTGTCTACCTTGACTTCAGCAAAGCTTTTGACACCATCTCCCACAGCATCCTCATAGCTAAGCTTAGGAAGTTTGGGTTAGATGAATGGGCAGTGAAGTGGATTGAAAACTGGCTGAAAGACAGCTCAGAGGGTTGTGATTAGGGGCACAGAATCCAGCTGGAAGTCTGTAACAAGTGGTGTTCCCCAGGGGTCAATACTAGGTCCAGTCTTCTTCAAAGTATTCATCAATGACCTGGACGAAGGGATGGAATGTACCCTCAGCAAGTTTGCTGATGACACAAATCTAGGAGAGGTGGCTGACACTCTAGAAGGCTGTGCCGCCATACAGCGAGATCTGGACAGGCTGGAGAGTTGGGCCGAGAGAAACCTAATGAAATTTAACAAGTGCAAGTGTAGGGTGCTGCACCTGGGGAGAAATAACCCCATGCACCAGTACAGGTTGGGGGCTGACCCGCTGGAGAGCAGCTCTGAGGAGAAAGACCTGGGAGTCCTGGTGGACAACAGGATGACCATGAGCCAGCAATGTGCCCTTGTGGCCAAGAAGGCAAATGGCATCCTGGGGTGCATCAAGAAGACCGTGGCCAGCAGGTCGAGGGAGGTTATCCTGCCCCTCTACTCTGCCCTGGTGAGACTCCATCTGGAATACTGTGTCCAGTTCTGGGGCCCCCAGTTCAAGAAGAACAGGGAACTGCTGGAGAGAAAAGGGCGACACAGATGATTAAGGGCCTGGAGCATCTCTCCTACGAGGAGAGGCTGAGGGACTTGGGTCTTTTTAGTCTTGAGAAGAGAAGACTTAGGGAGAATCTAAGCAATGCTTACAAATACTTAAAGGGAGGGTGCCAAGAGGACGGGGCTGGTCTTTATTCAGTGGTGCCTAGTAACAGGACAAGAGGAAATTGGCACAAAATTGAGTATAAGAAGTTCCACCTAGATGTGAGGAGGAACTTCTTTACTGTGAGAGTGGTAGAGCACTGGAACAAGCTGCCCAGAGAGGTGGTGGAGTCTGTTTCTTTGGAACATTCAAAACCCACCTGGACAAGTTCCTGTGCAACTTGCTGTAGGTAGACCTACTCTGGTGGGGGGGTTGGACTAGATGATCTCCAGAGGTCCCTTCCAACCCCATATGATTCTATGACTCACCTGTCAGGCAGCATTACACAGTAATCTTACAGTAATCTTTACAGTACAGTAAATCGTAATAGGTTTATTAACTTTGCTCTGAAAATCCAAATGTTCTATAAATTCATGGTAAAGGCAGCACTGTGTCCATTTCTGACAGATAACATTTTAATTTTACTTCCCAAGTTAAGGATTAAATTCTAAAGCCCAAAGTGGACTTCTCTACAGTTTATTGTCGATTATCAGTTAATTCCCCATCAGCTCAAGCCTCCCATCTGAAATGTCATTAAATTAAAACAATGAAAACTGCTAAGAATGACGTGTTTAAATCCTCTTTCTAATCATTAGATTTTCTATTTCCTTGGTCTTTTGTTCATGGGTCTTGAGAATAAGTTTTGGAAATGTAAATCAAAGTTAGCTCCTTTTTTTTTTTTCTTTTTCTGATTACCGAGAAGCTGAATGTCTTTCTCTGGTTAAAATTCTTCCTCAAAATGTTCACTGTATTCCATATCTCTAAGTTTACTCATGTTTTCATAGAATCATAGAATTTTCTAGGTTGGAAGGGACCTTTAAGATCATCTAGTCCAACCATCAACTTAAGTGATAAAAAAACCAAAAAAAAGCCCCACATCGCTAAACCATGTCCCTAAGCACTATATCAACCCATCTTTCGAATACCTCAAGGGATGGTGCCTCAACCACTTCCTTGGGCAGCCCATTCCAATGCTTAATAACCCTTTCAGTGTAAAAAATTTTCCTAATATCCAATCTGAACCTCCCCTGGCGTAACTTGGGGACATTTCCTCTTGTCCTATCACCTGTGACTTGGGAGAAGAGACCAATCCCCATCTCTCTGCACCCGCCTTTCAGCTGGTTGTAGAGAGTGAGAAGGTCTCCCACACTATTTGATGAGTAACTCAACTTTCCAATATAGCATTCTGTTGAGGTCTTGAACTGGTTACCTTCCATTATATAAAACACCGTACTGTTTTGTAAACAGCAGCAACTGAAATTTGTTAAAATCATAAAGAAAAGCTAAAATTATTCTTGAGGTGTGGAACCCTAAATCTTCCCTTAGACTACAAAACCTTTGATTTAGACTGTCTCATAATTCAAAGAAAATGCAGAAATACAAGTGAAACAATTAACAGATTTGTGAATTGGACCCAAAGTCTGGTTATATCCTTGGAAACTCATATCCAATTGACAATACAAAACCTCCAGAAAATAGCTCTTATCCCTGTCTATTGTTGTGACGGATTTCCATAGATAGATTCAGTTGTAAGCAAACAAGCATGTGCCATCCTCCCAGCTGACAGGATGTGAGCCTGCTTTTACTCAAAAGCTTGAATTGACAAGCCCTGTGAGATGTGTCCTCCAATAGTACGGGCAGACTGTTTCACAAGCGGTTGGATGGTTTTTGTGATTAACAGTTGCTCTTTACGACAGGACTGCATAAACCAGCACAATTGGGTCTAAGGGGACATGGTTTTTGGAGTCTTCAGTCCCAGTCCCCAGAGCTAGCTGAAGGACCAATTGGTTTCATAAGAAATCTAATGGTTTACTTGCTGTCCACGAAAACATCTAGAAACTCATGGCAAACAGAAGCTTCCGGTTATGCAATGAAAATGTTTTGCTTGTCATTTTTAGCAACTGAAGATGTAATGGGAGCATCTGTGGTGCTTCTTCACTGCACTTGCAGGGTAGGGTGGTTGGGCATCTACGTATCTGTTCCCAGGGTTCTGAAAGCCCAGGAGATTTGTCAGTGAATTGGCCCAAAGCCCTTGGGACCCAGCATTATTTTGCAATGGTGTTTCTAAGAAATAGATCCAAGCAGAATAGATTCAGGTTTGTTTGTTACCCATCAAGAGAGGTTGTTGGAGTCTTTCAGAGGCATGTGCAAGATAAATGAGGTGAGGCTGTGGAGGTTCACAGGACTTACTCAGCAGTTAGGAGAGATAGGTAGATATAACAATTGCAGCAGAGTCCTCAGACAACCTGAGTTAATATATAACATCATGATAGTGTCTGGACCAGTTTTCTTTTTAAAGCAAAAAGCCAGACAAGAGCACAGTAGTTTTGGTAGTTTCCCCTCCCCCCTTTTTTTTTGTTTTTCTGACATAAATGAACAAAAGTAGATCTTTTGAATGCTTTACAAATTAATGTAACTTTTTTTCTAATTTCAGGTTCACTTTTACAATATAAACAGATAGCTCCTGTTTTTTAGGATCCTTAATTAAATTTAAAAAAAAGTAAATTAAAACAAATTATTACATGCTAGTCCTTAAAGACTGAAAATAAATTTGGTATAGTATTTTAATAGATAGTTCTACATAATTCCATAGAGGAGTAATATTTAAGAAACACAGATAGGTTGATACTGGGACTGGATCCAACAAACAATAAAAAAAACATTTATAACTTTAAAACGTGAAAAAGTTACACAGATGTTTATACAAGTAGTTCCCAGGTAAATGCTTTAAGTAATGCTGTCATAATTTTTACTGATTTATATGATGTTGTCCTGAGTTTATTAACTTCAACCTAATAAGTTACAGGATTGTTTTTTACAAATTTTAGGTTTTTACAAAATTTTATTTCGTAAGTTACAGATTTATGAACTCTTAAATGTGTTCCTGATTCTTCCTGTTTATATTTTTTTCTATTCCTATTTATTAACTTCAGTGCTTTCTCAAATTCTTTTGTGTTGTATGTGATTATCTTCAAGCTGCCTCTGCCTCTGATGGATCCTGAGCTGCGGATGGTTGGGAGGGTGGATGGTGGCAGCACTGCTGTGGATGTCTTGTGGTCTTCCTGCAATTGGCCACTGCTGAAGGTAGAGTTCTGAGACAAACAGACCTGTGGTCTTGTCTGGTGCAGCTGCCCTTTATGTTTGCAACTGATTACTTAAAGCAAGGAAAAATTTTAGATATATATATTTTTTTTTTAAAGTGTAAATTCACAGTGGCAAAAGCTGTGCATATGCTTCACTGGTAGCCTTAACTTTTCAGTCACCCTGCCAGACCTTCAAGTGTGAAGCAGTGCATGAAGTAGAGGTTTCTAGTGCTGTAAGCCATGAAGAACCTAGTGTTTTTTGAGGTTTAAAGGTAGGGTAAGGGAAGTCTGCCTCCTGGCAGGTTTTTCTCCAGTGTCAGACAAATCCTGACTGGCGCGTACTTCTGTCTCTTTTACTGTCGTGGGGAGAACAATAAAATAAAAATGTACCTTATGAGAAGATTCTCCAGTTACTTCCAGGGCACGTAAGATTAACTCAGATAGCGCAGCACCCTGACTTGTCCCATCTCACAAACTGTATCTTCTTACAAATCCTGGCAGTCCTGGTGGTAGAAAAGAACTGAGAAACTGAAAAAGTATGTGCAGCCAAAGGTCCCTGAGATTCTAACTAACCTCAGGATATTTGAAATTCCCCCTTCATGGCCAGCGGCAGCTTTGACTGCATTTACCATAAGATGGTGGAGTCCAGCATCCTAAGAAGACAGAGCAGAGCAAAAGGTACAACTATTGCCCTGTGTTTCTGAAGAGTAGACTTCAAACATCTTCAGCAATCTGCTCAGAATAATTCCATGGGATGTGGTGTTGGAGAGAAAAGTCCAGAACTGCTGGCTGATATTTGAGGATCACATCCTCCAAGCACAGGAAAGACCTATCTCAACAAGCAGAAAATCAGCAGAAGTGGCAGGAGGACTACATGGATATGGCAGGAGGACTACATGGATGAGCCAGGAGCTCCTGACTAAACTGAGGCATAAAAAATAAATGTACAAGATATGGAAGCATGGACAGGTGAACCAGGAGGAATACAGAGCTGCTGTCTGAGCATGCAGGGATAGTGTTAGTGAGGCCAAGGCTGACCTGGATTTTAATCTGGCAAGAGATGTGAAGGGCAACAAGAAAGGCTCCTACAGGTGTATAAGCAAAAGAAAGGCTAGGGAAAACATAAGCCCACTGCTGAATGGGACAGGGGAACTGCTGTCAAAGGAAAGACTGAGGTACTCTACGTTGCTTCAGACTTCAGGTTAGAGAGCACTTAAACACACTGGTGTACAAAAGTCCATGGCAAGTTGCACACACATGTGCTGAGGGAGCTGGCTGATGCCATTTTGACGCCAATCTCAGCTAGTCCTTTCATGGCAATTGAAAGAGATTCCTGAAGACTGGAAGAAAGCAAGTATCACTGGTGTCTGCCAGAAAGAAGGTCTAGGGAAATAGAGACAGGTCAGCATCACCTCAGTTCCTGGGAAGATGATGGAGAAAATCCTCCTGGAAAGCATTTCCAAACTCATGAAGGACAAGAAGGGAACTGGGAGCAGTCAGTATAAATTTACAGAGGGGAAATCATGCTTGTCCAACTGCCTTCTACAGTCAGGGGACCTGGTAGATGAGGGGAAAGCAGTGAATGATGTTTACTTAACTTTGGTATGGTGTTTGACGCTGTGTCAGTCTCCCATAACATCCTCCTAGAGAAACTGACAAAGTACTTCTTAGATGAGTGCATAGTGAGGAGGTATGAAAACTGTCTGAACAGACAAGGCCAGAGGGTTGTGGTCAGTGGGACAAAGTCCAGTTGGAGACAAGTCACTAGTGGTGTACCACAGGCATTGATACCAAGGCCGATACTGTTTAATCTCTTCATTAATGACCTGGATACTAGGACAGAGTGCACCCTCAGCAAGGTCACAGATGATACAAAACTGGGACGTTGTGCTGCCATTCAGCCTTGGACAGGCTGAAGGATTAGTCTGAGGAAGTCTCATAAAGTTTAACAAGGGTAAACAAGTCCTATATCTAGGAAGGAATAATCACATGTGCAAGTACGTGCTGATACCTGATGGAAAACTGGAAAACAGGCTGGAAAACAGCTCTGTAGAGAAAGACCTGTGGGTCCTGGTGTGCACACTATGCTGACTGTGAACCAGCAATGTGTCCCTTGTGGCCAAAGGGTAGCAGTCTTTGGGGCTGCATTAGTAAGAGACTTGCTAGCAAATCAAAGGAGTTAGTAATTTTTCCTCATCTCAGGACTGGAGAGAACACATCTGGAGTGTTGTGTCCACTTCTGGGCTCCCTAGTATAAGAAAGATATGGACTTGCTGGAACAAGTCCAACAAAGAACCACAAAAATGATTAAGGGCCTTTTCATGTCAGGAGAAGCTGAGAGAGCTGTTGAGCTTGAAGAGAAGCATTAGAAGAGTCTTACCAATGAAGAAGACAGACCCAGATTCTTCTCAGTAGTGCCAGTGACAGGACAATAATCCTTGGGCACAAATTGAAATGTATGAGAGGAACACACTTTTTTTACTCTGAAGTGGTCAAACAGTGGAATGGATTGCACAGAGAGGTTGCAGAGACACTCAAAACCAAACTGGATGAGGTCTTGGACAATCTGCTTTAGCAGTGAGTTTGGACTCAGTGATCTCAGCAGATCACTTCCAGCCGTAACAAATCTCTGATTCTGTGATTTTGGAGACTACTGCAGTAACAGTGGAACCAACCCTGACAAAATATTTTACTACAATTGAGCTTCAAATGTCATCAGACCTTTATCTTTCTCCTCCATCAAAGAGGATTGCTCTCATAAGTGGAGACTTTGGCCATTTGAGCATCACCATAAAATAAACTGCAAGCTCAAGAAAAACTCAGGTGTCCCTGGTGACATTTTCAAGCAGTGAACACTGCATTCAGAGTCATCATTTCTGGATGATCCTTGTTGACGTATGTCAGCCTTACTCTGTTTAGAAATAGTTTAAAAAATAAATTATTTTTTTAGTTTATTTGTACTCATACAACCTCAAGATGCTTCCTCTTATACAGGGACAAGAAAGGATGTAACCATGCTTTGTTTTCATCTGCTGCAGTACAGCGATATATTAAATAGTGTCCTCCCTGCCACCTCAGTCAAGGTGGTATACTCCTCCAGCGTCTTCAGCTACCATGAAAGATCTTAGGGTCTTTCCCAAAGTTGCTGAAATACATGGTGACAAGACTGAGGAATCTGACAAAGGCTCTGAGGTTTTCTCCGGGTATCTGATTGCTACTGAGATTGGAGTAGGCTACTGTCAGATGTCAGAAGCAATGAATATCTGTGTATTATACCTATAGGAAATTCTTGGAAAAGACACACTTCACAGGGTTTTACTGCTTTATTCCATGGCTGCTTCTTATCCATCTTGAACTGATTTCCCTTATAGCTGTTGACTATGAAAAATAACTGACAGGTTTATTCTGGTTTTTTTTTGGAAAAAATCTCTTTATGTGCTGGTGCTTTTGGTAAAACTTGTATTTCCAAGCTGCTCTACAGATTAGCACAGTAAATTGAAACTGTTTCTATCAGCATTAACAGTTTATATTCACTAGATTCAATTGCTTAAAATAGTTTCCTTTCCTCAAAGAAGTTAGCTGACTGATTTAGTCTTCCATAAGATCATCTTGCTTTGAATTTTCCCTACAAAAGGTGCTGGAGTCACAATAGCAAGAACTGAGAGGGCTTCTGTTGAGGAGTTCATCTTCATTTTCTTCACTGTCTCTCAAAGAAGCTAAAATGGAATTTAGCCTTCTCTAGAACCGCAAACTCTGCCTCTGTTATTTAACATTATGACCACTCATCTATATACTCAGAAAAGGAAGCAGTGCTGTTGCTGATAGAGACTGCCTTCCTGTGTTTACCTCCAACTATATCTCACCACCATATCTTTGAAGGCCTGCCAGAAGTGATGTGTTTTTCTTTTTCTTCTTCCTCTCTTCCACATTTGAACACAGACTGTATATTTTCCATTTCACTTACAATGGTACCATCATTAACATCACTTCTAATGTTTATGCCATCCTATCCATATTCCACTATAGTGGAATGTGTGATGTCATCAACTGACACAGTATCTCATACCACATTGTACATAAATTGGTGGCAAGGCTTCAGTGATCCCTGAAGATAGCTGTGATCATTCTGAGAATTTTAAATTCTTTCTGAATGTTGCAAGGCTAGACAAGTTTTTTGGGGAACTGTACATCCAGGTTCAGGTGACATGGAAGTTGCTGTCCTAAGCATGGTAGCACACTTGGATGGTCAAGGCACAGCATTTCTGTAGACTTCTGCACAGCAGTTCCCTGTGGTACAGAGGGATATCTAGTTTTCCCACTGAATCAACAGCTGCCATGCTTTAGTGTTGACAGTTAACAACCATAGTGTGTCACATAAACAGAAGTATGAGGTCTTTCTCCTGTGTAAGAAAGTCGCTGACTTTTGGGAGGTTATCTTACAAGATAACTCAGTTTGGTTAAACATCTGGGCTGATAGTGAGAGGCCCAGGAGAAAGGTTCAAGATAACACATGTTGACTTAAGAATTCCTAAGGCTTACCTTTCTTTTTACTTTAAGAAGCAATGGCTTTTCTGTTTCTGAGCCTATTGATTCTCAATTGGATGCCTTTCTCCTCCATCAGCCTGAGGTACGCATTTCTCTGAGCATTTCTGCCTCTTCTTCAAGAAAGCTCAGGAGTCCCCGGAGTGCTGGAACAGCTTCCCTTCCCAAATCCTTCCCCTTTTGTCATCTGAACTATTTCAGCCACATAAATGTGTGGGTTTCTTAGCCCTGTGAGGTACACTTGTCAATTTTGAACACAGCTCTAGTCTATGCAAATGATGTCCCATGTCTTCCTCTCACACCTCAGTTACGTTTCTTAGTATTTTCCTTTGATCAGGGAGAGTGTTTCCTAGGGCTCGTTAATCAGGCATCAATGTCTTTTTTCCTTTTCTCTTTTTTTTTTTTTTTTTTTTTTTTTTTTTTTTTTTTTTTTTGCAAAGGAGCCTTTCAAGGCTGCAACCGTGAGTGGTGGGCTGTTTATTCTGGAGGAAAAGGAGTGTGAACATGAATGAGCACTCACCTGAAGGAGATGTTAAGGCCATTTATTAATCACCAGAGGTTATTCCAGATATATTCCGTATTCACATCCATAGTCCTCTGTCTTTCTGCCTCAAGTGCTGTCAACTGATTTTGAGATTCAAACATTGTAAAGAAACTGAGGATGCAGCAGCATGTTCCAGCTCTCCAACCTGGAGAGGAGACGGGAGTACATCTCCCAGCACCTCCAGTCACGCTTAGTCATGATGTGAATGGACAGTATCTCTTAAGGGTATTGGTTACTGGTAGCATACATGTTTAGGAATATAACAGAGTTGGATTTGGAAAGCTCTATGTTTTGTGGATGAAGTGTGCATGCCTTAGGAATACTTCTGGACTGTATACCATATAGGCAGTTGTTTAATATTGCTGTCTCATTTTATAATAAATCAAGGTTTACATAGACAAGAATAATAGCATAGGCTTGGGGTAGGATGCTGAATATACTTACTGGGTGTTAACATTCAAAACAAGCAGTTGGCCTAAAAATAAATTCCTTAATTTTTGTAATGAAACTGCTTCCAAAAACTTTGTAGTCACTAAAATGGATGTAAAAGTAGAAATATCTATTTCATCTTGAGGGAGTATCAGGCACCACAAATAGATTTAAACAACAGCCTTGCAAGTGCTTTCACAGATGGTAACTGTTGATGGTTTTGTTGCTACCTGGACTTTATTTTTCATAATGTTGCTAACCTTGCTCTTGATGGAGGCATATCAGATACTTTGATCAATAGCTAGTCTGTAGTTCAGTGTAGAAAAAGATACTATTTACTTGTTGGGGGTTGGCAGTTCTGCTCAGATACAGAAGATACAGTTTCATTTCTCTTATTTAGTCAAAATAACATTTATGTCTAGTTTGAGTTTTCATATAAAACACCTGTGAATAATTAACTTCTCTGTACAGCCAATTATAGTGTAGGTATTTGTAGTTGGTTGTTTTACCCTAAGAAACCAGTACTATGTGAAATCAGAAATCTGTTTCTTTATACCTGAGGGTTTTGCCATAAGAGATTTGGGGAGGAGAAAGCTACTGCCTTATTCACTGAGGGGTTTCAGCACACAACCATAGGTCAGATGGCAGTAACCCTGAAGAGAACTGGACAACTCACATGAGATTCAGAAGAACCAGTAGGTGAGGTAAGGGCTTGCCTGGACATCAGTAGGGGAAGTTGACGTGCATGAGGTCCTTGTTCCCTGAAACAAGTCCTTTTGATGCATGAAGGTTGCTAATACATGAATTCAGACTAAATATCAGTTGTGGGGTTTTTCTTTATATATCGAGGTTAGTAACAGCTTCAAGATGATAAGAAATTCTTATTTCAAGTCTCAGTCAAGGCTGAACATCTCAAACCCAGTTCAGTTCTGATTTAATTTAGAAACCAGTTGTTGAAAAGCCATAAGTAGCTCCAACTTGGAGATCAGATAAGGTGAACAAAAATCTCTGTGGTCATTCAAATACATTACCTTCAGACCTTTGTTGCACAAGCATTTTTAACTATGGGTGGTTTCTGGCTTTTGTTGTGCACATTGGCCTGTGTACATGTATAGTTCTGCAAAGAATTTTTAAGCTGCATCTAAAAGAAGGAGATGGAATTGACGTGTAATGCTTTTTGAAAGGTAAAAATTCATAGACAACGTATTTAAAAGAATCTGGGAAAATAGATAGACAACAGGTACCCAACAGGTGCTCTTTATGTGTGTGCATGTATGCATCATCAGTGAAGGCTCAACAGAAACCTGTGTCACTCAGAGGCATGGAGGGGATACTGACATTTGCTATACCTTATCACTTAAAACCGCAACATTTCATGCTGTGAGTGTATTGCATACTTCTTAAAAAGTATAGAAATAAAAAAATGCATCCAGTTCACAACTCTAAGCCAAAGTAGCAGTGTTTATCAGGAATCAATCATCACAAAATACTGCTTTATTAGCAATTTTTAAAAAACTTTTTGACAATGTTTTTCTACAAATATTATATTAAGACAGATTATTTTATTGTATTAGACACTTCATATTTTAGTGCAGTAGGTTGTTGGTTTCTTTTCATTATTTCCCTATGCATTCATTGTTAGGTGTTTGTATTTCACCTGTTTCTGATTAGTATTGGAATAAATGCCAGAAACCCACTATGACAAATAGAAATTTCCATTTCTTCCCTGTAGTCAGTAGGATCAAAACCCTATAACTACTGATGAGATGTCTGTTCTTGTGTTTTCTGACATGCCTGTGATTTTTGCAGTGAATTTTTCTCTTCTTCACCCTTGATTCACTTTGTTTTATAAGGTGATATACTTACCAGGTATCTACATGTGGAATGTGCTGTGTTTAAATTCCAAATGATTTTGAAAAGAAATTAGATTATTTGTGCAGCGACTGTTGAAGAGTTGTCTTGCATTGGTCACACGCCTGAAGGTCAGTCTGCATTTACAGTATAAACTGCGGAGTAAAAACCACAGATGATTGTGAAACCAAACTCTCAGGAAATGAGGAAACATGATGGCTTTAGTATTATGTTGCCCAAACATGTTCACTGTTTACTGTCAGGTAAGCTTCTGCTGGCTTTTTCCTGATACCAAAAATAAGTTGTGTTATGCAGGTGTTGGACTGATCTGTTTTGGGAAGTCATTGCATTAGCTTTGAGTCAAATATATTTATAGTCTGGCCTCATAATGCTACATTTCACCTCTGCTTTTCCGTTCATCGACTAGACTTGCTGCTGTTTTCTACTCACAGTCAACTGCGCTGAGATCAAGTAAGGCTGTTTGGATATAAAAATCCGATTGAATGGAACACCTGTATAGCCAAGTTGTATGTATGAGCTTTCTGCTGAATAGACGATGTTTTACTTTCAGTTAGTATGTTCTTTAGTACCATTCTTTTAGTTTCACAATTAAGAGAAGCATGACAGGTCTGGTACTTGATAAAGAACAGAGATTTATTTTTCAGTTTCACTTACAGAGGTCAAAAATGTGGTAACTCTACATTGGCTTAAAATATGGATCAAGATGTTGGGGAAAATTTTACCTGCTTAGATAGTATTGTTTAGAGTAATGAGAACGTTTTAAGTGCTAGCAATTCCTGCTTTGTCTTTTTTTTATGGGGAATATCAATGCATTTGTACATATGTTTAGAATGAAATCTTTTAAGGTGGCCAGGAAGTAGAAAACATAGATTTAGTGTTTGTTTTATTTTCTTAGACTTGCAAAAACATGGTAGGCAAGTGTCTCTGCCTGACACTGATTAAACTAGAATATCCTGATCTGCCTTATTGCATCTCTGTTACTACAAATTAAGCGTATTTTTTTTAAATGACTGCTAAAGTTTTAATTGACATGCAGAAAAAATGGAAGTGACTAATACTTGGGAAAAAAAGGATAATGGGGGAGGGGGTGTCCCCTGATAATTGCAGTTTTACAGTGTACACAGAAATGACTACTATTATTTTAGGTAAATGATCTTTCCTCCACCATTTGAGTTGCCCTTAATTTTCAAAAGAAAAAAATCCTTTGAATTTTTGAGTTCTCACAGAATTACTGAGAATTTGTCCTTTCCTGGAAGTGACACAGAGAAAAACATAACACTTGGGGATGTTTTGCAGGTTTAGTGAAGGTTGTACGTGCAGTCTTTACCCATTGCATTCCTTAGTTATGATGGGCATTTTAATTCTGCATAGTAGTGATATTTGCAATTTCTAGTCGTCAGACCTCATATCCCTGCTCCACATCGGGTGAGAGGCCGTCAGGATTCCTGATCATTAGATGGGGGCTGGGACTCATCTCTCTCTTCCCACACCGACCTTCGCACTGCTCTTTCACCCTGTCTGTACCTTGCTGGGGACCTAGAACCTATTTTGGCATGATCTCTTCTTCACAGAGGTGACTACAGTGTGGAGAGTCCCCTTCTATTTGAATTCCTGAAATAGGGCAGACCTAGTCCAGTACAGACCCCTCTTTCATCGCTGTCCCCCTGAATTATCCACTGTCGCCCTGATTTATCCTCTGTCTCCGCACGTGAAACAATCCTGCACGTCTAGTGAGAGGAAAGGCTGCCACTGACTTTGGAGCTGGGAAGGCGAGTTATAGGTATCTCAAAACCTTCCTGTCAAGCTTAGGGGGAAAAGGTTGCATTCTCCCAGCTCTGGAATGGTCACGGCAGTATAGGGAAGAGAAAAACATACAGGCAGAGCAGGGCTGAAATGGGTAGTTGCTGGCAGATATTGGGGACAAGGCATGAGCATCATGAGTAGCATGGTTGCATCCATACCTTGAAGTGATATCTGAAATTTTAGTATAGTTTTAAATTCACGGAGCCAAGTTGTTACCACTAGATCATCCATTACATTGCTGTCTTACTATAAGCTTCCTCTAGACAGATTTAAGACTTTTTTTAAACACACCTGGGATTTAGGTTGGGGAAAATGATAGACGTTTTCTGCTGTTGCCTGGCGTGTTGACAACTGATTTCAGGTGACAGCCACTGAGTCAGAAGCATTTAGTTCTCCAGGTTTTCCATTCCAGCACGTACAGACAAAAAAAAATCTCAACCTTTTTGTGTGAGTTACAATATGAAATGTTAACGTGGGGCTGTACATGAAGCTGCTTGACTTTTTACCTGCCCTTCAATCTGAAGACCTTTTTGTGTTTTGTGGGTTGATTTTTTTTTTTTTTTTCCTCAGAGTGCTGTTGCCACCTCGTGGCATTGGCCAGCAACAAATGCTCTGTGACTGACATGAGTTGCTGACAGATGTCACAAGTGAGATGGAAGTGGGATGCGCGGGGGGGAGTTGGTGGGTGGATGGATGTCAGTGTGTGTGGGGTCTCTTCTGAGGCCTTAACTTCTGTGGAACACTCACAAGTTTGTTAGTGTGCCCCGTCCTCTGTGCACCAATGGTGGCAGAGTTGGTGGTGTTCTTTGTTCTTTTTTCATGCTTTTTTTTATTTTCTAAAGTGGGCAAAGGTACTAACTGCTGCCCACACTGCCCCTCACATTTTGGGAACACACTGTAGAGTCCTCAGCCTTTAGGAAGAACTGCAGTGGCACAGCTCAGACAGACCTGTGGCCTGAATAGAAAATCATTTTAAGTATGTGCCATAATTCTGCTTTCAACAAACAAGATGTTGAGCAAAAAGACTAGGAAGTCTTGTTCCGATCTTGTTATCCACATCTCCTTTTTTTTTTTGAAACTGAATACTTGAAATAGTTCATGAAAGTCTTGCAATAACCCTGTGAAGTGGTATTCTGCTTGGCCTAGCCTAAGTGCAAACTCTGTTATTGTTGCTAAAGCGTTCTCAGAGCTGAAGTATGAATTTCCTGTAAAGTAGATAAAATACTTGAAAGGTTAGACTTGCTTCTACTAAACAAACTCATTTGGGCTCCAGCTAAAATTCCTGAGGTTTTTTGGTTTTGTTTTTAATTGGAACTCACAGCAATCAATAAATTCTGACATTAAGCTTTTGGAAATCGTCCAAGCCCTTCTTTTAGCTTAAGTAGCAATACTTACTTTTAGCTGCAATTCATTTATTATATATTTATTTTAAAAGAAAAAAAAAATCAGAGATCTATTTTAGGTTAAAATTCTCCAAGCCAAAAAATAAGTATTAATGGTTAGCTATAACTGAGATCTTCCTTATGTGGAAACCACATGCCTATGCTGGCATGGTAGATGGAAAAGAAGAGGACCACGGTGCTGCTCTGTTAGATAGTCACTCTCACTTGGACCAGCCTGAAGTGCTGATCTCCAAAGTGTGCTTTAGTTATGAAAATGTCACCGTAGCCCAGGGGGAGCAAGTGCTGAAAAAATTCCTTCTAGGGGTGCCATAAATGATGAGTTCTTAAATTTGCTTGGGTATTGAACTGACTTTTCAACACTTGTTCAGCACAGTCTTAGTTAATATTTTCCCAAAAGAAATCCAGTTCTTGCAAGTACTTTTCCAGACTCTTAATGTGGCTTCAGTCTAAGCTTTAGGCAAATAATAAACTGATTTAAAACCGATTTGGAACATGCAGAGATCAATATGGTTCTTTGAATGAACACCACATAATTAGGTACATCTGGGTTGTGAATGTAAACTATAGCTAAACTGAATTTTTAAAGAGCAAACTCTGCTTAGGTTTAATATCCATTTAAATCCCTCTTTTAATCTCTTTTAATTAAATTTGAACTAAAAGGAGATTATTCTCATTGCTCGGTATTTTTTAGTTTTGTTTGATTTGAAGTTTTATCTAGATAAGACTGCATTTGATATGCAAGTGGTGTTTTGACTGTTTGCATGATTAATGGCTTTGGCGTCTAAAAGAAAAAGGGCATAGTTTGATTGTTACGCATTAGCAAAACACTTGGAACGTTTGCTTGGGACTGGAACACAGCCCTCGCAAACCGAGACATGTGTTTTCCCATATGTACGCTGCTTTTATACGAACAAAACCCTTCCTTTTTTAAGGTAATATTCAATTTTTTGTTCTGTAAGCATCACTTCCATACCTTTTTAAAAATAAAAAAAAGAAAAATATGTTTTATTAGCCATACACTCCAGTAGCACTGTTTAGAAACATACTGTATTCAACTCTAGTACAAGCACTTTGTTTTCAAGCTCTTTTTGACTTTTGGCTGTGTGATATTAGATTTTCTGGTTTTAATTATATTATGTCTTTTCGATTAAAATTGTTCCAGCACTGTGTTTTGATGCATAAGTATCTGGCAATACCTCCTTTCTTACGTCTTGCTGAGAGTGGATCTGGTGTAAGTATCTCTTCTCGTGGTCTGTGGTGACGCTGTCAGTCTCTGTGTAGCACATTGACTCCCCACTCATCTGGGGAATCTGCAATGCCTGTGTGTGATTTCTGTTTCTGATGCAGAGTTTTTTCATGGTTATGTTTTTGGCATTTTGCCCCTCAGATTTCTTCTTAGACTTTCCTTCGTTTTTACAAAGGCTGCAATGTCATATAAAAGGCTTTACAATGTCATATAATAACACAACTGTTTCATAAGAATTTTATCATCAATTACTCCTGAGAAGCTTATTTGGCTGTGTGACAAAACTAGCTCAGGTCTGCTGTACTCTTTAGCAAACTGGAATATTGCACCTTCCTACCACTGTTTATGCAGGTCTCTTTGTCAATGTGTCATTCTCTTCAACACTGCCTTTTGCTTGGCAGGGCTGTGTTGGCAGTAGTAATTTGCTCCTTTCAAAGGAAAAACATTAAAATCGCGAATTTCTGGTTTCTGAAGAAACAGTGCTGTAAGCCTGTAGCCGTACCTGTAGCAGTCCCTGGTGCAAGGCCCTCAAAAGACAGCTAACCTTGACTATCTGTCTTTAACTTCTGTGACATTCTCTTATGAACTCCTGAACATTCAGCAGCCGTCATTGATAATCACCTGTCAGCAACCAAGTCATTGAATGTTATTTGCATGTTTGCTCTTGAGAAATAGTTTATACTTGCTCCTGTACTGAAACCTTCTCTTTAGTAACTGGTAACTGCTGGGTGAATAAGAGCCTCTCAGTGCATGGTATCTACACGGCTACAATAAAGCCATATTTATTTTTAGTGGTTTTGTACAACATGATACTTACGGTCAAGCCACCAGAATTACATCAGAGTTCTCAGCAGTCATGGCATTGCTCTGTGTGTGAATTGGCAGAGTTGCTTTGAAAGAAAAAAGGTAAGTTTATCTCAAGGCTGTAAGTTAGGGATCAGCGTAAGGCAGGGTCCCAGTCCTGTGGCTGAAACATCTGACAATTAGTGGCTGATGGAGATAAAGCTTACAAAAGCTTTTTTGAGGCTAATTGAAGATGTGTTCTCCCCTCTTAACCACAGAGCTTTTGAGTAGAGGCAATGGCCGCTTAAAAACTGGCTGTTGGTATTTGGAAGCCAACAATCTCAGCATGTTTGTAACAGCGACACGGGTTTGGAAGGTGCACACTGCACAGTGGTCTTGACAGCTTGTAAGGTGGTTACTGCTATGTTGTCTTCTCAGGCTGTCAGCTCTGAAAATACACAGGTGTGATTGTGGGTGTTGCACTGATGGACACTATCATACAGATGAGACTAATGGGAGTTTCAAATTTTATAGCAGAGTTATGTGCAATATGAAGCCAGTTCAACTTTATGAAGCCTTTTGTACATGTATCTTCCTGCCTTCTCTTTGTCCTGGGGTAGAAGAGCTGAGGGGAGAAGCCTCTGTAAGGCAAGTTTTACTGCATCCATATGGAAACCAGGATCTGACTCCTACATGCCTCTTCTTCCTATCCTTAATTTGGTGGGCTTATTTGTGAATCCGTTTGTCACCCATACTGCTACTTATTATAGTTTGTTATCAGAAAGGAAGCCTTTAGGTGTGCTTTTGTACAGCTCACTATGTGGTTATGGTTGCTTTGTCTAAAGGCTGCACCAGCAGTGTGGTGTGCGTTTGTACATACAACACTAGATTTGCCATATATTGCTCATGCCATTTGGAAATGAAAGAATGGATGGGCCTCAATAAACCACTAGCAGGGTGGAGAGTGGATGCGGGACAGGAGGGTATAGAAATAGGTGAGGAGGACAGCACCAGGGAGGGGGGAGAATAGGATGAAGTGCTGGGTGCCAAGCATGGTGCAGAAGCTCCTGAGGGATCACCTGATCCCTTGAGGCTGGACTTCTTGCAATTCGTTAACCACATGGTAGAAACATACACCAGAGTATCATTCATGCGTCTGCCCAATAGGTGGAAGTATTGTGAGGGCTTTTAAAAGTGCCACAAGCATTATCGTCTGAATTGGTCTGAAGTCTGTTGTGCAAAGGGGAAAAAATGAGTTCACAATAAGGGACAGCAAGCAGTGACGAACAGGCCAAAGCCGGGAGTACCCGTACTTTTCAGATCTGGCTTATAGATCAACCTGCTAATGTTTTGGTTTATTTTGTCCCTCTAGCTTTCAGTGGACGGAATTTTCCACAGATGAAAACAGTACCTGGAATGTGGTTGGGTATGCACGTGAAGACGAATTGCTTAAAAATTCCGCACCATAGATAAGTGAGATGTTAGAGTTGTGCTGTTATATGAAAACACTGAATGCTGTATGATGAAAACAGTATTTCTGATATCAATCAAAAGCTAAGCACTTTCTAGATTATCTGTATATATGTGTGGTTTATGGTAGAAGATAAAAAAAAAATAGAAATCAGGAGTAAAGTTTGGCTACAGCAACACAAGATGGACTATTGTACCCAGTACTTTTAGTTACAGAACTGTAAAAACAGTTCTATTAAAATCACACAGCTAATCAAAAGTTCTCTTTTTTCTGTCACATAATATTAAAGCCCAAATTAACAGAATTGCATAAGAGTTGGAATTTGTTTTTGCCCCACCCACACTACACAGACAGTGCATATTGCGCTCTCTGTTGCAATAATAGAACTAACACAACTACAGATGGTGTTGCTTTACCTCTGGGTTAGGAAATAACTTTAAAATAGCTTCTTGGTTTGCTAATTTGAATGTCTGTGTGTAACTGCTTAAGCCCATAACTGAAAGCAGAACAACTTAGACACAGTGCAAGAAAACTGAAATTTTACTTTTTTCCCATGACTCTGTGCTCCTCCCTCCACACCTTTCCTCTCCGCGTGCACCATCATGCACACATGATGCCTTCGTGCACCTTCGTAGGCACTTGATGTCTGTGGGTGGCAGCGGCAGAAGGCACAGCAGCAGGCCAGGGCTGCACCGCTCGGCACCCGGGAGGATGCCTGGCTGGTGGGTTTCTCCATCCTAGGAGATGGGCAGGTCCAGAAGAGGCTCTGTCCTGGAAGATCTCAGTGCTCTGTGGGGATGCCAAAGAGCTCATCTACCAGTCTAACATGGAAGGGCCAGAAAACAAAAATATCTCCTGTTTTATAAACCTCTGCATCATGGAACTCAATGCAGTTATGATCTGCCTGCCTGAAAAATGGTTATAGTGGCATTGGAAGAGATACGTTAAATGGAGCAAGTTGAGGGCACACTTCCGTGTGGTCTTCGACTGCTTACTCAATCAGTAGCTTCTATAAAAAGATCTTTCTTTTTCTAAAACCTACAAGTTAACAAGGCACCACTTGGAGAAGAGGTAGCTGCAGTTAATTTCCTAACGATATCTCAATGTGGCTTCCAGCCTTTTGAATTTAACAACTTGTCCTCTTTACAATTGTACCTCTATTACCTTGTACATTTTTTCTGACATACTGTGTAAATATCTTGTTGCCCTTCTGATAGAGCAGCGTGTCTGGAGATTCCATAAATGTGTACAGACCAGACATGCTGCATTTACTTGTGCTTGGGTGATCTTGGATTTAAAGACTCTAATCTTACATCTTGTTTCCTTTCAGAACATCAGTTCAATCAAATATTTAAGAATTGGTGAAATGCATTTACAGTGATTATAACACATTACATTTTGCAAATTATATATGAATAAATAATGCATTTGGGTCCTCGGGACAGTAGCCCACATTCTCTTTGTCCTTTGTGAAAGTATGCATTATCTGCCTGTAATCCACACCCACTGAAGAGTGTCAGAAGTTGAAAACTTGTCAACCCAAACCCCCTTGTATCAGAAATAGGTACAACTTGTTGGGGCTACAGAAGAGAAATGGCGTAAGTTTTCCTTGTATTACTGCATGATTGCTAAATGGCAAAGTTGACATAATCTCTAGGTTATACATTTAAGTATGGTATTTTTGAGTTTACTCCATGAAAGCAGCCAGTTGAAAAGCTTTGGCTGTAGTAGTAGTGTCAATGCCGGTACTTTGTTTAACTATACAATCTTACGTGGGACAGTGTAGTGCAATGCTTTGACTTTCTCATCATTGATCCACAAAATGTTCTCCATCCTTGCTAATTCATGGCAGAGACAATCTCTTCAGCATCGCTGTTGGCATAGCATGAAGAAACCATACCTGCAGCTATGTGTGTTATGGTCTTCCAGGGTACTTGTACACCAGTTTCCTTTGTGTCACAGTTGGGAGCAGGGTGGGAAACCCACATTTCTTCAGCTGTCATCAGAGTTCTGTCACGTGGCTTCAAATAATTCAGTGCAGTTACAGGTTAGAAATGATTGGTGGCTATCGTCTGTAGCAAGGAGTTGGGCACGGACCAAATTTTTCTTGTTTAAAGGTTTGCAATCCATTGACTGACATTCTGGCAGAACAGAAGTTATCACCAGACAACCTTAATTATGTTAACCAAACATGGGAGATTTTTTTTTTTTTTAAAAAAACATTAATATGTAATGTCTGAAGTGTTACATTACCACTTCCTTCTCTAGAACTGCTCTAGGGCTGTGCAGTAGGAGATTTAGTCTTGCTTCCATGGCAGCTGCCTCTTTGAAAACTTCTTCCTGGTACTTTTAATGTAGAAGTGCTGCTTCCGCTTTTTTTTGTGAACCAAAATATTACAGTCTTTTTTGATATTTCAGCATCGAGCTTCAGAATCTTCTTGGCAGTAATTTTAGCACCACTTCTGGGCTACTATGATTTTTATTATTTATTTTAAATATTTATAAAAGACGTAATAGGATTTGCCACCTGTGTATCTAATAAGAAAATGCTTCTGTAAACAGAGCTGTCTCTGCATGCATTGAGACACAAAACATAAGCAAAGTTTTAAGCTAGGCTGGGGATGTGCTGATGCAGCTACCCATCCTTTCACAATGCCCCACATATTGCTGTAGTTAGCCACGGCCTGGCTACGGACTGTTCTTTCTGTAGTAACCCTGCCTTAGTCTTAGCAGAAATGAGGACAATTTACAAATGATGAGCTAAAAAACAAAACAAAACTAAACCAACTAAGTTTTTTGTAAAGTAAAACCAGAAGTTTTTTGTTCTGGCAGAGCAGGGTGTAAAGGACCACACTTCATTGTACCCCCTTGTCTTACCCAGCTTCATGGCTTTTAGACTTTTAGCCACTGAAACTTAGTATATAAGCCCATTTTCTGGTGTTCGCTACACAAAAGATTTCATTTTCCCCTGGGAATTCTGGCCTTCTCTCTGAGACTGCATCTGTCCAAATGTGTAGTGGGTTATAAGCACTTCATTTTAGGAAGTGACTTTTCTTTCCCCTAAGAGAATCTGCCCTGTAAAATTTAGCTGTACCTACTGATTCTATTTGTAGAGGCTTTGTTTTGTCCTTTATCTCTTTATCACATGCACAGTTTATGATTAAAGAGGGTTTTTTCCAAGCTTCCAGGCTGTTTACTCATCAAGGGACCCAAAAATCTGTATAGATGCTTTGATAACTGCTCTTCTCTGCAGGTGAGGTAGTGTCATCCTTTACCTGGGCTCCAGTGTTGTCCATGGACTCTGCTTAATTTTTACCTGCCTTATTCTGTTACTTTTACTGGCCTTCTAAGTAAAATTATTGGAGTTCATTGGGTGCAGATTGTGAAGAAGGTGATAATGACCTCATGATCAAACGCCATTGCAAGTCCCTACTTAGCTCAAGATTAGAAAATTACCTACCTAAACACTCTTTTGTCTGGTTGAGGGTCTTTTCAGCATATGCATGTGTTTTTAAGAAGCATAACGATCAAAATGAAACATTAAAAAAAAACCAACTAAAAACATTTCCGGAGTCTTAATTGAGAACTTGTATGCAGGAGGAACCTGGCTGAGTGACGAGATGTGACCTTGACTCTGTAGGGAAGAAACAAAACAAAATCATAGGGCTTTTATTATCAGTCCAAAGAGGTCTGAAGTTTCTGAGAGATTTGAGAAATCTTAATTTGCAAAACTTGCTGACATTTAACCACAAGGCTCATTATCTCCCCCTATCCGTCTGTCATCTAAAATAACAAAAGGCATCCATCTATTGTGTAAATCTGTTCATGAAAGGGCTCTTGATACTGGCTTATATTCTGTCGATCTCTCTACCAACGCTCCCTTTGATTAAAGGACCCCAAAGGCTATTGCAGTTCATTTTCACTAACACATGTTTCTTCTTGTTCTTCCTCTATTCTGTGTGGGGTTTTTCGAGTGTTTTCAATCTACTAAACAGTAATTACCCCAAACCAGTAATTTTTTTTTTTTAATTTTTATTTTTTAAACTTGTAACATGTGGCTTCTTTAGCTAGTCCAGTGCTGTGATCACTTTTTCTTCTGTGATACCGTTTAGGGTAACATTCACTTTTATTCTCCGTGCTTTGAAAGATGCAGCTGATCTTTGCCACTCCGCAGGGGACAGTGAGGCCTGTAGAAGACAGCTAGTTTTTCAGGGAATGTCCTGAAGGGACCCATGGAGTTGTGTGTATTGCAAAATTAAAAACTGGCAGTGTTACCAAGAGCCTTTAACTAAAATGAGATTTCTCTTCCTCAGGCATGGGAGAAGTACATGGCAAAGGACAGTCCTTATCATGAACAAAATCACTTAAAATAGGACAAAGGTTGCTGACATTCTGAAGTATTATTTACCCCGATATCTAAACTTTGCCATAGCTGAAGAATTCATACTGCCCTTCCTGACTCTGTACCTTTTACTTACAGCCCATCCTACCTACTGACTGTCTTCCCATAAGCTTTAATGAACACAGTTGAATGTTACAGTCTGAAATGCTTAATTTTTTTTTTTTTCTTTTGTGCCTCAGTTGTGTGCTGCTGACAGCTTTGGCACCTTCTGACTTCATCTTGAAAAGCACTAATTTCTACTTGACTCTAGTAACACGCCTGCTAGCTGTTTAACAGCGTTACTTCCACAAAAGCCCTGACAACCCTTCAGGCACATGCATTTAGCCCTGTGAGGTGGGGGTAGGTGGGATTTTGGTTGCATGTCGGAGCTGCCAGAGGCATCAGGGCTTCTCCTGAGAGCTCATGCCTCTATTTTTTTGTCCGAGCAGTCACGTTTCCACTAAAGTTTTGTCCTGTTCACTGTGTTAAAAATATATTACATGAGTAACTAGGAAAAGATGGTTCCTTTTGACTGTGATTTTACTGGAGGCTGTGCCAATTGGAAAATAGGTTTCCAAGTAATTCCCCTGATTTTGATCCAAAGGCACGTATGATGCATGGTGAGTTGGGCGGTGGCTGCAAAAGACCCCAGTTCTTTTGCTGCGCTCTAAAACAATTTCATGTTACAGTTAAAAATAATTAGCTTTTCTAGGATGCAGGAGGTCTGTAGCACAAAGAAATCAGAGAGTTTTTCCAAAAAGGAAAGGTGAATTGCTCCTTTCGGGGTAGACAGCACCATACACTGAGCATGAGTGAGAGAAAAAATAATTATTTCATTTAAACTACCTGAAAGAAAGCTGCTGCTTGTAATCTTTTAAGCATGTATTAAGTCATCCTGTATTAGTCAGTGTAATTATGGAGGCTGCAGAACTAATTCCAGATAGTAACCAGTGTCGAAATGAACAATTTAGGCTTAAAAAATAATTGATTTAAATTAGATTTTCTTGCAAGTTAAGAGAGCCCCAGTCTGATTCTCAGTTACCGCAATCAGACACTGCTCCGTGCTCAGGGCTTTTTCTGGTCTCCCCTGCTTGCTTTCTCATACCACGTTGGCAAGCTGCAACAAGTGAAACTCCACCCTTCCTACAGACTGGGGAGAGGATAAAATGCATAAACGGCGACTGCTGGCAAGTAAAATGAGGGTTTCTCTGAAGGTGCTGGTTTTCCAGACAGTCGCTGGTGTGCAGTGGAGAAAGAGGGCGGGATCATTTTCAAGCAGCTTAGTTGCGATTTGCTGAATTCATAGACTTTTCCCCTTAAAATCCCAACCCTCCCTCTGTTTTTTCTTGGGGTGGTTTGGTTTTTTTGGTGGTGGTTTTTTTTTTGGTTTTTTTTTTGGAGAAATTGACTTGCGGCTGCTTCTCAGTGCGCACGTCAGCTGTAATCTTGTCCCCAGTGCCTGGCGCTGAAATCATGAGTTCGGAGGCTGATGAACCCAAGGAAGGTAGGTTTTTTAACTGTTTTCACAGGAGAGGAAACACGCACGCTTGCTTCACCGGTGCTGCTTTTGTGAGCGTGGAGGAGAGTTTCTGCTTGCTTTAGTTTACGGGTATCCAAAGGGGAGGGAAAAATGCCTGGGCAAAATCATCTAAAGCCCTGCCAATTTCACTGGGTATGAATTGACTGAGGTGTTGCCAGGCAGAGATACCTCTCTGTCTTGGCAATGGTAATTTACGTGCACGTGAAATACTGACAAGTGGAAGAAGTGGTGTTTCAAAACACTGGTAGTAGAAAACTGAAAGAGGAAGATTTTTTTTTTAATTTGGAAGCACTGTATTTTTCAGCAAAAGAGGAAGTTCCATGGGGGAGAAGTGAAAGAATTATTTGGGGAATAAGCTTGAATGCCGCTTACTTCCCTGCCCGAATGAGCGTGCATGCATGCTTGTGTGTGCACGCATGTGCCTGTGTTTAAAGTGCAGAGGAGTGTGCCAAAGCTACAGGGTTTCATTTACTGCTTCTAGAGTGGAACGTGTGGAGGAGCTGGAAGTGCTCCAACAAAAATACAATTATTCACTAGTGTTGATTGGGAGGGGGTGCGAGCCAGGGTAGGACAGTAGGGAGCAAGCGGGGGAGGAGGAGGACAATTTCCTGAAAGTGCCTATATACAAAAGAGCATTTATACAGAAGAGGGAACAGGGCAGGAGTGGGGTTATAGACTGGATTTCTTAGAACAGAACTGATGTTTCATGGTTATGAATAGTCCTTAGGGAAACTCAAACTTACAGAGATCCAGTATGGCTCAGAAAAATAATTTTAAAAACCCCCAACAGATAAGGAAGCAGTAAGGCAACCTAAGCATTTTGGTTTTGGTGAAAACCAGACATTTTCAGAATATTTCAGATGGTTTTCTTGCTCGATACAACTTGAAGCGTAACATTACCGGAGACCTCTATCTGCTTACTTGTGTAAAAGAGTATTTTGTTGATTTGCAGAAAAGTCAGCTTGGGCTGTATCAAACTTAATAATGCTAATAGAACATGGTTAGTAATAAAGCACAATAGCCTGCGTTTTGGTAAGAATTACATCGATGCTGTCTTCTTTTTCTTATTTCTTCTGGTCAAATGAACAGGCAAACTAAAAGGCAGCTCTTATCTTTTTTTCCAAGAAGATTCCGTAGCAGGGATTTATTGAAAAACAGAACTGAAAAAAATATTTCTCTATAGAAACTGTTTGAAAAAGAAAATATGCATAAGAATATGGCAATGTGAACATTCTGTTTTACAACAGGAGAGATCAGCATGCATGCCATAGCATGAAAGATCCTCTGATTTCATACAGGAAACTCCAGACAATTTTACCAAGTTGGCTATATTTGAAATGTAAATTTTCTTGTTTAAAGAAACCACTTACCTTCTTAGATGACTGAGATTCTTAAAATCCTCTGAAAATATTTTTGCCTTTCTCTGCATTTCTTTTGAAACAATTTGAGATGCCAGGATCTTCATGCTGAAAAAAGCACTTGGAGCAGGTGGCTGAGATAGGAAAGAAGGGATAGCTTTTTGCTTAGTTATTTTTAGCTGGGAAAATATTTGGGTTTTGCTGTCCTGTGATTTTAATAGGTTAGAATGGAAAATAAAAACACTGGCCATTGTGGGAAGATGAGGTACAGATGACACTGAGAATGTTTTTCAGTCGATCTGTAAATACAAATTCCTCAGTAATCTTTGGATTAAAGATTTAATTTTACTTTGGATTAAAAAAGGCTGTTTACAGTATTCCTGGTAATATACTCCCATCTGAAAGGAATAATTTAGAAGATTCATGAGAAAAGGGGGTTTACTCTCTATGTGAATAAAGACTGAAATTAACAGGTGAATATGTAGAACTGCAGCTCTTACACTACTTTGCCTAGTCTGATTGAACATGGCATGAAAGATCACCGATCAAAGTAATGAAAAAATACAGTCAAATGCCTGTGCATTTATAGTGGTTCAGTGTATGTGGCATAAAATAGGCATTCAGAGTCTTTCAACTAACTAGCTCTGTTTAATCAAGAAAGTGTTTTTTGCATGAAGAAAATCGATGCTTCACAAATTTGGACTGAATTTGAGGCTCAGGCTTTTGACACTGAGAAAATTTAATCTTTTAAGTGGTTTACCAAAGGGTGTGTGTCATTGATTTCTCCTTTAGGTGCATTACTGAATGTCACTCTAAAAGAGAAATTCTGATTTACCCACAAATTATGAGGTCCAGCTAGGCAATTAGTATGTAAAGGTCTGTGAGTGTTTATGGAAGGGGTAGAGGGTACACTTGGACAATTATAAAATAGTTATTTTACTAGATTCTGTAGATTTTAAGGCCAAGGCTAGCAATGAAAGCATAGTGCTTAATATGCTCCATGCTAGAAAGTGAAAGGAAGAGAAAACTACAGGAAAAATGTTATTTTAATATGGTTTGTAAGCAAAGGCAGAATTTTTCTATTTTCCTTAAAGCAGAGATGCTCAGGTGGCCAGGGAAGCATCACTGGCCAGAAGCTCATCAAGAGATATCTAGGGAGCTCTGAAATTCAGCTGCAGCTTCCAGATGTGATGCTCAGACCACATGTTGTAAGATCAGCTTGAATGAAAAGGAGAACTGGGGGCACAGTAATAGCAGTGAACATCAGCTATGTTCTGACAATGATCTGATGCTGAAGTGAGCAATACTTCATGTAAGTGAATTGCAGTATTGGGAGAACATTGGGATGTCTGTAAGAGTAGATTTAATGAGTTAACATGGAATATTTTTTTAAAATCTGCATAACAAGATCAAAGACCATAGGTTTTTACTACTGTAAAAATGAACTATAACCATTGTTACAGTGAAAACCAAAATCAAGATAAATTTTGAATGGCAAACTCCTGAAGATTTTCTTTTTTATAATTGAATAAAGGTAGAGTCTTTGACCTCAAGTTATATCTTTATTTTTTAGCAGGGACTTGGAGTCAAAAGGCAATGCTAGAAGACAATAATTACTTCAGTGTATTTCGTACTAATTTCTGGATAGTGGGTATGCAGCAGTGTGTCTAGGCTTTTCAGCTTCTGTCTTTGATCTCTGCATGGTCCACATTAGGATGGGAACATGAAACAGGTTTGTTTGGTTTTTTTTTCTCCCGTCATACTGCTTACAATCTTTGTATTCATCTATATATCACAATGCTGTGGTAAGTATGTGTGGATGGCATCAATCTGTATTGCCTTTACAGATTCCAACAACTGTCATGATATAAATAACCTTGGCACATTTTTTTGTAGTTACTTTTGCCCTGGATGAAACAAAGAGCATGGTAACATCAAGAACAAGAGTACAGCATTTAACTGCATGGCATAATTTCAATCTAGTGTTGCATGATGGCATGTCATGTACCAAATTGTTTCAGGCTGTTATTTGACTTAATTCCTTTCTGAGATCTGAAGGAAATATTCTTAATGCTGGCACTATATTAAAAATATACATCATCAATATACCTTTTTTAATACATGCCAATTCCAGTTAAAATTACTGTGGTATTAATGGATTCCTTACATAGTATTTCTTCAACAGAAGGAAACAGTAATTTATGTAAAGCTTAAGAAAATTTCAGCTTCATTCTGCAGGCTTTATGTTATATATTGACAAAACAACAGGAGATAAATCTAATGTCTCAAAGGAAAAGTAAAATAATAACAGAGTTAATGTAATACATTAGCCTATCAAATGATGGATATTGTACTACAAACTCAGAAGCAGTGAGAGCCTGCATTGCACCTTTATCATACTTAGTTTTAAGTACCACATTTCATGGGAGAGAGAGATCTCTGCATTCCTACAAGCGCCTAGAGCTTTTTAGACACAATTAGCATTTTTTAATCCAATTGAGATTACTGAGGAATGAGCTCACCTGTTTTGTTCCTTTTAGAGCTCAAAACAGAGACACGGGTTATAAAATCATAGAGCATTCACTGTTTTGAAAAGTCAGTACTCCCTCCTGTAAGTAGTCATGTATTTGCTTTGACATTTTGCAGTCACCTCTTACTGTGTTGAAGTTGTTCAGGGTAGAATCATGTTCATTTAGATAAAAAAGATTGTCTGCTTTTGTGCTCCTTACTTCACCCAAAACATTGATAAGGAATCTGTTAGATATGATTCTCCATCTCCCTGTCTCTAAAACTAGCTTTTGTTAGAACCTTTTATACTTTTGTGATAATGAACGGGAAGGTCCAAACTACGCAAGTAGAGTGTTATCCATACATAAATGCAACAGGTGATGACAGTCCAGTTTCACGTTAACTTTTGAAGTCACAAGACTGTTTTCAGGCAAAAATGGAATAAACGGCATGAAAACCATAAGATTAAACAGGAATGGGATGTCTCAACATCCTCTTTTGGACCCAAATCTGAATGGTTTTGTGTCAATTGTAATAGCTTTGACAGCTGCCAAAGTTAGAGATTGTCCCCTTCTCTTTCGTGAAGCTCATTTTTCCGTATGAAGCCACAGGGAAACAGCACAGGCAATTAGTACTTATCCCACGTATTAGTCCCACCTTATTCTCTCCCTCTGAAGACTACAAAATGTGGGCTTCATTTGTTTCACTTGCTCTTTGCCTACCCTCCATTTTCAAAGCAACAGTCTCCATAAAACATTAAGGCCAATGAAACAGGGGCCTTTTGTTGCAAGTAGTCTGAAAAGTTCAGGAGCAGGAAGAATCATCCAGTCCCAATGGACGTGTCAGACATCTAGATTAGTCAATTTGGGGATTTTTTTATTCCACAAATAACTTGCCTACTGCTGATGAAGAGAATTAAAAGATTACTGGAGTCATACATATCATATAAGCAGCTCTATAAATCACAGCGGTGCTTAACAATTTGGCATTTTGTGTAATCCTTTCCATAGACTTTCAGAATTCAAGATTAACAGGACAAGCTATAAGCAACATACATCATTTTAGTACAGGAAAGAAGGAAAAAAGGAAGTAAGCTTATGAGAAATTGGAAAGAAAGAATTATTACAAACCGGACACTGTAATACTATATCACATAAGCGCGGGGAAAACATTGCCAGAGGTGCAAAGAGTGGGGGTGGGGGTAGAAGGAAAAGCAAGAAGTCAACATCTTGAATGAAGGAGGAGCAATGGGATACTTGGAGGAAATAAGACCATGGTGCACAGGCAAATTAGAACTGCTAGATATTCTTAATGTAGTTTGGAGGACTGTACATTTAATGAAGCAAGATACAGGAAACGGATAAAGGGCTTTGAGGACAGGAGTATAATGGCCATGGTTTGTAGTACAGCTGCTGCAGCTCAATCAAGATGAGGGTATTTGAATCTCTTGGTAAGAGCACTGACTTAAGGCTATTACACCATAAGACTGGAAGCAGCTCTACATCTCTCCCCTTAAAAATTGAAAGAATGGTTTTATTTTTCTGGCCAAATCAGGGTAACCTTATTAAGATAATCTATTTTGTGAATGGACTAGGTCGCTACTCTCACTGCTGCTTCTGCAGGCTCAGAATTGAATGGGTTCAACTGGCGGTTTTTGTTGTATACCACATTTGGAAGTCCATATGGAGTAGTTATCTTCTGCAGAACACTTTGTTCCCCACATGTTTAGCATTCTCTTCCTTGTGCTGTTGGAGCAGAAGAGGAAGCTAGGTGGTAACGCGAGCAGGGGCCGCTGAACAAGCACTAGCTGTAGCTGGTAGGTTATTTCAGAGAATCATTGAGTCTTAACAGGTTAATCATTTAGCTGCAATCGTTGGGTTGAATGCTAGATTGCTTTGAGAAAATTCTATTAATATAATTATACTTCTGTGATCAAATCTTTTAATCCATAGCAAGTTGTAAGACTCAGGTGTTTAATTTCAAATAAGATACAGTCCCTTGAGCTATTTGGTCAATAGAGAGAATCATAGATTAACTGAGGCTGCAGGGAACTTCTGGAGGTCAATGGGCAGAGCCTTCCACTTCAGGCAGAGCCAGCTTTGAAGTTGGATCCAAATTCAAAGTTAAATGAGGTTGCTTAGCCTTTTTCTAGTCAAGGTGATAGTGTCTTCAAGAGTGGTGGTCCCACAACTTTTCTAGCAACGTATTCCAATATTTGACCACCTATTTGCTATGAAGGTGGTCATTCCTAATCAGAGTTCCCCCTGATGCTTGTATCTGTTGTCTCTCGCTATTTTGCTATGTATCCTCAAAAAGACCCTTGCTCTGGTCTTCTCTGTAACTATTCATTAACAAGTTAGATGTATTGGTTAGGTCCACTGTTAGTCTTTAGGTTGAGCAAACCTGCTGCCCTCAGTCTGTCCAGCTTCCTAATCATCTTGGTGGCTGTTGCTGCACTTGCTTCAGTTTGTCAGCTCCTGTTTTGGAGAGAAATTGGGGAGCCCAAAACTGGACACAGTACTCTGCATATGAGGAGGTAGCACTTTGTTTTCAAATTCTACCAGTCTCTTCCATCTTACGAAATTGATTGTTGTACTGGAGACCTAGTCCCTCCGTCTTCCTTCCATTTATCTGCTGATGACAACATTTGCTATACTATGGTACTTCTTAGACCCTTGGGTTATTTTCCTTGGGGAATTTGGAAACTATGCGCTGTCATAAATGAGACTGGAGGTTAGAGATTAGAGAGCAAAAGTCAGTGAATCTCTGGAGAATCAAAAGAAGTGTCAGGGGAAAGGAAGGGCCTTGCACCTACATTTGGAAAGGCTGTGTCCTTGATCAGTATTATTTCCAAGTATAGCAACAGGCTGAATGAATGGCTTCTAAGAATAATAAGTATTTTGTAATACATGTGCCAGGGATACATAAGGAAAATGTAATACTTAGATATTAATTATAATTTGTAATTTTTATTCAAGAGCACTTATCATTCCTTTTATCGGTAATGATTTATCATTTGGTCAAGTCTTCTGTTAAATGTTACTGTTTCATAAGGGTGATTAAATACTGCTTTTTGAGAAGCAAATTGCTTCCCTTCTCAGGCACTTAGACTCTCTATAAACACATTTAGGCAATAAATAAAGCAAATGAAAACTATATTGCAGGTGTTATTTCAACCTTCTGGGCTGATTTTTTTGTTACAATTAGATTACAAAATATGGTAAGAGGACAACACTTCATAGAGATGTGAAAGAGCTACTGATTTTTATGCTACTTTATGAAACAACTTCTCTTTTTCTTTTTTCATACATCACACTCCATAGAAGAAGTAGTAGGCTAAAAATAGTTTAATCTATTTCATAATGGCTTTAAAGCCAGAATGACTTTTTTAATGTTTAGGGATTATTTTTTCATGTTTGCGCATTAGGTAGATACTTCACAGATCCAGTAGTATCCAGTGGTAGTACTGTTAGTAGTAACAGTTGCTGTGTATGACCCTGTAAGGAATTTGACTGCTTAAGCTGACTGTTTCTGCATTAATAAATAGCACCAATCTGAACATTAGTCTATTGACGTTAACATTTTTTTGTACTGTGTGAAATCTGGAAGCTATGGGTTTTTGTGTTTTCTGTCTGCCCCAGTAGATTTGCTGAGTTCCTCATGTTTTTTAGTGGTAGTTGTACACTTTTTCTTTTGTGGATGCATCACCACCATGAGTACTGAACAGGATGCACTGTGGGATTAGCAGTGCAAAGGCAGCTGACAGCATCTTGGTTCTTTTAACCATAACATTAGCAAAAGCACAGGCCGTAAATCTGCTGTCCATCGGGCACAGTCTTGTTTTGAGCGAGGAAAAGAGAAACTGGGAAGCCTGTCCTTTGAGAGTTTCATTCTACATTCATCCTTTCAGGATGTTTTCTTTTAAATTTTGGGTTTCTTCATAAGATTCTCTGCCTGAGTTGGGGTGTGGTTTGATTCAGTTTCATTAGTTGTTTCCCTGTCAAAATTCAGTTTTGTGGTTCATTTCTAGTGCTTGACTGGTTAGCAATGACAAGTAGAGAGCCTGCACCTCTGCATGGCATGGCGGATTCAGTCTGAGGAACTTGGGATCCAAAACCTTCACCACAGCTCTGTTTCAGCAGAAGCAATGTAGAGGATTGAATATGCACTGTATAAAAATGAATTTATTTTTCACTACCTTTTGCTGAATTCAGTACTGATATTTGTAACTACACAGGTTAGTAATGAAAGATCAAAATTCTGTTTTGCATAGCAATAGGGGAAAACTACATTTCAGTCTGATATACAATATACAAATGTTGGGGTGTCTTCAGAGAGTCCTGTTCCTGATGGCAGTTTACAGTAATAAGAATAAATTGCAGTGAAGTGGGATTTAGCATTTAATTTATTTGAGAGCATTCATCCTTGCAAGACTTGTAATTTGAAATCCAAATACATATTCAGAGATGCATTTTACTTATTTATGAAGGTCAGTAGTTGCAGGGTTCTCTAAGGCATGGGTAGCAGACCTGTTATTTCAGTGGACCCCTAAGAATACGATACCGTCAAGTCTTGATTACTTCATACAGGAATTAATAAAGCACTGAATCAGTGCATGCACAGGCAAGCTTCCACTTAATTAACTTCATTAGGTGTGTAGGAAACTTTCACTGTGAAAAATGCAGAAATGCCCTTGTTTTAAAATGCAAGGCTTTCGTGAGATCTGCTTTTGCATTTACTATGTCCACTTTACCAAACTATTCTACAAGACCAGTTTTATTTATAGAAAGAAGAAAATTTTGGTTAATATTAGCAAACGCAAGTAAATGACTCTGGTGATTCCAAGGGCTAATTTTCCTACTTGCAAAAGAGAAAATGAATTGTTTCTATTCACTTAAAAAAACCTTATACTAAAAATATTCGCTGAGAAATAGTGACTTGAACTTTACTTCAGAAACTAACAAAGAACTCAAAACAATGAATCGTGAATTTGAGCAGCCATGAACAGAAATAGTGGATACTTCAAGAAGGAGTAAGAATAAAGTTTGGCTCTGGTGCCTACATCTATGATAAGATGTCTTCACTAAGCTCATAGCCTTGTCCTCAATGCTGGAGATCAGGGATTTAGAAGTCTGTGATGCAAGACCTCACTGTCCTGGATATTTGTTTACATTAACCTTTCTTTGCAGCAAACAGTTGGCATTGGAATCACGTAAAACAGATGAAAATTATGGTGGATTTAGATGTTGATCAGTAGGTAACAAGCCACAACAAAATGCCATGCATCTTGTGAGGGGAGGATAGTAGTACTGTGGTGAGTTGAAGGGAAACTGTTGACATTTTTATTTCAGTGCAAAAATGTCATGTAACTAGTTTGAAATTTAGATTTATGGTTTTTATTTTCACCACTTGAGGCCTTTCCTTCTCTGGGTTCAAATTTGCATTCCCTCCTTCTTACTTTTTGGGTAATAATCCTGAAAATCTCAAGCTACAACAACTTTTCCTGATGGTGGACATCCCTACATAGCTGATCAGTGCTGTTCGTCACCGACTTAAAAATACTATTTGTTGCCAGTGCAAAGTCAAGAAGCTGGACGTTTAAATTCTACAGTAGTCAACAGCTGTAAAAACCAGTGCACTCAATCTCCTACACCTTGCCCTGAGGAGTGAATTACAGAATAGATGCAGGTTTTACAGAATCGCAGAACAGTTGAGGTTGGAAGGGACCTCTGGACACTGTCTAGTTTGGGTCAATAAATATATTTGCAACATTTAAAAATTAATAGGATGGCTAGTGCTTTGCTAGGTATCAAAGTTCTGTAACCAAATAACACTAATTCCTGACATAAAAGAACATGACAGTCACACACATCATGTTTAACCAGAAGATTTAATTTTACAGAAGAACAAGTTGCTAACAGTATCAAAGACCTAATTTTTCTCTTATGCTTTATATTATACTAGGATTTAATGACATTAATGAAAGCAAAACCACACTCTCAAGATATGTGGGAAGGTGGACCTGTGTTTTGACAGTCTCAGTTTAGGTGTTGTTAAGTCAAAGATTTTAAAGGTTTGGTTTCTTTTTTTCCCAGTAAGTGTTACGTGTGGAAATAGTTTGCATAATTTTTCAGCTGTTTTGAGCACTGGTCTTGAATTGGACATTCCAGAAATAAAGCAAACCAAGTGGAAACAGACAGGAGTCAAAGCAAAGCCTCCAAAAGATATACTGTGCATTTGAGTCTTGGGGAGCCTGTTCTGAACTGACAGCAAGGTTGTAAGGGAATGAAGGAGAGAAAATACTCTCAACCATTGATTTAATGGCTGAAAATTTAGATGACAGTCTGGTAGCTGTAGTATGGATATGGAGGGAACAGGCTGTGCCTACTAAATATTGGGAGAAAAAATTAAAATGGAGGGGTTCTTTTATTTTGCTCCTTATGGAAGAGGAAAGAAAGGGAAATGTTGGCAGTGGTAATGGAGGAGACCACTACAGCCACCATGTGTAGTCCTCCATAATCACAGGTACTGTGAGTGATTGGTGTGAAAGAGTAGACAAAGCATGTATTCTATGTTCAGCCATGCATATAATGCCAGAAAACTTACCCTTCATCCTAGAAAATGGGAAAACGCGTAGTGAAAACTTAAAAACTGCGAAAGAGATGAAGGGTGTCACTACTGTCCCAGGCCTAAAGAACAGTCGGTGTCTTATAAGTAAAAGTCTTAGATGGCATATTTTCTTGTGTTTTATAATCTGCATTTCAGTGTTGATACTGAAAAAAGTATATACAAACCAGACACCTGAGAATTGAGTGCCTTGGGAATCACTACTGGTCTTTTCCTGTATCTGGCCTGTAGCTGGGGCAATCTTGAGTGTCCCAGAAGTTTCTTTTGACAGGGGAAGACAGAAATCAAATTATTTATGTGTGAGGCAGGTGTCATTTAGTTTCTCAGGACAACTAGTGGAAGATACAAGAGTAATACATATAAACAAAGTGCGAGCTAGCAATCCAGCCTCTTTTCAACATTACACTGAAAGAGAGATACTGAGGGACTCCCATCCTGTCTGCAAGAAACAGACAGGGTGGCGTACAGATCGACATTGAGAAGAACAGAGAACCAGAACTAGAAATACAGGAAAAGCATTATTAACTAATTTCAAAGCTATTGTAATATCACTCACAAACCTTTTTGTCATTTGAACTCTCTGAAGCCTCTTTACATGCTATTCAAAATATATGCCCTTTGCTGTTTGACAGCCAGGTTGCTACCTTGTCCTTGTAATTGAGTTCCCAGTTCCTCTCATGCCATCTTGTCTCGACCTTCCGGTTCATTGTATTTTTGCCACATGTGTCTTAAACTTCCTCTTAACTTTCCCCATCCCCCCACCCCCACATCAAATTTAAGTCTCACCAATGGATTCAAAGTTCCCCAGGGCTGCTGGTCATGGTGCTTTTCTTTCTGCATTCAAGCCAGAAGCTCTCCTCTCCTGTTAAACTCTAGGTCCTGTGCCTACAGCTAAGGTTTTTTTGTGATAAGACATTCTGTTTGCCAGGATGATTGTAAGAGCAATTGGATACCTCTTTTTAAACTTTAGCTTTTTGTAAAACATTCAATTGCAATGGCCAGGTTATTTTATTGGAAGTACCTCTTTGGTAAGGGATCTTGGCATGGTTGCCATGCTGCAGTTTGGTACATATTTTTAAGGCTGAATGAAAAACTACAGTACCTGTGTTGCATTTGCTTGATTGGAAGGAATGACCTAAGATATTTTTTGTTTCCTATGAAAAGATTTGTGCAGTATTACTGCTGTGTGTGCATGGACACCTGGTAGATACAGAGGAACTTGGTGTAGCCCTGAAATGGCCAACAGCTGAAATATACAGGCTGCATATTTAATACCACAGCACCTGTTGTTACATTCCAGCACAGATAACAAATGGTGGCAAAGGACTAAAATACCAAATTAAGTTCATGACCCTACTCCATGTGACTGTCATTTTCTCTGCTTAATATCCAAAATATTTTAAAATATGGTCCTCCAAGAGTAGTCATCAGAACTTAATCTGATTTTTTTTTTCCTTATTAAAGCTGCACTGTTAATTAAAATCCATGCAGTGGCTCTAGGAAAAAGGGCTTTTAAGAAGGCTTTTTAAATTTCTAAATCAGCTACAGTATATGTTTCATGTGATGCACAGAGTGGCTGTGGGAAGCACAGGCATGTAAAACCAGAATAACTTGTTGGCACAGGCATGCTCTCATGGAACTGCAAAACTGCACACACATTCTTGTTGGAAATAGCATCTTTCCTTGCCACGCTACCCAGCCTTAACCTTCAGGTACTTTTTTGGCAAGTCTTCTCACCTCTTTATCAAAAAAGTATTTTGTTTTCTGTTTTTTCATGCAGTTTTGCTTGTGCAGCTAGAAAGTGGGTCATCTTTTGCTGCTGGTCAAATTTTGGACATTTTAAAACACTAAGGCTAGGATTAAATAGCAAAATCAGGAAGCATATAACAATATCATATGTGTTTTGCAAACCTATGGATGATGACTTCTTCAGCACTTTATTGAGTAAAAAAAGTGTTGCCAATGGTTGTTTGCTAGCTTTTCTTTTATCTTTCCCTTGTTCCTGCAGCTACGGACTCTATGCTCACTTTCAGTATGAGTATGCAGATTAGATGTATTGTATGGTTTAAAAAATGCTTGATTAACCAGATATTCTTTCAAGATCGTTTGATCAACTGTTGCTTTAGAGTGACTTGCAGCCTCAGAGCTGATTTCCAAACCCAGTAAGCCCGCTCATGCAGTATTTGCCATGCATTAGGGTTGGCTTCAGATTGGGTGTTTTTTCTTTTGAAGGTCTTCCAGTGTGAATGTTAAAATTAGTATACATTGCTCGACTAATTAACATTCTCATAGTATGCTCAGTTGGTAAAGATTATGGTGAGTGGGAATTTAGTGCAATTTACTGTACCTATTAAGAGAACTGTAGGCAAAGGTTACTTACCTTTATGAACGAATGCTTTGTATGCATTGAAAAATTTTGTTTAAACTGTTTTCTAGTTAAAATTGATATTCATATATAAATCTCCCTTTTTAAAAACAAGGTGCCAAATAAAATATTTGCTCTTCAAATAAAGACCTTGTGTACCTGAGTCATAAAAATCGAGATGTATGTGGAAGAAATAAGTACTGTATAGGGCCCTTGTTTTTTTTGTTGGGTTTTTTTTTTTTTTTTCACTTTTTCACTTCTGCACTTAGCCATTTGCCCTCTGCGTTTTCCACTGCCTAGTGGTGCTTGCCCAAACTATCTGCCCTGTTGCAGTCTTTTTCTCCACAAACTCTGTGGCTGCCCTGGTTTCTTCTCACCCCTGCCATCAGCCAGCTAAGAAGTTGCAGTCCCAGCGTCTGAAGTTGAAGAGCAAAAGCTGTCAGAACTCTGCCTGGTCTTGCATGTCTGGTACAAGCTTCATTTTTCATCAGCTTTGGGAAAGCCAACAAGTGAACAAACGCTTGCAAATGTGGAGACAGGCCAACACGCTGAAGTAGCCGTCTGGGGACTGCTGCGTTTTTGGAATGATTTCAACATTGCAAGGACTTTATCTGTGCTTTTTAAAAGTTTGAATTTAACACACCTTTCACCCAGGAAGCTTTGAAATACTTAGATAAGAATCACAACAGTGACTCTTCTGTTTTAAAAAAAAAAAGGAAAAAAAACGCACACGAAAAAAATGTCTTTGAAATCGTGACTCACTCAGATGGTTATTAAGAATAAGCTGTAAATCGTGGTGGCAGCTAGAAAAATCAGCTTACCTTATTCATATCTGAAGAATTCATAGTCTGTGTCCTACCACTCATTTTTTAATCTTATCGTCATGTAATAAGTACATTGTGAAAATTGTTACAGCCTGGTAACAGGTTTATTACTCTGTTCTGTACTTCAGGACTTGTTCATTTACTGATGCTAGCTCTTGCAGTTTAGCACCATTGGAGCTTTACCTTACTGAAGCCATGTGTTTATACATGAAGTCATATATTTATACACCTCAAGTGTGTTTATTTTGTTAATGTTTCTGGCCTTTATCATTTCTGAAAACAAGGGTAGCCCTGCAAAGACCCAGAAAGCAGAAGGCACAACAAAAAGTAAAAATTCACTAGTTTTTTTATCCCTGAATATCTAGGCGATCTCATGATTTTGGAGAAGCATGACTCATGGTCACATACACTCAGAAAGCGTAGCTCTGTCAATCCTGCTTGATTTCAAGTTGCCTCCCTCCAGGGAAACGATGCTCTCCCTCTCCGGGAGTCTGAGCATGCGATCGGAAGGGCGTGCACGGGCTTTTAGCTGTAGTTCTCACCCGCAGTCTTTGGAGGGGTCAATCCACCCGTCCACACAGGATGCCCACAGGAAATCGGTTGCCACATTAGTCAAAGCTATGTGATACGGTCTTCTGAATGCTGCCTGAAGTGCTCAGTCGGTGCTGTCTATTTCCTCCTCATCCCGTGCAAGTGTCCTTTGTGCCTTGCCCATCGACTGTTATCTTGTGGAAAAAAACATTCTGCCTTGATTTAAGGCAGTGGAATCATCTGATCAAGTTTTTCTTTTTTTTCAAGTACTCTTTTTTTTTTTTTTTTTCTTTTTTCAAATTTTAGATAGAATTGAGAAAGATGGTATTAGGTAACAGGCATTTGCCTCAGTGCGGAGGGAGGTGTACTAGCTTCCATGTCAGGGAAAAGTCAGCATCGCAGCCTTGTACTTTTATACCAGTCTTCTGAGAGCTCACAATTCTAAATTTTTCACTGCAAGTTTATACTTCCATTGCAGTTTTAAGGAAAACATGTCAGGCAAAAATATACACGTCCAATATTAATTTACTTTAACAACAAAATACTAATGTTAAACACGCAGGCTGTTGGTTGCTAAAATTAAGAAGTTTCATAACTTCATTAAAAAGCTCCCAACTTTCACAGGTGGCAGCCTCTAGCAACTTGTTTGCTCCTCTAAATCATAAATTAGAGGACTCTGCAGATGTCCGAGTTATCCCTAAGATCCTGTGAATTTCTAAGTAACAGAGGCAGGATTTCCTCTGGGAGCCTTTACCCTTGGACTGCTCTCCTCTGCAGAGCGGTGGCTCTACTGAACATCACCGTGTTTATTTGTATACAGTGTACAGAAAATTACATCCCATTGATTTCAAAGGGGTATTTTTTGATGATACACTTTTAAAAAGTGAAGCGAAAAACTGCACAGGAAAGAAACAGTCGCCACAAAGAGCAGTTACGGGGAAAAACTACCTGCGAGAAGCTTAAAATTAGTGGGATTCCCTGCCCAAATTCAGGGTCTGCTGCAGGCCACCAGAGAAATGGCAGAATTTCAGTTTAAAGTGCAAGGATGGGACCCGTCAATACAACAGCAGTGGTCAGAGATGGCCAGCTGCTGTAATCACTGCACGCAGTCAACCCTGAGCGAATGGGGGTTGCCCTAGGTACTTGTCTAAATGTGGATCTACAGGCTTACCTTGAGGTGCTCGCCTCTGACGCCGTAGTCAGAGGTCTGTGAGGGGATGCTTGGCTGCCCCCACCTTGGGGACGGGGGGCTGGGGACACGTGCAGCCCGTGTCCCCCCCCTTGAGACCTGTGGGTGCATCATGCACCTCCCATACTCACCAGCATCTGCATTTGCAGAGAGCGGGTTAATGTTTTAACCTCTTCTTTGACACTGCCCTGTCGAGTCACAGGACCTTTCTTCTCACACACACCCACCCACCCACCCACCCCCGCCGCCCTTCTGCTAATTGTGCCAGTTGTCAGTTAGCAGTAACGGCCATTGGTGTTGCGCTGCTGGCTCAGCAGTGCAATTTCCTTTCGGCTCCCTCTTCGAGGAAGTGAAACCACCGCGATGTATTTTTTGCAGTCTGAGGTGCCAAAGCAAAATGAAGCACTGCAGGCAGGGGAGAAAGGCAGCTGAGAAGAGCCGCTGCTACGGGGAGGGGAAAAACCCCGCGTTCAGTCTGTGATCTCTTCTGACAGCGTTTCAGAGCACATGATAAGAGTGTGCGCTGGATTTAGCGGAATAAACAAGCCTCAGGCCAGTCTTCACCCTGGGTATTTTGCTTCTCGTTCTGCTGTCAGCATTAACAATTGCAATTCCGTTTGATGAACAAGTAAGTAATAATTTTACTGTTTTTTTTTAAGGAAGAATGTATCTTCAGTCTGAAGGAGCTCTGTAATCTTACTGCTTTAAGCAACTGACTGTGAAGTACGTTTTAGGTCTTTTTGCCATCAGTGATAATAAGGGAAAACTCTGATTGTAAAACACAAACAGTTTGCATGTTCCTTTTTCGGATTGACTGAAATACTGAAGTATGAAGTTTACATATTTAGCAACTAAATTAGAAACCATGTAATAACACAGGGTAAATGAAGCTGACTTCCAGTGTATTGCAAAGCAGATGGAAAATAGGCCATGCCAGGTAGTCCCAAAACTTACAGAGTTTTTAGAGAAATGCCATTAAGAGTCTAACACCTCTTGTAAGTGAGCAATTCCTGTTTTGTGTAGCAATAGTAATTACACTTCAAGCTCCACTTTGTCGAATGTTCAGTTACATAATACAAGGTGGTTTTTGTTGAAAAACTGTAAAACATTTAGGAATCTGCCATGCTTTCAGTTTCTTGAAATTGATACTTTACAGATTATTATGTGTAAATCGTTAGAACTACACGTGAGTGTTTCTGTGACTTGCTAGACGCAGGTTGTATGGATTTCTGTTCAATGACAGTGGAGCATTCTGTGTGATACAGTTGGCATTTTATAAGAATACCTACAGCATCCTGGGAAAGAACATTTTAAAATACCTACATATTGTACTGGGGGCGGGGGGGTGTTTCTCTGCAAAATTTATGGAAGATACTTTGAAACAGCGACTGCTGATAGTATGAACCTCTGTATATCATTGCGGAGTATCAGACATCACGAGCAGTTAGTAAATTGGAGACTTTAAGAAATAAAGTTATAGAAAAGCAATCAATATTCCCAATTTGGAGGGAAAAAGCTATTATTCGTGTGTAGATCATTGTAAAGTATTGGCTTTGAGTTCTAACATTTGACCACCCTTTGAAATACTTTGATTAGTTTTATTTTAATAGTAACAGTTGCAGTTCTATATTGAAAAACACAAAAAGTGAATCAAATACTTTCAGTTCAGATTGACTGCTTAGCATCTTTTAACGTCTTCCTGTATCTTTGTGGTTGAGAAACGTGTCTGTCTTGTGATCTTGAGTGCTTTGCCCAAGATAGTTAACAACGGGTTCTTTGGTTTTTGAGTGTCCTCATGTAGTAAAGATTTTAAAAAATGCACTCAAAACACTTCACGCTTCAAAACAAAATACAGTTATGCACTGAAAGTCTTTTGAAACAAACCTGCTTGAAAGTTTCTGAGATAACAAAACTAAGTTTCTCAAAGAAGAAAAAATACAGATTTGTGTCTCACATGTCCTGAAGGACAAGATCTTTCTATTTGCTAGAACCCCAGAGGCACCCTGTGTCCCAACACACCCAGCTGCCCAAATACAAACAGTTAAGAGGAAGCCTTTTCCAAATTCAGGGGCTTACTGTTTGGCATCTGCAGAGTCTATGTTTTCATTAAAAAAAATAAATAAATGTTTCCAGGCCCTGTATTTGCAAAGCAAACCTTCCATATGTGAAGTAAATGTAAACAGATGAAGCTTTCCTTCAGCCTGTCTGAGGCTCCAGGGAAGCTGCAGTGTAAAGGCTGCCGTCTCCTGGACTGTCAGCCTGGAAATACAAATTCACATGTGCCTTGCTGGCGAGAACGTGGTGTTAATAGTCATCATTTGCAGCAGAACACACTGAGCAACCTGGTCTAGTGGGGGGTATCCCTTCCCGTGGCAGTGGGGTTGGAACTCGATGACCTTTAAGGTCCCTTCCAACCTGAACCATTCTATCATTCTATGAATAGGAGCGGTGACATTTCACAAAACAAGTTTCTGAAAAAAATGTTTGAGGCCTTTTAAGTATTTGAAGAAATTACAAACCAGTCATTGGGTATATTGATGCTTTGGAGGTGGAAATCTGTTCTAGCATCTACTTTGTTGGTCACAGAAGGATTTCTTTATAAGGTTATGCTAGGAAGTCTTATGGCAATCCCTAGTCTGTTCATTGTGGGCTATTTCTGCATTAAGTATAGGACATAGAAGTGTTAATCTATACTTGCTTTCCTTCTGAAAACTAGCTGCGTCAGATTGCTCCCAAAGAATCTCAGTATTGTTTGCTGAAAAAGGATTTTTGTGTTTGTATTATTTTTTTATCTATTTATCTGCATATATGTATAAAATATATCTATTAAAAATACAATAGATGTGTGGGATCTGAATTCACTGATCATGTAAAATGCTAAGCAGGAAAAAGTTTTACAATAGTTAAGTCGCTGAATTACTATCTCTAGCTGAGTAGCAGTGGTAATTGTCATGACATTAGGATAGTCATGGTTTCAAATTTCGTGATGAATATGAGAATCAGATTAGACTTATGACTCATCTCATCAGATAGGGCAGGTTTACTGCCTCAATTTGAAATCCCATCAATCCATATATTTTAAATATATTAATTTTATTTTGGCTGCATTTTTGAAAGTTCCATCTCATTTTTTGTTTTCTCAGAAGTAAAACAATCTAAAAGACTGTAAACCTAAAGACAACAGAGTTTCAGGGACTGAAAAGATGGGGTTTTCTGCAACTACATACATAAGTTTGCGTTATTTTTGCAGCAGTCAGTAAGACTTAGTATGAATGGATAGACATGAAAATATTCCTCCACTGTCCACAGTATGTCTGTTACGAAGTATTGACTGCATATTTTTTTTTCTTCCCCCAGTGGCCACAGATGTCTTCAACTCCAAAAGTCTGGCCATTCAGGCCCAGAAGAAGATTCTTGGAAAAATGGTGTCCAAATCAATAGCAACTACTTTGATCGATGATACAAGCAGTGATGTTCTAGATGAGCTCTACAGAGTCACAAAGGAATATACACAAAATAAAAAGGAAGCAGAGAAAATCATCAAAAACCTAATTAAAATAGTCCTCAAATTGGCAATTCTCTACAGGAACAACCAATTTAATCAGGATGAAATAGCGTTGATGGAGAAATTCAAGAAGAAGGTTCATCAGCTAGCTAAGACCGTGGTCAGTTTCCATCAGGTGGATTATACCTTTGACAGGAATTTTTTGTCCAAACTGTTAAACGATTGTAGAGAGCTACTTCATGAGATCATTCAGCGTCACCTAACTGCAAAGTCACATGGACGTGTCAACAACGTGTTTGATCACTTCTCTGATTGCGAATTTTTGGCTGCCTTGTACAATCCCTTTGGACCTTATAAACTCCATTTGCAGAAACTTTGTGATGGTGTCAACAAAATGCTAGATGAGGGGAACATATAAGTACTTGTATTAAAGTTGACTGCCTATGCATTGTTTGTAGATGGAACACTGTTGATTTATGAAGGAATAAGGGAGCATGCAAAAAGATTTTTTTTACATTATGACAAATATTTCCAAAATATCTTTATTAAATTGATTCCTTATTATGAGCTATCTGTTGCTATTCACAGTCCATCTGGAATAAAGACTGCACATGACTTTTTTTACTGTGCTTTGCCTAAGGAAACAGCTGGATAAAGACAATAAGACAGAACAGTCCAAGTAGAGTAAGAGTCTTGCAAGACAGATACACAAACCAAAACAATATGCTGTCAGACAATCCACATCTTTCATAGATTTACAGAATTATTTCTAAACTATCAGAGTCCAGTAATGTTGGTAACAGACTATCATGGTGATGGTACACTCTATAGTTTCTTTGACTTATTTGTAAACTATATATATTTGATTCATTTATAGTCTTTTATGCTCTCTGCACAGATCACAGCTTCCTAGTGTTGCCCTTACGAAGCATTCAATTTTAAATGATATCAGTGATTCTGTCACGTAGAGTCTTAACAGGCTTGTTCATCTCCAGCTCAGTGCTGAAAACTTCCTGTCTGCAAGGCTACCGAGTATAGATCCTTATAGACCCGCACAGATGCTTGCTTCCTTTGATTATATGGGGATTATTTAAGGAATAAGCTACAGAATCATAGCCTAACTGGGGAAGAGTATTCCCTAGAAACCACCTGCGGTACCTACTTTTAACTCTGCCTACAGTAAGGTAAAACACAGTGACTTATCTGTGCACTTCCTTAAGATATTTAGACTCCTGCTAATAGGTCACAATTCTCTTTGAAAAGATGTGAGTCAGTATATTTTATATACTAGGCTGATGTGTATGATCATGTGAATTCAGAAAGTTTGATCACCTACCTGAAAACAAATTCGAAACCAATATGCTTTGTATACAATGGAACTAGAATCAGAAATTAGTCTTACTGTTGTGTTATATACTATTTAACTAATGGAAAAATGGAATCTTGAATACTTTTTTTTTCTTCCTTTCTCCCCTCCTACCTTTCATCCTTCTTTTTCTCCCTATTTTTCTCTGTGCCTTGACTTTGGGGATAAAAAATGTGACTTTCTAGACACTGTAATGTACTTAAAAGCACGAAGTTAATACATTTCAAACATCTGAAGACTTTTTGTTAGGAAGCATATAAAGAATTTGCTGTTTATTTAATTGCCAGTGTTTTTGCTGTTTGCTGTGTCCTTTTGTTTTAATGAGTAAACCAAAGAATATTTGCACTCCGAATTTCTCATGCCTTTTCTTTTTCCTTGTTGCATTTTAAATTATAAAGAACAAACTTGGCCTGTGCCAGCAACAAAAGCATCACAGCTTTTGGCTTCAGACATATGGCTTCAGCATTACTTGTGATTTTTTTTTTTTTTTGAGAGGGAAAACTCACTTTTATTCATGTTTGTTCAGTCACTAGGCTCTGAATATTCCCAGAAATGTGCCAGAGAAACGTGTGTTCAAAATGTGAACTCACTTTATGCAAGCCACCAGTGTCCAACAGAGAGAGAAGATTAATCTACTACTAGGCTGGAACAACTGGGAACTGTGTAAGGGTAGTACACCAGAATTTGCCAACAAACAGATTATTAGGTTGACATTTGCAGGAATATCATTTAAGATCCCTTCCCATGTTTTACATAAACAGCGAATACACTGTAGTTTTGTCCATCAGAATTCATGTACAGGAAAGCAACATTATGACAAAAAATCCCACAAATTCTAGAGTATAGTCTCTGAAGTATTTGCTCAACCTGTTTCTTGTCTTTTCCCACCTAGAAAGAGAACGCTGTTTGGCTTCCTTCCCAATTCTTCTCGCTGAGGTGAGGATAAAAAGGAACTTGACTTCTAGAAATTGAAACAGTTTTCTTTACAAATCCTATTTCTAAATCATGTTCTGATTTTCCAAAATAGCATAGTTTATAATGAATGGTAACAGTTACTGAAAGGAGGACAGGACAGTGCCTTGTTAGAACCAGGCATAATATATTCATGTGCTATGTAAAGCACAAAAGATTTTCTTCAGCCATGGGACAAAAATTGCTTAAGTGGTCTTTGTACTTGGTTAACACCTACTTATATGTATACAAGCCATATTGTAGTCAAGCAGTGTGTATCTTCAGTAACTCATTAACTTCTTACTCAATTGCATTATCTGGCCATTTACTTTTTTAGAAAAAGTAAAAATTCCTCATGAAGATTTTATAAGCATAAAAACTTGACAACTAGGAGAAGTTATATTTAGTTCACAATCTAGTTACATTCTTCTGAGATGCTGTAACAATAGTTCTTGTCTGGCATTCATTTTCAGTTACAAAGAAGTGACTTCTGTATTGATGAAATAAAACAATTGTACTGGATTTCCAAAGACCTATCTTTATAAATAAAACGACCTAGCATTCACGCTGTATACTTTTGCAGTTAACTTATTTTTCCTGCAGCATACATAAATAGTGGCTTTAATTATCAAAACTCAGAAATAAATTGATAGCATTTTTGCTTGTAATACACTTCTTGTGGTATTAAAGTATCGACCCTCTAGCAGAAGCTTGACATAGTGAAGAATTTTACAAAGGTTACAGTAGTCTTGTTTAATTGTGGATATAATAATGCCATTATTCTGTGCTGTAAAATTGCTGCAACATTGTGGTTTAATAGGGTAACAATTATATTGAAATCTAATTATCATGGATTCTTTTTACAATAGGCTTTTAAATCTCAGTACCTTAGGTTTCATATTTATGATGTCCTTTCAATGTTTAGGTAATATGTAGTGCCTAACACGATCAAAATGTACGTTGGGGAAGCTGTGGAAGTTAAAGCTAATGTTAGAGCCTTCAAGAAGTGGTGAAAAAGTGGTCAGACCTTGGATAATTTTTGCAAGACAGATCAACCAACTCTGATCTCAGCCATACAAAGACAAGATATAGGGAGGTTATTGTGGCCATTTTGTGTATGCCACCTTAAAAGGGATTCACTAGAACTTCTGGCTGCCCCTTAACTGTGTTTGTGTGCATTTGTGCATATGCACAGACAAACGAAAAGACACAACTGGACAAGTTACAAGCCTTATTCTTGTCCTTAAGCTCTTTTCAGACTTCCCTCCATTTAGAAGGTATAGAGATTATCAGGAGTCTGGCAGCTTTCAGCAACTGGTGTGGGTTTATTTTTTTTTTCTTTAGGAAAATACCAAATCATGTCTCTTCTAAAAAAAGATTCGACCCCACCCATAAAGCAAATTCCTGTGCAATAAAGGAGTGAAGAGATGGACAATTGCTTTCTCACATCTCTCCCTAAAAAGATTGCATTGTACTAAGGAAGCAGCGAACTGATTTTGATGGCAATTGGCTTCAGTTGCTTTCCAGTCCTCTGTTGTAGCTGTAACAGCTATAATAGGACTGTTGGCAGGCAAACTGGAACTCTGCATGTTGCTCTCCCAGGGACCAGGACATGCTTGTTTTCATGGTCTAGCAGAGAGGAATCCACACTACTCCTAAGTCCATCATTGGCAAAGATGACTGTTATGAGAAAGACGGATAAGTTGCACATTGTGTGGACTTAGATGATCTCTCCATGATGAGTGTTCACCATCTGGTCACCTGCTACCATAGCTTTCATTTGGCCTTACATGCTCTCCTTGCCCTTCTGAGCAGCAGAACTACTCTTCGGACAGGTCTATTCCTTCCCTGCTGTTTTTGTCCCCAAGATTATATTACATTGTGTACACACGTAAGGAGAACAGTAGGTAAAATATGCTACACGCTTCACATAATGACAAGAAACAGAACTAAGTACCACTTTCCTAGGGTTTTTTTTGCAATGTAACTTGAAATCTGAGAGACTTAATCTACATCTTGATTAGTTGTTAATACTGCTTTGAATTTAATCTATACCCTTATCAGTACAGTAAGCATTTAGCTGTGATTTCAGTACACGTACTTCTGAGCCTTTTTTTAAAAAAAAAAAAAAAGTAGTCATTTTGAATGCATTACAGAGGGTGTACTTTAGCATGAACATGAAATGAAAATTCATTGGTTTGCATAACCATTTGCAGAGAAACCTTCTTGTTACAACTGTTTTTCATTGAGATTTGGGCAGGTCAGCCAACATTCATCGTTAAGTGGCAAACATCTGTGCTTTGGATAAAACAACTGTCAAAGGAGGTTATAGTTGTCCAGAAAAGTTCTGTAATATCTTATTTTTATGTTTTGCACATAAATGAAATTTCTTTTGGGAGAGGAAAGTTTCCTATCTATCTTTAAAAAATGTGCTACCCAAAAACACACTGTGGCCAATACTCAGAAAGTTTAGACTAAGTAATGTAGTTGTTATTTGTTAAAAAAACCCACCAACCCTTGCATTTGTTCTTAAAGAGGAAGAAGTTCTAAAAAACGAATCCATACTAAATTACTAATCAATTCGTGCTGAAGTTTATATATGGCCTGAAATTATATTGCAACTTTGGGATATGCAAAATTTGGCAAATTTGGCATATGTATAGTATTGAATATTTTAGGTTCCCATGAGATTTCTTTTCCCTCTGAAAATAAAGGAGTAATATCTCCTTACAGGCTGTGGCTAAGAGCTCTCTCTGTTACACTAGTGCTTGGTCTGAATCACAAATCAATATTTCTTAATGTTTAAACCACAAATTGCTGAGGTGACCTCTCTTTTCTTACTATTCAGTTTTGATATTTAGAGCTCTGTTTTCCAATTTTAAAGCTGATATTCAGGGACAGGACACTCCTGAATCAATACACACTTTTTCCTGCAAGCTTGGGAAATACAGGAACTGATGTATATCTTCTAACAGTCTGTAAATTTCTACTTGCTATCACAACACCAGTTTCTGGAGAAACATCCCTTATGGCATTTTTTTCTATTGGGAAGCAAATTGAAAAAAAGCAGCTTGTGGCTTTGGATGTCCCCTAATTACACAGTATCAAGCAAAGCAGATTATAATGATTAAGACTAATGCAATTAAGGAGATACGTTACTTGCCCAGCTTTCCCAAGCAACCGAAACCTGTTTGCTATTTGTTGTTCTCCCCTGTGGGAAAGTCTTGGTGTGGTAGGTGGAGGACAAAGGTAGAGCTTCCTACAGTTACTGTGATTTAGATATAAATTACTTTTACTATCACATGTAAGACCTTCCACTGTCTACTCTAAAAATCCCATTTTAAAATCATACTTTCCACTGGCTTCTTGACAAATTAATTCCTATTTGAGTTTGTATTAAATCTTTGTACTTTAAATGTGCTTTTATTATGCACACAAATATGAGCTGAAACAAAACAGAAGTCAGCCGTGTGCATCATATATTTCTTCCTAGAAGCTGTGGGGTTTTTCCTCAGTCAGTAGGCATTTTGTGTGCTATAAAGAAACTCCTTGGTGGATATAATTCTGAAGGTGTTGATAAATGCAGGGTGTTCCAAAACAAAAATGCTGGCTTTTCACCCACTTGTTCTCCAGTTCCTGCTGGCACCTTTTCAGAGTACCAGCCCTAATGGTCTTTAAACATGGCAACCGAAAGCTATTCATTTGCAACACATCTGTGTGACATTTTCAATTACAATTTTGAGAATTAATTTATCGTTGATTATTCTGGGTCAGCCACAGCTAATAGAGGGTGAAAAATATCATTACATTTAAGCTGTGTGAGGTTTTTATCTAATACAGAGAATTTGATGGTGTAAATGGAATAAACCAGCCCAAGCAGGGCCCCTATGCCAACAACCCTTCTCTTCTTGCATGGGAACAGCAATGCACCGCTTCTACTCCTCTGTGGAGTAGTGTTGAAAAATTATTTGGTTTCCTTGAGCAGAATTTACTCTCCTTTCATTTGAGGAATCTATTTCAGGTGGCCTTGGCTTGGGTCCTGAGAAGAAAGTTCCCTGCCTGTTGATAGACTGTTGTTAATTACGGGTTCCTGTGACATGAATGACAATAATAACTAAGGGCAATTGAAGTCAGCAAGTTTCCACAAAAACACAAGCAACAGATATCAAAATGTAATCCAGCATGTTCTAGTTTGTTAAAATATTTTCTTGTACAGGACTGTATTGGATACTTGTTACTGCCCCCATGAATGCTTGTAATTGAATGTCACAGGTGATGCTTTCAGTTTACTTCACTGACTGGACCTGAGATACTGCAATATTTTGCTTAGTTTGTTTGGGGTTTGGTTATACTTTGTGGAGAGTTAAGACCTACAACTCTGTATCATCCGTGAGGCCTGCTGAGAGATTGCGGAAATAAAACAGACTGAGGCAAGGCTTTGAGCCAGCAGGGGAATAAGTGCATTGATCCCGGGACATGACATGAGATCAGCTGTTACTTTCCAGAAATCTGGTTCTATATCTCAAGGATCTTGACAATTCAGCAACAGAAAAATGATCTCATCCTTGGAAGTAGAGTGAGTCTCTTTGCCTAACTGAAAAAGATATCTCAGTTGCAGGCTGCCTAACTTGATTTCAACAGTATGGACACTCCCAAAGGTACATCTGCTGTGCCATCGTAAGAGAAACTATTAAGAAAAAGTAGAAAGGAAAGCTCAGCACTTTTCTGGGAGAAAGGGCTGTGATCAGGCAAAGATCTCTGTAAGTTTGCTTTGCCATCTTCACTGTGATAAGGTCTACAGCTTACCATAAGCAGAAGCATTTGATTTTGGCTAAGCAAGACAGTATGTTTTAGCTCACACCTATGACACTGCGGTCTGCACTTCACCCCAATGCTAGAACTGAGAAGCTCCTACTACAAAATACGGAATTAGGGAAGTAGACCCTTTAAAAAAAAGGTATTGATGAAAACTAGTCTCTATTTCTTTTCTGAACTCGAGAATGCCCTTGGTGGCAGCTTGAAAGAAGAGGCCATTTTAAGAGCGACACTTTAAAAGTAGCTTATCTTCTGTGCTCATTTTCTGTTTATTAAAGGAGCTGCCTGGATTTATTCTATGAGCAGGACCTCTTGGAATTTTTGACTGCTCTAAAGCTCAAAATGGCTGTTAAGTCAGGAATCAACTGTACTGAATCAGTTCTCTCAGGAGGCATTTCAAGTCTTCCATCTATTCATTAAAGATTCAGCTCATCTGTAGAATCTATTTTCCTGTAACTTAGCAGTAGTGCCAATATGCATCTGATTTCCACAGAATGTGACATATAGTTCTTTGCTAGTCTTTTTACCTCTTACTTTAGTCCATGTGGGTTTTATTCTTTTTTTAATTTTTTCTTTTTTTTTTTTCTTTTCCCTTCAAGGGACCAAGGGATTTTTCATGAAGAATCATTTAGGATGAAATGGAGTGGTTCTGTTACAGGAGCAACACCATAACTTTCTGCTGGCACCTCCCTAACATCTCTCCACAGGATGCATTTTCAAAGCTGTGTATGTGCACAAACAACTAGTTTCTGCGTAATGAGTTTGTTCTACTAATGTGTTACTACATACCAGCTCAGCAGTCCACCAAGCCCTTATTTGACCCAAGGCTTCAGTCTCCCATAAACCCTAAGTCTCTGATGGAATCAAATGGAGAGCTTCCATAGTGCTCTGCTTGTGCCCCCAGCATGGAATTTCCACTTAATTGAGTGGTATGTGCAACAAATGCCAAAATTAATGTTTCTTGCCAAAACAGGGACATGAGACCTCCTGTGATGTGGGTTGTTGACAAGAGCTATAAAAATGTTTGCATTTACATTTGGAGTTGGTTCGCAAGAATATATCCACTGTTAACTACACAGTAGACTGCTCCTCAACATCACATTAGGAAAGCTGCTTTTCAAGTTCTGAGGGTGACAAACAGTGGATTCAATGGCAAGAAAAATCCCACTTATAAACTGCTGTAGGCTTACAGAAAAATAAAAGAACACAAGAGGACACTAGTTAGAATGGAAATAATATTACTTGCTGTTCCTGCAGATGAATCAAGAGAAACACTATATGCTAGCTATGAAGGATTCCTTAGCGGGGGTTTTCTATTACATAAAATTTTATACCTAATCAAAACAAGTGGTTTTCTCTAACTGCTTTTACTAAGAGAGTAATTAGCAGGGAGAGCTGGGCCATACGGTTGTTTTGTATGAGATGAATGTTTGTGACCAGCTCAGGGCTGAGATCTCTCAATGACCTCCCTGCGCTGGCAGCCAGAGGACGGCGGCTGCAGAGAGACAGGGAGGAAGTGGGGACAATGACCTGGCTGCAAGCGGGGCCTCTTTGGTCACAGCAGAAAACATCTGTCTTTAAAAGCCTGGGATTTCTACAGCACCAAGGCTATGAGGAGGTACCATCTGTTGTAGGCCATGCAGTGAAGGATGCAACTGTTTTTAACATGGATTCAATACCTAGTTGTTGGTCATGGCAAGAAACATCTGGTTGACCCTTCAGTCACATTTGCAGAAAAATCTTTGTTCCCAGTGAATAGGCCTCTACAAATCTCCAAGAGGAAAACCATTTAGAAAGCAAATAAAGTACCTGAAAGTGAGCCTTCTGATTCAAGCAGATCTTTTAACAATATTAAAAATACAGAGTAGAAGCAAGTCAGTCAATTATTTTATTCCCCCTGAATAAAAAGTTCAAAGGTCCTTACCATCTACAGCAGCAGAACTGTAGAAAACGTTTTCAATGGAATTTAGACTCCTACAGCATCCATAACACATGCAACCCCAAGTTTATAAAAGAGATAAAGCCAAAAAAAACCCCAATTATCCAACCTGTTAGTCAAAAGAATTACTTTAGAACATACACCAAATGTATTTGAGAGCACAATATGAAAATTCACTGTTTATAATTCACTGTTCATAAAAGAGCTGACCTGCTCTAGGCATTGAAGCATAACAGAAAAAAACATAATCATACTCACTCTTACAGGGTACTACTTGGGGTTTTTGGGAAATTTTTTCTGGTATAAAAAAAAAGCCTGCTACGTCAGTAAAAGACTTAACGTTAAATATATGCTAGTTCACACTGCCACAGAGATACAAAATAAAGTAGCTTTCGTCTTCCTTTTTGACTCATTTAGTTCATTACCAGTTTCAACCACTTTCAACCCTGTCTGCCTGAGTTTGGAATCTGGATATCCTGCTATTAATCTCATTCATTCAAAAGTCAGTTTGACACCTGCTATTCATTTGTGGCTTGACACCTACTCCATTCAAGTTTCCACCTAATGTTACCACGCATTGGTTAACAGTGGTGGTGTTTTGCCCTCATCCCGTTTCAGACTCATGCAAGTATTTTCTGATAGCTGTATGATTTTTGGAACAAATAATTTCCGTCTGTTGAGGGAATCCATCAAACCCCTTTCCATTCTGAGTGGTTCTTTAAAAATGTAAAACATAAAAGTGACATCCTTTCAGTCCAGTGCACTTTCTGTTGTGTTTTCTAGAAAAAAAAAAAAAAAATCTGTTGAGGAAACTCCAATTTGATTTATTGTTTTGAAGTGTGAGGTCTTTGCTGACTCTAATCCCAGTTTATGCACCAAAATGAGGAAGCTATAAAAGATCCTGCCTTGTTAAAAGGGCTGTTTGTCAACTAACTAAAGAACAAATTATACTACAGAAGTACCTCAGAGTCTTATCTTGGGGCATGTAACCACTAGTTTCCAGGCAAATTCAAGAGTAGACTCCTTGCCTTGAATAGCTCATTATCTTAAAAAAACAGCACACAGAAGACTACGGAACCTGAAACACTGGAGCTGAAATAGCCTGTTCAAGATCATGTAAGAGGCCAGAGGCAGCACCAAAAATGAACCAAGTTCTCCTAGGACTCATTTATAGCCATGCACGAAACTATGCTGCTTTAGATAGATACAATTACGTAAGGGATTATGCAAATAAATTTGGTGGTGTAAGGACGGCCACATTACTTCCTGTGAGTATTTCCAGTCTGAACTAGATGTTTCCAGAAGTGCATGCACACATGCACAGTTGACTAAGCTGGGTATTTGTGGTGTTAGTTTGTACTTATTCCCCTACCCTAACAAATCACATCCTAAACTTATCCGGCAGTACAGAAACAAGGCCTTACCTTCCCTCAATAAACACGTGGGAGCACAGAAGGGTACATAACGCTCAGCAGGTAGCACAGTGGCTACACATCAGTGCAAGGTTCTCTCTCTTCTTTGCACTGTACCTTCAAAGGTGCATCGTGTGTCACAGTCGTGTTGCGGCACCAGCTGGCACCACTCCTGTCCTGGAGACTTCCCCCTCTTCTCCCAGGTGGGAGCCCAATCCTACAGTGTAGCAACAATAAACAAAACATTGAGTGCTGAGGCCAAACCAAAGCTCATGGATGGTTATGAGCTCAATCTGCTAACTTCCTCAGGAAGAGCACTCGCAAACTGACTCACAGCTCTGCCCTCCTGGGAAAGAGCTTCCTCCTGCTGTGGAGCACCGCACAGGCAAATCACCATCTGTGATGTTCTTCTCTCTGCAATACGCCGCTAGCTGCACCGGGCCCCTCGCTGTTGGGAAGTTTGCTCTTGTGCTAAGCTGCATCCAAAAGAAATAGGCAAACTTTGGAAGTGTCATTAGTGGTGAGGGTATACTGAGCTGATTAATACAGTATGTGAATAGCACATATCCAGTGCAAGGAGTTATTTCTGCACACATTCAACAATATTTCCCACACTTAAAACCTGTGACTTTTTGTAGACTATTTATCTGTCCTGTGTTCCCTTACCTACCTTCAGACCAACTTTTTTGTAGTTTCCAGTGCATACTTGTAACACGCCTATACAGCCAGAATGCCACCACGCCAGTGAACCTGTTGGCTGAGTAAACCCACTGTGTATTAAAAGCATTGACCCTTTGGCTCGATCAGTGCTTAAGTCTTATTTAGGTTCTTCGTGTAAGAATGTCATTACCTGTAGTGTGGTATGGGCAAATCTATGTGTTCAAGTCAGTTTTACTGTAGCGCAATGCTCCCTCTAGTGCCCAAACTGTAAATTGCAATTATAGTATTTAATTCAATGCAACTTCTCAGTTCAAACTGAACGGCGTGTAATAAAATCACAGACAATACATCTCTATTCCTAATATTTCCAAAGGAGGAAACGTTACAGACTACTTGAGGTCAGAAAGGCTAATTTTTTCTAGTTTGGAAGTCTCCAAATAGCTATCACTCAGGTAACTACCACCTCTCTTTAGTGTTGACAGTGAAGTGCTAACAGCCTAGAAGGTAATCTGCAGGAAAACCAATTTTCCTTTCTATGAGCTCCAGAAATACAAGAAATCATGAATTAAAGTTCATCTGCTCAGAGGGAATATGTAGATGTTTCCCCCAACTAAATAAGCTAGTCAGCTGCCTGGATTCTGGGCACTCCTTACACCATCCTGTTCCCCGAGCACCTCCTAGATTTAAGACAGCCAATGCAAAGAAGCAGGGAGTTTACAGCTCCCAGAAGCCCAGGCTTATGGTGCTCTCAGTCAGCCTGGAGACTGAGAACATTAGAAAGAATAGCTTCATGAGATTCCTGTGAATAGTTCAGATAAAGTTTGTCATCACCTGAGTTGGGCAGGAGATACTGGAAAATCCTAACTAAATCTACTGTTGAGAACCAGATCAGTGGACATATGAAACTGCAACGCAAATACATTCTGAATGACATGGTCTCACACTACACTATGCCTGCAATGTCACAATGAATAGGCATGATCATTCCTACTTAACCTGCCAGCTGGTTCCACAAAATACGATCATTCCTCCTCTTGCTGTTCCCCTGCTTCACCGTGGGGTCACTCCCATGGGCTGCAGTCCTTCAAGAACTGCTCCAGTGTGGGTCCTCTCCACAGGGTGCAGTCCTTCAGGAACAGGCTGTTCCACTATGGGTTCCCTGTGGGGTCACAGCTCCTGCCAGAAATCCACTCCACTGTGGACCTCCACGGGCTGCACGGGGACAGCCTGCCCCACCATAGTCTTCAGGAGAATCTCTGCCCTGGTGCCCAGAGCACCTCCTCCCTTATTTCTTCACTGACCTTGGTGCCTGCAGGGTTGTTTCTCTCACAGTTCTTTCACTCTTCTCTCCCACTGCTGCCGTGCAGTGTATTTTACAGTTTCTTAAATATGTTCTCAAAGAAGCCCCACCACCACAGCTGCGAAGCCCAGTTGTGCTCTGCGGTGGCTCACTTGGAGATGGCCATGCCTGGCCCAGGGCAGCCCTGGCCACTCCTCGCAGAGGCCCCTGCAGCCCCCCAGTACCAGCACCTGGGCACTGGAAACCAGTACAGCCTTCCATACGGGGAAAGGCAACATCTGCAGGAAAAAAAAAAAATCATAGAATGTGTTGGGTTGCAAGGGACCTTTAAAGGTCATCTCATCCAACGCCTCTGCAGTAAGCAGGGACATCTTTAACTAGATCTGATTGCTCAGAAGCCTCATCAAACCCGACCTTGAATGTCTCCAAAGATGGGGCCTCCACCACCCCATCTTTGCAACCTGTTCCAGTGTCTCACCATCCTCATGGTAAGGAACTTCTTCCTAATGTCTAATCTAAACCTACCTCGCTCTAGCTAAAAACCATTGCCCCTTGTCCTATTGCTACATGCCCTTGCAAACAGTCCCTCCCCTGCTTTTTATTGTAGGCCCCCTTCAGGCACTGGAAGGCCGCACTATAAGGTCTCCCTAAAGAACTCCCACATGGAAGCAATGGCTGCAAGCAGGGATTTGGATTGGGAAATCATAAATAAAGCAAAAAAACCCAAACAAAACACAGCAGAAATCATAAGATTAATATAAAAGAAGTAAATAAAGATTAGCCTCAAACGGAGATGTGATGTCTACATTCAGGTAGCTTCTTCTCGAAATCCACCCCGCTCGAGGCTCCTGTGATGGCGCTCCCGCTGTGGGGCAGGACAGACAGGCTCGCCTGTTAAAACCCCTGTATTTCACAAGCGGCTCGCCTCTTAAAACCCCTGTGTTTCACAAGCGGCTCGCCTCGGGAGGCTGTAAAAGCATGGAAACGCAGGGAGCGGGCAGGCCCGCAGCCCGAAAACAACCGCCTCCGCCCGCCGCAGGGCAGCGCTCCTCCCGCCCCTCAGCCGGGCGCCGCCAGGGCCGCCCTGGCAGCCGGGACTACGTTCCCCAGAGGGCGGTGGGCGGCGGCGGCGCATGCGCAGTTCCGCCCCGCTGTCTCCTGCCCTTCCCTGACAGCCGGGGCCGGGCGGCGCAGTCGAGCGCGGGGCAGCGGAGCGGCATGGCGGCGGGGCTGAGGTTTGACGGGCGGGTGGTGCTGGTCACCGGGGCCGGAGGAGGTAAGCAGCGGGCCGTCCCGTCCTCGAGTGCGGTGCGGTGTGGCGGGGGTTTTCTGCCCACCCCCGCCTGCAGGAGGCGGCCGGGTCCGGGGAGGCCGGGTGAGGCGGGCACCCCGCCGCTGTCCGCAACCCTGACAGGTGACCCCGTGCCCTCCAGTGGCAGAGGGGGGAGTTTGTGAGCACTTCGGCCCTTAAAAAACAGGGTTTTTTTTTTTCCTTTTCCCGCAAAAGAGACAGGTGTGGCGGCGGGAGGGAGGCGCGGAGCTGCGGGGGAGGCCGGGCCCGGCGGCGGCCCTGTCAGGTGNCTGGAGCTGCTGCCGTTTGATCCGAGCCCCGGTACTGCTGACAATTTGCGCTTTAGTACTGCCTCCGAATGCCTGCTTTCTGTCCTTTAAATGCAGGGGAGGGGGAACGCAGCTTCACGCCAGTCAGTAATGGCTGTCCGGCTCCACGTACAACTGTTTTGGTGTCCTAATTCCTTCCAGTTTTGCCTCGGACCTAGCGATTCACACTTGCAGGCTGCGTGGGCAAGCACAGCGCTGTTCCAGCAGGGGTTTCGACATGGGCCGAGCGGCCTCCCAACCTGCTGCTGCCCTCCCTGGCCTGCTGCTGGGTGGGGGGGCGACCTGAAGGCGCAGGGGTGGGCGGTGGAAGGGTGGGGAGAGATTGCCCTCAGCAGCAGGGCTGGCCTGTGCTGTTGGTGGGCTGCGGGCCTGGCCCCTCCGGGGGAGATGGTTCTGCAGTGGAATGCTTGGTTTTGCCAGGAAATGTTCTTGGTTTTGTTGTTGTGGTGTGGGGTTGGTTGGTTGTTTTTGCTTTTGGTTGTTTTGTTGTTTTTTTTTTCCTTTTTTTTTTTTTTTCCTTCTGAATGCATGCATCGACTTTTGCCTACTCTGATACTTCCAGCAAAGATGTGAGCTGTGAGTATGCGTGAGAGGCAGGCAAAGTTTGTGGTTGTGTTGAGCTGCTAAAGGAGTCTTTTTCTGCCGTCCTCTGAGAAGGTTCTGCCTTCCCACAGTGAAGGTTTGCTCTCTTCTTGTGGAGCCACTCATAGCCAGAAAAGTAATTTTGGAGGCCTAGATTATGTCAGGTCTTGCGGAGAGGGGCCAAGAATATGCAATTTTCATGAAAAGCACTGAACAGTCCACCCACATCACCTGAATGTGACAAACCTGAGACTGAGGCCAGGTCTTTGTATGGTGCTTTTCAGCTTTTACTGGACCTATATTTATGTCCTTCTCTCTATATGACAAGTTTCACTGAAGAACAGGTTAAGACCTTAGGTAATAGCAAAACCAAGACACTTTGGCAATAAGAGAGCTTCTAAAAAAGCACTCCTATGGAGCAAAAATTGTTTGTCATAGGTGCGGGTACAGTGACTTTTTACTTCTAGTATTAGGCTGCTTGAAAATGGTTTGTTAACAGAGAAAACTGTCCTTGGATGTTGTATTTCACAATAGATTTTTGATAAGTGGTTGATTAAGCCAAGATAAAGGGAAGCCCTATTAACTTCAGTTTAGCTTTTGTTTTGCTTTTATTTTGTTTACAGAACTGTAGTTAGACTATACTTTTAATAGAATTTTTTGTCAACATTGCTTTTTGAATTGGATGCTGCTGAACATATCAGCTGTGAATTTATATATAAAAAACCATCTGGATCATTAATTTGTTTTAAAGTCAGACCTGTTTTCACATACCCAGACATCTAAAAAACCAGTAGTTTCTTTTCACTTTGGCCAAGTCCCTTGTGAAGTACTGTTCCTGCCTCATGCAGCATTGTCATTGTTTTTATGATTCAAGTTTTTGGGTTTTTGATTCTTAACCATTCAGTCCTTGCTTGCCAATTGACAATATAGTTTTATTGGACTTAGTTTACATCAGGCATTGGATGCACAGGCACCTCGCATGTGACGCTCTCCATTGCAGAGGCTTATAGGAGTGTTAAGGAAAATTCCAATTTGTTGGTGTAAGATTAGTGTATTTCAAAGCAGTCTAAACAGGTCTGAATTCCCCCCTGCCCTCCCCCCCCCCGTTTTTTTCTTTTGAGAGCTAGCTTTGAATGTTTTGGTGAGGAGCAAAAAGAAACTGTTGCACTCTGAGAAGTTTTTCTCTGACTGATAATCTTTTGATCATTTAAATTTCAGTTTCTTTTGGTATTAAAAACAAATATCATTATCCTTGATTTGAGTAACTTTTGACTGGTACAATGGATAATATATCTCTAGATCATTTGTTGTTGTAACAAATAACTAATCTATAACACACCTAGAAACATAGCCAGAGTAAAGGTGCAAGAGTCTTCCTTTTTTTATGAGTCAAAAAAGTCAGTCTTCTGTTATGATAGGTAAACTATGGGCGCATCTGGTTCACTGCGATATTAAGTGATTCCTTTGTATGCACATAATTCGAGGGGTTTTGTCAGTACATCTTCAGTCACAGTTAAATTTTGTTCAGATTCTTCTTCAAATCTTAAAAGTTTAACCAGGCAAGTATCTTATTCTCTTAGAATGTAATTAATTAACTTGAAACATCCCCTCCTTCGAGGTTATATCAAGACATTAAACTTTCTGCCTTAGAAATGTATTTTTCTGTCACAAGCATAAACTCCGCAGCAGACACCTTTCCCTGATGGTTCTATTGAGTGCAACAGCAAAGAGTAAGCATGGGGATTTATATTTTTTTTTTATCTTGACTGGAGGTTTTGTCAACCATTTATCTGTTTGTTTACTTTTATGTTTTGAACTCGTGAAACTTTTAACTCCTGGGGGAAATAGTGTTTTACTCTGAACCTTCAATGTGTTTATGTTGATTTGGTGCATTTTTCTTCATGCATTTCATTTTTGTGTAGCTTTTTCTCTAAATTGTGATTCAGGAGAAAAATTTACTTCTTTACTTTTTTTTTTTTAAACTAGGTTTGGGCAGAGCATATGCTCTGGCTTTTGCTGAACGAGGAGCTTCAGTAGTTGGTAAGTTTTATGTTAACTAACTCGATCTAGACAATAACCTTTGCCTTTTCACAGCTTACATACAACAGTCCATGCCCTTTTAGACAGTAACCTTTGTTATTTAATGGTTTTCTGTCTTATCTTTTGCTATTGAAATTTTGCTTCTAAGCTTTATTTTCTAGTGAAACAAGTTGCCCAAGCTTTTCCAAGGCCTTATCTTTGCTGTAGGGCCAATTTGAGTCAGAGTTTCCTGGACTTGACTTTCATCCATACGTACCAATCTTTACTGTGAGTTGAGGCCAGAGAGAGTGTTGTCTTAGCTGAATGCCGTTCAGAAACTTTTAATATAACTGTTTGAATATGCAAATATGTTGTCTTCTAGTACCTTCTCCCAGGAGAGCACTTACTGGAATGTAACGTAGTACCAGTAGCTCCCAGAAAACAAAGAATATGCTGAAAGTGCGTGGCATAGTTTCTTTCTGCAGAACATTGAACAGAAGAGCCATTTGGTCTCAATGACAGTGTCAAATAGCTCTCAGTAAAGGATTTCTATTAATTTTTTTGTCATTTGGTTGAAACCTTCTTTGGGGAATATTTAGTCATGCAAAACGGTATATCAAAAGGTGGTTCTGAAGGTTAAGTTACATTCTTGGGCACTCTCTGGCAGTTGGCATTGCCATTTGACTGTCTGTGAATGAATTTGTACAGGTATTGTTGATGAGATAAAGCTTAAATGTTTAAACATTTAAACATACGGACAAGAACTTCCTTACTGATTTTCAGTAGCTTTCTAATAAAAATTCCGATCTCAGTTTGGAAAATTTCATAGAAACTGTTTTTACTTTATTGCTGAAATATGAAAAGTATGTGTATATAACTTTAAAAAACTAGATATTTTTTCTATTAGTTACCACCTTTGATACTTAACTTATCTACTAGGAACATGAATACTTCATCTCAAGTTCTTATTTAACAAAAAATAGGTCACTAAAGCAGCCCAAATGTTTAATTTTATTGACTCTGTCTAGCTAATGGTGTTCTGACTTTCCAGAATGATCTGAAAGAAAATGCTAATACTTCTTTATCTCCTGGCCTTATTGCACAATAGCTAAATCAGTAAGTAAAGAATTGACTGTCTGTAAGGAAAAGTTCTTGTTTTTCTTCGGAAACTGCACCTCATTTCACCTCTTCTTATAGTAGTATAGCTTTGCAATTACCTCTACGTGCTTATTTTTCTTAGCTCTTGTTCTGTTATGATTCTAACTTCAAAAAGTTGAAAAATTACTTCTGTTTTTAACTAAAGCAGATATGATACTCATATTTTGTATTTTTTAAACAAGTTACCTTTTTTAAGTTATGGAAATGAAGGTACGTTGTAAGAATAGTGATCAAACACTTTAATTGGAGAAACACTAGTGGGTCCCAACATGGGAGCATTTTCTTTCTAGTCTCACGTCTTGCCCTGAGTCCAGCCTTCTGTTGAGTGAGTTCCTGTTGGTGTGGGTAGACTGACCAGTGTGACCCAAGTGGAAATCTTCCTTTTTTTTTTATCACACAAACACCGTCTGCTACCACCATTTTTGTCATGCTTTGTGTCTCACATGCTTCTCATCAGAAAAATTTGAAAGCAAGGGGAGGGGAGTGCTTTTTTTTGTGTCTTGCAACCTGTATTATGTCCAGACCCTACTGTTTCTTCCTTTTCAGTCTACCTGAGGGCTCTTCTGTTTTGCTGTTTTAGTTTAAAGTCATGCTTTTGAAGCACCTCTTCTGATTTGTATCTGTTTTTTTGTTTGCATTGTGGGATGGTATTGAAGTGCATGAGTGGAGTTCCTTTGAAAACTAAACTGGAAGATGAAATTTAGCAGTGTACCTGAATTATTCCAAATGTGTGTTTGGTTTGTGGCATCAGACTACAGCAAGAAATGAGCTGATTTATTTTTCTAAAAGACATGTATGGTAGATGTCAGGTCCTCAGCACCAATTGTTTCACTTTACAGATGGGCTTCTGCTGCTCTGCTGTACTTGCTAATAACACGCTCATAGACTTAGAGGAATTCTTTATGGTTCAGGCTATAACCATACCGCTACAGTCTCTGGCTCTTTTCTTCTGGATGTTTTTCCACTAGGAATTATATGATGTAAAGTTTGAGCTTAAAATAATGTTCTTTATCTGTTTTTTTGGTATTTTTTTGTTTTTTAAAAATAAATTACTTTATCACACTTGCAGAATTATTTTATCATTTTCAAAACTTAGAATAACTCTGTTCTTCCTTGCATACTTATTTTTGCTTCACTGTGTTAGTGCCTATACTCAGCCCAAGGTGCTTTGCTGCCTCTGGAAATTTTCCCAAATATTTAATTAAGCTTTTAAAAGTAAATTAATATTGAAGTGAAGAATAAACAAATATAAGCATGTCTTCGGTAGAGAGTTGTAATGTCATAACAAGATTAACTGAATGTTTTTGTATAAATGTTTACCACAAAATTGTCCACTCTTCTTTCCCAGGACAGATTAGAAATCCTAGTGCTGTTCCTCACTTGCTTTTCTTTAATGTCGTGTCCAAGACCTTTGATGTTGCAGACTGAGCACCCTGCCCGTGTTGCCTGTTCTCATACTTCACTGCACTTGGAAGTTTTCCCTAATGCCTCACCTGAATTGTGCTAGCTGCATGTTCGAACTGTTAGACATTGTTCTATTTAGCTTGGAGATTTTGTCTCTTTTCTTTTTTGCCACAGTCTGTTAATGTACTTGGGCATATCATCATGTTCTGTCTTAATTCTTCCTGCTTCAGGCTAGGTGGTTCTTCATTTTGTTTAGGTTTGTTGTTGGTTTTGGTGTTGGGTTTTTTTTCCCCCCTATTCTTTACATGGCTCATTTCTTCTGGGCTTTGGCATCTTCATTTACTCATATTGATTTTCTTCTGTGTTTCTACATTTCTCTTGAAGTGCTGCAGTTGAATACAGAATTCCAGATGAGACTTTTGTGGTCTGAGTCATAGAGAATAATTTTGTCATGTGTCCTGCAAGCTATGTTCCTCTTTACATGGAGAGGTTAAAAAAAAAACACAAGCAAAAACCCACACTATGGGTTTATTTCCTTTTGTGATGATACAGTATATTTACAGTTGCTGCTTATCATCAAGACCAGCAAGAATAACTTGCTGATTTTGTGGATTTTGTTATGGTTGGCTTCTTGAGGATTTAAGGTAGGAGTTCACTATTTAAGCTGGAGTTCACTATGGCAAAAAACTGTTGTGCATAATACCAATATTGGTATTTATGTGCATGTAAATCCACGATCAGTTCTGGTTTTCTTACAATTTCATTTTGCACTCATTTAAACATACTTCTTACCATTTTTTAAAATTCTTTGTCCAAGTATTAGGCGTATGGTTTGTCTGGGGGTTGTTTTTGTTTCCCTGATGAATTCCATGAAACTCTGGATCATGCAAATACATCAATGCAGCAAACTGTGGTGATGATACAGTGCAACTACCCTTAACAATACATGCCCCAGTACAGAGAACAGCCTGGAAACAAAGCAGCTCTCTGTGTCAGGTAGCCCTCTTATCCCACAGGAGTAGGATCTGAAGCTCCAGAGCAGTTCTCCCTTTGTTCAGACCGCTTGATCTGTTTTATAGTGAAGTTTACTGGTAGTATTTTAGCTACTCTATTAAACAGGAACAGAGTCTTCTCGGTCTTACTTCAGTTCATGCAGTAGCTGTAGCAGTTTGACAAGAGACCAGAATTAAATCACCTATGATTGGTATGTAATCTTCATCTTAATCTCTCACCTACAATAGCACAATGAGAGAGGTAGCCTGGGCAGGGCAAACAAGTTAGAATCATAGAATGGTTAGAGTTGGAAGGGACCTTAAAGATCATTGAGTTCCAACCCCCCTGCCATGGGCAGGGACACCTCCCACTAGAGCAGGTTGCTCAAAGCCCCATCCAGCCTGGCCTTGAACACTTCCAGGGATGGGGCATCCACAACTTCCCTGGTCAACCTGTTCCAGTGTCTCACTTCCAGGGATGGGGCATCCACAACTTCCCTGGGCAACCTGTTCCAGTGTCTCACAACCCTCACAGTAAAGAATTTCTTCCTAATATCTAATCTAAACCTCCCCCCTTCCAATTTAAAACCGTTGCCCCTTGTTCTGTTACTGCTCTTCCTGGCAAAGAGTCCCTCTCTGGCTCTCCTGTAGACTCCCTTCAGATATTGGTAGGCTGTTATAAGGTCTCTCCGGAGCCTTCTCTTCTCGAGGCTGAACATCCCCAGCTCTCTCAGCCTGTCTTCATAGGAGAGGTGATCCATCCCTCTGATCATCCTCGTGGCCCTCTGCTGGACCCATTCCAACAGGTCCATGTCCTTCCTGTGTTGAGGACTCCAAAACTGGACACAGTACTCCAGGTGGGGTCTCACAAATGCAGAGTAGAGGGGTAGAATCACCTCCCGAGACCTGCTGGCCACACTTCTCCTGATGCAGCCTGGGACACGGTTGGCTCTCTGGGCTGCCAGCGCACACTGCCGGCTCATGTTGAGCTTCTCATCCGTAAGCACTCCCAAGTCTTTCTCCTCAGGGCTGCTTTCCAGCCATTCTCCGCCCAACCTGTATTTGTGCCTGGGGTTGCCACATCCCAGGTGCAGGACCCTGCACTTGGCTTGGTTGAACTTCATGCGATTTGCATCAGCCCACCTCTCCAGCCTGTCCAGGTCCCTCTGGATGGCATTCCTTCCCTCCAGTGTGTCAACTGCGCCACCGAGCTTGGCATCGTCAGCAAACTTGCTGAGGGTGCACTCTATCCCACTGTCCATGTCGCCGACAAAGATGTTAAATAGTATTGGTCCCAGTACCGACCCCTGAGGAACACGACTCGTTACTGGTCACCACTTGGACACTGAGCTGTTGACTGCAACCCTTTGGGTGCGGCCATCCAGCCAGTTCCTGCAAGTTCCATGCAAGTTGAATGCATGGTGGATAGGAAAAAAAAAAAAGAAAAAGTTCTGTATCCCATGTTATTTACAAAAAATAAATATACTGTATGTTATGCTACTCTTTTAAAAAAAAATAATGTGACTTACTGTTCTTCTCTAATCATCTGAGATTCTCAGTAGGATCCAGGTGCCGCAAGTTTTATTCATACTCATTATAACTTCCAGCATGATAATGAGATAAAGAGAGACCATAAAATCTGAGTGTTAACAATGAAAAAATCCTTTGTAATCCACAGTGAATGATCTCGGAGGTGATTTCAAGGGATATGGCAAGAGCTCCTCAGCTGCTGACAAAGTTGTCAATGAAATCAGAGCAAAAGGAGGGAAAGCAGTACCTAATTATGGTATGTTATTTTTCTAGACTAGTGTAATGCTTTATCTGTAGGAATAGTGGTCATGTTGTATGAAAAGCTGACGCTGCTTAATAAAGGACTACTGCCAGCTTGCCAATACCATATAAATTGAAGAGTTGTAAAGTAATGTGGTATACGGAGACAGAAGCTAAAAGCAAGTGCATAAATTGCTTTCTTAATACTTGTCTAGTAATGCCCTCTTCATTCATATGATTTCGTAACACTGAAACACTGATCATCTGCAGTTGTTAGAGGCAAAATGGGAATGGATTATTCTTACTTGTTCTGCTTCTTGTTTTTCTTGCAATGGCAAACATTGTTTCATTTTGGCTTACTGTGTGGGATTTGCTTTAGGCCATATGCAAATAGTGGCTGAATTTGAATTTATTTTATATTGGGGTAATACACAACTTATTTTTCTTAGCTCCATGGAATTAGTTGTTAATATCCTGGAAGTGCAGTTCTTTTTACTTAAAAATTAACACTTTTTCTTATAGATTCAGTGGAAGATGGTGAAAAGCTTGTCAAGACAGCACTTGAGGCCTTTGGGAGGATAGGTACAGTTGCTTAATTCTTGTTGTAACTTGTTTGCAAGCACAGAGCCATTATAAACAGTGCAATTGACAACAAGGGTATGAAATACAGTAGACCTCACCAACCCTCAATGCCCTTGGTCAGTGAAACCTAAATGAGGGGTTTTCCTCTTTAAATCTGAACGGGCAACTTTTCTCTCTTTTTGGTACTTTTTAGCAGAATTTTAAAGCTCAATGTATGATTCTTGTTTTCCTGCCCTTCAGAATTTTGGTACTTCAGTAATGGTTAACAACTTCTGTCTCAAAGCATAGAGTTCATCAAGTATTACAACGAAGTGCATAGCATAAAATTAGGGTAAATAAGTTGCTGATGAATCAGATGCTCTGTCATGTTTCAGAATCTCTTTTGCCCATGTGATGTTCAAAATGCTTTAACGCAAATTAAAAAAAAAGAAAAAGCTTGAGCTGTTTTATCTAACAATTAATGTTCCTCTTTCCCATATGATTGCCACTGTTCAATTGTGAAGTTTGTGATTTTTAAGTCAGGGTTAGATGGCTAAAAGTACACATGATCAAAGCCAACAGGAACCAAATTAAGTATTTGACAAAAAACTGTTACAATCCAGGTTGCTTTACTGGCTTTGTGGTTCTTCCAGTTATCATTTGGGTTTACTGCAGCGAAGATGGTGGCACAAACTGCATAATAGGGAGCACTCAAAGCAAGCTGCAAAACTGAGTGGTTTTATACCTGCAGGTGTTGTGTTCCCAGCTATCCATCACTTCTCAGCTATATCTCCCTGTCAGTGGCAGGCCGAGGTTTTACTAAAGTATTTTGTCTTGTCTTAATGATTATCCAATAGTGGAGTTCCACTATTCAATACAAGAAGCTACAGAATAGTAATATGATGTATGTGCGCAGTGTTCTTGTTCATATATTTTTTTTTTTAGAAGTGGGAGAGAAATAGGAAAACAAAGTTGTATTTTATCAGTGCACTCGCTTAGTTTATTTTCTTTGGATTTTTTGCAGATATCGTTATAAACAATGCAGGGTGAGTAAAAACCTGAAAGGTTTTTCCTGCTTGATTTTGGGCTGTCACTTCTATGTAAACACCTATTCACCTTTCTTTTTTTTTTCTTTGCTTTATTTTGTTCTCCTAATGATGCATTTTAGGATCCTAAGAGACCGTTCATTTGTTCGGATAAGTGACGAAGATTGGGGTAAGTCGACAAACTTTAAAATGTATTTTCTGTGTGAAAGATGAAAGGCACATCCCTCCCATTGGCACAAGGAGGAAGAGAAGGTGGGGAAGGCTGTCTATGCCAGATCAGAGCATTAACTTTTGCCCTGAAAGCTCAGTGGTAAGCTGTTTGTGTTCAGCAGCCTTGTGTTCAGCTTGCAAACCAGATCTGTGCTGCAAGGCATGGTAGGTGTATGTAGTTCCAAAGGGGAAATAAGGCTCTGGCTGCCACTCCTGGTTGCTGAGTGGAATACAAAAAAGAGCCATGTGAAACACACACAATAGTTTTTGTTAGCAGAACACATTCCTAGCACCAGCACTGACTGGCTGAATACTAAACAGGCTTAAAAGACCCCAAACTAACAACAGAGGAAGCAAAGCTGAAGTGCCAAGGGGCAGAAAACCAGAGGGAACCTTCAGTGGGATGGTAGATGGTGATAAACCGGTTAAGCAGACCTTTCCAAAGATGGCCTAGCTTCTGTAGTTCTGGTTTGACTGTGCTTAAAGTGCAGGAATTTTGAATGTTTGTGAATTCTATCCAGGAGGCCTCCATCCAAGAGGCAGGAGAGATGATCAGTGTATGTTCAGGCAAGCACTTCAAAATGATCTATAAAAAAGAAAAAAAAATGCCCACCACTTTTTTAGTAGCAGTTTGAGAGTGTGAAGAGAGTGCAGCTTTTGTCATGAAGAAGAAATAAATGGTGTATTTCAAGTTGGGCGTTGAAATCCTTGAATTATTAAACCAACATTAATTTGTCCCTAGATATAATTCATAGAATTCATTTGAGGGGATCGTTCCTGGTCACCCGAGCTGCATGGGATCATATGAAAAATCAGAAATTTGGCAGGTAAAAATTTGTCTTTTTTTTTTTTTTTTAATTTTCAGTGGGGTATAACAGACTGATACATGCCCTGATAGTGAAGGAAGAGTTTTTTGTCCTTTTCTTTCACTGTCACTGGAATGAAACAAAATCAGTCCAAATGTGTAGGCCCTTATCCTTTCAGTTCTGCCACCCCTCTGCCTCCCCAGCCAAATGTTTAAAGGTTTTTTTCCACGTAGATGCAAATATCTGAGACAGGAGCTGTAGGGTTATAGAAATACCATTTCTTTTCATGAGGACGAGTTAGAAATGTTTATTAATTGCATGTTACTGCAAGTCTGAGGGATTCTTCTCCTGCTTCGTCTTACTCAAGTGACAGGTACATGCAGTTCTACTTGTGGGTCTTGGACTTTTGTTTGGGGTTAGTTTTTTTGAAAAATGTCTTAGAAGTTGTGGAAGGGTTCTTTATATATTTTGGCATGTGTCACTGTTAGCTGAAAAAGTGCAGGGAATAAAGTTTTTTTTGCTTTTGTTGTTCTTCCTTATCGAATCATATAAATGTGATTATATTAATCTTAACAACCGTACCCACATGGTGAAAGCTGTATGAGCTTCTTTGTCATTCTGTGGCCAAACTGACATTCCTTGTTATCCAGGGAACTGAACTATAAGGGTATGGGAAGAGATCAGCAGGCAGAATACATGGCTAGAGTCTGAGTTGCATCCATTTAGGAGAATGCTTCCCTTGGCTCCTTTTCTGTATTTGCTCAGATAACAGTGGTAGTGAGTGCTTCTGCAGTTTATGTATATTTTTGGACCATCTGAAAAATGGCACAATTGTATAGGTTTTGTAGCTTTTTTCATCTTGATCATATTGAGCTAGTACTTGTAACATATCTTTTTATTTAGATTAAAAACATTGGCTTTTTGCCAGTGAGGCAAATAATAAAGGTGAAATAGATTATGGTCCCAGTTATGCAGTGTGTTTACAATAGGATGGAACAGATAAGGCTTCTTTTAGAAGTGAAGTTGTAGATCCAGTTTATGAGAAAACATGCAGCACAATGTTTTCTTGCCTCAAACCAGCTATGAACTGCAGTGGTTTTAGACCTTTCTTGTGAGCAGTTCAGTCATCACCACAGCAATAATTTTAAGGGATAGCAAAGGTCAAGACTTTATCTATTTCCTTCATATGTTTGAGGAATATTAGGATTCTTTGAATGTAAATGCTGTAAGCATGTGTCTTCACATATAACCCAGTAGATGTTAAGGTGAAGTCATTTTCAAGAAAATATTTTTCTTCTGAGCATTTAAGAATTGAGCATTTAACTATTTGTTAGTTACAAGAATAATGTCACTTGAAGCGCAGTTAGAGCTGAAAGAAAAGAAAATACTTTTTTCTGTATGGTACCTCATTTTCACAGAATATTTTTTGTCATGATTTTGTTATTTTTTTGCTACTATGAAAATGCCCCAGCATGTGTCAGATGTTTACTATCAGTCAAACTTGAAGAAGGCAGCTGTTCATTAGCAAACCCAACAAATAATGTTTTCTTACTTGCACACTTTTGTTTTGTGGAATATGGTGAATATAATGCCAAAGCTGGAAAATGTTGTTGTGTAGTTAAACAACTTGAAGAAATAATTGATTTTTTTTTCTCTCTCTTTTTTTTTTTTTTTTTTTTTTCCCTCTCCCCAAAGAATAATTATGACTTCTTCAGCTGCTGGAATATATGGAAACTTTGGTCAGGCAAACTACAGTGCTGCAAAACTTGGCCTTTTGGGTCTTTCAAACACAATTGCAATTGAAGGCCGGAAGTATAACATCCACTGCAACACAATTGCTCCTACTGCTGGATCCAGACTGACCCAGACTGTCATGCCACAAGGTGAGTCATTTAGGGTCCACACATACTGATATTTTCAGTGAGTTGAAGCACAGCTGACTTTCATATCTCTTAGAAAATGCAAGTCCTTTACACTTCATATAGTGCTAACTCGTTTTTCCTACTGTCTTTTTGTCTCTTAACTATCAACTTACTTAGTCTGTTGTAAGGAATATTTATTTCCTGCCACAAGATAAGATGCAATTTTTATAATTCAGAAAAGCAATTTGATGTGGCAAGGCTCTTTAATTGTAATCTCTTCCAAGATCGTCCTATGGTAGTGGAAAGGTTTATTTGTTTCATCAGACGTGGAACTGGGTATGTGCATAAAGCGTCTGCACTTGTTATAGTATTGTTTAATTCCATAATACTGTTTTTTGCACAACACGTCATGTGTGTACTTCTTCATTCCATGATCTGCAGGAGATGATAATGAACTGAGTTGCCTAAAATATCATGGCTTTCTTCATTGCACAGTTACTAATCTTTGAATGCTAGAGCAGGTTTTAACAGCACTGCATTGGGAAGTCAGTATAAGGAGTGTTGTAGGAGACAGCTGTGTGTCAAGTGTAAATTTAGGATAAGTAGAGTGACTAATTACTTTGGCAAATGACCAGAAGATACAAAAAAAAATCTGTAAAGATACAAAAAGAAAGTCTGTAAAAAGAAACTGCTCTCAGAAAGTATCGTATTAGCAGCCTGTTTCATTTCTGTTCCCCCTCTTCTTTTCACTATCGATAGGCCCATTTCAAAGCCAGGGGAATAACTACATTTTTCAGACTGATATAGAAGATACGGAAGAATAATATATTTCATATGTGCGTGCATGCATGGATTGAATGCATGATTATTTTTTTTTACTAATTAAGTTCTGTGTAAAGTATCTTAATTTAGGTCTAAATAATCCAAGGTATCAGGAAATATAGCATCTCTATAGGTTGTAGGTTTCAGGGATTTATTGCACTTACTTACAGAAGAGTCAAATACATTAAGCTTGCAGCCATGAGTTCATGAAGCATAAAGTGGAGTTCAGAAGCTGGAATTTCCTGAAGATGCTTACATAGAGTGATAAACCACTTCCTCATTTTCTTTCTTAGTCATTTTAAGAAGTGTGAGATCCTTTGATCTCCCTAGAAGACAGTTACAGCTCTGATCGTTTATTTCTTACCTTGTTCTCTTCCTCCCTGTCCAGTTTTTCAAATATTCTTAAAAAGTTTGGACACCAGGAATTTAAAAGCATTTTCATATGTCTTATCAAATTATCTCTGTTATCTTACTCAGTACTTTCCTGTTACCCTTGAGATGTCAGCAACCACCTATGCTTTGTAATAGCTGTGGATGCCCCATCCCTGGAAGTGTTCCAAGTCCAGGCTGGATGGGGCTCTGAGCAACCTGCTCTAGTGGGAGGTGTCCCTGCCCATGGTAGAAAGATTGGAACTTGATGATCTTTAAGATCCCTTCCAACTCTATCCATTCTATTGATTCTATGATCATTGTCACGGTTAACATATGTTCAACTTGGCCCACTTACTGTTCTTGTTAGAATTCAAAAGTAGTTACCATCTTTTGTGTGGGTTTTTTGAACTTCTACTTTCTTAATTAATTTACTAGTGGAGTAATAGCATTAGTATGTAACAGCCTTGTGCTAATTTTTGAGACTAAATGGTGCGTGGCATAGAATGGAGTACTTTAGAAAAGCCGAAGGCCTTTGTTATGTGCTTACAACACGTCATATTAAGTGGAGTTCCATTTCCTTTTACCTTTGTGGAATTTCTAAAAATGAACTTTTGTTACGACAGCTTTACCTGATTTTTCAGAATTACCTGTAATGCTAAACTTTCTCAGCTCTTCATCTGTCAGCATATAATTGAAAATGCCTGTTGACCTTTTGTTGAGAAGCAGCTATGTGGCTATTGCTGTTGAAAGAATATTCTAAAAACTGAAAAAGGAAATTAAACAAAGTCATTTTTTATTTCCAGATAGTGAATAGATTATGTGGTAAGAGCTGTCTGAACAACCACACGCCGCTCTGACAATATTTCAATTTTCAGATATTTTTCTCTTGTGCCAGATTATAATGATGTGCCAAAATACAATTTATACGTAAATTTAGCAGGCCTGGTATGTCATTTGGAAATATTTCATTTTACATTTCATTTCTGATATCTCATTTAGAAATATCAGCAATTCCAAATGGGGTGTTTCTCAAATATTCAGCAGATGCAGTTTTTTCATATTTACTTTCCTTTATAACGAAATAGCAAATTAAAAGGGAAATAACCCAGATACATCTTCGTCAGGGTTATGTCTAGGTGGCTCGTCCTTGTTTCAGGTTGCCTGTCAGACGGAAATTTAGGAAGGCACCTGGCTTTGCAGCCTGCACGTTATGGTGTTCCCAACATTTAGACAGTCTTTCATCTGTCTGGCTGAGTGCCAGCGTCATTGGGTTTGGAGGCATACACGCGTCTCATGAGTTGTTCATATTTAATGAACCTTCAAATGTTTCATTTCATTTGTCATGGCAGAACACTGTTGGTTAAATTCCACCTGACTCTGGTGTTCATCAGAAGATATTAGAGTAAGAATAATTTGGTGAAATCCTACAGTGTTTCTATTTTATGATTCTCCCCTCCAATTTACTCTAGATTTGATCGATGCTTTCAAGCCAGAGTATGTTGCTCCCTTAGTTGTTTGGCTTTGCCATGAGAGCTGTGCAGAGAATGGCAGTCTGTTTGAGGTAATGTTTTTATTTTCCCTTTCTTCCTCTTCTTTCTCTCCCTTTGCGGCTCCCCCCAAAAGCAGTCATTAACCTGTATAATCTTAACCTTTTTGCTGAAACTGAATTACCATGTGAAATTTACATACTCAGCATAGACAGAACAAATGTTGACCCTGTTGTGCTGTATATGACAAGTACATCAGACAGTAACAAGGTTGTTGACAAGGTTACAAACTTGTCAAATTCTGGTGTGTGCTCAAAATATACTGATTTGATTGTTACAATTCTTATTGTACCCTTGTAAGTTTGAAAATGCACCGAAGTAACTACTTCAAAAGAAGTTTTTGCTTTCTAAATCATTCAAACACAGGAAGTAACTCACAGGAAGGATTAATTACTTAGTTGAGTAACGCATTATAGGTATCATCATCAAGCTGCTAGCTCTTAAATTGGATGGAAGCTGTTATCTTGTTCTTGGAATTTTATGTCGCTTGTGTTCCAGTGCTTAACTAAATTGTTAAATACAACCAGCAGTAGTTCAGAAATTTTTATTACGTTGAGTTTGCTCTGAAGTATAGTTTTGCTTTCCTATGTTACCAAAACTTTGCTTTGTAACGTGGTAAGCTGATGATTTTCTTTTCTCTGAGCAGGTGGGAGCTGGATGGATTGGAAAATGTAAGTATTTTGTGTTGCAGGATTGATTTTGTGTTCTGAAATGACAGTAGAAGTGCGCAAATCGTCTTTGCAGTTGACCTCTGCTCAAGGCATTTTTATTTAGGGAGAGAAGATTAGCAAAAGCCTAGGGTTCTGAAGAGGCTGCTTATTTTAAGTAAAAGTCACAAATTTCACTATGCATGGGGGAAACTGGTAACTTAGGTAAGTTATTTGTTATGCTTTTGAACTGACTAATAGTAACTGAAAATCTACCTGAGCAACCTTAAATCTTGAATGCCGACGGTGTAATTGAAGTCAAGAAGAACCTCCACTTTTGGTGCTAAGCATATGTTGTTGCCTTTTCTTGATAACTTCTGTGTTTCATGATATAAAAGTAGCATGTGCTGGTAAACAGGCTGCTTTTTTGTTGCTTTCTACCTTTATTTATACTTTTATAAAAATACTAGTGATATGCATTATCATGTTGAGACAATTAGCCTTCTTAATAACCAGTAGCTAACCATGTTAGTGAAGTATTTTCCTTGAGTGAATCCAGTAACTAGTTTAAATATGAACGTGAAGAAAACTTATAGACAATACTGAGCACTTACAAGATGGAAAACTTAATTGTGTGTGAAATGCCTTAACTTTTTCCTGAAATATGTTGAACCTGATACCAGCGTTGTTTTCCTGACCTGTTCAATGACTTTTCAGCCTATGTGAATATCATCAGTGGGTTGTAAGTAGGGCCATTAATTCAAGAAGTGGTTCCTTATTTTTCCAAAACATTTTTTTTGAACACTTGATAAAGATTTTGTACATTTCTAACTGTAAATGTTCTGTTGGCACTCGAATAGCTATTGCCAGTTAGTGTATCAAACAGATTAAACAAATGGGGCAGCAGCGTAAAGCCTCTTACTGCACTCCAGAAGGAGGTTGAGTTTTAATACAGCAAAAATCTGTGCCTTCTCTTCTCTGCTCAAAAGAAAATACCGTTTTTCATCATCATAATGACTACTGGTGAGGTCTTAAACTGAGAACAGTTTGTCAACGAGGTACCAGAGTCGCCTTATTCGTTGTCTATTCCTAATTAAGAGCGAAACCAACATGACAAATAAAGGATTAGTTGCAATCTAGGAAGTCTGTATCCTTCCAGAACTGATTTCACACTCGCCTTACCATTTTCTTTCACGTAACAGTATTGAAGTACAACTTCAGGGACCATTTGGAGATGCTGGCTACTGATATTAACATTCTTTCATAGATAACAAGTCGTTTTCACATTTCCCATATAGTTTTCGAAGACTTTCAGAAGATTCCTAAGCATTAGTAGCCAAAATTTTGCCAGAAGAGAATGTTTGTAGATAAATACTAGCTACTACTTCTTACTACACAGAATACTTCTAAAACTGATGTAATATTTTCAGAGAGCAATAAGTCTGTTTGGTCTTAAATTTCATTAAAGCTACATGCCATTCCTTTTCTAGATGTTAGTTAAAAGCAGTGAGCCCTCTTAGTCCAGCTTGAAGTTATGCTGGTGAATTAAATTGGAGTACTCAAAACCTTTCTTTTCTTGTACCATCTTGAAAGTAGATGAAAGTGATGTAAACTTAAAGTTTCGTTGTTTGTTACTTGAGCTCTCTTGCTCATGTTTTCTATTAGTGCGCTGGGAGCGATCCTTGGGTGCCATTGTCAGAGGAAAGAATCAGCCAATGACGCCTGAAGCAGTGAGAGATAACTGGGAGAAGGTCTGTGACTTTGATAATGCCAGCAAACCCAGAAGTATCCAAGGTAAAGGAGACTTAGACAACGTGGATAGCTTGGGCAAGCAAAGCTTAGAAGAAAATGCTTTCTTTTCAGACATTAGCTGAAACTTTACTTCAAAAGTCTACAGAACCAGTGAATTCTTTTGTAAACATGTAACATTAATCATTTCCTGTTTCAGTAAAGTCAGATCTTTTTTAAGGAAACTTTTTTTGTTCTTACCTTTAGAATTAAGACAGTCTTATCTTTTTTAATAGTTTTGAGGGAAGCAACATCACTGTCATTTTATGTATTACAGCCAGACTAATGGTGGTATTTTATTTGATTGCGCCTACATACAGGTAGTAGCAGTATAATAGAGAGATTGTATTTTCTTTTCAGTACTGGAATAATTTTTTTGGTAGACATTTCCATATCAAAGAAGCTCCCACTTAAGTCATTTGGTATAAGACAGGCAAGAAGTTCTTCCTTACTGCCTGTGTTTCTGAGTAACATCACCCCCTTGGCTGGTGACCAAGATCCCTGCCTCTTCCAGTGCTTCATTTACTTATTTTGTTCTTTCCCATTATTTGTTTTGTTTTGTTTTTTTAAACCAAAATTACTCTGATTTTTCCTCCCATACTTGCATCTCCTCCATCTTCCAGGCTTTTTCATTTTTGTCTTATGTCTCTCTCTATGTAGATGCACGGTTGTCATAGTTCATAAATGAACCATACAGGCTAATTTTCCCAACTGCTTTCCAAGATTTCTCAAGATGTTACCCTTAGTCTGTTAGTGTGAGTTAGAAGTGCTTAGTATCACTGATGGTTGTTTTGTTATTATGCATGTTGTTATTTAGGCCAAAGATCCAGTATTTGTCAAATTAGGAAACACCAGCATTTTAAGTGTTTTAGAGGAGGAGGGAAAGAGGTACCCTTATGTACAATCTAGTTGAATTTCAAAGATACTTAAATATGCAGGAGATGTTTAAGCTGTTGGTTCTAAAATCCTTTAGGGTATTTCTGTAAAACTTAACCAAAATACGGTGTTGTCCTTTCAATGTGTCCTGGATCAGCTGTAGATACTGCCAGGCTGAATGAAAACTCTTGCATTAATGTATTGTATGTGAGGATCAGAAGGGTTGAGGAAAATTCTGAGGAAGTTAGCTGAATAGAATTTTCGGTTCTATATTAGAAGTTTTTTCTACTGCCAAAGTCTTCACTTTCTTGCTTGAAGGTATTCAACTGTTAAATAAGGGAAACTAATTAGAGTACTTGCCTTAAAAATGAAAAGCTACAATACCAACTATCTGCAAGCTAGAGCTCTCCCAGAAGATTTCACTAATTTAAGTAGTTCGATGCTGTGAACAGCAATCATGTAATAACCATTAGGTATGGTTTAAAAAAAATACCAATTAGATGAAGTATTTTCTTGTAATGTAGTAGAAAATCTCATAATCAGAGATGTTAATCTTGTTTCATAATTTGGGCGTACTGATAAGAGCAGTTTGAGTTTATTTGTTCTAGATTACAAAAAAGTAGGAGCTTCATCTGTTGGTCAGTTGGGCTTTTTTTAAAGGTAATTTTTTGTTACATGTGTTACAATCAAACATCAGTGGATACTTGGATTCATGTTGTACTTTTTTTTTTTAAATTAGAATTCTCTTTTTTGCAATCATAGGAGGAAGTAATTCTCTTAAATAAATTAAATGCTCCACATCTAATGTCAGAATGATTATGCATTTAGAGACCTGCCTAGCAAAGCACTCATTTGATTAATTACAGCACATTCATAGTTGTGTATTCTAGTCAGGGTTGTTCTGCTGGAGGTGCTGAACTCTTGAAAAGTAAATGGAAGTACTGTCTCATCATTATGTTTTAGTGGTGGTCTTTTAAGAATTAGTTTTCTTAAGAATTAGTTTAAGTAAAAAGATCCAATTTTTTCTTTCCATTGTTTTTTGACTTTTTTAAGCACGTCTTCAGTTTTTAGGCTTAACTTATTCTCTTTGCACATGGACTGAATCAAGCTAAAAAACTCTTGCTTGCATACCAGAATATGATTCTAGAGGGTTTGTGCAATTTTAATTGATAGGAAATAGCTGATTGTCACTTAATTTGACAGTTGATGTTAATTCAGTAACTCACTGAAGCTTTTCAGATACTGTGATAATGCTCTCCGTAAGCAATCTTTCTTGGCAGTTGTGCTACATCATCTAGAGGAGCAGCTTTTGATTGTGCAGTACAGTCTTTCACTCAAACTCCTCCCTTTACCCCAAAAGCCATCTGACACAGTTGCTGTAACTAACTATGCCTGCCTTTTCACTTTCCTTTTAATGCTTCAAGTGTCTTTGAATGTTCTCTGTAGTTAGTCCCTGAGCTTTACAGCCTCAGTCCTTAATGTACACGGAGCAGTTCTGGCAATTTCTCTGTGCTCCCACACAGTTTTAGATATAGTTTTGTTAACTAGCTAAAGGTACTATTGTGCATTCACTACACGACGTCTTTTTAACAACAGAAAAATCTGAGAAGAGACTTTTGTTTTTAAGAAGCTATGTGAGAATTTAGGCTTTAGGAAGTTGAGAAGTGGAAGAGGTAGTTTTGCTTGCATGTATTCTCCTACATTCCCTTTAGCAGGAGTGAAAAGTAACCATTTACTTAACGCAACATGAAAATATCACTGCCTCTGAGGCAGCAGTGAATCTGCAATGACTTAGGCATTAAAGCTCTTTCCTGATTTGCATGGTGATGTTATTTTCTTACAATAATTACACTAAATAATAGTTTTAGTTTACTTTATGCCGCTTCAGAACAGACTAGAAATCTTTCAAGAAAATAAGCAGGGCATAATCAGAGCCTTAAGGCTAGGACACAGGATCAACTTACAGTGTACATCAATGAGTCACTGTAATCAGCTCCCTGTATGCCCTTAGGGAGTAGCAATCACAGAATATTGTGACTTGGCTTAACTAGTCCTAGAAGAGAATTGTTCAGGCTTTCACTTGCAGCTGGACCTAGTGAGCTGACATATTTGTCACGATAACATGATTCCATGTTTTGAGATACTAGGAGGTCCTGGGCTCCTCTGCCTGTGCATAAGCAGAAAAAACAAATTAAATATGATACAGAAGCTGCTGAATGTGTGGTGCATGAGCAGTAGGTCACAGCTGCACATTGTACTACACATTGGCGTGTTGTCTCTGTGTGTCCCTCTCAGGCAAAGCTAGATCTCGTAGCCCTTGCCTCCACAGTACGCTACTTGCTCTTGTGTTCTAGTCAGACTCTTCCTGTTATGCACAGGGAATAATCAGATTGTGTGGTGGGATAGACAGAAGACAACTAATCCCTATCTTGCAGATTGTTTACTCTGTACAGCGTTCTGTAGTATGTATTGCACAGTTCAGTATATTTAGTTGTTTTGTTGTCTAGGAAAACAGAATTAATTATGTCTGTCACCCACATGAGGCAATCTCTTTCTCTGTCTCAGTTCCCTCCTCAGTTGTGCCAATACAAGCCAGTTACGGCTAAATCTACTATTTTAGAGGTCTGTAATCTGCTGCTACATTCACATACATTTTTAATTCTCTAAAAAGCTGTCTAGGTACAGAAAACAACTTGAGTATTGTTGACTTGGCACACTTCAAAAGCTTATCTCTGGTATAAAGCAAATTAATATAAAATGCATAGAAGGTGTGTGTATGTATGTATACTCTGTGTGTATATAAAGAAAAAATTATGTAAGAAGGAATCTGTTCCAGCTTCAATTTTGGCTTTCTTCATATGTGGTTAAAAAGGGTTTGAACACTGGTGCTGTTTCCTCTATATTTAAGGGGTATGTTTCACAGGCAATGCGCTCTATTTGGAAAGTGAGGGGAAATTTTTGGAAAGAGACAGGCTTTGCCATGACTATTTTCAACCTTTGTTCTTCAGGTTAATCTTTCCCTGCCATCTTCTAATCGTTTGCTCCATAATAGCAGACCATCCTGGAGTAGTGGACATTGAAGGTTTTTAGAATTCACTGGTAGTATAACAAATACCCCCAAACCAATATTAAAAATAATTACATTAGGGAAAAGGTTTCCTACTAGGTTTGTTTAGAGGCTTTCCAGTACCTACAGGGGACCTACAGGAAAGAGGAGAAAGGACTCTATCAGAGATTGCTGTGATAGGACGAGGGGTAATGGTTTTAAACTGAAAGAGGGGAGATTTAGATTATATATTAGGAAGAAATTCTTTATTCTTGAGGATGGTGAGACAATGGAAGAAGTTGCCCAGAGAGAAAAGTTATTTTTACCAAAATTACACCCTTTGAGCTATTTCTGTCATGGAAACATTAAAGGTCAGGTAGGATGGGGCTCTGAGCAAACGGATTTGGTTGGCAATGCCCCAGCAGGGGGGGTTGGAGTAGATGGCCTTTAAAAGTCCCCTCCAACTCAAAACATTCTATGGTTCCATGATCTCCTTAGTGTTCAGTCAGACTCTTGCCAACTCACCAGTTTGAGAGTCCAGTCATATCATATATTTTGGAAGAAGGCTCTTTGAAGAGGACATCATAGTATTCTGCACCATTATTAAATTACAGGTTTCCTTTATATTGTTTGTCGTAATGACAGCATTGCATGTAGAATACACATTGGTAATCTTCTTTTCAAATTTTGCCATTAAGAACGATAGTTACGTTCCTGCATGGAAATGGGTTGTTGATGTGAAAAGTTGAGGAAACTTTCAGGTTTATTTGGAGGTCAAAGCTGTATTTTGCCTTGAGGATTTTAAAGCAATGTGAAGGCCTGCCTTTGGTTCATGCAAGAAAGATAGAAACAGTCTGTTACTTCTCCCAGCAGCTCAGTATTGCTTTTCCTTCATTCATTTAATGAATGGAAAAAGCGATAAAAGGGGTTATCTTTTAAAGGGTTCGTATAAATTATAAATCTCGTTTTGCAAATTTTCACATTATGTAGATGTTATAACCTCATGTCATGTTACAACAATGGTTGTACCCAAAGATAAAGATTGTCTTTGGTAGAAGAGGTCACAACATATGTTTGTTTCATAGACGTTCCTTTGTAAGATTCAGACCACAAATGAAACATTATGAAGATTCTGGCAGTGAGACTGGGAAGCAAGAAATAGTTTAAGAAGTCAAGATTCTGCAAGAGGGTATGCAGCTAACTTGCAGGATATTTAGGGGAGTGCTGTGCGATAGAGCAACATGGTGCTGGCCTGAGGAACAGTGAGAGTCAGTGTGGGTAAAGGGGTTTTGAAATGGAGGGGAGCAGCTCCAAGGTAAAGATAGTTAAATAATGATTTTGTGTTCTCTGATTTAAACACTTTTTCTATTTTTCTATGCATGATTCTTACCACTTCTTGTTTGATTCTTTCTAATGTTTAATACTGATTTTAGCCATGTTGGGGTTCAAGGAGCAAGCTGTCCTTGATGGCCTGCCTTTACTATAACTGAGTTCTGTGTCTCAGCCATGCATCACCTTGCTTGTAATCTTGGCGTTATTCAAGCCTCAGTTTTAATTTATTTATGTGACTTGGGAAAGAGGGTAACCGCCAGGAGATGAGGCCTGTTATTTGTATGGCAAATAATCTTCAAGATAAGAAAAGCAGTACTAATTTTCAAGTGTTTACTTCTGAGACAGTTGATACATAATGCTCATTATCTTCTTAACACTGTAGTTCACGGACTAAAACAAAATGTTTACTGACATATTCATCTTGGTTTGAATAGTGATGTATAGCACTAACTATGTTTCAGTCACTTGAATTAGATATGTGTGTGGCTGACTGTTGAGTGCAGACCTGATGGAACACGTGTAGAGATCACTTATCATCAACTGTTGTGTAGATACCTGTAAAATGCAGCACTATGCTCAATTTGTGGATGTGTATTTATTCTGTTTATAAATTAATTTAAAAGCACCAGCCTATATCACATTTGTAGTCATGTTTGTTGCATGGCTAACTTGAATATCTTGTTTATGGCTATTTATATGTGGTCTTTTTCCAACGCCTTTCTCTAGAATCCATAAGTGTATTGAATGATGCGCTAAGTCAGATAGAGTCTCAAGGCAATGTTTCTATGAATTCAACAAGCTCTGGATCAGTTGTCTCTTCATCTGTTGACACGGTAAGTACCTCGATCTACCACATGCACTTGAAGTTAGGTGAAAAACTTGAGCAGACACACTGGTGTTGCTGATCAGCTTCTACTCTGGCTTGCTGTCTGCAATAGGTAAGGTGAATTTTAAACTGTGAAGTGAGGAAGCAGAATACGAAACATCTTCAGACACCACTCTTTATTGTTCTTATTGATGATGGTAAATCTTAAGGCTAAAGAGACTGAATAATACAGAATGCAAGTGCTTGTAACTTCTGTAGGCCTCTTGAGTTAGGGTATCATTTAGAAAAGGGGCAGGGGACAGGTCTTGTTGGGCAATGTGGTTTTGCTCTGCCTCCTTCTCTATAGATAGTTACTTTTTCTTGTTTCAGTCTTATTAAAGTGTTAATTTATTTAATTTGTGGTTTGTTTTAGAAAAAATCTTATACATTGCTGGAAGTGGAGCTGTATGAAGTTATACTCTTATTCTTGAAGTAAATTGCTTGCAGCAAAATATAATGCAATACATTAGGGTTGCTTGTACTGCAAAACATACATTAATATTTTCTGGTATATTTATTACTCATACTTTATGTTTACATGTGGCTATAAAGAAAATGCTCAAATGTGAATTTTGTTTGATATGAGAATTATAGAAAGAATACAAATGCAATATTAACTATTACAAAGTTTTATACTGACTTTTATTTTCCAGGCAAGCATTGTTGGCCGGGAGTTGGCTACTAATGTGTATAAATACACTCACTTAGAGCCTATTCTATATGCCCTTGGTGTGGGAATGTCAACTAAGGATCCAGATCACCTAAAATTTCTCTTTGAAGGAAGTGAAGAGTTCTGTTGTTTGCCTAGCTTTGGAGTAATTCCTGCTCAGACTTCAATGTTTGATGGTGTTCCTTCTATTCCAGGACTAAATATTGATCTCGCAAAGGTATGTAAGAGTTAAGTATCTAATTTTGTTTCAGCTTTATATAACTAGAAGTTGGCTTACAATTATTAAATTTGTAATATTAATACATTCCTTTAATTCTAGAAAAGGAAAATTCAGTGGTTTGTATTCTTACATCCTAAGAAATGATTCATTTCCTTCACTTCTATTACCCATATCTTCCTAAGATGCTATGAATGATCAATTTTTTTTAATTTTAATTTGTGTTCAATATGCTTTTATTAAACCACAAAAGTGTAAATTTCCCAGTTTTATGTTGGGGATAAATTGGAAAATCAAAACAGGAAACTTGCGGGTTTTTTTTTTTGTTTGTTCTGAACTCTTTCTAAAATAATGGTGTATTCCCTTGCAATTGTGATGAGGGAAGCAATAGAATATATTGATTGTTATTACAGTGCTGCCTTTCTTTACATAGATGCTGCATGGGGAGCAATATTTGGAACTGTATAAACCCTTACCGACCTCAGGTCAGTCCTTTTGTGTTGCTGATTTGCTTTTCAGTATGACAACAGTTCCTGTAGCCATATTATAAATGGAAATAAGGAACCTCTGTTTCCAATTGGATTTTTTGCATATTCTTTTCACAAGGCGTGGGGGAGAAAAGAGGCAACCTGTTGCATTATTGAAGGAATTCTGAAACTCTGTGTTCTTGGTTTGCTTTTCTATAGTATACCTAGTAAACTGATGCCTAATCTTTGATATAATAAGCAAATACACTACATGCCGGTGTATGACTCATATAATATGATACTTACAAGCAGAACTTTTAATTCTTTCTCTGAGGTTTTATCGTAAAGCTTTTGGGATGTTTACCTAAAAATTCTTCAGGATTGGTTGCATCTGTGTGCCTACAAAAGGATAGGATTTAAATTATATATGTAAAGGAGGAACGGACATCTTGATGAGGAGGCTAAAAACCAATTACTTTTCTTCCTCTCAAAATTCTCAAGATACTAGTTACTATAGTAGCAAGCTGTTTTCGCAGATGGCTGTGTTTTCCCAGTTTACAACACTTGAGGGGTGCTCATTACAGTCATTCAGGATATGCATGCATGTGTCTAGGTTTCTTTATTAGTAGTTTTTAAAAATGAACTTTTCCTGAGTGTTGATGGAAAAAAAATGTTATTGCAAGCCACAGATAAATAGTATGATTTCCTGTTGAAACAAAAAAGAGATGTGTAAAAGTTATATTAACTTCAGTGAAGTCTGATAATTAATAATTTATTGCCAGGACTTCATAAAGCTTTTTATTTTTCCATTTCATAGGCTGATTCTGTAAACGTATATGATTAAATGTCTCTCTAGAGCAACAACTGCTTTAGAGGTAAACTTCATAAACCCACAGGCCCATACTCAGAGCTGATCTTCTCTTCTGAGGAACTGTAGTTGTCTCAGCCCTCTTGAGATTTGCGGACAATCCTTAAGTGATTGGAGCTATCTTTGAAGTTAGCGATGTGTTGAGTCTGAAATGCAACTTCTGTTTAGCTCTGAATACATAAACTTTAGCAAGATTCTATTAAAAAAAAAAAAACTTAAAAATTAATAAATCCCACACATCTGTGAACCAAGATTTACATAGATTACCCGATGCTTTTATTCTGACGATGATTGTGATTACTATGACTATTACTATGATTATTATGACCATTATTGATAGTAAGGAAGTGTAAAGCATGATCTGTGGACTTCATAATATAAGCAAAACCTTACAACATGTACATGTCCTTCTTTTCTTACAGGAGAATTAACTTCGGTTTCAACTATTGCTGATGTTCTTGACAAAGGATCAGGAGCAGTCTTGCTTATAGATGGTAAGAAGTTTTGTAATTTTTTGGAGGGGATGCAGTAAAATTTGACAGGCTCAGTTTTTAAGTAGCTGTACCAATAACTGCCAGCCTTTCCACAGTAAAAGCTGTTTGCTTATTAAAGCTCAGTGAGAGCTGAGAAATGAGCTAATCATCAATAGCTGTGTAAATGCAGTTAATGTACTGAAATAAGAACATCGTATTTGGAAGATGATTTCAGAGAAGGTTTGGGGTTTTTTTCCTATGTAGGTGGAATAGTGCAGTATGCAAACTGAACAAAGTTCTTTAATAATTATACCTATTCCTGTCTGAAGGCATCCATTTTAGATTCTGCCACCCTTCAGCAAGGGACTCTGTGTGGCTGTGTGTGCACATCTGCATGTGTTTTGTAGGGTGGATTTGCAAAGATTAGTCGTATGTGTACGTTGCATAGACTCGTCTGCAAAAGCAGCAATTTTTAAGAGCACGTCACCAGTTCTTTTTTCATGTCTACATTATTCTCTTCCGAGCAAAACAAAACCAAACCCCATTTCCTTCGTCTTGTATCCAAGTTAAAGGATCAGAATGGAATTTGGTCAGTTGTTGCTTTCAGACAAAGTCCCCTGAGAAGTTAGACTACAAGACTAGGTTAATAGGCAGTGAATCTCTAAAAGCAATTAAACTTTTATTCCTTCAGTGTACAGATAAACTTGTGAAAATGTCTTTACTGTCACTTTGTTCCTTTTATCTGTGTTTTGCTTCCATACTCAGCTAACATTAAGCCTGTTTCAGCAACACAAAAAAGTTCTTTTTGTGAGCAGAGTCTTAGTGCTTTTAAATTTCTTCCAGAACTGGAAATGAACGTTATTACAAATACTGTAAATTTCAGTCTAAGGTGTAAGTGAGTAGAATAGGCATGAACTGGAAATATGAAGCTGAATCTCAATTCAGTGTAAGAAGTTTAACTTCTTCAAAAGAAGGAATAGGTCACCTTAAACTAAAGCTTACTTTGGAGCTCTTTTCATACAAGCTACTAGTACTACTTCTTCTATGAGTTGGTAATGTGCTTTACACACTAAGAATTCTTAATAGCTTCTAATACATCTTATTTTATGGCAGAACTCTATCATATGTAAATAAATGGCTAATGCAGTTTGAGATGGTGAAATAAATACTAATTTCATCACTCTGTTGTCAAATATTTTTAGCACCTTGAATGTCATCAGCATTTTGATAGCTTTTTTCTTAATTTTAATGCTTTCATATAGGTAAAATTAATGATAATGTTACTTGAAACAGATCATTAGTCTTCAGTAGTCAGGAAGTGACTTGCAACTGGAAATGTGAAAGTTTGACCATTGTCCCTTCAGTTGTTAAAATGAGCTTTGTCATGTTTAAAGCTGAACTTTTCTGTTGTTAAGAACACATTCTAGCTGTATGAAAAAGGAGATTGAAGACAACATATGACCTTCCTGTTTTATTGTCTTTCAGTGAATACCTATTGTGGAAAGGACCTAGTGTGTTATAATCAGTTCTCTTTGTTTTTCGTTGGAGCTGGCGGATTTGGAGGAAAACGAACATCAGAAAAGGCGAAGGTAAATGCACGTGTATTCATATTTAAAAAAAAAAAAACAACATAAAAACTTCTCTCAGCACTGCAAGAGAACTATTTGCTGTATCAACAAGGAAGGATAAACTAGCATTTGAGCAGTGCGGTCCTACAAACTCAAATGGAGTTTAAATAATTCTCTTCATGAGAAGCCTGAGTGAAAAGGTTCAGGGCCTGGGACACCAATGGTTTTGTTTTGACAATTAGGGAGAAAAGTGCTAAACATGCAGCTGATGAGATATTTATACATTCAGATATTTGAAACTACAGATGCGGAATATTGTAATGGAAAAGAGAATAGGAAATTCTCTGGAAAATCTAAATTCTATGGACTTGGAATTAGAAAATTATGTCTGAAGTTAAAATAAAATTAAAATTCATATAAAATGCATGGTGATGTGGAGAGAATGTGTCTCTAGAGGATTTGTATTAGATTATTTGATCTGAAAAAAATTTAGATTCCTCTTAGATCAGAACAAGAACAGAGAAGTGGCTTTTATTTGTAAGTATTGGTTTTCTCAAGTAGCTTTGGGGAGCTTTAACTCTCTTACATGTAGCTTTGAGAGTGGATTTTTTGGCCACTCTTGTTCCTTGTTCAAACATAGGCAACAAGGAGAGTGGCAAAGAAGTTGAGATTTTTAGATACTTCGGGGGCCTGCTACAGAGCTGTCCTGATTTAAACCTGTCTCAGCTCTGCTGTCATGATCACCTTTCAATTTCTGCCTCAGTGCTTACATCTCCAATTGGGAGTACATGATCTGTGTGTCATCAGTTTAGCATTACAGCGTGTTCTGCTGCTCCACCTCAGAGAATTTTCTTTGCTTCTGTTTAAGGGGCTGGGAGGGCTATTTATATGTAAGAATAAATTGTTACCTAGTGATAATTTTGTGTGTACGTGTACAGAGACTGTTCATGTTTAATTTAGTAACTTGTTTTTGTGTGTTAAATTTGTGCTAATAGGTATGATTATATGTTAATGTTGAAAGATGTTGTTCTAGTAAAAAGACTAGCTTAGTAAAAAAGCTGAGAAGTTCTCAAATATGTGGTGTCAGGATTGAACCTGCAATTTCTAGAAGAGATCTCTAGGTGTAGCTCTTTATAAATCCATGTGTCTGCGTGAAAGAGGTTTGGAAAGCATAAGGAGGAAAAGTGAGAAGTATCTTTATTGTTTCTCACTTCTGGCGGAGTGGAACTCCTGCATTGTGGGAGGGAGGGAGCCAATGACAAACAATATCACATTAAGGTACATTGTGTATGTCCAGATGCATGAAGTGGCTATTCAGGTACCTGACATATAACTATTTTCTCTTCGATACTATGTTTAAGGCTAGTGCCAGCTATGGCTGAATATTGTTATTGTGAACTAGACCCTTGAGGCAATACAGTAAAAAATAAACAGTCAATTGAATAGAGGCCATTTTAAGCTAAGCATTTTGGAAAATTTATAATGAAACACCCAAGTTTTGTACACCTGTAATACTGTAAGTAAGTTTCTTTGGGATTTTTGGATGGAAACTTAAATCTTTTTTCCCCTCTTCTTCTTTGGTTTTCAAAACAAACCAAAAAAAGCCCAAAGAAAGATAAACTTGCTAAGCTCTAACATGAAAGGAACCAACTTGACTCCCACCTGTAGTAATTCTACTAAATCTTAGTTTGCGTAAGCTCTTTACCAAAGAAAAGATAAATCAAAAGAAACTGAGTGCTGTGTAGTTTCACATCTAAAACCAGCAGAGCAAAACCACCTCTTGTGTGGAAGTTTTGATAACATCAGTCCTGTTTTTGTCACTTCAAAGAACCACAATGGACCTACACATTAATCAGCTTGAGAACAATGACACTACCAAACATGCTCTTGAAACAAGAATGGTTTGCCAATCTATTTCCAGTTGGTTTAAAGAACCTCAACCTGACATACCAAGCCATTAAGCCAATAAAACTAGCCAACATATGAATAATGAAGGAAACCCCTCTGCCATGAGGACAAGAAGACCCCAACTCAGAAGGAGATACATGACTCACACAATGTGTTGCTCAGCAGAGACCTCAACTTGGAAATTCGTTCTTAGTTTGCAGATACAGTAAATTGTAAAGTGACAAAAAGACACATCATAAAATACATTTGATCAACTTGGGATTTCTTTTTGGCACAGAGGGATGTGAAAGTCTTTCTAATTGGGAAAGCTTGCAAAGACAAAGTAGGAAAATTTATTGTTTCAAACTGACCTCTTGCATGCAGAGGCTATTGTTGAATTTGCTGTCATTGTGTTGTCTTAACTAGTCTACATTTTGTTTTCTTCTACTATAAGGACAGCTGCTTTAATTTTAAATACTTTTGAACTTCAATAGTTTTAAACTTCAATAGTTTTGAATTGGTTATGGTGTTTGTGTTTATCATGGTATAGGATGTTCTCTGTCAGCCTGTTGATAACGTTTAAATCTTAAAAACTGAACAATGAAGAAGCAGATTGCACAAGGAACAGCTTTTTACAAGAATTTGGGGCTTAGTATGCAGCATGTAAAAACAAAAGAAAAAAGTGATGTAGTCCATCATAGTAGTCCAGGTAGTAAATAATTTTGTACTACATTGTACTTTTCAAAGTATTATTTTAAAAGCTTCATAATGTTGTATGAGGCAACTATTTTTTTCTGAGTGAATAATTCTTGCTTGAGCTTTTTTTGGATAGTTTGGAAGAAATGTAGTCAAACTGATCAACTATAGCATGTAACTGTTAGACAGATCTGATGCCTCCGGATTGCTATCTTTGTAAAGCCAGCCTAAATAAGAGACGTTTTTCTGGCCTAAGTATCTTTTTTCTATTTGTCTGTAAATGTAGAAAGGGTGGGAGTAACCTTAACAGCTTTGTAAATGCAGTTTATTTTTATACATACCTGACATATTCTGGCATGGGTATGGATAAAAGATTTTTGCAGTGGAATATTAATGTTACTACTTTTGCTTTAGGTACCAGGGAATCCACCCAAGAGACCCCCTGATGCTGTAATTTCTGATGTCACAACAGTTGATCAGGTAAAGTTTTGTATGCTCTAGGTGTGGAAATGTTTGAGTTCTTTTGAAAAAGGAGTCATATATGATGTTCACTAACAGTTCAAATTTTCTGATATAACTCAGGTCTTTATGTATATTTATGTGTGTATATGCATATACGTGTGCGTATATACCAATGTATAACATGAAGCTAAAATTTGTGCTAGGTTAAGTTATTACAATGTGTTTAATGTACTATCTAAAACATTTTCATAAGGCAGATGGATTTTAATGATTGTTTATTATGAAATTCTACACAGAAGGAAGAAATAAACATTTGTATTCTGTTGTAGTTTAAAAAAAAAAGGTTGAAAATTGGTGAAATTTGCAACAGATGATTCAAGCAAATCCATCATGACCCAAAACAAAAAGTGCTTAAACTTTTGAAGAAGTTACATTTCTGTAGTAGTAGTAGCAGTCAGGGAAACCTGAAATGCTAGCAGATTCTGTCCAGGTATGTTTCCATGTGTCCACAGTCCCATTTGTTAATGGCATATACTTTCCATAGGCAAAAACCTGAGTAAATAAATATATCCTCCTCTGAAGGTCAGCACATGCTGGTATCGAACAACTAATACAGGAAGGTCTGGAGCTACAAGTATCAAGACACTGAGTAGTATTTTCAAAAGCAACTTAGACATGGCAGGGGACCTATGGTATATTGCTATTGGAAATGCAATGAAAATGTTGAGCATCAGCTGAACTATGGCAACTGTGATGTCTGCTTAGTCTCTGATTATATACAGAGTAACTAAACTTAAGTCTCATCCAGCTGATTCATGTGCTCGAAATCAAAGTTAGAGCTACCCACTTAAACCAGGAAAGAGCTTAGATCAACATTTCTGTTTCTGTCACTGATGTATTTGCTGCATCCTAAAATTCACAGCATCAGTCTAGGAGGTACAGATGTCTAATTCTTCCGAATAGCCTTCATCAAAAGTTGGCCAGGTGAGCAAGGAGCAGAGGTTGGTGAGAGAGTATTTTCTTCCTGAGGGGTGCTTAAACGTAGAAGAAGGTGCTCTCTAGGAGCTGTCACTTCATTAGATAAGATACAGCAACCCTATTGGCCCAGCAGTTAAACGTATTTATTTTGAGTGTTTGAATTCAAGTTCCCCTCTGTGTGATTATATCAGAATTGATTCCAGGTCCATCAATTTTCAGATGACATTAATGATCCCCTTGTTCATATGGTTAGTCTTTGTTTCTGAGCCTTAAATCCTCATGTCAGGAATTGTTATTGTGGATAAAATGCTAAGTTCATGAGATAAAAGAAGATGTAGTGACCCTATAAACAGAAGTTGGGAAACTTTGCTACTGCAAAATTGATTTTTGGAAATAAAGCAGGTGACACAGAGTAGCCACCACACTTGTTTTATTTTAAGGTTTACTCTGACAGGTAGATTTATAAAGAGAATTCCTCTCCAATTAGATCTTGCAGGAGATAGCAGCCTTTGAGAATCGTAAGAAGGCTTATCTGCCAAATTACTCAGTAGCATCTGCGCTTAAGTGATGATGCTTGTGTACAGGAAGTGGAATGTGTAGAACATGGGAACTTTATGGGCAGGAATACAGACTTTCGTGTGAAGGACAGCTTGGGGAAATGCTATCAAGATTTTATATTTATGTGTCTGTTGAATGACACATAACTGCCTAAAATCCTTTTTGAAAATGGAAGCTGGCACACAAATTGCACCAAAGTTTCTGAATATTTTTTTTTAGTGTTTAAATGAAAAAGGTGTTGGCAGAAATGACTGTTGCCATTCAGCTTTTGAATTAGTATAGAGTATGAGACAGACTGAAGGAGTCAGTTTGCAGATGGCATTTGAGTTAACTTGAACTGTATTTATTTCCAATGATGGCTGTGACATTCACCACTCAGTTTTTGTGTTAGCACAATTATGTGGCTAAGCTCCTTTTCATAATTAACATTTTTCCCCCTTAACTTTTCACAGCGTGATCGTGTAGTGAGCTTCATGATAAGTAGACGATCATGCATATTTTAAAAACGTTTACAGTGATGACTCCTATCTATCACTGAAGTCAATGGCTGTGGTTATCTTGAAAGTTATATTCAGTTCTAAGTCAACTACACTGAGTTAGGTTTTTTCCAAGAGAAAGAATCTTTTTTAAAAGTTCTCAGACAGGAGGAATTGCTGCTTAGTGAAGAGGGTACTGGGAACAGAGGGCTAATAACCATTTTTGCCCTTCACCGTGTGTTCAGCAGAATAGAGGATACAGCCACCTACAGTTGCTTGAAAAATGGCCATTGACAGAACAAACTAATCCTTTTGGTTACTGGTATGAAAGACTAGTAGCAGGTAGTATAATAAATGTTTATCCCTCTCAAATCTGTTCCCATTCCTGAGAAGTTCTTTAAACACCAACCAGTGCTTATGATGAGTTGCAGTACCATGGTGTAAGCAGCTTAGAGATGAAAAATAACCGGTTAAGAAAAACTTAGAAGTATCTGACCTTCTAAAAAGCTTTAAGGCTTAAAATTTGCATCCTGCTGAAGAAGGACATAAAATATTTCTTTTGTGTGCTCATGAATATTTCTGCAAAGAACTAGGTGACATTTTTTCCATCTTGTACTGTAGAGATGTGCATGTGTTTTGGTATTTTTCTTGCTTGTTCTCTCTTTGCAACTTGAGCTATGCTTTACTAGATATACTGCCATAAATCTTTTGAATAAAATAGACCTTTTGACAGAAGATCAAGAAGTCTAGAGAATGTTTGACTATTGGCCGTTTAGCAAGAAATGAATCATTCAATTTCAACCCTGTAGGGAATGTTTAATGTAGTTACAGAGCTTCAGTATCATCCAGATACTCTTGTCCTGCCAGTTTTCTAACCAGGGCCTTAAATTAATCAATCAAACAGATTTTGCTGAATGGTTCCTAATGCAGTTAAGAATCACAAACAGTAAATGACCTGTATCTCTGGAGAGTTTTGTCTTGGTAGAGTTTTGTTTTCACTCCCTTCCCAGATGTGTTGATTTTTTGTGAATTCATTTTATGATGATGCACAGAATTAGCTGCAGTGTGTGTTCAAAGTGGATGATGTCCAACTGGTGCAGGTCACTTTTGAGGAGGGAAACAAATATGGAGTCTTGAGTTTGTTGGGGGCATTCTGTGCCAGGTTCTTTTGTTTGTTTGTGGAAAAACTCACAGCATTCTGTGAGGTTGCCTCCCAAGAGATAAACTGTTCTCTATCTTCAAATATGAGAATTAATATTCAGAATACACAATATTGAGACAATAAATGAACAGTATAACAGTAACCCATAAAATGGAACCTTTCAAGAAGCCATTTCCAATTTACTATTCTGTGTTTTCTCTGACTTCATTCTGAGAGCTACCTGTCCTTTTTGTCTATATGGAAAAACTAAAGCTGTAACATGTGGAGTTTGCAGAACTTCCAAGTTTTGGTTAATGCCAGCTCATTTCAGTAAAATGTCTAATAATTTTAAGTGGTTGCCAGTTGAAAAAATCTCTTTGCTTGCAACAGTATCATGTAAAGCATTCTCCTGCTGTAAATTCTGACTCTGCATATTTGTTACTTACATTGATATGGAAAACCACACATGACAAAGAGGTAGAAAAGATAGATTTTGAAAAACATGGTGTCTCAGCCTGCCATGCTTCAGAACCAGCTGTGTACATGTGACTGTGGCCCCCTACAAGTCTCTACAAAGCAGTAGCATGTGAGCTATCACATGTGAGTTTCTGGCAGAGCTACTTTTCCACTCAGCTTGGGTATCTCAAACACATGATGCTTCTGCTCTGTGGTTTCCATGGTCAGGAATATTGGGTGTCTTTGCTTTCAAGAGTTTTTAAATTCCTTGTTAGAGCTGATGAAACTGAGACTGATACTGGTCTGTTGGAGGAACAGCATTTCGATATCCTGTCATTTTTAAGTTGCTTTCATTTGGAAAACTACAATAATTTTTTAAATGTTGCAGAGTCTCTAAAAAGATAAAAATTCCAAATGAAGCTTGCTTTGTTTGGAGTCTTAATTCCCTTTGTATGCAGTGCTTTATGATACAGACTTCAGTCATATAGGCATAAATGGTGTGTTTGTTCCCTCTCCTTCAAAAACTCTTTCCACAGGCAAAGAGAGGTAGGCATGAGGTAAGATAGCATAAGAAGTCAGTTTTTCTGTGTTACTTGTTGCAAGAAGTTGTGTTCTGATAAGGAGTAATGAGAGGAAAATAATCTCATGGTTAGTGACTGGTTGGAGCTGCAGTTCTTCGACAATGGATTTTCTTTGCTTTGTCCGTAAAATTCTTGTGGTCTGTGGGCAGCTGTTACCCAGATATCCCAAAGTACTCGAACATAGGTGCTGCTCTTCAATCAGTGGCTGATGGGAGACAATGAGATGATGCAATTTGGAAGATTAAGTCTGGGAGTCAGACTAGCAGGAGGGTGTCAGAGCATCACAGACTGAAACTGAAATTCACAGGATCTCTGTTCTGAACTTGTACAGTGTACTTCGAAAATGTGACGTGCTTTGAAGAATTAGGCCTTCAAATGTTCGATTGGAGAGCTGGAATTGGTTCGTGCTGCTCACAATTACGACCTTTTCTGCTGCCTTGTAGATTCCAGTCTATAAAGGAATGATGTTTATAAATGTTTGGGGCATTTTAATTGTACAGAGTGTTTAAAGGAGTGGTGTACAGCATCCAATGGTGATTTTTGAGAATGCAATGCAGTGAGCAGCATTAAAAAAAGCCAGTTTAGGGAATATAATGGTTCTTTACTCATTCAGGCAATGAATTCACACCTAGACTAATCTGATAGGATTTAAAACATACAACTACATAAAGCCTTCTGTTCCAGGTATAGATCAAGCATTGACTGACAGGATATGAAGAAATTGCTGCTTTGTAGTGTTTTTGGTTTTTTAAAAATACAGTTATTTTCCATTTTCTCTGGAAGAGGGGGAAGTACTTGGCACCTGCTGTATTTCACGTAGTGTCATCGGCATGCTGTGACTAAGACTGCAGGATTGTCCTTCCCTTCCTGAGTCATTCTCAGTCCTGCAGTCCTCATGCTCATACTGCTGTCCTCTAGCTACCGGAGTTTAGTTTTTCACAGTGTCAAGTTCAGCTAAAACTGCAGTTCTTAATGTAACTGGAAACAGTTGTGAAGACAGTTATGCACAGATCTAGCTTCTTGTAAAAGAGTGGACTTCACAATAAAAACTCATTAAAAAGAAGGAGAGGTGCATGGCAAAAATTTAACAGCCTAATGAATTATTAAACTAAAACCTACTGGAAAATGTTCTCTGCCTGTTGTCAACAGGTTCAGTACTATGAGTCAGTGCTTTACTTTGAGGATGATGTGGTAAGACCCTTACAAGCTTCTGTGTAATTGGGATGTGGATACTTACCTGTGGAAAGTCATCTTTTATTCTACACAGATTTCATTTGTGTTTTCCTTTTAAACGTATATAAATATTTGTGTGTGTTTTCAGAGAACTTACGCGTAGGTAGAATAAGTAATCATTAACATTATATGGAAAAAGAAAGAAGTTGGTTATTTCTGACTAGCATTTGTTTCCTTGGAGAGATTTTATGCTTATTTTAAACATCTTAGAAGGAAAAAGTTATAGGAAGGTGAATGTTTTGAGTTAAGGTCGTTTTTTAAATAAGTGCAATGAATCATTTGGGAGAGAAGATGATGAAAACGTGTGCATGGATGGGGAAAATATGGTTGGAGGACAAAGGGGATTTTTATGTCCTGCTCTGTGAAGATTGTAGTAGATCTTTACCTGAAAACATGTAATTTTAAATTAACTTCAGACCACAGTAGAGGCTTCCAAGAGCCTGAGGTGACTTTTTTTTTTTTTCCTGTTTGTAGCATAAATAATTTGTTTCGTGATAGAGAAACTGAGGTGCTGCAGTAGGTTCACAGATATGGAGAGCATACTAGAAAAAAAGTGCTTAACAACAAAGGATGATACAAGCTAAGCAAAGGGATGTGAAGCCATTGCAAGGATTTTATAATGTTTTCTTAATTTGTCTAGAGTTTTCAGTATGCAGAGATGATACTCTCGGAATCCTTGAAATTGTATAGTGAGTGAGCATTCATAATAGTAATTACTTTAAAAGTTTGTTACATGTTACAATGCTGATTTCAAGATTTATGCACCACGCTCACCCCACATGTTTATTCCTGTTGGGAAGATCAGAATGTAATCTTCCAATCCTTGCAATTTTGAAAAATAGTTGAGGGCTTGGATTATACTAGAATTTTGTATGGTAAGATGATAAAAGAAGAAAAAGTACAAGCCTGGTAGTCATTTTGTTTACACAAGATGCTCTTCGTTACCAGGAGTTGGTTTCGTCCCCTTATCTATGCCTGTCTTAGTAAAGGATGTAAAAATTGTTACTCCATTTAAAATTCCCCAAACCAAAGTGCTTTGTTCTTTCTGACTAAGAGGGCCACTGTTAAAGGATGTACAAGCATGTAAGCATATACATTTGCCATGCTACTGAAAAACAGCTAAAATTCTGTGCCAGAATATATAAGTTGGTTTTAAATTGGAAAAATATGTGGTAGGGATAAACAGTAAAGACATGAATAATATGGGGTGAGGAAGGACAGAATATTTAGTGCCATTTTATACCTATTGTACCTATTCCTGTTTATAGCTGTGTATGTGATGGTGTTTTAATGGAACATTTTAGTAATTCTTATTCTTGAGGGAGTCAAAGGTATGTAGGGAATAAGGTAGTGTTTGGATAGTCCAAACCATTAAAAACATGTAATTGCAAACCTAAGGTAGTCCAGGAAACTATATACTTGTATTTCTTAATTACATTTTTGTTAAAAAATAGTCACATGTGATCCAGATTTTCAGAAAATATATTGAGGCATTGGAAATCATTATGAGCAACTATGAACTGCCTATTTTGTTTATTTTCCACATATGCCTACTTTAAGAAAAGTAGTTGGTTATCTGGAGAAACAAATAAACATTTTTATCTTTCTTTGTGTTGGTTTCTACCAATTTCTCATTCCTAATATCTCTCTTACCCTTACAGAGATAATTAATTAAAAACGGAGAAATGGCAAATGGGAATCTCACATACTGAAAAAGTAGCTGTTTAATTTTCAGGCCAGTAAATTACCTAAGTACTGTGCTAAATTTGAGCCCTTGAAGCATCAGCACTGCCAGTTTAACTGGAAACATTCATTATTCTTAATGTAAATCAAGCTCATTGAAATGTGTAGATGAGATTTGGGACTTTTTTTCTTTTTCATGAGATTGCTTAACTGCTTGCTCTTACTTAAATAGCTGTTAGGTAAAGTATATGTACATACATGTGCACAGATACGTATGTGTATGCATATATACCCATATACTTGGTAAGATAAGTTCTTGGGCAGAGCTCTTTTACTCTCCAGTTAGAAGGGAAAATATGTGGATAGTTCGCTTCCTTTTTGTTAGCTTACCACTGACCTTTATTGCAGTCTGCAGGCAAGACTGAAAAATTGGCACAGACAGGTTGGATATCGCCTTTTCTTTTGTGGTCTGGCAGAACTCCTAAATTGTTAGGAAATGTGACTTGACAGTTTGTGTTATTAATTGGAGAACAATCTGACCATATTATGACTGACTTCAATCTAATGCCTCGCATCAGTTGACTTTTGTCATCCTCCAAGGATGCATCACTTTTTCTTTTTTTTCTTTTTTTTTTTTTTTTAATGTTATCACTCAAGACTTCAGGAAATGTCATTATTTGAGGAATATAGAAAGTAGAGCCAGCAAGGTTTTAAAACCACTCTCTTCTCATGTAGAATGTGATCTATGTAATGAAGTAATACCAAAGACTGTCGTAAATGAAAAGCAGCTTGTTGGCAGACCTGACTTGGCCACACCGAATCTGAAATAACCTGCTGTGTAACTGTTTTATTCAGTTCAGCTTACGTGTTTTCTAGCTGTGACTAGTGCCACTCTGGTTCTTGGAAGTACAAGACAAGTGTCGTCTCCCTTATTCATCCGTCAGACTTTTAGTTAAATATATTTACCACATTTAATTCTCTGAACCTCATTATTTCCTAAATGCTACCTTTATTTTCTTGGTGAAGCACAAGTATTTTTTACTATAGTAATTTTGAAAAGCATTTGGTAGATGTATTGTCTCCCAAATAGTGCTTACTATCACTCCCAATAAATGGCTAGTTCATATTACAGCTTTAGTAAACAACAGCTGCATAACTAGATTTAAGTTGAGATTTTAGGTTAAAACAGAAATTTTTCTTTTTTATGCTACATAAATAGAATTTTACACTTAGTACTACAACTAAATGTTATTTAATTTGAATTAAAATCTATTACAACAGCTCCTTTGTGAAAATAGACTCCTGGCAGTTTTTGTAAAAATTTAAATTAATGGAAGAATGAAAGTGAGACTTTGGAATTTTAATTTAGTTTAAAAGTCATTTAATGATTTAATTTTATTTCACATCTGGCAACTTTTATTTTCTAGTTCTCAAGAGTGGCAATTTGCTGTTAGATTTTAGTCTGTCTAGAAAGAAAACTAATGAAGGGTGATACTCTACTTTGTAGAATTCTGTCAAGAGCAAGTCTCTTTAAATTGTCAGTTTTAATTTTATTTTTTTTAAAAGGTACTAAGAGTCTGTTCCTTACTAAAAGTCTCCTTCATAGTGTTATAACTTTGATATTGGTGGCATTATAGCCTTAGACAGGTCTTAGCAAAGAAGCTAGTGGTACAGAGTTGCTCATCTCTACCTTTTGACAGTGAAAATACAGTTTTAACAACTACTCAGGGGAAGAGCGGGGACGAGGGAAGACACAGCAAGTCAGAAGAGCAGCAGGTACATGTTCTTCTCTGAGCCTCTGCTGCTGTGGGTTTTTACGTGTGCGACTGGGAATGTGGTGGCACTTTTAGATCCCCATTTTTCTTCTATTTGTGTGAGTGTTGAGGTAAGAGAGAACAATAAGTGAAGGGAACAGGTGCTCACCATGAATCACAATTGTGAGCCTGTTTCCAGCTGTCTCTTCCCACTCATCACTTTACTCCAGCTGCCTTAGTGGTGTAGCGGAGTGTAAATATTTACATTATATGAGTTTGGTTTCCTGTTCCACCCTAGAGCAGCACGGTGTGTTAAACCACACACTCCTTGGGTGCCACCTATAGAATTGCCTCTGTGGCATAGGATCACTTGACAATTCATTTGACTTGCCGTTTTGGACATGATTTGGCTTGTAGATTGCTAGCTGAAGAGGATACTGCCTTCAGGAGATCTTGACTTTTTTTTCTCACCAGGTGAGATATCTCAGCTATTTCTACTTCTTGGTGATGCTGTAAGATTATTTTCAGATTATCTCTTCCTTCAGCCAAGTATTTGCCCTCTCCTTTGTCCCTTTTGGAAGGTCACTTTGCTGTATTGATGAAGGGTACTGGGACAAATAAGAGAGAACTGGAGCTTAGTGTGAAAGCTGTATGTACTTGAAGAACCTGAATATTAAAAGATTAAAATAAACAAAGGGATTATGCATTAAGATGATAATGAGTTCAGCACGTCTTTAGTTACACTGTCCTTTGCTTCAGTTTTGATAGAAGAAAAGGTGTTAGATCAGCAAATACTTCCTTTGGGGAATCAATATTTTTTTTCCTTACCTTTGAGAAATCTGTTAGCTTCTTTCCTTCAAACAGAATTTAGTGCAGTTTACCCTAATTTGAATAAAAACATACCATTTTTTACAATCCCAGCCCAAAATTCTGGGAGAAAATATTTATTGATAAGGGGTTCCCAATAATGTGCTCAATTAAAATAAAATTTGTTTTCAGTTTAAAAGCTCTTTTCAATTAAATTCATACTCAATTTGTATATGCCTTCATAAAAAACTACTAAATTCTTGAAAACTTCACTAGTGTTATTTAATGTGACTGTACTTTTGGGGGTGTCATACTAAAGAGTACCCCACAATCATGTAGTCACTGTATTTCACTGGAATCTGATGACTGGGGGATAAATTTTTAGTCCAGAAAAATGCACAGATTGGCTGGTCACAGCTGTCGTGTTGACTGCTGGCCACTGTATGTATAGAGCAAATACAAGTTTTGATAATGAAAATGCTACGGCATCACAAAGACAGGAAACAGACATTGTTTCTCAGATTTATTCACATTCACAGTATATACAAAACACTACATTTGTATTTCTCTGCTTTTTGCTAGTGAGAGAGAGTATTTAATACAAAGCAAAAGTTCTCTAGAAAGCTTGGTGTCTTACTTTGGGTTTAGTTTGTTTTTAACATTGGTATTAGCTACGCATGAAGCTGTTAAGAGAGAAGTGTGTCACAATTAGTCAATCATGTTACTCTTAAAAGGGGAAGATAGGGATATTTATGATCTCTGTAAGATGAATTGAATGTTAAAAAGCATCGTAGTGCGTGTGTGTTTAAAAAAAAGAATATTTTTTTTTTTTTAAACTGTGGATGAATCTGTCAGAGAAGACTGTTTTAAAAGTACACTTCAAGCTAAAGAACCTGTGGACAAATTCTAGAAAATGCTGGATCTGTATGTCAGCAGAGTAGGCTGGTTTTTTCTCCCGTTAAGCAGTTTTATTACTTTTCTTATGTACCAAGACCACACACGGTTCTTGGCACATTTCCTTGGAGCTTTGGCAGTTTGTCTGTACAGTACCATTTAATTTCTGTTTCACCTTTCTTTTTGTAGAGTATGTTACTTAAGGACTAGTAAAATGGATTGTTATAAATTTTTTAATGTGTGATAAGTTTTTGGGTGACTCCTGCTCATTTCTGCCAAGCACAGCTAGCTTACCACTTTTTTTCTTTCTTTGTTTCTGCAGGCGGCCTTATATCGGCTGAGTGGGGATTGGAATCCTTTACATGTTGATCCAAGTTTTGCTGCTCTTGGAGGTGAGCTGAGGGATGCCATTGTATTAATAGTTGGACGATGAATGATGTAAATGTATTTTTAATTTTTTTTTTTGCTGTCTTTAACAACCTGGAAAAAACAATGCTTTTTACAGCTGTTCTTAGAATCACCATTAGATGTCTCCAAAGTTCTATGTAACGCTTCACTTTAAAGCATTGCTACTTGTAGCTAGGCATGTGGAATGATGCTTGGACTCTACCTACAATGGAAACCTGCGTCCTATCCTATTTTCCTTTTAGAGCTGATTTGTTGCCACTATCCGAACTTTACAATCTCTGTTCCATAAGCAGAAATAATTGACTATCAAAAGCTTCAGAAGAAATTCCATAAATTCTTTGATATATAATTCTTTCAATCTGAACAATTTTGAGATTATGTTGGTCTCAGTGGAATTCTTTGTGCTTCTGTGTAGTCTTCTCAATCCCAATAAATATAAGGAGGATGGGAGGAAATGAGTTTGTCAGCACTTGTGTCTTATAAAATTGCCTAATTGCACCTCTTGCTAGCGCAGTAACTTGTTCGTTTATGTAATGCTGCATGCCAAAGCACCAGACTATAGGCTACACTAGCGGCTTCTTGGAGAGATGTTATTACAAAAGAAGGGTCTTTTAACTTCAATTTCAGTTGTAAAGGTGTGTTTTGGAGTTCTTTTCAGGCCTTAGTAGTAGTATAGTGTGCTTAATCCAAGCAGAGAGCAATTTGATTTACTTAAGAAATTTTCTTGAATGTGTATGCTAACATCATAAACCTTACATGAAAATATTTGTCTTGGTTTGAGGTCTGTAATAATTGATCTGCAGTTTTGCAGCAACTTCATTCTCATATAGAAGTACCATTACATAGGGCTCTTACTAAGATAAGTAGAGCAGAGCTTTGCTTCCTTGCTCAGATCTCGCTTAACATACTTCCACAAATCGTCTTCTTTCATAAATACATACTAAATGTTTGGTTAACTCTGTTTTGTATAATTTTATGCAAATTTGTGTTAATAAATAATGATAATCAAATACCAGCATCCATAGAGAGATTTCCCTGGCTTATTAAACCGTTCTGTTTGTTTGTTCAGCTGATGATTTTGGATAAAGATTTAGATGGAATCACCCAATTATTCCAGAAGATGCTGGAGGAGAAAAATACATGTTTGTAATTGAAACCCCAGTGTTTAAAATAACGATGATAATACTATAAAAACCTTACAAAAGGAGTAGAAATCTTTGACCTACTCACACAAAATGCACTGGCACTTAGACACAGTGAAAAATGAAATTAACTCTGTCGATGAGGTAGTCTCTTTGTCTGAACAGAAAACTGCCACATGGGGTTTTGGAACTGTGCCAGGCTCACACTCAAATACGTATACTAAATGTAGGTTCCAACAAAGAATAAAATGACTGTAGAGATATTCCACAAATATTTTTCTCTAGTTATACAAAAGCTTTATTCTTTAGGCATATTCACACACTGCCTTCTCTTTAATCTCTGTAAATGTTCTCTTTGACTGGCTCTTACCGGTGTGCACTGGAAGGAAGCATTCAGCATAATGTGCTCAGGTCATTCCAGGATTATTGTTAAGCCTTCCTGCGGGTAGTGTTTCAAAGGAGATATACTACATGAAAACACTTGTTTATATTCTTGAGCTTTTATTCCTGTAGCTTATGAGTATTTCTAAGATATTAGAAAATTAAAGCAAAGCTTACTTTGTTTTCATGTTAAACTAGATAAAAAAGTAATTTGATTGCCTTACGGATTTTTCTGTAAGCGTTCATTAATTTTATAAATACAATACTAAGGAGAATAGGACCATATATGTTTGTCTGAGTTCTGAAAATAGTGGTGTTTTTTGGTTCTTGAAGCTTTTAAAGAGCTAAATGTCACTGTAACATTCTGTACAGGAGATACTGAATACCAATATTTTTACAATAATGCCAGTAATCTGTTTTAAAATTGACTTCATGGTATCTTTGTGCTTTCAGAAATAATCTGTGCACAGTGTACAAAAAAGAGAGTGCTACTAAAAGTGTGCATATTAAAATATTTTACAGGAATGAAATGGTAGAATGATCAGAGTGGAATACTTACAGCAAGATAACAGACTCATGTTCTTTTTAGCCAGTCCTATCACATCTCCTCTCCTAACATAAGGACTCAAAAGTTCTGCTTCTCATCTGTCCTCCTGCTAGTCTTGTTTTCCCTTTGGGCCATGTCTAAGAATTCCCATATTTCCCAGCATTAAGTCCTAGTGGCTTATTTGTCTCTGTTTTGACAGCGGTTTCTTCTATATCTTCTGATTCTCTGCAAGCTAGACTTTCTCCTGTTTCCTCTTTTTTGTTTGGTTGGTTTTGGTTTTGCTTTTACTTTTGCATTTTTTTCCCAGCTATCGTCCCTTGGGACAACTTTTCATGCTGTGGAGATGCTATGCTGAGTTGTTTAGAGCTCAGGAAAAACAGACTGGCAGCCAAGAGTAGCAGATGAGTTCCAGGCAAAGCAACTGGTTTCAGAGCCAAAGCTTCACAGACCTGTCCCGAATCCATGGGCTGTTGCACGTGTGATCAATTACTCCTCACATGCTCTGTCAGGTCAGAGCACCCTGCTAAGGGATCAGGACATCATCAGTACAACCAGCATCTTTAAAACTTAACCGTTGCACTTCAGCAAATCTCAGGTCAGATTCCAAAGGTTTATTTTGTCAGACTTCGACAGGACTGGAAAAAGATTCAGCGCTAATACAAAGATTATCCTCTGCCAAGATTCAGCTCCTACTCCAAAGCATAAAGTGCGAGGAAACCTGGCCAAAAATGTCAGTGTAAACTAAACACTGTATTTTTTTTTCTCCGTTTTATTAGATATGTTCAAAATGCCTGAAATTTTTTCAAGGTTTTTACCACTTCTAAATAAAGAAAAGTTAAGCCTGAAGTGTGCACTGGATTTGAAGACTTTTGGCAACCATGAATAGGAATTAAAAATGGGAAGCATCAAATAATCTTGGTATCACACTTCTTAATCATTACAACGCCTCTTACCCATGCATTTTTCCATGTGACTGTGTGTCTAGTGTGCCTGTGCACATATACTGAAACAGCCGATCTCGTCATTTTTCTTTTTATCACCTCTACAGGCAGGCAATAAGAGTCCTGTGTAGCATAGGCAGTGTTGGAGTGCCAGTTCTCAGTGAGCACTTTCTTTGCCTCAAAGTAGACAAAAGCAATAAATGGTGACAGGCGCTTTTTCAGTGAGATAAATTAGGTTAAAAAGAAATAAGGACATTATTGAAGGAAAATGCTATGAATAAAATACAGGTATTTGTAGAAGCAACATGCAAACTCCTAATATTGCAAATGCTAAAATGTTACTTTTTGAAATAGGATTTAAGAAGCCAATACTTCATGGACTATGCTCCTTTGGATTTGCTGCTAGAAATGTTTTGAAGCAGTTTGCAAATAACGATGTGAACAGGTTCAAGGCGATCAAGGTCTGTGTGTTCAATATTTGCTGTTAATTTTCTTGATTTTTCTGGTTTTAGTGCCAAAAAAATTCTTTAGGGTGGGAAGAGGCTTTTGCAATGTCTTAACTACCACAATTGCATTACTTATTGCTGCATGCCTCTATCTGGTATGTTTACTTAAATATTTAGGTTTTCTGCGTTACTAGTTGACTGATTTTTCTCTTTGCTTTTTTTCATTTCAGTAGAGCGTATGCTTTTAAGATTTGCGTGTACCTATGACAAATCTTTTCACATCCCCACTTCTTTTTACGTCTTTGTTTTTTTTTAGGTTCGCTTTGCAAAACCAGTCTATCCAGGGCAAACTTTACAAACAGAAATGTGGAAGGAAGGAAATAGAATCCATTTTCAGACCAAGGTCAGAACATATTCACCATTGTGGGCTTCAGAGAAAGATGTGTTGGCTAAAAGACTGGGGTATGAGGGGAACCAAAAAAAGTGACCCATCAAGCACACTGTTGAAGAAGGTTTTGTAAAGAAATTAAGTGGGTAGAATGAAATATTCATACTGATTTTATGGTGTCACTACGATTCCAATAAAAATACCACAAAAATAAATAGAAAAATAAAATATACAAATGAAAATACTCACAAGACTTAATAAACTCCTTAGATTAAATAATATGAGAAAACTCAGGTCACGGTATTGCATTTTCTGTGTTTGTCCACTGAGGAACAGCAAAAAGCAGTCATTCTCAGGTCAGCATAGTTTGTACTTATTTTCTGGAGTTATTCATAACCTTGTGCATGCATCTTTTTTTAACATTTGTTTATCATACATTACCTCCTGACAGTTAGTTTATGCAGATAAACTTCTACAAATTTAGCTTAAATGGAGTTAAACTTAAGCTGCATCAACACAGAACAACTTAAACATAGAAGTTTCATAGTATTTGGGCATAGTAACTGCAATAAAACAGAGTTTACAATTTTACAAATTCAGTTTTTGCATTATTCTCTTTTCTTTGGCACTGCTGTTAGCATTTTGTGTAGGTGTTCTACACTTGGTAGGACGCTTATTGGAAGCTAATGGTAAAATACTTCATGTAGAGGCGAAAAGCAAATGCTCATCACTCCTGTTGTAGCATCGTATGACACTGTTGCTTTCTTAACTTATGACTTGCTACTGCTGTTTGTGGATATGTGTTGGTTTATACAGGTACAATTTACATTGTTTTGGCTGGCCAAACTTTTGCAACCCTGATTCGGGAATCAACAGTGTAGCCAGCTGTTGATTAGTGAGTACAGCAGCAGGGATAGTTGCAGCCGCAGAGAGGATGGGGCAGGCAAAACCATATGAGAGTCATCATAAGGACATAGGACTGCTGTTTCCATAGGAGTACAGCTTGATGGAATAAACATTGGCTGAAGGAGGTATGTTTTGTTTGCAGACCTCATGAGCGTTAGCAGCTATAGAATTGCAGAATGATAACAATATTGAGGCTACTATGTATGAACACTCAGTCTCTGGTTACTGGTAGTAAACAAGACAGTTTGGTGCCTCAAATGAGCTTTGGAGATTACTATATTTATGTGTATCTATATTTAAAAGTACTACCACCCAGGCCTGACAGAATTTCTAGACTTCAAGTATTTACTTCTGAGGATTTGCAATGTACAGCGTAAATTAACAGAATTCATTATATGCTTCCAGGCCCTTTGAAATATGTAAACCGTGTGGGATGTTTTGTTTAAAGGCTGGATTTGTTATTATGCTTGGCTTAGTCATTGGTAACATGTAGAGTTTTGGGGGATTTTGCCACAGGTTGTTTTTTTTCCTCAAGTGTGGAGTAACTTATTTTGTAGAGAAATTACGATGTTTAACAGGATTATAGAAAACCACCTTGCTTCAACAGTTAAGAATTGTGCAGAATTCTATTTCTTGTTTCATATTGGGTGAGCCTGAAGTAAAGTCATGTTATGCCAGTAATAAACTCTGGTTAAATCAAACTAAAAGTAGACATATAACTGCTGGTTCAAATCCATTTTCAGCATTGTCTGAAGTGCAGTGGCAGCGGGTGACAAGTGGTTGGGCAGTACATGAGTAATCATTATTTTGTAGTCTTTCTGTATTAATTTCACCTCTGCAATGAGATAGGCTGTGATAGCGGATATTCCTCTGCTTTGGCTATTCATTTTATAGCTCTCTACATGCATTGTCAGTGAATCATTTTGCCATGTTCTGTTTGCTGCCATAAGTCAGAATGATTGGTCAGGCTCTCCTTAAAGAGACGATGCCAAATGAAATTTTCGTCTTGAATTAACTATTTCAAAAAATTAAACCAGAAGACAATTCAGATATTCATCTTTGAATTAATTCAGGTATATTCATCTTTGCTGTGTAATTTTTCTGGTTTTACAATGCTTAAAAAAATGTTTCTAGTGCAAGTTGCAGTATAAGGCACCTGAAGGGAATGAAACTGTCTTGACAACTGTATACCTACCTTAAGGAAAAACACTTTACAGCAGAACTCTTTTCTTACTCAGAATCTTTCTCAGAACTATTCATGAGGTAACATCAATGGTAACATAACACTGAAGTTAAATTTTCAGATAAATAAGGTTTTTCTACCATTTTGTGAACAGAAAACCAGCACAATATTTTGATACAATTTCTCAAGAAGCAAATACTTCCTTTTTTTGAAGAACTTTTTGCAAAGCGTAGTATACTAACTTACCTCAACACTACAACTCAATTTATGGGGTGGGTTTTTTCACTCTGGACTTTTTATGTTTTCTCTTTTCTTCGTCTCTGATTTTAAAATGTAAGTAAGATTCCATGGTTGCCCTTCTGTTGTGACTTCTGTGAATACCTTACCTCTTTAACATAATTGTTTCCCCCACTGCAGGTCAAAGAGACTGGAGAAGTGGCTATTGCAGGGGGCTATGTGGATATAGTACCAGCCTTGGATAAGCCTTCTGCTCGGGAGCCTCTGAAGGTAGGGGAAAATAATAGAAGTCTTCATATGCAAAGCAGCATAGTTAGGCTTTATTTTTGTGGAAAGCACAAGAAAAATACTTGATCACTTACTGGTCTTATTTTCAGTACTTGAGTATGAGTTCAGAGATGTGAACACAGATGTTGTTTAAGATACAGAAGTTCATGGATCTATTTGAGGGTAAAAATACAGACGTTTTAAGGTACACAGGGTGACTGATGAATTTTGAAGTGCTTAATTGAACTGTTAGGATAAGCATCATGCTGCATATTACAAAATTGGTGAGTCATGCACCAGTGAGGGACACAAGTTTTGAGCACTTGGCATGACTTAAGATTGGAATTAGCCCCTTTCATTTGGGGCTGTACCTGTAAAATGAGCATTTGTGGTTTTATTTTGTAGATGTTGAAGATCAAACTCAATGCAAGTTGTAAAAGTGTGTGACCTTTCTCAGTTTCTTCAGAGAGACATGGAGGGAGTGGCAGGAGGCATTAGAATAGAACAAATGAAAATGAGATAGTGTACTCCTAAGAAAGAACAGTTTTGACATTGAATTATTTTGAAAAAAGGGTCTAATGGTTGGTTGTGCATGTGCCTAGGCCTAACACATGAAACGCACTTCATACTATATATATTTAAAAATTCCTCCGCATGCATGCATTAGGCGTTGGGTACGGGACCAGCCACAAAAGGCAGAATTGTACATGCAATGCTGATATGTCCTGGTTTCTTAATGTGGTCTAAAAGACATGGGTGCACAGTGCATTGCCGTAATGACCTATATGGCTCTTCCCCTATTGATTCCTGCCTGCGAAAGGTGAAACTTTAATGTGTCGAAGTTTATGAAGTACTGAGGTAGTGACATTCATATAAAGCTTGTGATATATTCATGCAATCTGTTTCTTTTTGCTGGTTCTATTTAATCCTCTGACATTGTGAACTGTTTCCAAATCTGCATTTTAAGTTCAAACACTAAGTATTCGGACTTTTCAGTGAACTAATTGTAGAGATTTTTTTTTTAAACGTGAGCAGAACAGGTGGGCTTTTTAAGCTTACTTGGAGAAATTAAGGAACTTTGGCAGAAGTTTTCTGAAAGAGGCAGACATCTACCAGGGGAAACTAGTGTGAGTGAGTGGCAAAATTGGATGTCACCAGAAACTCTGTTATGTAATGGAAAATGTTAGGCTTAGCCAAAGAGGTGATGAGATAGCAGTGTTGTCACTGTGAGGAGTATTGCATTCTGATGTGCAGGTAGGTACAGCAGCACAGCTAAAGCTGTGAGAGCTCCTTTGCTCCCAGTTAGATGAAAAATGTCACTGGATCAGCTTCTTAAAGTGTAGTATTTTATCCAGTACAAATGTTTATTTAAGAAAGACAATGATAGGTTTGCGAAATAATACGTGAAATACGTGCGAAATAATAAAAAGTTGAAAATGTAAAGGTAGCTAATCCCACTTCTAAATGATAAACACATTGTGTCTGCACTGGAGTTGTGGCTGTGTTCATGACGTAGTATGTTTTGAACATCTTCCATGCCATGTTAACGTGATGTACTGGCAAAAATATTTTTGTGTTTTAAAAGCTAACACACAATTTACTATGGTCAAAGTGGCAGTGGTTATCCTCCAAAGGGAATAAAGGGTAATTTAGAAGTCCTTAGAGCCCTAATTATAAAACATATCTTGAATTGTAGTGATAAATGACAAAGACTGCAAAAGCAAGATTTGAAATAATTCTCAAAGAAGAGTCCATGAAGCATTTTCTGCTTGAATGTACTGTTTAGTGCTGAAGTTGCTAGAGATGTTATTTGTGGTAGAAGAAATCTCGGTTGCATTTAATAATTCTGCAATAGAGACTTTTCCTGGACACAGTGCTTGAACTAATAGGTATATTTAGTACATTTTTAACAGAGCTTCAGTTTAAAATTATTCATATTGATTCTCTTTTTTTAAGACTGCAGGACTGCAGAGTGACCTTGTGTTTGAAGAAATTGGTCGTCGTGTAAAAGCAATTGGAAATGAATTGGTAAAGAAAGTAAATGCCATATTCCAGTGGGACATCACCAAAGATGGAAAAACAGCAATGCAGTGGAGTAAGTTGTAGCTGTTATGTAACGCCCTGATGCATTTTTTTTTTAATGAAGTGAGATTAATTATACTCATTCTAATTAAACTAATACCTTGAAAATAAGCATAAGAAGTAGATGAGTACTCACTGCGACCTAAAAATCTGAATGCATACTAAATGCACAAGTTACAAGGAGAACAGATAAAATTCTGTAACAGCAGTTACTGACCTTTCCAGGAACATGTGTCTGTAACTTGCCTATTTTGACATAGGCATAGGCAAATCATCTTCTGGAACTTAAGTGCATTTCTATTTGCATTTTCCAGATTGGATCACCCCTACATTTAGAAAAGTAGGCTGTTCTACCTGTGTTGCCTTTTAAGCAACTTTTGAGGGATAAGGAGTGATTTCCACTTGGATAGCAGTTAATCAATATATTGAATATACCTGTGTAGATTATGCAGGCTGAGTACTTATACATCAAACTGAGAGGGGGTTAAATACTGCATAATTCTACTCAGAAGAGCTGTCTTAAAACTCATTGCTGCTCTTAATCATTCCTACTGTCTGTAGTTTTCCACTTTTACCCTCAGTAATTTAAATGATGGGCATGCTTAGAACTTGGATAGGAGGCTTATAAACTCTTTCCTATGTTCTTGCTTACATTTTTAGAATGTGTATTAGAAGCTCATAGACTGAACCCCAAAACACTTAAGTGGATATTTGTGTTTGTTAGAGAATCACTGTACACTACATCAGTCATGACTATTGTTTCATGTGTAATGAAACATAATATAAGTGATGGTCATGTTTATAATAAAACTGAAAAACTGTATTCAAGATGATTTATCATTGTCTTTAATTTTGTAACGGCTTTGTTTGTCACCTAAACTGAGTACTATGTATGTTCAAAGAATGGAGGGACAAATCAATGGAAGGTTCCTGATGAGAAATGTTCAAGCCATGAGTAAAATTTCTTGCTGGGAAGGACCTTCAGCTGCAAACTGCTGAACGTGGAACAGGCACACTGAAAGAGTTAGGCCTGAGCAGCGGTCTTACCTGCCTCCTGAGACCAAGGTTTATTAGAGGGGAAACAGGTGGATATTTTTGCCATTGTATCCAGAGAGAGAGAGAGAGTACTCCTGCTCCGAGTAAATCAAGGGTCAGCCTTTTCTATTTTTCAAAGCTTGTCCTCCCTTCTGCTTCCTATTGAAGCAGTGGGAGGAAAGCATTGCTTTCTTCCACTGCTTATTTCCTACCTAAAAGGAATTAAATAGACTTAACTTTTCTTCGTCTTGTTCCCTCTGCTTCTGTTGAAATGAACAGAATGTGTACTTTTATACGAATTTGGAACTACTTAAAGCTCCCTGTGGGATGCAGGGTGGAGGAGGTAGTCTAATATTTTAAACATTTCCTGTTGCTGACTACTATTAGGAGCTTAAATTAAACATTTCCAAAACCTTGGAAAAGTTACTGCTAACTTTTTCTATAGTGTGGTCAGTTTCTTCAAGCTGAGGTGTCAAAAAATTGGCTAGTGTTTATGAATTACTGTAGTCTGTGTAGTGTAGTAAATAAGTAAGGTTCAATGTAAATATCTAGGTGACAAGAAGGGTGCTTGTAGAAATTATTGCTTACTTTTCTCATCGAACTCCTGTTCTATATCACTTTTCCAAAGAACTTTCTATGTTCATAAAAATAGAATAGCAGACTATTGCTGTCTATTTAATTCTAATGGTGGATTTTTAATGGGAAGGTATATATCTGCATGATGGAATTTTTCTTTTGGAGATTTTTTTAAACACTATTCTGGTCATTAAAAAAAGCCCAAACAAACACGAAGCAAAAAAACACCTTCCAGAGGCAAGTATTCAATATTTGTAAGCAATTGCCAGCTTAATTCTTTTTGCTTGTTTGTATACATTATTGTTCAATATTCAAGAGCATCATCACATACCATCTTTTTAACCACATGCTAGCATAATTCATTTTGCATGGTAAATGTGGAAGAAGAGAGTAGTTTGTGGCTTTGCATTCAAGGGAAGAGAGCTTTCTTGCAGTTCACTTACTGTCAGTAACTCAAAAGATTTCTGACAGATCTTTGTATGGTCATCACCAAGACTTTTGTAATGCACACGAATGATGACAGACAGTTTAGAATATGCAACATTGACAGTGCTATTTACTGCCTTGAATGCTTGATTTTCCCTGTTGTTAATGGAATGGAAGCTTCTGTACATAATTAGAAATTTTAGCCTTTGACAATTTAATTTTTTACTTTAAAAACTGAAAATGATAGTAATATGTTACCTCTGCTATAGCTTGAATTTAATTATGTGTCATTATTTTGACCATTATAAAACGTGCTTCAGATTTTAGTGTTAGTCAGCTCTGTCAGTAGAATTGCAGTTCTTTATGTTTAAATTTGGCCCACTGTTTATTAGTTGATCTTCTGTGTACAATAGTTTTAAGTCAGTTTTGTAAATGTTATGCTAAGTTAGATTATAACAGTTTTGAATTATCTTTCTGTCTTTTCTTAAAGTAAAATTGCTGTTTTGAGAGATATATCCCATAATGTACATAGCTACAATAAAGCAAAGAGGAAAATTTGACATAAAAATTAATTTAGAATTTGGCTGCTGTATGTTCAGAATTCTTGACATGTTATCACTGATGCAACTGAAATGTGAGCAGGTAGATTATTTTGGAGGAGTTTTTTTTTTATTTTGTTTTAAGCCTTGAGTTGGTACTGATTGTTTTAGTATCCGTCTTCTTTTTAGGACTGTCTTTCTGAGGGCCTCCCAAGCCTTTACAAACACCTTATTAAATTTGTTTCGTAGTTGTGCTGGCTTGTCTTTTAATTTTTTGACTTGTCACTTTTGCATAGCTTTGTGCTGTTGTGAAAACTGCAGCAATTGACAGCACTAGAAACAATCTGGACCCTGCAGCTCATTGCTGTCTTACTCAATGATTGTAGCTCCAGCATCTTCTGCTAATGTCCTTGAGCCTCTTAAGATCTGAGAGGGAAGAAAATGAGAGAAAGCAGCGGTATTAAGGACTACTGTGAAATTTGTTCTCACATATGCAGTCATTCAGGTCTTTTACAAACTTTCAGGAACAATTTTTTTTTTAATTGTATTTTTAAAATTTGTATTATTTTTACTGTTTTGTTTTAATTACAACTGCAACCGTTTGATCTCTATTCTTTGCAGTAAGCCGAGATTTTTGTTTTATTACTTTAAATGAATTGGGATTTGTGAATTGGATTTAGCTTTTGTTGTTACAGACACACTTCTTGATGGTAGCGCTAATATTAGTAATGCTAGTCTGTTTAATTAGTGATGACCTTTACTTTTATGCAATTCTCTGTGGATGGTGTGAAGCCATGGGGAGGTGTAGAACCATTGATCTTGTACTCAGCATGTGAAATTCTGGACAGCTCATTCGTTGTCTAAACAACATTGAACTGTAGCCACTGGCAACTGGTCTTAATTAGTGGTATTTCTTTACAGAAGCAAGCTGTTCTAATTTAAAAGGATACTGAAAATCCTCTTAAGAAGATAAAGCAGTACAGACTTTGGCAGTGTCAAAACCTAAGGAGTAATCTTAGTAGAACTGGAGCTATCTTTTCTTATTTTTTAACAAAATTCTTAATTGAAACCTCCCAGCTTTGACAGTTGGTTTCACTACCTGAAGCATGCTTTGTGCTCTCTTGCATATTTATTACTGTACAATTGCCTTTGTTTTCAGTGGTATAAAACATTTATCTTTTTTAGAGTTACTACTTCATTTCAACTTCTCTTTTGGGGGAAGTTGACACATTGGGAAAACACATTGCTATTGAGACTTGTTAGCTGGTAGTTAATGGCTGTCTAGAACAGTACTCAGAAACGTTTACCCATCTGTTGCTTTTCATCATGCTTCTGAAGACCTTGCTGAAGGCAGAAGGTACTTCTGTTACTTTCCAATTCTCAGAAGAATAAAACTTTGTTAGGAGAACTGGGGAGAAATTGTTGCATAGAGTTGATTGTGAACATCTGACAAATTACAGAAAAACTGCTTAATAATTTATGATAGATATGACTTCAGGCAGTGAAGAGTGGGTGACACTTTGTTCCATTTGCTTTGAGGTTGTGTCTTCTATTGCAGTTACCCTCTGTAAAGCAAAATAAAAACCCAACCAAAACAAACAAAAAAATAGTTTGACCCCTTGATATTTCTCTAGTAGAAATGGTAAGGCACCCTTTGATGGCAAAGCAAAACCTGTGCCCCAAATGTTAGATTTTTAGGCTCCTTGGCTACCTGCCATAGAATGTCAATGTCTAGTGTCTTAGCCTGTATACAGATATTTAATTACTGTAATATAAGACTTATGTCAGGAGCAAAGAACACCAGAGGCACCTTTCAGCTACTCATCTGCTAGCAGCGGAGCCACGCTAGCAGTGTGCCAGGTGGTTGTCTGGCAGCTGCCCAGGGCACTGGCCACCTGAGCACTGACAGAGCTATGGCAGGACCAAGTCATTATCAAGCTGGCTGCTGCAATCATAGTGCAGCCTGCAAGCCACAGTGACGAGACGGAAGCTATAACCATTCAGACGTGTATCCAGGAGATATGTGTAGAAGACGTGTGTAGGAGACTTGCATCAAGACTGTTTCCTGCTACAGCAGGCAGCTGTGTTACATAGCTTTAGCTCATAAAGTTATATTTTAGAAGAAGGCACCTGCTCTGTTCATTTCTGAAAGCTAGAATTTTTCTGCTCTGGTAGTTGGAATGTGATCTGGTATTCATCTCATTTCTTTCATTGCCAGTTTATATCCATTTTTCCATGTGCCAGTGCTGCAGTTTAGTGTCAGTTGTCATCTGACTACTCTAGGCTAGGTGTGCATCAGGAGGTGAGAAAAAGGATGGTCTGTGTTTGTAATCCATTTTTGTTTTGTTTTGTTTTTCTCCTGGAAAAAAAAGAGAAATAAGCATTTTTGTGGTAATTTTCCAATCTCTACATTATGTATAAGGAGGGAAGTTCCTTTTCCTCTTTAAAATACCAACATACGGTGTATTGTGGATCGCTCTTTCTCCACCGTGGTGCTCTAGAGTTTTCCCACTAGGCCTTACATATCAAGTTTTGGGATTTAATTTCTTCCTGCTAGTTCCTTTGGGGTTTTGCGTGGATTTTTTTGGTTTGTTTCTTTTTTTTTTTTTTTTTTTGACTGATTGCATTAGAGATGTCATAACTCATTTATGGTAAAGCTTAAAGGAGGGTAGTAGAAGGACAGTAGAAGGTCCTTCATGTTTTTGTGAAAAAGACAGTATTTGTTGTCACAGAGCTCTTCTCCTTTGAGGTTGTTCTCTTCTTTTTTTTTTTTTCTTCTTCCTTAGCAAAAATCTTAATGCTCTTAAAAAGAATAAAGAAAAGAATAAAAAGGAAGTGGAAATGAGATTTAAATGGAAATATTTTTTGTATTTTGGGGAAAGCTATTAGATTTGTCCTTTTTTTTTTTTTTAATTTCTATTAAGTTTTAATTTGAGATGAATTAAGGGTTTGATGTGATTAAACATAACAGTTTTGCTGATGGTACCATGATTATGCAATGTTTACAGGCATATTTGTGCTTTGAGAGCTTACAATTAATTATAGATGTGAATTGATAAGCAGTGCTCTTGAGATTTGTATAGGAAATGGAGAAGGAGATCAGGGATTGTAGCAGTGTTAAGTATGTATTATATTCAGATTAAAATCTAGCAATTGCTAGCACTTTCCTGAGTCACTGTACATTTTTAATTCTAACTTTCTGTCGTCTAAACTTTACAGTGCTGAGACTGATGGATTAGTGTTATCAATGAGATATATCAAAGCTGCTTTTCCAGCCAGTTCTGGAGAAGGGTTCCCTTCTGAAACATTCAAGGAAGGGTAGGGACAGCCAAAAAAATCAATGCAAAATGAAGCACAAGAAGGGACTTAGCATCTTATAATTTCTAAGGTCCAGAAGTAATTAAAAATAAATAATTAAGAACTGTAAGCAGGCTAGAAAACCACGTGTGTGTTTTGTGAGTTTATATGTGGGGCTTGCTCAGCACTGCTGTTTGGGTCAAAGGGAGCTCAGCTTGGCTACATTGGTATGGTTCGTAACAGTACTAGCATTTGGATAGAGGTATATTTTAAAAGCTCATTGGCAGTTTAGCTTGGCTAACTTAATCTGAGGAGCTGCTGCTATCCACTTGTGTTTCATGATTGAATAGATGATTATTTTATTAAAATTATTTTTAAAAATACTTCTCTGTGGCTGCATAACCTACAGGAACAATGTTTAAAGGCTTGTTTACAATGTTATAGTATAAGGTAGCTGTTTTGGAGCAAAAGAATGTTACATACCTCCTAACCACAAACATAGAAGGTATAAATTGTTATCTGGGTCTCAGTAATTCTTGCTTTTCTTTTTCCTCCTCTTAGTGCATCAAGTAGTGATGTACATTAAATTTGTTCCTGAAATTATCATTTACCTTAAAATCAAGTGGATAATAATAATGCAGTATGTCACTTCTCACTGAGCATTATTGTACATTTAATTCCCCTTCTAGTTTTATTATAACAGGATAATATTACTTAGAACAGATTTCAGAAAATGAAAGACCTAACTCAAAGAGACACAAGCTATTCCCAGTCTGTATAGTTCACCTTTCAGAAACATTATTTGAAAAAAAAATACACATAAGATAGTTTGTGCAGAAATAAGGCTCCCTAGTTAGGGTAGTGTCTTAAAATTTGACAACTAAGAGAAACCAACTGACAGTATTAGTATTGGCTAGGCAGCCATGATTCTGTGATTAGAGATGTCATGTCCTTACGGGAACATCTACTTGAATAAAGGTTTTGTTTTGTGCTTAAAGTGGAGGAGGAGACGAAGAGAAAAAGGTGTAAAGGGAAAGACTGGGTATTTTCAAAACCTGAGGATGATTTGGCAGACCACATCTTGTCAAAATATTCTTCTAATATTCTTATCAACGAATGACACTATACTTGCTAGTGTTAGCCTTATAATAGATTATTTTGGCAAATCATTTGGTGTGGGAAAAGAACACTCTGAAGCTCTGCAGACTTTGAGTAATTTTTGGCTTTCCAGAAAAGAAGGACAGATTTTTGCCAAGGCTTTAACTGCTCTTTGCGTGAAGCAGAACAGGCTTTATTGCCTGTGGGGCAAAACGGGGAAAATGCAACAGCATGTTTCAACACCACCACATGTGCCTTCTCCGAATATAGCATGCTGTTTCAAAACATTAGAAGTTTATTACTGGCTTTAATATTTTTGTGGTAATTGCAATAATTAATATGCTGTGAATCTTAAGTGTTCTTTAAAAATGGGTTTTGCCATCTATGCAAAGAATTTTCAAATGGCAGTCCATGTTATAAGCTCCTCCTTCCCCCCTTAGTACAGGAATATTTTTTTTTTACTATTCTAATCTCAATTATTTTCTTTCATTAAAGAAGATTTAAAACCCTTACATTTTTTAAGTGGCTCTTAGCTCAAGATTTATATTTAGACTGGATGCTTCATAATACTAGATAGGGAGAGTAGTGTTCTTTAGACTGAAAGTGTTATCTTTGTTTTGAAATAACACTATATTTGCTGCTTCTTCACAGCAATTGACTTAAAGAATGGCTCTGGAGCAGTGTATCAAGGACCTGCAAGAGGTTCTGCTGATACCACCTTTACTCTCTCAGACGAGGATTTCATGGATGTGGTACTACAAAAGATCAACCCCCAAAAGGTAAAACCTGTGCATCACAGACATACTAACTTGCCTGAGGACATAGTATTTGCCTTGAATCAAGCTCTGGTTCATAACTGTCTGCATTCTAAAATCCACAACGCTGGATGTTTTGACAGCATAAACCAGAGTCAAATGAGGTATAAGCGCATCGTTACCTAATACTGAATTAGTTAGAGGATATGATGAGCAATTTATACCCTCTTTGTAACATTGAGACAAAGATACCTCAAATAGCATAAAGCCTGGCAGTACAAAGTTAGTAGTTTGTTTGTTTCCTGGCACTTCACAGTATATGATTTCCAAGCTTAGGTTTTTGTCAGTTTGGTCATTCAAGCTGTTTTGATTGGTCATGTTGCAGGAAGTTGGTATTTGTTTTAGTATTCTCATTTACTGCTACTGCTGCAGCAAAGAGACATCTCTGACGATGCGTGCAGGTGGATCCCTTGCAACTGGTCAAAATTCATGCAAACTAGGTAGATTTTTAAGGGAAGGAAAGATTTAAGAAAGATAAGTGATCTTGAGCTGTAGTTCTAGTTTCTTGGAGTAATCAACTGCTTAAAACTACTAATTTTGCTAATAAAAATGCCGTGTGTAAAAGTAAATTAAACTGTCACAAATTTAATATGTCAGCTTACAGATTAAAGCTTGAGTAAATGAAAACTTTAATTAAGCTCATCATATATCAAACAGTTCCTTTTCTTTGATCCCCAGCAGAAGTTGTTGGAGACTTTGATTGTAAAATTGGAGACTAACGATGATGGCAAATTTTTGTTTTAAGTCCTACATACCATATGAGTAAAATCCTTTGTGGCCCTCTGTTTATAGCAGGCATAAAGCATAAACAAACAAGACGTTGATGTGTAATCTTCAGAATTTTAAAGAACAGTGATTGCAATTCAGGAACATTATCTATTCTTAGGCATTAGTATTTCCTTTGAGTTTCTGTGAAGTTTTTCATCTAAAGAAGCTCAAAGCAGCTATTCAATTTCTTTTCTGCTGGCTCTCTCTATTCCTTATTTGAATGTATTCAAGTTAATGGAACTATGCAAAAGCACATTGTTTGAGAACTTTAAAAGAGTTTTCAAATTGCCAAGCCACAGTGAAGCAGAACTAGTTTTAAAAAAATACTGAACTAGGTTGAAACAGGGTATACAGCTCTTTGAAGCCGGGACAATAAAAATTGTAATATCAGCATGTGTTTGATACACGATTCTGCAAATGCAATGAAATCTTGTTTAGTTCCTATTTGTTATAATATGCTATATATATAGCCAGTGCATTTCTTTGGAATATGTCTGTAGGTATATTGTGTAAGTTCCTGTTTGGATTTGTTATGAACTTGAGTGAGTAGTTGCTGACCTTTTCATTACGCCTTTAATTTTCCTTAAATGTCCTTTTCATTCCATTTTCTCATTTCATATAAGGATACATGCATATCTATAGCATAGGGAGGGGAGGACTATTTTTGTCCCCTGGTGAAATTTTGCCATCAGCTTCGATGAAGAAGTTCGTCTTGTACCAGGAGAAGTCCTCTGTGCTATACGTAGAAAAGAAATGGAAGCCACTGAACTTGTTTTGTATTTATTTTTGAGTGGTAGATTTGGCCTTGCCTGCACTCAAGGTAGAAAACTGTGATTCTGGATGTTACTAAAATTCAACTTTGGATGGTTTTCTGTTAATAAGTAATGGGCATTGCACACTGAAGACTTTCTCCTGAGCACTGAACAACCACACTTATCTTGTTTGGTTCTAGCAACTTGTTGGACTGTAGGTGAACAGTTGAATACACTTCTTTTTTTTTTTTTTTCCCTCCCCTGCTTTTTGTAGGCATTCTTTTCCGGTAAATTAAAAGTGAAGGGGAACATCATGCTGAGCCAGAAATTGGAAATGATCCTGAAAGATTATGCTAAACTCTGAACTGCTTGATCGTGTACCACAGCAGTGAAGAACTTCAGAAGACAGAAACTATAATTAGTTCAGAACCAACGATTGAAACATTTGTAGGCTGCTTAACATCAGTGTACTGATTCACTATACTGCTAATATATAAGCTGTTTTAATTGCTGTAGGCAGAAAATTATGAAATGAACATAACTGTTAATATTATCCCTTTTTTTTGGTCAGCAATGGTAGAGAATCATACTTTTCTCATTGTATGCCTTTATCTAGATAAAATGTATGTAGTTCTTACAAAGATGCATATATTTCTATATTAATTCTGAAGAAAATTAAACCAATACAACTCTTTGATATCTCTTTCTATGTGTCTGTCTTCATTTATATTGCCTTAGACTGTTGAATTTCTATGACTCTAGCTGGTTTGTTATTAAAATTAATATTATTTTTTGTCTTAAGTTCTCACAAACCCATTAAAACAAGTGGAAGATGGGTGTTCCATTTATTTATATTGTGTCATAATCAGTTTTTTGCTGTACAGGAAAAACTCTTGAACTTTAGCTTTTCCCACCTTATTTAGACAGTCATTTTTATATGTTACTCTTATAAATTACATGTAAAGTGGTAAGCATAAATTCTTTAGGAGGAACTTTTTCATCTGAGAAGTAATGACACTGCACCAAAGGCTGTCACTGTAGCCAAGTTGTTCTTTGTGTAGATTGCATTCATTTTGCTTTATCTTAGAGGATGGATTGGTTTTGGTTTTCGGGTTTGTTTTTTGTCCCAAAACTGGGAGGTACATCGCTGTCCTGAATTTGTGAGTAGACTGAAGCCATTAAAGAGCATTTTGGGGCTGCAGGTGAGTTTGACAGTTTGAGGATAAATTCTACATGTTGTAATTCTGAGTCTGATTCTCCACAAATTTATTTCTTTGCAGCCATGCTTTAATTCAGGCAATGAAATACGAACCTGAAGATGTCAACAAGTATCTTGCATAAATTACATGACTAGATGGGGAACAGAACGAGTTTGATGTTCACCACCTCAGAGAGGCTATCCAAGAGAAATTATTGAAAAAATGTCCTTTAACCACTCAGCATTTACCTTTTTCACAGCAGTCATTTCCGTGTATAAGTGGGACCTAAGTGTTGCCAGTATTGACCAGCTTCTATTTACCAGGAATGTTGTGAAAAATAAACACAGGTGTCTTCTATTACTTTCTCTTAAGAAGTTGTATGAGAGAGACAGATTGATTGCAGCTTTGTGTGTTTATTATGCATGCACATGGTACACCAAAAAAACCCAGCTAGTTTTCTACCTGTATCTGTCCTGTCTATAAATCCATGTATACTGCCATAAAAATATTTATATTAAGGAAAAGGAATTGTGAGAAAGTAATTTTGAGTCTAGGGATGCAATTATCAATACACCCATTTAAGAATATGGTATTTACTGTAGGTCACGTGGTCTTCAAAATTCACAACAGGTTATTCTTTTGTCATCCCCAAAGACAGTCTGAAAACTTGAAGCACTGCCCTACAAGGAGGGAGCAGACTGCTAATAAGCTTTGTTTCCCCTCCCCTTTGGAAATGGGAAGCAAAAATACTCACGCAAGGGAAGTTGGTACTGTTCAACCTGTTGTGATTTAACAGTTTGAAGTTCAGTCTACTAAAGAAGATCAGTTTACTAAATATGTTGGGTGAGGATGGGAAAGAGTAACCCAAGAACCGTATGTGGTGGAAGAAGGACTTAGCTGTAAGGTTCAAACGGGTTATTTGAACTTCACTCACAGGTTTAATAGGTCACTACTGCAGGTTTTATGGATACAATGGAGAAAGCAGTATTGCAATTTAAAAAGTAATTCACAGGATACAGTGTTACAACCTACAAGTGATTTCTGGAATGTTCTATCACAAACCACAAGTGCAGTAGATTAGTGCACCTTAACAAGAGTCCACTAGTCATGGGCTTAAGGCATGCCAAATACCATACTTATGTTTTTTAATCACTTATCCCCTCTCTCAGGTAAGGCCTCCTAATCCCTGGGAAGTTACCTTGTACAGCATCCAGACAAGTTGGGAAAAATTTCCTAGGGGCCACCTGTATCATTAGGAAAGACTGCCATTTTCTACCCAAACCTTATGGTTTTTATTTCCTAATTTGATGGGAGTGCAGGATTATGCCTGAGTGGATTGCACTGTCTGGAATGTTTATCTCTGGTGGTGTGATGGCCCCTTAGTCTGTATTGCTAATTTTGTGACGTCTAGTACACAAAGTTACTGAGTAGTGGTGGGATGGGCATTTTGTTTGTTAAGGGACGTTTTGTTTGTTAAGGGATTATTCAAGGCTCCGTTTTGGTTTCGGTTCTTACTATGGTGCAGTGTTAAAGCAACCACGGGTGAAGTCATTTCCACGGCTCTGCCCCCAGTCAAATCTGCAGACATAGGGATATGTCAAAGCAAGATGAAGCTGAGTCAAATTACAACTCCCTGTGTTTTGCCCTTAGTGTTCCCAAACCCATTTAACCGGGTGATCCCATACTGTGTGTCAATTATAGGTGCTCTTGTGATGGTTTCTATGCTGCGTGGTTTCAGTTGGGCAAAAAATCCCCATCCTTCAGTTGTGTCCACAATACTGGCCTTAATTAAAAACAAAAAAAGATACACCCCAAAGTTACACTGGTGTTTGACGTATACATCCTGGACTTTAGTCTGACTTCAGTTTTTTCCTGCCCCATGACTTGGTCATAGGTGTTAGTCTTGGCTGGAACAGAAAGTCCTCCCTACTTTACTGCGAAAGGCTCTCCCTTTTGCTCTCCTTACCAGGGCTAATTGAGCACACCTCTCAGTAGTGTGGTAGACGCTTTTCTGGGAGCACAATTCGGGTGTTAAGTTCTTTCATCTGCTTTGTGTCCTGAAAGTCCGTTATTAATGATTTTGGTTTCATCTCTGCCCCAGTGTATTTGCCTTCAGAATGTTGTAGTTAGCTCATGCTAACTAGTAACTTCACCCATTAGTGTTGAAGGTAAGGTCACTTTGCTGTGTTGAACATACACCTGAAGTGATTTGGAGGTTTTCACTGTTGTCTTCTTACTAGTATGTGAGAACCTTCTGTTCATGATTGCAAGCTTTTAAGAACAGTGTTCTCAGAAACAAGTAATAAACCCAGTATCTTTAAGATCATCCATGCAAGGGGATGCAACTCAGTTTCTTGGTAGATGTTTCAGTCTGAATGATTCTCGGCTGTTTTTGGCTAGAGCAGTGTCATTCTCTTTTGGGGGCTCATGTTTCAAACCTGTCCATATTTCTTTCATCTGGAGCGTTTTTGGGGACCCTTCTTGTCAATCCAGCAGCAGCACTACCAGTACAGTGTTGCATCCACTTCCAGACAGGACCTAGAGCTGTGCAACAGCAACACACCACATTCTTATTTTCAGGGCAGCTGCTTCTTTGACTGTTTTTTCTTTGCTAGGGATAAGCGCCATTACCTTGGATTGGTAAGCCCCACATGTTTGCCAAACATCTCAGATAGCTTTATAGTCATGTTGCTGAATTCTCTAGCAGGAATAAGGAGGCTTTTACAAGCATCTTAGCAGTAAGGTTCTTAACGGTGCATATACTCTATTTAATGTGGAGGACAGCAAGATTGTCTGCTGTTTATTGTGATGTGTTTTATAGTGTTTTGGTTAATTCTGTCTACATGTAAATAAGATGCTGCCTGGACATTGGTTTAAAGTCTGGACATCAGCCTTTGTAGCAGTTGGAGGTAAGAATTCAGTTGTTTGTCTTTCTGGAATAATTGAGCTAGTGCTAAGCCTGTTTGTGTAAATTGGTGTGATTTTTAATCATGGCACAGTATTATTTTATTTCTCTTTTTCCTTCTCCTTACATTCATTACAGTCTTCCTGCTGGCTTGCAATTATGTCCATCCTCCAAAAAGAAAATTGCAGTTCCACTGACGTATGCCCTCTTCAGTCATTTATGGGTCTTTTAATTAAAGCAAGAGAGCAGTAATAATGGATAGAGAAAGTTATATAAGCTTTCTGTCTATTGGCATTGGGTTCAGAGAAGCCTGTGCTGAATTCTATGCTTTCTAGTCACTAGAATTGTTCTTAATTAGTTTATTTCAGAGGAGTTCAATACACCTTCCAGCTGTCATCAATAATTACAGATAACAACTCTTTAAATGTTGACAAGAGCATTCATAATTAGAGAATACGAAAAGGAGCAAAATGGGGGAGGAGCAGAGGCATGAGAGAGAGGTAAACTTGAGCAATTTCAGAGAAACTTACATACTGTCTCCTCCAAGCTTGTTCCTACCTCCCTGCAAGCACCACACTCCTAAGGGTTATTTGTATTCTAGTCTATTCAGCTGTGCTACTTGTAAAAACAACTGTTCTTCATTGCTCAAGAGTCACCTTGATAGACAATAATGCTTTGTAAAATGGAAGAATTCAGTAGTGTAACAAATACAGTATTATAAACTGGATAAATAATAATTTTAAAATAGTTTAATGTACTCTTTTTTTTAAATAGGCTGTTTAATATAATGCAATAATCCCTGACAGAGGTCAATGTCAAAGAAATATCTTCTATTGCTCTCCACAAGCCTTAGGGGCAGAGCAGCATTCAGATTTTGTTTTTACATAACATCTCTTCCTTCTAGCCTGAACAAAGATCTGTGTAAAGAAAGGGTAAGTCTCATTGCAGTGTTTTCTTTCTGATCATAATCTTTGAAAGAGTAAAGGGAGAAAGGAGAAACAAGTATCTCACAATTCCTTCAATGTTTTTTTCTTCTACTTCATCTGGTGCAGATATCTCTCTGTTCACGTGAGAGTGAGTTCTCCACGATGACTCATCAGCAGTAAGAACTTCATCCTTTAGGCCATCGGCTCTATATCCAGTGGACTGACTTAGACAGCATTGGATATCAGCAGATCTGAAGTCAAATTAGGAAAAATATTGTAGACATGAATGTGGCTGCATGTATATGACTTCTAGATTACCCTCAATACAATTCATCTGTCTAAAAATCAGTAAATCAGTGCATTGAACTGGCATGATGGAATCTTGGATCAGAGGATAGGCTGAGCTCTGTCAGAGGTGGATCTTTTTGTGTCTCTCACTGAGCACTGTCAAAGTTCCCGTATTCTGCTAAAGTAAATCACACGTTCTAAGGTCACTGTGTCTCAAAGACAGAATCAAGCAGGGTACAATAATATGTAAAGCTGTCCAAATTTATGGGGTAAGATGTATGCATCTTGCTAAGACCTGTTTTAGAAAATGATTCCCCTTATGTTTCCCTATACTACACATGCCTTGATGATGCTAAGTGCCTTTTTTCACTAGAATTAATAGTATTTTAATCAAAAATGGGCATCACATAACCTGAAAGAAGAAATGAAAATACCCAAATTTAAAGAAATATTTCATTTATGTTAAGGTTAAACTTTCTTTCATTTCTACTTATAGAAGCTTATCTTCTCACACAATCTTAAGACATTTTTCAGAAGTTTCAGGAAGTCAGTGTACTGAATTCATCATCTTTTTTAACTAATACTTCCTCTTTCCCCTTCCCTACCTACGCCCTCTCCCATTTTGCCATGTTAGCATCAGAATGTCAATAGTTTATGAAAACTTGAATTTGGAATGGGAAAGAACAGTCTATCATGGCACCCAGATTTCATCTGGATCTCATTCAACCTTGAGTCAGGACAGAAAAAAAGCTGCCAGAGAAGTCTTGCAGTTGGGATTCTGTGAGCTAAGTAATAAATGCAATAAAAGAGATATCAATTTGTTTCTAGCTGAGTTTGTGCTTCTATCTGCAGCCCACTCAAAAAAGCATATTACTATAAATGCTAAAAACAGTGACAATGAATTGCTGAGGTTTGACTGCATCCTCTAACTTTATCCAAATAATCTAGTTCCTGCAAGGTTAGGAAAAAAAAAAAAAAAAGAAAAAAAAGAATGCATTAATTTCATACTAGAGTCTAAGAGTCTATAATCTGGTTCGCGTTTCCAATGCTATTAGGACAGCAGGTTCCCATACAAAATAGAAACTGAGTTGCTGCTTGCATCCATCAATGTGCCTAGGTCAAATCTCAAAGCACTATACAGGTATTTTTCTCTTACATTGCTTTTTTTTGTGTGTACCGTTCTTTACTTGTACCAGTTTCTCCACTGAGACGAAGCGCATGAGTCTCATGAAGCTGCCTGACCCTTCTGTTTTCTGCTCCCCTACATCTGTTTCTTTTCTGGTCAAAACTGGTCTGTGCCTTGCACAGTTCAGCCTTCTGCTGTGTGAAGCTCAGCCTGATTTTTATGAACAATGGACAATGCAATTTTGGATATCTGCTGTAACCTTATCAGAGCTCATAATAGCTACAGTGCTGAGAGCATCGTAATCCTGTTAGGAAACGATGATAAAAGGTAGCAGAGTTTCTGACTGAATGTGATACATGTGGGTTTTTTGGTGTTTCTTTTTTCATAGAGATAAAATGAGGCCACCTGAGGACTATATCTGGGAAACTATAACCTTCCTAGCTCAAAACATATTTTAAATGAATTTTTGATTATTTTGTTCTTCAGTGCTGTTTTTAACATATGTGACCAAGCACAGCAGGAAAAACTATAAATGTAGAGAAGAAGGAGGGGGGGGCATGACACCCCACCTGTCTGTTATTTTTCATTTTTAAGGAAACAAAAGAAAAAATTTAGATGAGGAAATATGTTCCTTGTGTGGTCTGTGACCCACATCACCAATTCAGTTGGGTTAAGCATATGCCCAGAAGTCATCAGTCCGTGAGGCTGGTAAGGGTCAACACTGACTAAGTGCCAGTTTGGCTTTAAGAAATTCTTCTGACAGACAATCTTATTCATATCTGAAGTAAAATCTAACATCTGATCACTTGCATTCATTCAAAGTAAGCATGGAGTTTTGTTTTGTTTTCAAAAGAGATGTGTGTATCTGCGTGCCTTTTGTAACTTCAAGCTTGATGATTAATTCCATGTCCACTTAATGAGTTTACAATTTCAGTATTTTCATGGACAGCCTAAAATCTGGGGCCAATGTGGTTTAGTTGTTTATTGTCAAAATACCTTATTCTGAAAGGAAATATCAATTTGCAGTCAGAATAGTATGGTTTTGTTTAATTTTTTTCACTGTACCAGAAGGGCTGATGAAATCACTTTTGACAAGTCAAGCTCTCTGGTAAACAGCTGCCTGCTTGAAGGTGTGAGATCCTATGATGGTCTCTTGCTATTTCCTAGCAGGATTGTGCTTTAGTGCATTAGTGAAAGAATTTCCATGGTTATTTATGGCAGTTCTTCCTGCAAGTGTAGTAGCCAGTCTTACTAAGCTAGGCTTTGCGACTCTGCAGCACGCAGATGTTTGGGGAAACTTTATAATGAAGGTCAAGAAGACCTAAGAAAAATTGGTTTTCTTTTCCTCCCCCAGCTGCTTAGAGACCAGAGGCTGTAATATATCTAATATTTAATAGCTCCCATAAAAAGGAGCCATCAGGTAGCTTTGGACTCAGAAGACTGTAATAAAATATATATAGGTGTGTTTCAACTCATTAGAGCTGTTTGAAAAGGTCCACCAATAAGTGTGTTGCTGCAGGCAGTTAGAAAGTAATTTTTTAAAGTACTTTCTCGATGTCAAAGATCTTTAAGAAGATTTTGTGGTTACTGGGATTTTGTAGGTAGGCGGAAAATTACGTAAAACATTGTTTTCTTGGACTGATAAAATACTGTTTGTAAGTAGACCAAAATGGAGACATTAACCCATGCTGAGCTGGGGAAAGCAGTATTCCCATGCAGGAAATACTGCAGGAAAGCAGTATTCCCATACTTACCAAACCATTCTCCCTCAGAAGAGGCCAAAAATGCAAGTGGCAGTGCGGTCCTGGGATTTGCACCTACCACCTACTGGGTGGTAAGTGCAGATCCTGTTCTTTACGAATCATATCAATTAAACCATCATGAAAACAGAGCCTGGCTATAAACATCTTGACTGTTCTCTGTACTCCAAGCATTTTAACATGTATATTTAATGGAGCACTCTGTCACTCTGTTGCTAGGTGATTGACAGAGACAACAACCAAAAGACATGTTACGTTAAGGCTTTTTCACTTATTTTTAAGTAATTCCTGGAGGAACCAGGCTGTACTTTAACATAGTCACTGGTTTGATTGCCTTGGAGTTGGTTTACGAAGAGCAAATAAAGAAGACCACGAAAGATCATAATGACCCTGATGAATTTGCACACAACTGATAATGGACCAAAGAAACATTTCTCTTAAAGCCAGCTGTGAGGTTCCTGGCCTCCTCCTGCCTGCTCCCTGAGAGGACCTTGTGCAGGCAGTGCTTTCCACAGGCACGCTTGGGAGCAGAGAGCCTGCCTCCAGCCCAATTGGACTGTAACCCTGGATACTGAAATCACAGATTTAATAAAGACACTGGTTTTGTAACACATTGCCATTTCCTTCACAACATATCTCAACCAACCCCTTAGTGATCTGCAGGTAGTAATTACTTGTGTCTCTCCCTCCCACCAGAGATAATGACTTACCATGTTTGTTGCTAGCACCCCGTTACGCTCTGGTAGTGCCAATCACCATTCTGTTTCAAGTGCTCTAATTATCATGGTTGCATTAACTCAGAATAATTATTCATGTTCTGCGTTTAGCTCAGAATTACTCTTGGTTCGTACGTGAAGCAGCAAAATGTGCTTGGACGCATTTCTGGCATTTACTGCAGATACCTGTTGGCTAATGCGAGATTTCTAGTAACCTTAGCTGTTAAATACTGGTTAATTTCCTATTTTGATCTCTTTAGGTTTAGTTGTTTCAACATAGATGGACTTGTGGAATTGTTGCACTATTTTGCTCATTTATGTCCTTTTTCACAAGGAGCAATTGTCATATGTTGCATGCAGTGAATAAGAAATCCTATTGTTAGGGAAACGTCATCTATGAATTTTAGCAATTCTAACTACATTTTGCAGCAAACCTTAGCACATGCTTTTTATAAAAATTGAAAGCTCTCATAAAAAAAAAAAAAAAGATGCCACCCATACACGGTGTCAACATATTTGTTTCACTAGTCCCTTCTGTTCTTGGCTGTGAATTGGTGTTTGGAGCCCATGCTGTGTTTTCAGACACTCTGAGTATGCATTACGGCCTCCTTGGTTTCACTATCAGTAACTGTGTCTTCTCAAGAGCAGCTTTGCTATGCCACTGTTTCCTGCCTGTAATCAGTGATTTTAGCAGATGTAGAAGTTGTTCTGTTTCGTTTCTTCTTCGTAAGAAGGTAGTTTGAAACTTCTAATGCTTCTTGCTTGGATTTTTAGGATTTCTGTGGGTTTTTAAGGTTGACTTTGGAGAAAGACAAACATTATGTCGAGTACCTGAAGCCACTATGGCATTACAAACTGCACTTTGAGAAATAACAATTTAACAGTTGACAAATTAGTATTTAGTGAAATTCTGCTGATATAAAGATGGGCATGGATGTTATCAGTAATTAATAAATTCAGTGCTATAAATAATGTTCGGTTTGCTTATCACAAACACTGTATCATCACTCTAACTCCAAGTAACAATGCACCTTTAAACAATATATTATTTTGCTTTTTTGTTGTCATGAAGGAATATGCAAATGTATACAGAGTTTGAAATTCTGATTTGATTAACAAGCATTATTATGTAGACTGGAATTAATTAAACACTACATTAACTTGATGTGGACCCTGTGTCTTGAAACTGCTGATTCCTCCTTTGATGCTTATAATATGAAGAGGTGGCATTCAAAGATATATAAAGAGTCCTGATAATCTCAGGTGACAATCTCCAATTTAGGCTGCCAGTCAAAACCTATTCTGGTTCATCTGTTCAGTGATCTGGGAGCTTCTCTGGGTGTATGAGGCAAGAGGAAGGAGCTGGTGAGAAGGAGAGTGTGCGCCTCCAACAAATTAAGCTGGAATTTTAGTTTTTTCAGACACAGATCTAATGTCTGCAGTAAATTAGGTGCCTCTGCTATGGTCCTGCCGCAAGTTCATGATGTATGGAAAGCAACAAATACATTGCTTGAACTTTCGAGATCCATATAGTAAAACCCACCATAAAAGTATTCTAAGATGTAGATCTTTCAGATGAACCAACGCTGCCTTCTGCATAACCACTTGTTTACATTGAAATGAAGACAGAAATTGTATTGCTTCTCCAGAAATGTTGTTTATGTCTTCTGCAATTTGAATATCAATGTTGTTTTCATGGTATTCTTTATGGATGGATAATGAAAACAATGTTACAATAAAACCAAAATTACAGGCATGTTACTACTTGTCATTACCCACCAAAAACCTGTTACGTGAACGCAATGTTCTGTAATCCAAAATGAGGGAAAAGCCAGAAACTCCAGGTAGCCTGTCTAATTAGCGCACCAAGTGGTTAAGCACAGTAGGACTGGTCAGCAGTATAAATCATTAATATAGGTGGACTGTTTCAGTAATATTATTTAGCTACAAGGATAATTGAAGTTTTAAAGGGTCATCAAATCTTGTGTTTCTCTGTGTACTCTATTATGAGAGCAATTGCTTTCATTGATTGCTAGTATTGTTACAGAATAAGTGGAGTGAGGCTAATCAATCATTTCAGAGAACCAGAAGAATACGCTCTGATAATAAGTTCCGTGAAAGTTTTTCTTTAATTAAAAATCCAGCCAGACAGGAAGGAGAATGAAATCATCAGGAGCACTGTAGAGTACTTCTTACAGATTCATAGGTGAATATTAACTCCATTCTGGTGATAAAGTCAGGTGGAACAGTTTTCCTGGGAGGCTCAAACGTCAGTATCTTTTTCCACTGCTTCTATATGTGATTACACTAAATTACATTTTCATTTAAACACAGCAAGGAAAAAGTTCAAGAAAAAAAATGGTTGCAGATGTATACCTCCTAACTTGCAGTAATTAAATACGCAATATTAGTTATTTTTCTTGGCTTAAGTAACCACGGGTTGAAAGTTATTTTGCATCCTAAATTTTCTATGGTATTTGGTTTCAGAAGGTCTTAAAAAGGAGTGGTGTCTAGGTTTTTTTTGGTGTATTTTTTTAAAAAGGTCTTGCATGGGTATTCTGGTTTTAATTTGGTACTGGTAGCTTCCTTAGACTGTACTTGCCCGGTACTTATCTTCCTGCTGGTATTGTTTACATAGCCTCCATTTTCATAACTTTTAAACTCATCAAAATAAAGGATAAATTTGGTACACAGAAGCTACCTAACTTGTTCATGGCCATTTGACAGATGAGTAGAGCAGGTTCTTAAACTAAGTTCCCAAATTCCTACTGTACTGTGCAAACAACTGGGAGTTTATTTTCTCTTTTCATTTCCCATTTCCTCAGGAGAGTCATTGTCTAAAGAAACCCAAACCACAACTGTGTAAGAATTCCAGTCTTCTATAATTCCTAAGGTATGTAATAACTTCTATAAAACTGGGTCTAGAACATCTGAAAGTACCAGAAATACTTGGGATGGATTTTCTTTCTAATAATGAAAAAAAATACTTTGGTTCCAATGCTGTGTTTCTTCATTCATTACTCTGATCTTCTTTGTTGCATTAATAATACTCTCTTAAATATTTAAAATATTTTCCCAGTATGCTGATGACAGTCCCCTGCATGAATGTCTCTTTTAAGTCATGCATAGACATCTGTCACAGAAGAACTAATTTAAAAAAGAATCTTCAGTAGCAGAATGAGTGAAATCTGAGGGAAAGTGTTATAAATCATTAATAACATGAATACATTAAATATCCTCTAAGAGCTAAAATGGAAATTCCCCTGTTAGGCATGAATGTAGTGTTTATTTAGCAAAGGCAAAGATGATAACTACATCGTTGGAAAGACTAATTTGTTAACAATTCTAGAGTAATTTAAATGATAGATCAATTTGCAAGAATCTACATGTATTAGTCAAGATGACTGTTTTGTCTTCATGCTAAAGTGCCCCAGGATTTCTTCCTGCTGAATGTATAATTGTTGGATTCTTCTCTCTCAAGTGGTATCATAGGTGCCATGTGTAGGTGATAATGACAACCTGTTTCATTTTGGCAGTTTCTCACTAAAGCAGCATTGACTATTATTTTCTTCTTCCATTTTAGAGCTGAACCCAGAATGTTAAAATGATGCACCGAAATGTGCACATTATTGTAATTTTTGCCTGGAAAGTTCAACATTTCTCCCTGTTCTCCGGACTCTAGTGAACAGTAGTAGTGCACTGCCACCATCTGCATTCACTGATAATCTGATAATCTGATCGAACTGAAGCTGGCATATTGCTGAGCTCAGAAAAATTCTGTTAGATCTCGGTAAAATTTGAGTAGCCTCAGTTTATATGCTTTTTGAGTCAGAGGGAAGATTTTCACTTTTATAGTGTCCTTTATAAAGTCTGTGGCATTTCTGATTTGTCCTCTTAGGCATTTGGTTTTGTCTATTTAAGGTTCAATGCCTGTTTGAGAGAAATCTGCTGATAACCAGCCTATAATTTAATACACTAAACTGAGGTAGTAGCTGCACTGGGGAATGAGTAATCTTGCCCTGAAAACAAACAAACATGCAACCTTATGCTTTTCCAAATATATTCTGTTAATAACAACATTCTCTATTGCAGAATAGTGAATGTCTTACTAAAGACATACTGTATCAGATCCCACAGTGTTTTAATCCCCAGTGTGGGACTGGGTTTTCTCTTCCCTTTTGTCTCCTAACTGGGAGAACTTGAGATATACCCCTGTTATTCCTAGAGTGAGCACTGCAAGTTGTGTGATCTGGTGCTTTTCCTGTCCCAAGGAAGCTATCCCAATAAGATCTGAAGGTGTCTTACCAACATTTAACACTGACCTTTTGAAGTGATTTTTATTCTTTCTGATAAGGAGAAAATCACACACTTTTTTGACCTACTGAGGTATTTCCACAGCAAAATCTAGGTTGGTAATTCTCAGACTTATGAAGCTGCAAGTAACCTTTTGAATAATTACTTTTCTCATTGATGCATCTTGATAGACTTCTCTCATCATAACAAAGCAAGGATTAAGAAATAAAGTTGGTGACTTTAAAGTCACTGAAAGTTCATGGTTTCCAGAGGTCTGTAGTGAGCCAGCGCTTTAAATTAAGAAGGAGAGAGAAATCTAAATTTGGATCAAATTAGGAAACCCCAAAGATGAACTAGATGAGGATATAACAATAGGAGTTGTCATGAGATGGTGTTTAGTTGCCAGCTGCAGCCACATTATATTGGTTCTATCTGTACAGTGATATTCTTCTAACATGACAAGTAATAATATTCCCTTACTCCAGTAACATCCATTTAATTGACTTATGTATTGAGCAAATAGAAACAATCAGGTTAAAACTGCTGTGTGGCTTTGTGGTAACAATATCTGTGCTATTATCATCCTCTGTTTTGCTATAATTACATTTCCTAAAGGCACCACTGTTCCCATAGCTAACCGTATCGGAGGATAATGAAACAGTTATATTTTGCCATCTTTGATTCAAAGTGATGTATAGAACATTACTTTTATGTTAACTGTTAAATTACTTGAATCATCATTTCTTGAAACAAAAGGTGCCTATCTGAAGAAATAAGAAACCATGAAAATTATATACTCTGTTCTAATGCCCTTTTCCTTCATATGTGAAATACTTCCATTAGGAAATTGTATTTTTCATCTGAAGTATTACTTAACCTGCACCCTGGCTGGTCATGATGAACGTTTCTGTACTGGATAAGGTCAGATTTGTTCTACTGTGTTTCACAGACTGGGTGGTATGATTAAAATACACCTGTCTGAGTTCCTAACTACTAAGTGAAAATCTTCTGCTTTTGGTTTTTGAGAATGCATGCGATTCATCATTGCTGTGAAAATTCAAGCAGCCATGGACCTTAAAGACCTTAAAGTCTTTGGATGATATGCATATTTTTATTGCAGTATTATGCATGCTTTTCTACTCTTTAGTTTCAAAACTTTTGTGTAATAGATCTTCTATATTCAACGCAGGATTCTTTTATAATGTTAGGTCATATGAAATTATGATCTTTAAGAATTAATCATTTCCAAATGCAAAGAAATATTTCCAGTGTCTCTGTGCTAGTTTGGTCAAAAAATTGGAAGCCATTAGAAATGTTTTTTTGATGTATGGATCTGGATTATGAATCAACTTTTTAGTGACTCTTTGTCAGCATCTTATTAACGTGTCTCCATTTTATATAGGAGCAAAATCATAGAATCATAGAAATATTTAGGTTCGAAAAGACCTTTAAGACCATGAAGTCCAACTGTTAACCTAACACTGCCCAGTCCACCATTAAAACGTTTCCCTATGCACCACATCTACACATCTTTTAAATAACTCCAGGGATGGTGATTCAACCACTTTCCTGGGCAGCCTGTTCCAATACTTAATAACCCTTTTGGTGAAGGCATTTTTCCTAATATCTTATCTAAACCTCCACTGGTGCACCTTAAGGCCATTTGCTTTTGTCCTGTTGCCTATTACTTGGGAGAAGAGACCAGCCCTCATCTCTCTACAGCCTCCTTTCAGGTAGTTGTACAGAGCGATAAGGTCTCCCCTCAGCTTCCTTTTCTCCGGGCTGAACCACCCCAGTTTCCTCAGACACTCCTCATAAGACTTGTGCTCCAGACCCCTCACCAGCTTCATTGTGCTTCTCTGAACACTCTCCAGCACCTCAATGTGTTTTTTGTAGTGAGGGGCAAAGGCAAAAAACTGAACACAGTGTTTGAGGTGCGGCCTCACCAGTGCTGAGTACAGGGGGACAATTACTTCCCTACTCCTGCTGGCCACACTATTACTGATACAAGCACATGGACATATTAATCTTCTTACTGACAGTGATAAAATTAATTAATGTTTTTAAATACTAGTGTATGTCAGAAGTTCCCAAGTTTGTAAGCCAATAAAGACTAAGTAAGTCTCTCTCTCAATCTTTCTTTCCTCCTTATTATATTTTCTGGGTGTGGAAAAGCTTAATTGAAATAATCTCAGAGTTGATTTACAAAAAAACATTTCTCACACCTAACCATACGATCTCAACACTGAAGTGAAATTCTGTGAATTGACTGAGAGGCGAAATAACCCCTTAGTGCTATCCTAGTGCATAGTAACAGCTATGTGGCAATTAAGTCCAATATCCAATAGCAATCGCTAGCAATTTGTGGTGGGCTTCTCTTATCAAGCACTCACTTCAGGATCTAGCACAAACCTGTTGAGTTTCAAGATTCTTGCTCAACTTGGCTCTGTACATACAGAATTTATTTGTACCTACACTCTTTTGCTTACCTGGCACTGTTCTCCTTGTCTGACTTTTCTGAAAGTCTCAACATGGTAGCTGGGTATGTACGAGTAGTGTTTTGAATAGCTTTAATCTGTTGAATACTTTGGTTCTTTAGTCTAAATCTGAAGACACATCTCCTCTGCACATAAAATGCATTTCTCTCATGCTGATTTCTGTATTCACATCGCCCTGCCAGGGACTTTGGTTGTTTATATTTACTTTGAAGATGACTCAGATGACACAGATGAATTATTTCAGGCTCGCGGAACTCACTAGATAGGACAAAACTGTGGAATTTGAGTTAGGGAATTTGTAGAAAACCTCTTTGAAATGTTAATGCTATTTGATAATGGGAGTGAGCTCTAGATTGGTGTTGGTTGCCCCAAGATCTCCTTATGTGTTTTAATATCTTTCATTCAGAGCAACCTTTTCTTCTGTGTTTTCTGTTTGAACGACTAGGCTTTTTGGAAGACCAGTTTCAGCAGGTGAAGCTCTGCAGTTGCTCCTGCAGCCACAGACCTGCCTGGCAGAGGCACTTCCAGGAACTTCAGAGCAGTGCATGGAGGCTGGTGGGAAGCAGAGTTCAGAGTGGGCCAAGCAGCTCATGCTGACCTCCAAACTTCTGCAAGCACGCACAGCAGCTCGGTTACAGACAACCTGGTGTCTTTTTGCCAAACTGTGGTCACTGTATTGGCTTCGGTGGGGGCTTGTTCTGAAAACATGACAAAGCGGAAATTATGAGATTTATGTGCATTTGCTGCATGGTTTGGCTCTGCTCTTCTTGACTATGGGAAACTGCTGTTTCATCCATTCAGCATCAATGCATGTGTGTCTGAGATACTAATCGTGTATCTGTGAACTAACACAAGTCTTTAAGCTGATCACTGTGCTAAGCTTTCTACTTGCTACTTGGAGGACAGAATGACCACCATGGCATCTGACAGCCAGGGATTTGTTCCCTGGAAATGGGATGAATGGTCTGTTTTTCATGATGCTAATTTTGTTGGGGTTTTTTGTTTTGTTTTTTTTTTTTGGTTTTGTTTGTTTTTTTTGTTTGTCATAACATTTTAACTGTCCAATTTTGGTATTAATGACTTCCTTGACATGAGCCATTAAGGAGGAAGCTTTTGGTAAGGTCCTTCTACTGGGTGAACCTGCATTCTGCTGACCAGATGAACATAAAGGTCTCTTTTGGTGTTGAATATAATTACTTTGGTAATTTTAAACATTGGTGTTGAATATATTACTTCTTAAAGAGCAGGAGGTGTAAAACATTCCAGCAGCACTGCTGCTCAGGTAAGTTGTATAAATCTTGAACAGTGTCAAGAAGAGAAGTGGTTAACTATGGCATTGCACTCTGGGAGGTGTTGATATAATTGTCAAAACATCTGGGGCATGCCCAACAGTCATGATGATTAGCTCAGCATTGGTTGCATCTTGAACATTGCCCCTTGAATATTACTTGGATTAATGCAGCTCAGTGACAAGTATGTTGGTAATTTGTTTCCTTTAAATTAAAGAAGTGATAGCACATTGAGTTCAATGTAATTGCAGGTTGGAATTACTAAGAACAAATAGCATGTGCTGCTGTTGCTTCATTGTAAACCTAGACAATGTCTTTTGATTTAGAAACAATTATAAATATTTCATACGGCAGTGGAGATATTACACAGTGCGTTCTCCAGTTGTTAATTGATATGCATTATTAGCAAACTGAGCTACAATATACTTGCTCAGATAGCCAAGGAGTGAACTGACAGCATAAGTAGCATGTTAATTTATGGGCAGACTGCTGCCCTGAGAGTGCACTGCTTGAAAAACTCGGCCTTTTCCAGCTCAGTGAAGCAAAGTAGAGAGCTGGCAGCTGCAGCTAGTGCCACCCCCATCTCCTCACCAGGGCTGCCAGCTCCTCTCTGCTTGCTTTTCCTGGCTCTGTTTGCAACCTCTTTCTGTGTGATCCCACCTTACTTTCAGGTTAGTCCAGCTAAACTTCATGACTAAGTACAAGGTTATAGCATTCAGTCTTTTCTGTGTGCCTCCTGTTGCTTTTGGTCTTGGGCTTGTGGTGCAGAGACATCTGACCATCCCTGCATATAACAACAGCTACCCATGCCTGGGGATTGTGTAAAACCCAACATAACCCAAAAAGAATGAAATTAATGGCATCTCTTGTTCTATGTTGGAATTTTTGATATGGTTGGTTGTTTTCGCTTTCTGTCCTCCAGAGTGGTTTTCTCAAAAAATGTCTCCTTCTGTTTATTTCAGGGCAGGAGTTGTGGATACTTCAGAGCATAAACCTTTGCTCCTGAGGTCAAATGAACATGAAGACAATCAGAATAACTCATGAAAATTCAAGTCTTGTGAATTAGCTGCATTTATTTGAGTAGTCCTGTGTAACTATTTACCTCATGAAATTGAGTAATAGCATTATGTAACAGTTCTGTCAATGGTATATGTAGAACAATATAAATAGTTTCTCAGAAAGGAAGCAAGAAGAATTAATTTATCCAGCGTATTCGTCTGACTTAAAACTAAATGCGTTTGTGCAGGGATTGTAATTTATTATATATATCAATCCCTTGCCTACCACAATGAGCTTGTGCTTTTTGACAATATAAATTTTAAACAGCAGTTAATACAGGTTCTTGATTATAAAGAATCTGTACTAGCATGTAGATTGATACAGACATTTTGTTGCTCTGGCTGCCAAAAATACTTAAGAATTACCCAGACTCTGGTAATTGTTTGCAAAGTAAAAGCGCATGTTAAGCAATTTAAGGTTTCTAAACACTTTAAAAAGGAATATGGTGTGATATATAGGATAAACTAGTATTTAAGTGATGCTGGGTAATATGAATTGCTCAACAACAACTTAAATGCTTGGGAAGAATAATCAGCCGGGATCCTTTAGGTTTCTTAAATGCTTGGTTCTTACAATGGGATAGGCCGATTTCATACTTGTGCTTTTCTCTAGCTTTTTGTGCATTTGTTTTTTTGGTTTTTTTTTGTTTGTTTGTTTGTTGTTGTTTTTTTCTTTAAAATTAGTAGTGCCTCAGTAGTCAATGCTTTACATACAATGTGACTCATGTCTAGTGACAGGAAAAATGTGCAGGTACTCTGACCTATTAGTGGAGGAAAGTCTGGCTACAGCCTGCATGACCCATGCTTCACTTTGTTCACAGCAGAGAGGTGTTGGTGCTAGTTCAGTTACATACCAAATATTACTCAATTTGTCCAGCCAGCAGTGAAGCAGAATGTTTTAGCCTGGAGGAGGGATCTCAGTGCAGAGCTGGGTTCCAGATGCTTTCCTGATCCACCACTTTACCTTTTCTGGCATTTGGAATGACTCATACAAGGTTAAGACAATGTAGCTTCTGCAAGAGCTTGGGGTTAAACATCTTTCTCTGAGTGCTTTTGCATAGTTACAGAGGCTGTAGAAGTCATTATGCAGTTGATGATGACTAGGGCAGCTGCTTACATTCACTGCTGTCTCCAGTTGCACAGCAGCTGTGGATGACAGCTGTTTTTATTTTTGCTGCCTTTTCACTACTCACCCCCTAAAATACTTGTGGGTGGTTAAGGTTGATCTTGTATATAAATACAATCATCCTAGATCCCTATCTTACCTGGGAGTGTCAGCACATGAATTCATCCTTTCCTTCTCAAGACAACCCAGGCAATGGAAGGTGGAGAGGAAAGAGATTTCACCATTTCAGCCATCAAGGTGAGGCTGCTGTAAAAGGTTACTAGCACCTGGGATGGGTAAGCAGGACTGTTAGGTTGTACACGGGTATCTTGTCTCAACCCTTGTAAGGCCTCAGTAGAGATGGTGTGTAGGTTTGTGCTGGTTGTAGGATCAGCGTGATAGCTGTAACATAGAGTTAACGCTTCAGTCCACCCAGAATGGACAGTATTTTAATAGAAGAGCTTAGCAAAGTGATTATGTATCAAACAATATTTGCAGCAGGTGCTTTAGAGATAAAATACTGCTTTGAAGAGAAAAAGGTATTGGTAGATATTAATATTGGCGTGTTACCTGAAGATCAATAACAATGCGTACATTTTTGGGGGAGGTTTTTTTTTTGTCAGGGTTGGTTTTTTTTAACCTTTGTATTCTTCTTCTTCATGTCTTCTGCTTTTCTCTTTTTCTTGAACAATATTTTTTCTCAATTTTCTCTTACTCCCTCCAACCTTGACAGTGCTACGATGCTGTTCCGCTAGCAGGTTTGTTTTTTTCTGAACACACCTGGTTATCAGTTGTGAGGGAATGAGCACTATTAGTATTTACCTATGCAGTACACTGTTCAGATCCATAATCATATTTCAGAGTTTTTTTCCTTCTGTCACCCTGGCAAAAATGTTTTATTTGGTATACTTAAGCACAATGATGACACAGAATGATATCTGCTCTTTCTGTTAAAATATTCTCTTTTCAATTTTATGTCTGTGACAGCATAAAATATTGTCATGGAAAGCTTTCTTTTAATATAGGTGTGACTGCAGATTTTCAAGGGTAAATCTGTGTTCCTTTACAACCATTGCAGAAGTGTATGGCTGACCCTATTAAGCTCTTTCCCCTCCTCCCTCCCCACACCGCTCCCCGATGCTTTACTTATTCCTGAAAGATTACATAAAAGGAGATTTTTCTTATCTACAGTAAAATGTAAATGTAATCAATTCTGATTGAACAGCCTTTTAAGTTGGCTTTCTTCTGCATCCTGTGTAAGTCCAGTTCTTGCAGCATAATACTGTTCTCCCTGCTGATCTGAAAAATATGCAAGGTAGCTGGACTGTTACTATGAATATTATTTCTTTGGGAGATGAGAACACAGTGAAAGGATGCAGATCATCCACTCCTAAATTTGTGTTCCAGTAGAAGGAAGAAGTAAGTCCCTCTGGATTTCTCTGGGTGCAAAGGCAAGAGAAAGACCAATAATCTGAGACACAGCCATTGAAGAAGATCGTTCCCAAGACAAGACAGACTCAATATTTCAACGAGGCAGAGGGGGGAAAATGCCTGACGGACGTAGGGTGGTTTGACTGGGATGTGCAGAGCAGGCAGGACACTAGTGCAAATAGCATTAATTGGGCATCTGTTCTTTGTGTTATTTTCAGCTATCCTAAACAGGAAAAAGAGCTGTTTTGTTTGTTGAAGGCAAAGACAGGTTATTTGGCTGAGTGAGGTCGGAGGAGAGACACTGTTTCACACCTTATGTGCTGTCAGGGTACCGTTTACAAGTCACAACCACCACACGCCAGAAAGGTTGTATACCTCTGTGTGCAGGTGTGAACATCTGGATCACACTGGTAGTCTGAGTTATGCTGTCTTCTACTAGGCATACTGTATGTACTGTGTTTCTGTTACCCAAATAAAAAAATCTATCACCTTGAAAGAGCAGTGAGTTAGTTTACTTTCCTTGATCACCTCTGCAGTAGAAAAGTAGAAAGCCAGAACACCCAAATTCCATCAATTTTACAGCATCTCAACATGTCTGAGTTACTAGTTGCCATTTTAACTCCTTTGGAGGATGCATATACTGTATTCTGAGTTTTCAAACTCACAGACATGTAATGTTTCTGTCCCCAACAGCAGTATCATTATTCTTACCCCGTTTAGCTGAAAGTTTGCATTTACTTGGACTCACGCCAAGTGAGAAGCTCATTATCACCAGCCATCCCTGAAGTGCTTCCTGGCAAAACCTTTGAATTCTACTAGCTGCTTTGGCTGTGGACAGCACTGGCAGTCAGAGCTCCTCAGGAACTTTTGACTTCTCTAACCTCTCATTAATCACTTATTTTCCTCTTTATTCCATATCCATTACTTTTCCTAGGCAGTATTCTTTTGGTTTATGATTAATGTGAAAGCTGGGATTTAGCTGAAAACAATTGTGAGAGAGAACGACTCCAAAAACTGCTTGTGTCACAAGTGCAGTGTTTAATTTGGCTTTGCTTCCTTACTGATTATCTCTTTGATGGTGGATCCTAGAACTTTTTGTTACATTTCATTCTTCCTTGTTATCATAGTTTACAGCCTGAAGTGGGTGACAGGATGATTGCCTTCTCTTTACAAAGTTTCGTCTTTTTTAAAGCTGTTATATTCGATTTTAAAAAAATCAATATGTGTGTTCTGACTTGAAGCTGTACTCATAATTGGGAATTGGGTTAAAACTATCAAGCCATCAAGCTGTTGATATGAAAACTGACTGTCTCCTGGTTAGAGGTGAATCCAAATATTTCCTTTAGCAGTATTTAAAAAAAATATAAATAGCTGTGGTAAAACTTCATGAAAGCAGAAATGAGTGATCTTGACCTTATCTGTTTTCTCCCTCCTCTGCAATCTTTGGAAAGCTGCATTAGGCAAAGATTTTTGGTCTCCAGAAGACGGGAAGTAATATTAATAAAAAATAATGGCAACAGGAGCAGTTCACTTTCTGGACTCTATATTGACTGTTCCATAAATGTCTGATTTTCTAGACGGCTGGCAAAACAGCCTGTGGTGTCTTCCAGGTCAGTTAATAGCAGTCTCCTCCATTGTCACTCTATAACCTCATACAGCATTTCAGACCCAATACTGCTCTTCTTTAATCTGATACCATGCAAAAGATCTTGTTGTGATAGGGTAGGGTGAATCTACTCACAGGAATTTCTTACTCTATTTGAAAATACTAGCATATTTATTTTCTCACATTCCAGTGAGCAATATAGTCCTATATTTTATGTTGCTCTCAACATCTGTTTCAAATATTTTTGGAGATAGTCCTTTCTATTTTTATGGTAACTTGTAACAATTAGCATCTTATGCATGGATGCTTTTATGGCAGCAAACTAAGATATAATATGCCTACATAAGACTATGTAAGCTGCTGTTAAAAGCTGCAGCTTGGGGTATGAAACATTTTTCCAAAGCTCGTGTCTGACCTTGATCTGTGATCATAGCTGAAGTGTTTAACCTCCCTGAACCTCATGAACCCCCTGTCATTCATCACTGAGCAATGTTCTGTAGCACTGAAATGTTTTCACGTAATCCTATAGATTTAATACATTTATTTTTTCCTTTCACTTAAAAGAGTATTGATCAATGGCGTTTATTTGCCAACCAGACAGACTCACCTAGATTCCTGGAGATGTACAAATGCTGGAATCATTCCTGTTTCTAGGGTATTCGATGCTGTCATGCATCAGTATAAATAATGACTTTCTTAATTATCCATTTTTTACCTGATAAGCCTCACTGGAGCCTCTTAACAATGGAAAGACATTTTTCATAGTGCTCTGGATCCCATTTCTGTTGAAAGTGGAGAATAATGCTGCCAGCAAAAACTGCAAATGTTTCGCTAGGGTAGTAAGAGGCACCTTTCTTTTTAAGATGAAGAGACCAGCTACAGGAGGAGAGTCCATACTGCCTCTGCTTAGCAATTGCTTCTAATATCGATCTAGTCTTTTTAAGAGACCACTACAGGGGGAAAGAACATCTGTCCTGACTTTTCCTTGCTGCAATTTCGATGCACCATTTCATTTCCCCCCTACCAGGGATTTTTCGAAGTATTCTTCTGTAAGGGGACAGTGATTTCATTTATATTTGTTTGGTTAATTTCTTTTTCTAGGTAAATTGAAATTATAGAAGCTGCTTGTGTTTAGGGCAATTAGAGCTGATTCTTTTTTAACTGATTTTTTTTTCTTTACATACCATTTCAATAATATTGCTCCAAACAATTCTTTAAAATATCAGACTTTTTTATTAGTGAAGCATTTTGATATTTTAATTTGAAAGTCTTTGTTTCAACATTACTTTGAAAAGTTGCAGTAAACCCAGCTTATAGCACGTATCAAAAGAGCATTTTCAGTATATAAAAGTGCATTTGTTTGCATTTTCAGTATATAAAAGTGCATTTGTTTGCATACCTCTTGCTATTACCACAAGATGTCTCTGTCCTTGCATTCCTTATAAATGATCATGATATGTTTTGAATTCCCATCTGTAAAAGAGGAAATTCTGTCGAACTTAAAAAATAATTAAAAAGAAAAACAATATTCAGGTTTTAATCATCTCATGATCAGTTTTGAGCTATAAATCAGCAGGAGGTTTATATACTTGGTGTGCTGTTCCCTGAAATTATTGTATAACTCTCTGGGAACCCGAAACATAATCTCTTCTTCGTTTTAAAAGCAGAAGGTTGTAGGTTGGTTTTATCTTGTGCTTTTATGATGGGACTTCTAGACATTTGGTGCAATGACAGTCTTGTGTTTAAATAAACTGAAACAAAGCAATCAGAATAAATAACCAGGAAGACTGAAGGCATTAGAGATAAAAAGTGTCTAAAAAGAATAGTAAAAAACAATGGGACAAAAAGGGGAAAACTGGGCAGGTGCATAATCAGGCTTTGAGGAGCAGTTTGGAGAAAAAGCGTAATTGTATTCAGTTGTCCTGTAATATGAACACTCTCTCTCTCTCCCTGATAGAAAAGTCTTAAAATTCATGGCTGCAGTATACGTCAATTTTCTCTCATTTTTGCTTTCCCTCTCAAACCTGCTGTTTCATGACATGCTCCTTCTCTGTCAATTGTGATGAATACACTGTAGTTAATGCTCTCTGTGGCACTGTTCTTGGAGTAGTATAGTTGTGAGTGAAGCAGAAGGTGCAGTAACTCCCACCACCCACACTTTGGGCAGCAAACTTTGCATCCCTGCCTGCTTCAGACTAACTTTTATTCTTGTTCTGGACATTACAGAGTTACAATTCAACAGCTTTAGTCACATGAGGCTCAACTTAACAATACCATGTAATGACTTGCAAAGTTTAAGAGATCTTCTTATTGAAAAATTTCTTTAAGTAGGCTGAAAATGCTTCCTATGCTATATAAAATAGCTCTACAGTCACTGAAGAAAAATGAAGCTAAGTGTCTGGCTATTGCTTTTTGAATGTCAGTGCTGTGAAAAAAACCCTGACCTTTCTATTGCTTGCCTCTGTCAGGCAGGCTACATAAAGCCACATGAAAGAAAAGATGAAATTCCTAAAACTTAAAGAGGAGCCATGCAGTGTCTTCCCACTTTACCTCTGGCTCCTTTCCAAGTCTTAGATATGACAGTCAAGTCCCAGGGTGAGAAGTGCTTTTCAACATCTGCCCTTCTAGACTGCTGTGCAGAGCGGGAAGGATGTGGTTCTGAACTTGAACACTGGTTTTCCTTTGTATAATAGGCTAGGCCTGGAATATGTTAAGTGTGTCCAGAAGTTTTCAGAGTATGGCTTTTCCTTTCGGCTAACCAGGCATTCAGAAAAAAAACCAAACCAACCACCTTCTCAAAATTTGAGTCTCATAACTGTTTAAAACCTTAGCAAATAGCACAGTTTGTGTATACTCTAAATGTCAGCCATATTTTTTCTGGGGAGATTGGATTTTTGCAGGAGAGAGTGAAGAATATCAATCAGCTGTAGACAAGTGACCCTTTACTCCTTGAGCTTTTGGTGTGTAGCAGATGTGTGTGTAGCTTTTGATCAATGACAGAGCGGACTGCTTTTGGAAGGATAACCTCTCTGAACAATGGAAAGTATTTTAGGAGTCCAGAGCCTCCATCCTTTTGCCTTTTTTATTTTGGCTTCATTGCCTTATAAACGAAACTTGATCTCCTTCCGAATATTTTTGTCTCTATATTTATCCACTTTTGGGGGACTTGAAAATTTACTGCAGTCAGTTTCTTGCTAAGACTTGAAGTTTTCTTTAGTTTTCACCTTTTGTTCAGTAGGTATTAGTCTTCTCTGTCTGTAATCTCTGCCATCTTCTGGCTTGTCTTTAAAAAGTGTATCCTTGGCCAGCTTGAGCTGCCTTCTCTGTATCAGTGTTGATTCTCTACCTTATCTTGTGAATATTCTCACTCATGTAAATAGCTTAATCAAAGTTGATTTATTAGTTTTAGTAGCATTGCAAGTATTACTCCCAGATGATATCCCCCATCAATATAATAAGGCAGGAAAAAATCTGTTTATACTGTGCTGCCCAGCAAGATACCGTCTTCTGAAGCCCTAGCAGAGCTTTGAAGATCATCTGTCTAAGCAACTGCAAGAGGGCAGGAGGGGGTTGAATTTGGACAGAAGAGATCTGACCTACAGCTGCTTTTATCTCTGTCAGATTTCTCCTCTCAACTCCTGAGACCAAGCAGAGCCTGATTTATTTTGTATGCTAACTTTAACAGTGGGAGAGCTGTTATAAATTTGCTTTTTACTTAACTGCTTGACCAAAACCAGATTCCTGTAATAATTCTCTTGTACTAGAAGAGTACAAGAGAAGTGCTTCATACTTCATTTTATAACTTTAAAAAGAAAATTCCAAGCTCATGATGTAAATTTAAACACATTTAAAAGCATATAAAAGGAGCCATTAGTCTGTCAAGCTTTCTTTAAGAAGTAATGAAGTCACTTGCCTTGCAGGAAAGACTCATTCATACCTTGGTTGAAATCTAGAGATGAATATTGTTAAATTGTGGTCCTTTTCATTTGAACTGCATGTTATTTATCTGCTCTCAGTATTCTGGTCGATTTGCTGATGCCAGATTCCGTCTATCCAGAGCAGCAGCAAGATGTGCCAAGCAGCATCTGAGCCATCCCAGAAGGACTTTCATCCATCTCTGCTCTTTCTTACTTCCTACCAGAGCAACCTGCAGCTGGCACATTTCCCCCTCACTTCCAAATCTTTGCTCACTGCCTCCTGCTGGTATAGAAGCCCTTACCCTCAAGTGCACACTCTGACCATTCCTCCTCTTTTCAGGGGCGATAACTGCAGGAGAAGAAAAAAGCAAAGGAAAAAAAAAAAGAGTACAATATTCTATACTGAAATTTTAATGAGCCTCTTTCTAGAGACAAAATCTTTGGAGTTTTTAATGCTTTTGGATGAGCAAGAACTGCAAATGAAATGAAACATATTTAATATTGTGAAAGCCTGTGTTGTTAAGTTTGTTATGAAGGCCAAGGAGGAAGTTATGTTTTGTCAGACCTGCATCCTAGAGAAAAGGTTATATGAAAATGTCTTGAAATAAATAGCTACTTTCTTAGTACATTCTTCCACCTTTTGGGGGACCCTAAATGTTAGCATATTGGAAACTCAAAGCTGCCAACACTGACACATGGTTAATTTTGTAGATTTACAGCCTGTGAGATCTTGGGAAATTTGATCATCTAGTCAGAACTGTTGTCATTGTGCACTAATTTTCTGAATTAGATTCTGAGTTCTGAGTTAAAACAACCAATCAGGGAGATTCTGTTATAATTTGTAACATAGTTTTGTACTGTGATCTGACTTTAAACAGCTTTAGCTTCCACACACTTGATGGTGTTATGTTTATGTTGATTATGCTATATGGAGATTATGTAAATTTTTTTTGGTATTTAACACCTTTTACCTTTCTGTTTGAGAAGTAAAAGGGATTGAAATTCTGCAGTTTGTCATAAAGCATACTTTACAACTTTATTATTTTTTGGCAGCTTTTTCAAGTTCTCTTTGATTTATCAACTTTCATCTTCAAGTGTTGACACCAAATTTGAATAAAATTGTAGAGTGCTTGCAGTGAGTGATTGAAGTCCTTGGGATTTCTCTGTTAATCCAATCAGGAAAAGCACTTGTCCCTTTGCCCTAGGATTTGATGTTCAGCTTTTTACCTACTGTGATTCCCAAGTCCTGTTTGGAGTTGCAGCTTCCCAGGATGATTCCTTGTTGTGTAAATATTTACTGTGTTCTCATCTTGTTTCAGTTTAGGCTAACATAAAACACAGACTGTAGCAGTGATCTCTGTGGCAGCAGACAAACACTCTGTGACTTCATGCAATCCAAAGTATGGCATTCCTACGTGCTGATGGTTTCTCCATGATGTTATCAGCTGCCCTTTGATTCATCACCTATTTAATTTCTGTATTTTTGTAGCCTTCTAGTTTCCTAATTTTTTATTTTTGTGTTGTTATGTCAGATGTTTCACAAAAGTCTAATTATATTCCATTGATACTACTTTGTGGAGAGTTGACCTTGGCTGCCTGCCAGGTGCCCACCAAGCCGGTCTATCACTCCCCCTCCATCAACAGCACAGGGGAGAAAAATATGACAAAAAGCTTGCGGGTTGAGATGGGGACAGGGAGGTTGCTTACCAATTAATGTCATGGGCAAAAAAGGCTTCACTTGGCGAAATTAATTTAATTTATTGCCAGTCAAAATCAAAATAGGATAATGAGAAATAAGGACAAAAAACCACCTTTCCCTACCCCTCCATTCTTCCCAGGCTCAGCTTCGCTCCCCATTTCTCTAACTCCTCCTCCCTCAGTGGCACAGAGGGACGGGGAATGGGAATTGTGGTCAGTTTATCCCATGTTGTCTGTGCCACTCCTTCCTCATGCTCTTTCCCTGCTCCAGCATGGGAAGACAGTCCTCCACAAACTTCTCCAATGTGCGTCCTTCCCACAGGCTGCAGTTCTTCACTAACTGCTCCAGCATGAGTCTCCACATGGGGTCACAAGTCCTGCCAGCAAACCTGCTCCAGTGTGGGATCCTCTCTCCATGGGAATTCAGGTCCTGCCAGGAGACTGCTCCAGTTCAGGTTCTCTACAGGGTCACAGTATCTTCATGGCACATCCACCTGCTCCAGCATGGGGTCCTCCACAAGCTGCAGGTGGCTACCTGCTCCACCACGGACCTTAATGGGCTGCCAGGGGACAGCCTGCCTCACCATGGTCTTTCCAGGGGCTGCAGAGGAATCTCTGCTCTGGCTCCAGAAGCACCTCCTCCCCTCCTTCTTCACTGACTTTGGTGTCTGCAGGGCAGTTTCTCACATGGTGTTGCTGATGGGCTCAGCTTTGTCTGGCAATGGCAGCTTCTGCCATCTTCTCACAGAAGCCACTCCTGCAACCCCTCCACTACAAAAACCTTGTAATATAAACCAGATACATACTTATATCAGCTGTATATGTAACATTTTAAGATAAGATGTTTGTAGTTGAACAGAACTGGTTTTGGATAAACTTCCCTTTACCTCTTGATTAGTGATACCTACGTTAGTGAATCCATTATTTTGACTTCAGTGACATTTCTCACTTCCTTAAAGTACAATGTGCACTCAGACTTGTAGGAGTACAGCTGTAATGAGAACATTTGAGTCCCTACTATGGGCAAAAAAAAAAAAAAAAAAAGATAATGTCATATTTTTGAGATTTTTCCTCCTCTCTTCCCTCTTAGCTTCTGAGCTGCTTGGCAGACCATGCTTCTAAGACATTTTACTGTTGTTTATGCATCTTCGGTCACAGATGCTTTGAATTATCACATTATCATTTTTACAGCCCTCCATTTTCCACACTATTTTATCTGAGCTCTGTGAAGGATGCTCACACCACTAGGATCAATTTGTACCGAGGGCACAGAAAGCTATAATATTATAATAGGGCTAGCACTTAATGGGATACTAACTATTTCCATTTGTTGCACTAGTAGAACAGTTTGTTCCTTTGGCTCCCTGTTAGCAGTATACTGTGAATTCCTTTAATCATTTGTTGGTTTCACTCTTGAATCAATTTCCATTTTCTAGCTATGCTTTTACTACAAGCACATTTTTCTAACCTTTCAGGAAATATTTAGTTGTTATATTTAGTATGCAAAATAAAAGTAGAATCTCATCTTTAGCTATTGTCTACTTTTTGCCTTTCTTGGAACTTGTTTCTGGAAGACTTTAATGATTACATGATGTTTATTGTATAATAATTATTGTATGATGACATGGGAAAGAATTAGAAATATGTGTTCTATACAAATGTACTAATAAAAACATTACACAGTTCCAAGAAATATTTGTGGGTTTCTTCTTACTGTTGTTTCAACATTGGCCTTAAAACAGCTGTAAATTAGGAAAATAATGACATTGACTTATATTGTTGTAAAACCGTTCTGAGTTTAGCCTAATGGCAGAAACAGGCAATTCCTTTCACTAATTTAATCAGGTTTTGGTTGTGTTGCAATGTGCAATAGTGAGCAATGTTTTGCCACTGCATTTTGGTATAAGAGTGGTAATACAGGCTGCAATTCCATGTGTATTAATACCAGGCCTGTGCACTAGTAGGACACTCAATTGCACTAACAGGTTTATCTCAGCCATAAGCTTATGGCTGCATTCCTGTAAGTTATGCAAAAATTTCAAATAACACCATGATGATGTGGGAGAATAGGCAACATATGCTGGAATAGAGTACTTGTCAAGCAACCATTTTGTCAAAACTCCTTCAAAATGTTTTGAACAAACTTAGATAGAGTGACATCATACTGATTGAGCACTTAATTTGGGCTACTTAGGTCAGTGTTTTAAGACTTCTGTGAAATAAAACATGCCAATGTGATCACAAGTGATCATCTGCTTTTAGTCTTAGACATGGTCACAACTTGTAGAAAATCAAGCTGACATTTCTATGAGTGGTTTGGGTTTTTGTTTTTTTTTTTTTTTTTTGGGGGGGGGGATGGGGTGGGGTAGGGGGTGTGCATTTCACCTAGTTAAGAACTAACTGCTTAGGCTTCTTTGGACTTTTTAACAAGAGTATTCAGCAGGTTTTTTTTAGAGAGGAAGCACTGACCAGGAGGAGGCTATTTGTATCATATCACTGTCATTTTCTGGAAAAGTATATGCTGTCTTGTGGGAGAGAGATGGTAGGAAATCAGCAGCAGGGAGTAGGAGTTCCTAGTGAGGAAAAAGGGAAAAAAAAAGTGAAGGGACATATTTTGGGACATACTGGAATGACAACAGCATGTTGAAGGCAGGCAAACAGAAAACTACTGTGTTGAGAGGTTGGAGAGGATGTGAGCAAGGAGTCTGACAGGAGATTAGAAATAGACCACAAAGACCAAGCACCAAAAGGTAAACTGGCTGCAGTTCGCAGCATTCAGACCAATCTGTGGAGCCTGTTAATGTCCATGCTCTTTTCCCTGTTAGCAATGCTGGGCACAGAAAGTCACTGTAAGGAAGGAGACTGTACACAAAACAGCCTTTCTCTTTTGTTGAGGGGCAAGATATATTGGACTTTGCAAGAGAAAAAGATGGAGACTGAGTGTGTGAAAGCCTTTGCTTTCTTGGCAGTAATTCCTTGCATCATGGCAGAATGCACTTTGCAGAAAGTTTGGCTGTGTCTAATCACAGAATGTAATCCCTTGATGTACTGTTTTGTATCTTATTGTGCCTGTGTAAGGAAAACCTGCCTTGAATTGTTGTGAGGACTTGAAAACTTGCAATGTATTTCTAATGCACGCATTTGGTATCCCAAATGGTATTTCAAATTCCTAAAAGGCTGCGTAACATTTCAGAATTATAGTGTCATTCCCTCTGATACCCGAAATGGATTTGTCTGATTTTCACCTTGCTTGGGTTACATTGCACTGTTTTCTGTAATGGGATGATTTCATACTTTGGATTTGTGAAAACCTAAAAATGTGAAAACTCACATCCTGTTATTTCTGCTTTGTTAATTCCGGTCACCTCTTGCAGACCAGCGCTCTGCTCTCTGGAGAGGTTCCCCTTGCTGTATTGGCACTTTCTTCTGTGATCTTCACACCATTACTTCTGCCTCATGGATACCAAAGACTTGGGAAAGTGCGTGGCAGCTGTTGCTTTATGTGACTTGACCTTCACTTTGCTCCAGAGAGGGTCTTAAAAGTGATGAGGCTTTTTAAAATCCAATCTCACACATAGCCTAGAAGATATGGTTAAATACTTTCTTGGCTAAGAGGAATTGGTGATCTACTCAGGTATTCAATGCAATCCTACTAAATGCAGTTGAGTGCCTCTAATCATGTAGGAATCAAACATCTGGAAACAGTTAATTAGTAGTTCATTTTTCTAATAGTTCTACGTCTAAGTCAAGCAACATTCAGCACCAGAACTCTTTTCTTGCTTTCCTCAGAGTTACTCCACCTGTCTTTTCTGACATGTCTTGTGTCTTATTCTTTTCTTATTGCATCTCTTTTAATTTCTCTGCACATGTGCACAAATGTGTAAACTGCAATCAAGTCAGCCCTCCCAATTTGGCATTTAACATCAGCCCATATAATTGAAATTCCTGAAGGACTTCCAATGTGGTATGCGGTTCATGTGATGGCTTTTATTGTTTCACCATCTCTAATCAAAGGGACGTTTCACTGTGCCCTTGGGCTTACAGAGGAAAGGTGTTTCTGTTTAGCAGAATCAGTCTGTTTTCTCCAAGGCCATAATAAAATCCTTATTTTCAATACTCTATAAAATTGAAGATTGAGAATTGGACTGTCAGTGCTAATTTTACATGTTGTGGGAGGAACAAAGTAAGGAAATGTATGTGCAAGGTTTTTAAAAATGAAAAAGGAATTATTGGGGAAAGCTCTTCTGTAGTCCTTTTGGCTTTCTCAGCCCTCAGAGCATAACCAAGGAGAATAAATTATTTTGTTTATTAGGAAGAATATGAAGGCTTAGCTGTTAATCCAAGACTAAAACTTGATGGATTAGAATGACTGTTCTTCATAAGTAAGAATGAAATTTAAACCACAGGAAGAAGTTTAGCTCTCAGATTGGCTCAACTATCATATTCCTTGTGAAACATTTTCTGTTAAACTCCATATACGCACTTAACATTACTGATGCTACAAGACAGTTCTGCACAACTCAATTTCTAATTATAGTATATGGTTCTCCTACACATAATGTTAGAAATTTTATGTATGCGAAGTCAGGTTCTCCAAATAACACCTAGTATTTATGTGTTTACTGAGCAATCAAACAGCAATCATAACAGTGTATGAGAGAAATAATTTTTACTTCACCCTGGAAGAGTTTGTGTAAAGTGTGCTACTCCTCTGTTCTTTTCCCCTGATAGAAGCTTATCTTAGGAATTAATTGTGTGCTGAAAATATTTCTGAAAAAAACGGTTAACTGTAAGTTACTTTGTGCTGCCCTTGGATAATGTACCCTTTACAAACTGTGCTGTGCTTAAGGAGGATTAACAAAGATTGCACTCTAGCCACAACACTTTATCCCAATTAATAGAAAAATACAATCCTTTATTTTTAAAAGACCAGGGGATATGGTATGAAGAACAGACTGTCTTAAGGGGCTGTCATAATTTGTTGAAAACCTTTAAAATAGTGTGAAATTCAATATTTTTGTTGTTATCAATATTTTTAACTACTTTAATAAGGACGCTATTAAGACAACTATTTTGTGGTCCTTTAAAACCCTAATCAAATTGCTTTAAAAAATCCCAAAAATGTCAAGCTGACATTAATTTTCATTAATGTCTAAGAAGTTAAATCAGTCAACATAATGTATTGCTTTAATCTGTTGCCTTATTGTCTTTTATATTTGCTTTGGTGCTCATTAATAATAAAACATTTAAAAATCACTTTTAATACTATTGTATTCCCATTTTTTCTTAGTCAGTAAGGGAAATAGTTTAATTTCATAATACAAATTACAGCTTTTCTGCTAGATGCACAGAATATGCGAAACAATTTTCAATGGACTGGTATAAAAAAATGAAATTGTGAAGGCAGAATGATTAATGGAGGAATTTCTTCTTTCTATTGCTGTCACCCATAATGATCAGACGGGCTTGAGAAGACCCTGATAGCTCTCTGTGTCATGCTGGAGGGGAACCTAACGGTGATTTAGGCTTTCTGAAGCCTGGAGCAGACTCATTTCTTCACATGGTACTTTGAGGCCATGGTACTCTAGCTCAGAGAAAATCTGAGCTTGTAAACACCATGAAGAAAAGGGCTGAGAGGTGTTTCATGGGAGTAAGCAGGCTGAACAATGGGAAAAACACTGGTTATGGGAAGAAGAGACTGATAAAGGGACAGACATGGTAGTGGAGTGTGGCTCGTGCAGCTGGCAGCCAAAGTGGTTGATTGCCCAAGGGAGGGATGGACTTTTAATCCTTCATGTCCAGGCCGGAAGGGCCAGCACTGGCAGGCTGTTACTAGCTGTCTTTCTGCCTACAGTCCCCTAAGCATTTGGGACAAATATTACTTTTGTCCCAGCCCTAAGTTGCAGAGCATACAAAAGTGTATCAGAGCCTGGGTGAACTAGAGGTCTGTGCTGGGGTGTGCTTGTGGCACTGTGGCAGAACAGCCTGGGGAAGCCTCAGGAAACATGTGGGACTCACAAAAGAGCTATGCAGGGGTTTGAGCAGAAAAATGCTGAGTGCTTTGTTGGTTTGGCTCTTTTTCTTGTCTTGGGACCCAGTCCGCGCATCATTGCGTGGCTGCATCCTGCTGCGCCGTGGAGCTCTTTCAGGCTACGTAAAGTACGTCTGCTTGGACTCCATCTTGCAGATTACTGCATTTGCTGTTAGAATTAAAACTCTGGAAACTTCTGTAACTGTCTAACATGTTCCAAGACTGTTTCAGGTTGCTTATAATTTGCTTATCTGTCACGGTCAGGCTGAGGTTTTATATGCTAGGTAAGTGTTTCGGCTTGTCTATTTCTGGGAACCGCAAAAGACAAAACTGGTTTTGACCAGGAGAATAGAGAAAAATACTCTTTGTTATTCCGCATTAAAAAAGAAATGGATGGGTTTTTTTTTTTGGAAAATGCTGCCACACCTCCATGCTTTGAACAGGGAACCTGAACTGTGTCAGTGTGACTTTGCCAGATGTATGACATTTGCCATAACTGTAAAAATCTGACCAGGTTTGTCTTTCAAGTGCCACAAGTTGCTGTTTTCAAGAGAGACTTGAAACTTTTGCTCACCAAAGGTTTTTCCTTGCTGCTAGTGTTTTACAGAAAGTCTGTGGACTGTTATCACACTGACTGAGCATGACTAAAATGTTTTTTTCTGAAATGACTACTAAGATGAAGACAAGTTGGCAACTTCATGACTCTTTTTCTACTGCATAGAGTGATACTATATCTGGGATCCAAGTTGAAAAAGAGGGAAGGAAAGGGGTCAAAATTTAGGAACAAAATTAGAGATAAGCAGGTTAGGGCAAAGAATTTATTGAGGTGTGGACTGTTGTGGGAAGTAGAGAAAAATCTTGCTGTAAGTTAAAGGTTACTTAAGGTGATTAGGAAGAAAACCAGGCTGGGGATATTTGGGAATATCTTCCCTGTCTTTCGTGGGGAATAAGAGGCTGGGGCTATTTGGCTGAATTGTGGGATCTCAAATGGGGGGAAATCTAGGCCTCTTAAACTGCAGGTTTGGGATTGAACATTGCATCTTGCCAGCACTGTAGACAGAGCCCGGCAACGCTATGATGAAATGGAGGACTAGATACTGCTTATGGTCACTATACTTAGGAAGGAATCTGAGAGCCAGGACAAATTGCTCTAGGCAGGCATCCAAGATGTGAGTCCAAATGTGTGGTACTTGGACTAGCTCGCTCAAAGCTGAGGCTGGTAAATCACCAAATGATCAGGACTTGGCAAGAATCTATATTGCATTTGGTGCTAGAACTAACTCAGTTTTTAATTAGCTAATCTTGAGCTGTCTTGAAGAGTGCTGTATAGCACGATTATGTATGTTTTGCTATACTTATATACAATTTGCCATGAGACTTTCGTAGAAGGGGAATTTTCGTCTTAGGGGTGCTCTACAGCCTGACTGTCCTTTATTAACATGAAGCTACAGCTGGAGTGCTCTGCTAATTATGCTATAATGTCTTGGCTTTTGGGGGGAGATGATTTCTCACACAAGTACGACCCAATTTATCATTTGAAGTAGGTTTCTTTCATAGGAAAAAAATCTGAGATGAGGCCTATGTATTTTGATAGACATATAAAGGTTTATAGATTTGCTTAATAAATCTGCAGATGGATATCAACTTTTCAGTATCAACATGTGATTTGCTTTCAAAATATAGGATTCAAGCACTCTGATGTTTGGAAAGTTTGTTTTTTTTTTTTTGTTTTTTTTTTTTTTTTTTTTGTAATAACAGTGATCTATATACATGCTTTGCTCTTCCTGAATTTGGTTGTGAAATTATTACTATAAACAAACCAAGCAGACTGACTTCAATAATACATTCAAAAACACCTCACTGGTGATGTCATTTGATTTTCTTTTTACCTTAATTTGAGTGAGATTTTTACTCTGCTAGAATCCTTTATTTCGAAAGAGAATCATATATTGATAAATTCCATGATACAATGTATTTTCGTATATTGGCATGCAAACCCCTCAAAGTAAAAAGGTTTATTTCTACATATTAATATTCGAAATTCTTTACTACGAGATGCTGTTATGTATAAGAATTAAGGAGTTTAGGAGTTTTTTGGTGTTTGTTTTTGGTTTTGTTTCTGTTTTAATGTATTTATCAGTATAATAAACCTTGCAGATTTATTTTTATTTCTTACCACATGAAAAAAAATTTTGCTTCATGGGATGAGACATCAATAAGTTGATGGCATTAGAAAACTTCTCCTTTATAGCCAGATTATCTCATAACAGGTTTTTTTGGAAGCTAAAAGACCAGTTACAATTGTTTTTCCAACAGGCAGGGGGGATGGAGGAGAACCAAAAAAATACAGTTTACAGGCAGAGCTGGCACCTTAACATCAACTGAGACAACTCTTGATTCATTGTTGGGATGACTTGCAAGAGCTAAGTATCTGCATCAACACCATTATCATGTGTTGTCGTTCAATTAATATTTGAAAGACTCCACTATAGCTGGCTACATGTGTATATGTTGTCTAGGTGTCATGTCTACGGAGGAAAAAAAATCTCTGAAAATTTTGGTGTTAAAAAAGGTAGGAGAAGCTTGAAAGCATTTCAAGCAGAGGACTTTTCTGATCTGAGCTTGGTGCTATACAAATCCAGTTCTCCTGCTTCTGATGTGAAACTGGTGGCTCACTTTGAGCACCTCTATGCCGCAAGGGAAAAAGAAGGGATTCAAGACTAGTGTCTTAAATAGACACAGGCATTTGTATACAGGGGTGTGTGTGTCTGTATCTACATATATATGACTTATTTTGTTAACTGATAATAGATGCAGTGAACTAGGGAAACAATTCAGGAGATGTCACCATTCAATAGTAAAAATTTAGATTTAGTAGGTACTACAATAAACAACAAACACGCATATATATCTCCAAGGGATATGAAATTACAGATATAAAAGTAGAGCTGGTTAATTTTCAGTTTGCCACTGCAAGATGACCAAGATTCCACTTGGTGTGCAAACACTTCTGTAGGAAGGATGTGAATGTCCTGTGCAGTGAGTATGGGGCACTCTTGCTTGTTGTCACACTCTCCTTCAGGGTTAGACAGAATGTTGATTATGACAGTTCTGCCTCCTATCCCCTAACATTGCAGACTACTGAAGATTTAATGATGTAACAATACTTCTATTTCATATTCTGTTCTACATGGCCACTGAATGTCATCAAAAACTCTCATTTTGCTAACATTCTGGGTAAAAAATAACGGAAAAATCAGGAATATGCTTGTTCATGACACTCCTACAGTCCTGCTGGCAGAGAGAACCATGCTAACAAAATCCAAGACGTCTGAAGAAGAGTGACACTTTAGAAAAGAGAACCATTAATGGAAGGAAAAAGACAATTCAGTAACGGATAATGTAAGTGTGTAGTATGGTCACCTGGAAGAAAGGACAGGCCATATCTTGAGGAGTTGTCAAAAAAACCAAATGAGCTGTAATTAAAAAAAAAAAAAAGGTCAATTTTTGATTAGCTGTTAGAACTACTGTATACTGACTACATTCAATACTTGCATCAGAAATGAGCCAACATTTGCCATACTGAAGAAGCTTTGTGCCACAAGAACTGATCATGTTTTGAAGCCACTGAAAAGTCCAGTCTATTAACACAGACAGTGTCTGACCAAGATGCTTTCAGGAATCCTGTTAGTAACTACTTGAGGTTCACCTGATAGAGTGTTTTAGATGTTGTGGGGTGACCACAGCTGAAGCAGCTGTGTCAAGCAGCTCTTGTCCTATTGTTTTTCATAGATCTGAATATTTCAGAATAGCTGTTCACTGGAATCATTTGGTAAAATCCTGACTCTTAGGCTTGGAGAAATGTCAGTCTATCATCCTGTACTTCGGGACATCAAATATAGACTAAATTAATTAAAGAATAAAGTTTTTGCTCCCATATCTTATTTCTGGCAATGACTCAGTGGGAATTATGCATGTGGTCTGTCCTGAGAAAGTCACTGAGAAAATCACATCATATAAAACTTTCTGTCACATTCTGTAACATTTGCTCTTGGGGAACTGCAGAAAATCATAGAATTTATGTTGGATCACTGTCATGTCTTCCAAGAAAAATTTTAATGTTGTATTTAAAAGGAGCTAACTCATTTGCATTATAAAAATCTCATAGTATTATTACGCTGATAGATACAGCTACTTATCCTTAATTGATAAAATTAAGTAATCACATTCTACTATTTTTTGTCAGAAGTGCCTAGACTGAAAAAACAATGTGCTGCAGCATGCTAACTTGTATTTTTGAAGCACTGAAGAGCCTACTCTAGTTAACATGCTACTTGCAAGAAACAGTATTTATTTGCTGTGGATGAGTTTAAAAACTAGTCCAGAAAAACAAGGAATATATTGACATCCATGCACTGTTATCTAATTCAGTTTATGGCAACTCAGCTAAGAATAGCTTCACATGAATCTAAGGAATTAATATCTGTAATGTAGCCTATTACTTGGATCTGAAATAATTCATGGTTTTGCGAGCAAAGATCAAATATACAACCATCATGCAATTAAAAGGTTTGTTACACTGGCAAAGATACTTAACATGCAGTACAATCTATATGTAATTTGATTTCATTCTACTACCCCTAAGCTGGAATGGGGATCTGATATATATGCTCTGGGATGTGGCCTAGAATTTCTCACCTGTGATTACCCAGCATTTCTCTTCTGAAATTGGATTTTTCTGGCAGAGAATAACTGGATTCCAGAAGACAGCTTGAGTATGAACATTCTGGGCAGTTCAGATCATCTTTATAATGTCTGAAAACAGCAATAAATCTTTCCTCTGTCCTGTACAGCCTGAGAAAATAATTGGCATGCTCATTACCTTTTCTTCATACCGAGAGCTGAGTGAAATTTACCCTCATGTACTATATGAAGAGGACAGATGTACGGCTTTTCTTGACTTTGTTGTGTCTTTGCAGAAGTATTTATGGTGCTGTTTCTTTGCAAATTTTCCCTTGTAGCTGTTTAAAAAACAATAATATAAAAATAGGCTGACAAATTACAAAGTTTTCTACTTTCCAAAAAGAAGTTTTTGCTTACAATTTGGCTGCTTTGAGTTACAAATGCCAGTAAAACATATGTTATATAAAGAAAGTGGCTCACAATCAAAAATACAGAGTATGAATCCATCTAAACAAATAAACTGTTAATCATATTTCATATTTTTCTTAACTCCAGTTTCTAACACTTGTTTGTTGCCATTCTTATGGCATTATTTCTAGCCTTAAGAAATTGTTTCCAAATCCTCCACACTGCTTTTTGTTTTCATATTGGCAAAGAAAAAAAACCAACTGTGCTAGACAATTTCTTAAGTATTTAGATTTTAGGAAAATGAATATAAGGCTAGGTACTTTCTTTCATTACCTGTCATCCTTAGCTACACTGAATATGAGAGTTTTAATTTATTTTTTTTAATGTATAAAGCTTTAAAAAAAAATTTCTGTGAAAATACTCTACTGGATACTACCAGTCTGACTTTATGAAAGGCTAGATGTTTAGCAATAAAGATAGCATGTAGTGTTGAATAATAAGAATTAAAATTTGAGCTCCTGATGCTTATTAAAATAAATAAAAAAGAATCAACTTAAGAGGTGCATGGTTTGAAACAAGTATGACTGAGTTTATGACTTCTAAAAATGAATGACATTGAAATTCTTTGGCAGGAGTTACCTTTATATGTGCTAATAGTTTTAGGCTCTTTCTTAACCAGGCTGCGAATGCGGCCATGACCCAAACCTCAACAGAGTGGAGCCGAGAAAGGCAGAAGCAACTTTGCAAAAGCAAGCTATCTATCAAATCAATTTCAAAGGAAAACCTGAAGTCCTGGTGTTTCAATGAGGTGTAAAATTGAGGCAAAAAGGGGGCAAATGATTTGAAATGAACTTTTTTCTCATAGAAGAAAAAGAAAATAAAATAAAAAAAAAAGAAAAATCCTGGTGATAACAGACATAGTGAAAAGAAATAATTTATTTACTGTGAAAAAAAGATGTTTCATTTTCATTTTGGGCATTTCAACAAGTCAAATATACAGTAAACCTGTGACTGGCTTGTGGACAAGTGAAATAGTTGCTATTAGAACAATGGATTTTTTTTTTCCTCTTTAGGAACTTTTAGGACTTTTAAGACCAGTTATCAAATGATTCTGTCTTATTTCTTAATAGTGATTGAATGTGTATTCCTCAGATGTACCATTTCTTCACATAACTGGTGAGGAGATTACATGTTTTCTATAACACAGTGAAATATGTGAAGGGTACAGAGGGCACAATCTAGACCTGCTGTCATCCACATCTGAGTCACACTCTGGTCATAAAAAAAAGATATCACAAGTATTAGGAACTATCTCCTTCCAGTTCGTAAGGTATAGCATTGTGACATGCAATTTTGTTTCCTTTACTAGTGTTGTAAGGGTAAAGACAGGTAGCAGAGCTACCCATTTCTTACTGCCTGGCCTTTGAATACCATGCAGGTCTTTTTTTTTTTTTTTAACATGGTCTTCAATGTACTGAAAAAGCAAATCTGTTCACTTTTTCATTTATCACTTTTATACTGCACTATCTTTTTCCCCATTCTAATAATAGATTATATTTTGAAAGCATATTATGAGAAAATAGGCAATTTAAACAGAACTGCTTCTTGCACTGTAATTTCTAGAAATGATATATACATTAGAAGCCTGTGCTATAAGCAGTAGGCAGGATTACTAAGAAAGTCCCCACCACTGTGACTGTAGTAAAGAAATTATGTACATAAACCAAGAGAGAAAATCCACTGCTGTGATCAGTGTCTGAAAACTATGTGGCAGGCTCTGGCACTGATCCCTAATGGATGCCCTCTTTGACTTCAGTCAGACTGTCGGGTCATGCAGCCCACACTCTCTGCAGGTCATTCATTAGCTTGCTTTGTGCCCTCAGAGTATCAGCCCTCTATTCATCCCTACCCTTTCTCTTGCATAAGAGGCTGAGCTGGGTTGCTTTGTTGCTGTCCTCAAGGCAGCCTACATTAGCTTACAGCTTCTGTATTGTAAATGTTTTGATGTAAATGAATTCTCTGCCATTCTGTGGTTTGATAACACAATGATGATCACATTAAGAGAGAATTCCCATCTGAGTTGTGTAAGTCAGACAGTACTGACCACTATATCTCTTCATGGCATGTTTGTCCTCTTCTTCACCTTTTCTTTCAGTGGAAATTTAATTTAAAAACAGATAGCTGTTCTTTGCAAATAAGATACTGAGGACTCAATAATTTTCTTAGTAATTTTCTTTCTGTTCATCCTGATCTGACAATTCTTTAAAAGCCAGTTTCTTTGGAGATCTGGATTTTATCATTCCCAGAGAAGAAACAAGCCCAGAAAAAAACCCAAAAAACAAACAAAAGCATTTTGGCTTTAGAGATATAAAGCCAGGTTAACCTCTCATTATAGGTTAGTATTGTTATTCTTACATTAGCATGTATTCTTTTATTTCTTTGCCTCTCACCCTTTCTCCCTGCTCCAGAGAAAACCATGACACCCTTTGATATTTGTCATTTGTTTCTGTAATTTTGAGATAATTTAGGCTCAGCTGAAAATATAGTGCTGTTGGTGGGGCAGACAGGCATTTTGGCTGTCCTGTCTCTGAGACCTTTCATTAATTTCAAGCTGCCTTTGGAAGAGCATCCCCAATTAGCTGTAACTCTCTAACAAACCCACTTAAATCTCTCCATCATCCTGAAGAGTGCTCCTTGGTAACCTTTCCTTGTCTTTAACAAGTGGGTTGGTTTGTCTGCTGAGACTTGCTTAAAGCAGTCAAGTGTTTTTCTTCCACTTTCATTTGTGAAGCAGTTTGCAGCAGTTCTCCCCAGTGTAGACTCAACTGCAGCTAACCATGTTTTTACTGCTGCTAGACTAGAAAATTGCTATATCCTGGAAAATGCTCATGCATGTTTTTCTGTTAGCGCAGGATGAAGAGTGGAAGGATGCTGTCAGCCGATGATTTATAAAATCCAACCAGCTCAGCCGGTGCTCATAAAGAAGCACAAAAGCATAACATAAGCTCATGTTATCCCAGGTGATCTCCCAGAGACAGGTAGAGAGCAAAATGGTGTTAGATCCCTGGAGCTTCTGCAGACACAGCAAGTAACTTTTTCTGACTTTGTGAGATTTGTGTTGACTTGAGAACTGTGCCATATATAAGTCTTTTAATCCTTCAGATATAGGAAAATACATCTTATTTGCTGCTCATGTTTCTGAAATACTTAACAATATTGTGGTGACTATGCATAGCTGTGTTTTTTTAAGCTTTGCCTGATTACCTAGCCATGCCTTCAGTGCAGTCAAGTCTGGGCAAATTTTCTTGCTCCAGCAGTTCTTGATTTCAGCTCGGGTAGAGCAGTGTTAGGGTATTCTCGCTTTAAATGAGGGAAGGATAACCAGGATTTTGTCTCTCTTGGTTTGCTTGTGCATGATAAAATGTTCGTTTTTCATTTTAATCTTCCACAAATAAGGCTGGAAGTTAGAAATAAGGTTTAATTAGAAAACCATGTTAGGAAATGTAGGATATGTTAGGAATTAGGAAATGTATAACTGGGCACATGCCAAATTAGTCTTATCAAATTAAGAAAGTAAGAATAATGACAACCAGCATGCCACGTTACCAAAAAATGTAGGATTTTATATTACAATTATTTTAAGCGCCACATGGATATTCCTGATTAGCATAAAATACAAGTTTTTGCAGAATAAGTTCCGCTTATCAATCAAGTTAAGTTTTCCCCAGCTTTTTATTTGCTCTCTCAATCATGATTTTTAACTGAGTGTAAAACTGACTGACTAATCAATACAGACTGGCTAAATTCCTGTCTCATTTCTCAGAGCAGTAATGTTGAGAGGGCAGAAGAAGCAAAGGCAAGTGGTATCTTCTTACTACTCCTTGGAGATCTCACTACCAAAGAACTCCCACACCTAATACATAATGAAATATCTGTTAATGTCCATAAAGCTCCTGTGGCATTTAGCACTCCTGATTTTATGTTGTCTGGTTTTGAAACCTTATAAAGTGTAATGTTCTCTAACCTTTCAAAAACATTCACAGGTGTGATGTCCATGTTTCCTAAGTACTCAGCTTTCCTTAGTATAAACTTAACTTTTGTTTACAAAAGCCCAGGCTGCCATTATTCACTCCCTTGCCTGCTTGGGCAGGGGGCGGGATGGGGGGAGGGGATTGGGGAAGGGAAGAAAAAGAAGAAAGAAAAATAAAGGAATATTTTGCATCTTAACACTTTCTGTATTTTCTCTTCAAAATTCCATTCCTCTTTGATAAGTGAAAAGACCTTTTTTACATATGCGTATTTAAAATTCTTTTCTGTGTCTTGAAACTTTGCTGTTAGTTACCTTTTTAACTTGTGTTAACTTTTTAATTTTTTTTTTCTGACTGTTGCAGTTATGCCAAAACCACTCTTGATTTTCATTTAATCCAAACTCAAGATAATCTGTACGGTTAAAGATTCATCTACTAGAAAACTGTAATTGTACAATTTATATGTTGGCAACTTTCCTGTAATTATCAGTTCTTCAATTTTTCATGGTTCCTTTGATATGATAAACATATTTATTTTTTTGTATAGTTTTATAATTATTCTTTTCTCCAGTTACCCATTTGCAGAACTCAAGAAGTATTTTAAAAAAAGATATCTTATTTGTTTCTTCAGCAGCTGTTTGTCTCTATTGCAGGTTTTGACATACTCTGTTTACACATTGAATATTGAAAGCAACACAAACCCAATCATAGTCATGCTATCACCTCCAGTCTGCCATTTGGAAGCAAGTGGCAGCTGAGATGCAGCACTCATTTCCAATAATTGTGGTATGCTTAGACAGGAAAGATATTACTCTTTCAGTGAAAATGTTAATTTTTGCATACTGTGAGAATGACCTGAATGTACATGTAGTGTCAGGAAGTTTTCAGTGTGGGAGCAAAGTACCTTATTGGTAATAAGGATGGTGATATGTTGGTGGTGCTGTGAAATCACTGACATGCTGTTAATTCATCTGCATCCATGGCACAGTAACTTCTTGCTTGGAAAAGTATGGATAGTTGCTGTCGACATATTTAAATCTTTTAGTAGCAATCACTGTGGCCTCACTAACTGATTCTTTTAAATAGAATTAATCATTAAAAATCCAATAATTTTATTGCTGAATTATTGATACTGACAAAATGTTTAACCAAGGCAATTTCTCTTTCCCATTAAATATTATCTGGTTTCAGTATACTAAAGTATCTTTTTTCTTCTAGTTTGCTTCTTTAATCTCTAGCTTTCTGAAATTTTCTTTTTCATTTTCATGTATAATCTTCGTTCTCCTTCCTTTCTTTCTCACATGAATGCTGGTGATTTTGACCAGAAGCACAGAAATGATATTCTGTAGCAATGACTGATTTTATTTCATTTAAGGTATGCTAGTGGACAATGATTTAAAGGGTTCATAGCCTTATCGAACAATAGGAAGATGGATTCTCTTCAAGTGACAACTGACATCACTGAATTTCCAGTGGGCTACATAAATTTGATAAAGATATAAAGTCAAATATCTTTATTTCAGATTTGTATGTAACTAAGTGAAAAAGGAAAACCAAAGTCTGTAGGGATGGATCCTAAATTTGCAGCATGAGTAAAATTTATTGTGTTGGAAAATATTTTTTTCTTTTTCCTCCCCAGGAGGCTAAAATAATAAGCTTACTGGCAGTAGATGCTTTGCTTCACTGATCTGAGAAACAGATCAACTACTTTAGGGGAACAGAATATCTACTTAAATGGCTGCCAGATTCCCTCGACAATTGTCGTAAATTCTCATAATCTCTGTTTAAATTCTAGTTTGGTAGATTTTATCTGTAGCCATTTCCACATAAAAATGTATTTGTTATTTAATTTATTATGTTTATGGAAAAAAGAATCTAATGACAAAGGTTTTCCAAGTCATCATCATGGAAAAAGGTAAAATGAAACCAAAAATAAGAAAGTTTATTGTTTGTTTTATTATTTGGGGTTCCTTCTCTGGTTATTAAAAAGGAAGGCTCTTGGAAGTAGGAACTCTGTGAAGTGTCTGAATAAACACCAGATTAGCATTTAAACAATGTTTTTCCAGTCAGCTGTGGTAAGTGGTAAGTAAGCAAATAAAAGTTTCTGGAGGAATTTATTTGAATAAATTCAAGAACAGTGTAATTTTTGACTTTTGCTATTAAAGTGGTAGCAAACATGATTTTTTTTTTTTTCTCCCCCAGAATTGGGACCCTTAAGAACATGGGCATGCAAAAAAATCCCAAGTTCTTGGTAGGATTTAATACCAAACCTTAGCTTCAAGACAAGTCCATTCTTTGTTGCATAAGCAAAATTTCTTTAAATGTCCGGGCAGGAAAAATGTAAGACTCTGGGAAATGAGTTAAAAAAATTTACCTATTTTCTTTCATATGCAATATCAATTATTTTGATTGTCTTCACAGATAAGGAAAGACATTTCATTTCTGATAAAATTTCCTTCCTTACATAAAGAGTCTGAAAGCACCATTTTATGGATTGTAAGCATTGAATTTTGAACATTTGAGATTTTTGTTTTCTTTCACACTATAGATCTAAAGGTTATTAAGTATGGATGTTGATATATGTACATGCATGGCATATAACTCTGGATACATAGTAATATGGAAAAAAGTGGGGTTTTCAGAAGAAGCTAAGGCTATGGAAGTAGTTTTCTTTTAAATGGCAAGATTAATTGAATAGATCACATGACCTGAGAGTATTATTTTAGGGGACATATATGAATTGCTATTTTATAACAGTGAAAATATTCTCAAGATATATAATTGCAGGAGGAAAGATGCATTGTCATAGTATTTCTCTATTGATTTTATACTTGGCAGATTTGCAGAGGAAGAAACTATTTTTATTTCCACATCACTTTTACTAGAATTTTGCTGAATCTCTAACCCCATTTAATCTGTGGTAAGTATGGCTTTTCTTTCTTAAATTCTAATATTCCCTGAATCAGTTAAAGGAGATTAGGTATTGAGGGAATTAATATGAATATATTTAAAGCTCAATTGATCCTTGTGATTTTTTCTGTGAGTAGAACACAGAAGTTTAAAGAAAGTGCATACAGCAATTTTGTGTGACATTCAAATTATTTGCACTAACCCTGAGGCCAGGCACCAAGTAATTGTATTTGTTTTTAAATTCTTCTTGGGGCTTGATGCAAACAGCTTTTCTGAGTTCCCAGCTACAGCCATTGACTTCTGCTGAGAGTGAAGACTGAGTTGCCAATGGACACGTGCTTGGTGGGAATGATATTGGACTTCAGATCCCACGTCCACCTGAAAACCTCTGGTGGAGGAAGCTGGGTGTTCTGAAAAGATCAGAATAGGGACAAGACACTCCTGTGTGTCCCTTCACTCAGCAACTGGTCATTTTGTGAGGTGCATTTATTATACCAACTGATTGCAGCATGTTGGTACCAGCTGCTGAGGTTAGCCGTCAGACATGGAGCTCTACTCCATGGATCGTCAAGAGGCAGTTAATTGTGGCTCTTCCTTTTCAAGACAATAACAAATGGGCTTTATTAGCAAGTCAGATAGCTCTGCTTCTACCAGCTACAGACATTTTGACAGTTTCAAATGCTCAATTGATTTTTTTCAGTGGTATGCACAAGAGAAGAAAAAGCTACTGATAGGGTTATGCGACAACAGATGCTTTCCTTCTCTATATATCATATTAGTGGAAGACAACAATGAAATTTTTCTAGCTTATGCAGTAATTTATTTTTGTTTATCTCCTACACCCAGAATATCTCTTATGGGCTTGAGTTGCACTTGATTTTGCTGGTTGGGAACAAGAACCTTAGTAGCTCCTAAATCCAGGAGTCAGTTCTCCTCAGACTGGAAAAATAGTGTAAAGCAGCTCTGATTAAATCTTATGATTTTGGTCAGCCATGAAGTCACTTCTCTGTCTCTTTTTCCCTTGTTTTCTGCTTACATGCAGCACAAATGAAATGAAGAAATGAGGACAGAGGAACTGTGATAGCTTGGACTATGTAAGCTTCGTTTCTCATTTTCCCATTTTTATTGTGAGACAGGTGTGCACTGACAGACAACGCTGTTTAAAATCTTGGGCGACAGAAGAAGCTGAGCGTTATTAATTCTTAACTGGTTTGTTCTCCCCCCCCACAACGTTCCAAGAATATATGCACATTTACTGTCATCTCTCTGGAGGATTACATTCTCTGCAGAATACAATTATGATGGCAGTGAATAAGAATTAGATAATAGTCTTTAAAATATCCTTAGTGCTGACCACTGTGTTCTTTATTGTACAAAGCAAAATGACCAGGATTATGCATAAACTTCTAGGCACTACATATAGATGTTTGTAGTTTTCACAAATATATTGTTTGAGCTAACTGAATCCAGCTGATTTCCTTATTACTCTTCTTGTAAGATGGCAAAATCTTTTATTATTCTGAATGCTAAAAATGTGAAGTTTAGAAATCTTCACAACCAGAACTACATTCAGACAGCTGATCGTAGTAATTAAGAGGAGGAAATGTTAAATAGATCCTTCACAGTAGGAAACATTTCTCTTAACATTCAACTGACGTGTAAGATTTGGTACTTTGATATGGAACTGGCACATTTATGAGATTCCCTCATGCCACAGCTGCAACTTTGGCTGCCTGGTTGTTGACAGATTGCACAGAGAGCTGGGGTTTTAATCCATTTGCAGCACCTGCCATTGATTTATTGCTGGTCATTTTACTGATCCGGTCTCATTCTTTCAGCACAGCTGACCTTTTCTAGTTTTACTGGTCATTCTGTTATGTATTAGTTCTTTCCCAGAAGGAAAACATTTTTCACTGTTGTATTTCTGTAACGAGAACTTGCTGTGGAGAAACAGAATTATATTGTAAGGCCTATCCAGAATATTTCCATACTGAGAGTTAACAGACTCTTAGCGGCACTCATTTATATGAGAAACCACAAACAGGAGGTATAGATGAAAGAGAAATATGAGCCAGGTTTTGCTTTGGGTGCAGATCTCAAAGTCCCAGACTGTTCCTGAGTCCTGTATGTCCTGACTTTGAATTTGTAACCACATCCTTCCAGTTCAGTGCCCTTCATGGTTGACTTTCAATAGAAACCCCTTTAAGTTCTGTGTCTGTGCTTAACATGTGGCACTACTGTGAAAAGTGATTATAAAAGAGAGACTTTATTATTCAACAAATGTGCCCTTTTGTGTATTCAGTGACATAACACTGACTTCAGTTATGAAAGGAAGATATGCTGCATTTACTCTACCTAACAATACAGAGTGAGCACAGACAGGAGAAAATAAGTTGGATTCTAGCCCGTCCTGTACATCACCAACAATTTAGTGCTATCTGTGGGCTTCCAGCAATTATGCCTATGGTTTGAAGACAAAGGTGTTGCTTGTACATCAGCGAGGCCAGTGCTTTCACACACTTAGGGTATGGCTGGGAGCTTAAGCCGATCTGCAAGGAGGTAATGTGAGCAACCCAGAAAGGAGACCTGGTTAGAAGGGAAAATTAGGGAATGGAAGAAAAAGTCTGCTGAAATACTGTCAGAATTTGGGAATTATTAGCCTGGGAACCAGGCCTGTGAAACATCCTTGAGAAGTGCAGCTGGCATTTTTGAAATGCAGCTGGGCACCTGGAAACTGGACATATCCTGAGACACCACTGATAAGCACAAAACCAAGTAACTGTAACAGCTACTTATTACCTGAAAGGTGGAAATATCCTGAGAAATTAAGCATCAGTTGCTGCCATTGGCTGCTACTAACTGCAAGAACAAGAAGACAGGCTGGAAAATTAAAAACTGATCTGAGAGGATAGAAAGCATCATTATCTATTGGCTCTCTCAGGTGAAATTAACACCTATTTGGTGCTCTAAGCAGTAGAGAGATCTCATGTCTCCATGGTATAAAAAAGACTTAATTTTTATCCAAAATGAAGGTTCTCTCTCTGAGAACTTCCCATAGCGTATGTACTGTTCCTACTCCTAAATAGGTTGCATGACCTTTCTATGAGATTTTTGGACACTTGCTAGGGATGCCTGACTGACTGCAGACTCCGTGATGGAGATCGCCTTGAAATGAGACTTTTTTATTTATTTGCCTCTCTGGAGTGGGCACACTTCTGGAGTCAGTTTTCTTTATCCGCCCCTCTGGGATTCTTTGGGTCTCTTCCCGAACCAGTTTACTGTGCTTGGTACCATATATATAAATATAAATAATTTATCATGAGTATATCTGCTTTTATATTATTGCTTACTTTGCTTTATTGGTGGTAAGTTTGTAGTGACTCATAGTATTACATGTATACTTGTCACTGCTATTGTTGTGTGCTGATATTATTGATAGTTTCTATGTTATTGATTGCTGATAATAGTTTGTAATAGCTTGATATATATGTATTCACTTTATTAATCATAAGTATACTGATTAGTGGTGATTTTTGTAGTATTTGTAGTAATCTGTAATAAAGTAGAGAAACTTATAGGATAAAGCCTAAGCCTCCTTGTGCATTATGGAATCCTACAAACCCATGGCCACAATCTCCATAGATCCTGCAGACCAGGTGACTCTTTATGTTGTGAGAGGAGGCAGCCTGCTTTATGTAGGACAGTGGTGCTCTTGCTAGGAAGGGCTCAGTTTATAAACTCAGGTTGAGTTTATAGAGATGTTGGGAAGAAAAAAAATTATTCAGTGGTAATATTACTTATTTGCTCTGGAAATTAAAATGAATAAGAATATAGCTATAGAAGCCCTCAATGTCATTTTTATAGCACTCTCAGAATATAGTCTGTCTTACTAGGAGCTCAGACAGAAGTATGTTCTCATTTTGCTCTATATACTTGACACTTTAAAAAAGTTGTTTGGACTTTGACAATGAGTCAAGGAAAACAATAATATATTTTATGCAGGACAAGAAGGTTACTGTTGAGATTCATCCTTTTTTTCTTGTGCTTTCTATCATTACAGTATTTGACATAAAAAAAAAAATAATCTAGAACAAATGGACACCTGACGCGGACCGAGTGATGAGCTTCACTAGTTAGAGTGAAGTAGTGAAATATTTATTAAGGTGGAACAGTGATTTAACAAAATCAGTAGTAAGTGCGATAAAACCAGTAGTAAATGCGATAGTGTTTTATGAGATTCGATGTCAGGGTACACTCTTATTTACTGCATAGAGGACAGGGTCAAACCAGCTGTCAGGGAGACCCTCCTGTTGAGTCACGAGGTTCAGAAAGGACCCCCTTACTTTCTAAACTCCTTCTCAGAGAGGAGTCTAGGTGCAGCTGGATCCCATCCTAGTCCCAGACTTGGTCAATGGTTTATGTCTAAAGGATTATATATGCGCAATCAATCCTTTACATTACTTAGCTAAGATTTCAAAGTTTAGCATGCTATTAGTCACTTACTGAGAATCTGTTGTGGCAAGGAATCTCTCAACCTCGAGGAGTAGAACCTTAAGCGAGCATCCTCACAAAAGGGGAGATCCTGGTGTGCAGCCCTCTGCCATACAGGAGAGCTCAAAGGGCTCTTGGGCTGTCCACTATTTATAGAGTAAGATAATTGACCTATAGTCATATTCTCATGGGAACAAAATATCTAGGTCCCCACTCCAGACAGTGTTTTGACTATGTTGCCCGCCATCCCCCAAAGTCCGGGTGCAAGTTATCACAACTGCTGTTGTGATGGCCATGGTGGCCAAGGCCTGAGCAGGAGCCGGGGCTGGTGGGAGGGGCGGGAGCAAAACAGGGAGAGTACACCGCCACAACACCTCATAATTTAGTAACTTTAATGTTGTAAAGGTTTACTTTGTCTCTGTGTCTCAATAGAGCATATTAGATAGATAGATAAAGAATGTTTAAAAATAGCACTTGACATGCACGTAAAATAATGGAAAAACTCACATGTTCTCTTCTGGAAAACATCCTCATTTGATATTCATGTTCAATCCATTCTATTTTTGGAAGGAGTGATATTTTAATTCAGTATTTTGTATACAGTAACATAATATTAATTTGTGATATAATAACATGAAGTGAGTTTCAGTGAACACAAAAAATTGAACTGAATCATAAGTGATCAGACATGTGATAATGGGCTTCAGTTAAATAAAGTTGATAAATGAATGCTCAAAATATACATGTATTTGAAAAAATAAAGATCCTTGTGTGCAATGACATTAATGTTTGTTGCGATATTTCTCAGCATATTATTTTTCAACACTTCAGCTACCAAAATCTTCAAAAAATTAAATCGTCTTAAGTTAGGCATATCGTGTATTGAAAGGAGTGTCTAGAAATTAATTTAAATAATTATTTAATGTGTTTCTGAGATACTAACAAAAAATCCTGCAAAAAAGAGCCATCTGTGCCATATTGACGCAACCGGAAACTCAATGTATGGATCACATGCAATTAAATATAGGCAATAATTCAGAAGTAGTCAAATTCCAAAGTAGTCAATTAAGGTTTCAGTGTTTGTGCTAATACCTACTTCTCAGCACACATACAAATTTTCTTTACTATGGAGTTACCCTGGATAGAATATTTGTATGGATGTACTGGAGTTGTTAAGTCTGGAGAAAAGGAGGCTGAGGGGACACCTTATTGCTCTCTACAACTACCTGAGAGGAGGCTGTAGCAAGGTGGGTGCTGCTTTCTTCTCCCAAGTAACAAGTGATAGGACAAGAGGAAACAGGAAACGGCCTCAAGTTACATCAGGTAAGGTTTAGATTGGATATTAGGAAAAATTCATTCACTGAAAGGGTTATCAACCATTGGAACAGGCTGTCCAAGGAAGTGGTTGAGCCATGATCCCTGGAGGTTTTTAAAAGATGTGTAGATGTAGTGCTGAGGGACATGATTTTGGGGTAACTTGGCAGTGTTAGGCTAACAGTTGCCCTTGATGACCTTAAAGGTCTCTTCCAACCAAAATGATTCTATGATTCTACGTCCCTGTTAGCCCCAAATAAAATACGTTAGAGCACTAATACCAGAAAAGTGTTTTGAGGTCAAGTAATTCAAGGTGAAAATGGTCTTGTCTTGATTGAGAACTGTCATGTTTTCCATTTATGCTCTCTTTTATGGGCTGGGGAGGGCATCCTACATTTTTAGGACACTGGTAAAACATGCATACTTCAAAGCTCTTTAGTATATGTAAGTCTTACATAAGACTAATACAGAGTAATTTCAATAAGATAGGCTAATTAAGTCTAAATAAAGTGAATTTGGAAATTACATCTTTCTGTCAGTGGAAATGGAATTGAAGTCAACGTGGGTGGTTAGCTTCTCCAATAGAGATTAATTTCTCTGACCACTTCAAGGTCTGTTCGCTTCTTTTTCGCTGATGCACTCTAACATTATATGTTTCTTCATTTAATTTAACGTGCTTTCTTTTATTTACAAGCAAAATGAAAATAGGCACAGACATGCATCTGAAAGTTTATTGGCTGTATTATTGCATCCTTTTGTGAACAAAGTCTATGTCACCCGAACTGATAATTCTAGGTCTGGGAAAAATGTTTTCTGCAGCCCTTGACTTTGTGTTTCCTTCTGATGGCTTTCAACATCTAAAAGGTTTCATTAAAATGTCCTGTCCATTATTTTACTCTTAATATCTGACTCCCAACTTTTTGTACTGAGTATAGGATTTGCTTTTCCTAAAAGATAGGGCATATTTTCCACCTATTCAAAGACCCAAAACACTCTAATATTCAAGTTCTTCTATAATGTTAAATATAAGCTGAATTTAACAATAGACCACAAATAGGAGAATAAATTTAGTGAAAATATGAAAAAAGTGTTCTTTGGTCTTGATTATTTGAAATCCTAGTCTTTCAATAAACCAATAAATTTTTTAATTCAAACAACGTCTTTCCATCTGAAAATCATTGCTACTTAGTGAGCATACAGACTGATATCAAAGCAAACCATATACATTTTATATAGTGTACTTTGTATATCACAGCAAATTTGTATGTTTATAGTGTGATGCGTATGCAGTATTTGCATTTAGGTTACACATGTTGAAAGACAAATATTTGGAAAAAAAATGAGGACTTTTAAAGCTGGCATGTATTGGAAGAGATAGAGATGCTTTCCAATGAAAAACAGAAAGAGGTTTTATAAATACTGTTAACAATTCTCCCCACCATTCTCAGAAATATCATCCACCACATCTCTGGGAAAGAAGCATCTCAGATTCATTTAGCAGTCCTCTGTCGCTAATCAGGTTCCGAAATAAAAGGCCTCTATTGCTGTTCTGGCCTGTGTGGCTAATATAGAATCATAGAATCGTAATTGTCTAGGTTGGAAGAGACCCTTGGGATCATCGAGTCCAACCATCTACCCCACTCTACAAAGTCCTCCCCTACACCATATTCCTCAGCACCACATCTAAATGGCTCTTAAACACATCCAGGGATGGTGACTCAACCACCTCCCTGGGTAGCCTATTCCAATGCCTGACCAATTTCCCCACATGGAGTTGATAATACACCAATACTTTTGGTCGGTCATTAATCTCTTGAAAAATGATGTTTCAGAGTGGCTGAAATGCGGGCACTCAGGTAAAATTTCCCAAGTAGTCTGAATGCAACAAGATGACAGAACATGTTGGTTTATTAAGACAAGTTAAAGGAATTTCAAAAACAACTTAGGATGTGTGCAATAAAACTCCTTGCCTATCTCCATGGGAGGATTTGATATAGTGTGAGATGGAGCTTCTAAACCAAATGAACAGGTAAATATTGTTTTGAAAAGGTGAATTTACTAAAGCAATTGCTTGTAATAGGTTGACTTGTGGTAAAAACTAACAAAATAATGGTAAAATACAATATTTGCATGTAGATTAAAGCATTGGCAGGAAAGTCAACAGAAAATAAAAGGCTGGGGTTCTCCTTAAAAGTGTAATAAAGGAGAAAGGGATCTTGCTAGTGTGACTTAGTAGTCATGTGAAATGGTTTTGTTCCATGAAAATATCATTTGTTTAGACAAAGTGTGTGGACTGAGGATACAGTGAAATAATTACAGAAAGGTTCTGTAAGATTTCTGAAGGTCTTACTTTATAAACATCCACTATGTTCAGGAAGTTTATATAACATGAAAACAGCATGAATAGCTGTGAAGTTTTCTTAATGTTTTTATGCATCTTCTTTGTATGAACACTGTCATAATTTAAAACTTTTAATATGTCTTTTCACCCTGTATTTATAAGTCAGTGACACTTATGAAATTAAAGCAACTCTTGCATCCAATTGCTGATGTAGATTTTAGATTTTAGTGTAAGTCATGCAAATAAAATGTTGCTTAAGGTCATTAGTAATCAAACAATAAAAGTCAATTCTGTATATTTTCCCAGTCATTCTTATGTCCAGAACAATTCAGAGCAATTCAATCTGAGATTTGTAGCCTGTGAAATTAAACATTTGTAAATCACTGGTATGTATTTGATCATATTTTGCAGAAAGAGAATTTAATTCTAGAAAATTACATTCACTTTCTATTGCATTTCTGTAATGACCTCTGAAGGCCAGATCTTGATGAACTGTGTTAAAGCAATAATTCATTTCCTTCCTTGGCATGTTTTATGTTTTTCAGAATAATTTGGTTTTCTGTGAGAACATGAAATGTGCTATGAATATACTTGGTTTGTTTCCTCTTTAGCATTTCACCTGCTAGCTTCCATTTATGATTGTGTTTCTTACAGCATATCAGCAAAAACCGACTTTCAAGTGTGAAGTTTGGTTTCATAAACATTTCGTAAAACTTTAGGATGTCAAGAGTTCCTTTTTTTGTTAGTTCTAATTAAAAATCTAAGCAATTGATGAAAAAAAATCATTGTGAAAGAGTTTTCACCCATTTAATACTAAAAAGATTGCTAAAATGAAAATAGGAAAATGAAGATGTGATGGCTAGTATTTTTGGGAAAACTACAACAACTGGGCAAACAAGTAGTAGTGACTAAATTACATAGATTATTCATCCAAATATCTCTCTATATAAATCTCTTTATATTTTATTTACCTAAAAAAGATAATTCTAGTACTTTCAAAATGAAAATTTCACACCCCCCTCCATTCTGTTTTTTCCCTTTGTCCTTGCTTTTAATTTTCCATTTCAGGTTTATTTTATGATCTAAAATAGAATAACATTTATTTTGGCAAGAACATACATATCTTTACATTTTTGTTTTATTAAAACAGCAAAAATGTTTAAAACAAAGCAAAAAAGAAAAAACCCAGAATATCCACTGGTCCTTTAAATGCACAATTTAAGTTCAAACCTACATGCCCTCTTTCATTGAATGGGGTTGTGAAGGAATGTGGCGCAAACTAAAAGAATCTGAGAAGCTGAAGAAACATTGCAACTTAGGGGAGGGGAAAGAAATCTGAACAGATGGTGGAAGGGTATTTTTTGCTTTGAGTGATTGAAATGTCTGGACACCAAGTTACATACTTTTAAAAAGAACCAAAAAGTGAACACCACCTATTGGTAAGGTCTTGATTTAAAAAAGTGAAATATCTCATTTTTGATATGTTTTTCTATCTTGCTTAGATTTACTTTTCAACTTCCTACTTCATCAGGCCTCTTGATGTAGGGGGTTTTGTATGCAGCTACTTTGGTGGGCTTACTGAGCAAGGCTTTGTTTAAACAACTCTGCCCTTGAAAACAGAACATGAAGAAAAAGGGCTCATGAAGATATCAGCTGGAAGATTGGAATCCTGTTTTGAACTTCAGATTATGTGTATGCTTAAGATATTCTTGTTATGACTTGTTATTGGAGAGGAGAAAATCAGCTACTTTCCTTCTTACACATCTTTAAACTGTAGAAAATAATATCCCAATTAGTGTCTAGCATGGTCCCAGTGATACAAGAATAAAATAATCAATTTTATATTCTAAAAGTAACTAAGGCTTGTTGTAGGCAAAGATATAAGTAATCAAAATAGTCTTTGGTTTCACATTAAAAAAACCAATTTGAATAGCAAATATGGAAGATGGAGACAGGAAATGCCGTCATGTAAGATTAGGTTCATAGAGTACAGTTTTTGATAACTGTAAACACTGTAAGAACTTTGTTTGTTATAAAGATAGAGAAGTTACTATGGTGACAACTGCATGATTCAAAATTGCATATGTTCTGTTACTTGAGTAATCCCTGCAGTGAGTAAGCAAGATGCATGCATTTGCTATCATTTCCAAAACCAGCCCCTGCAAGCCATGAGATTTTGCATACTACTCAATGGTAAGGAATTTCCTGATGATGAACAGGTCATTTTTAAATAATTACTTTGGATTGATTTATTTTTTATTTTGTAATTTGTTAGTTTTGCAGTAGTTGAAGTTTCATACCTTTTTTCCTAAGGAGTACTTATATCATTCCACTCCCCTTACCAACCACCTACAAACCATAAAAACATTTTGGCTTAGTATGTCTAGTGCTGCTTTGTTAAATTATTTACCAAACTAGGAAAATTTGCTTCAGAAAAAGGGAAAACTCTCTCACATCTGTATTCAAATGCCCGTATACAAGCAAAAACTGTAGAGGTTATCAGTGAATTTAAATTTTAATTTAAAAATTTTAAAAGAATTGATAGTAATCTGTCCTTTAACGTTTTTATCATACATATTTTTAATTTTTTTTACAATAATGTTATTTGCTGCTGTTAAATTTTGATAAACCAACAATGGGATTAATACTTATTTCTGGAACAGTAATTATTTCATTTGAAACACGTAATACATTGCACTGCAGTCTTAGTAAGATGTTAGGGTCCTGTTGTCTTATGCCAAAGCCACCTTACACTGTAACAATGTAGTCAATTTGCCTTCAGCTCTGAGCTGTATAGGGCAAGAAATGATCAGAATAATCCAGTAGATATTCCAGGGTATAAAAATATACTGGAATATGTGGCAGCAGTTGATAACATTCTATTCAATTTTTTACTTTAAAAGATGAATCATCTTTGAGGGGAGGAGGCTCACAACAGGCTGCATTTCCCTCAGGAGATAAGGAGTGTGTGAAAAAGCATATAATAACAGTTATTATCTAAAGATTCTATACTGAGTCATGCAAATACCAGTTGCTTACTGATTATCCTGGCAAGTAAAGATAACATGATGTAAACCAACACTGGACTGCAGTAATCTACAGTAGTAACCATCCAGTTCTGTCAAAAGTACATTACTCTCAATTTTTTATTGCATTGAAAAGAGTAATAAACTGTGCTTCAAAATATTGTTCTCCAACTTAATTCCTCAGAATGGGCCTTCAATAATTTATTTCTTCTGTCCGGACAGCAAGACATTTAAGATTAGCTATTAACAGGTCAGGTGTTTATTAAGCATCAGATACTGGTCTGTTACCTGTTTAATAATCTGAATTGATGAAAGGAAGTACTAGTATGATGAAATGAACTTGAAAGATCCAAGAAATGTCAAGCTGTAAAATGTGGTCTTTTTCTTCACATCTTTATATATAGAGTGGAAAGTGTGCATGTTGGGAATCTGACAGTCAATCCAATCTAACTGGCATCATACAGATGCACAAGAAAAAGCCAGCATTTGCTGAAATATTTTGATGAAGCATGTAGTTATGTAATTTTGTTTATTTTTTTCTTTATCATTAGTCTTCTGTGTATTATGCGCTCTCGGTTTCCATGCCTAAAAAATTATACTGTCATGAGGATGGTTGATTACTGGCTGTATTATCGTGGATGATTGCTAGGAAGGGTGTATCATTACTTCTGTTGCTGTTTTCTTTTTGTTAATTTGCATAATCTACAACATGTGACTGTGGGTGAAAAAAAAGTTAGTATTAGTGAGAATATTTTAATAATTTTTGTGAGGACTACCTGGGACTGTAAGCCTGACACAACAACAAGAAGTTACTGACATGGCTCAGAATGTTTAATGTAAAGACTATTAGCTAAAATGCAAACATACTGGAAAAATCTCCTGTCCAGGGCTGAGCAAACTATGATTTTTCTCTCAAGGAATTGCCTAAACAAAGACATGACCTCAATAAACACTAATTTCTATATTATTATCACAGAAGAGACTGAGAAAGATATTCAAATTTGTTTGGCATAGTATCAAGGCACCAGTGTGTTTCAATAGTCTTCTTTTAGTGGCTTTATGAGATAAACAGGCCCTATTGTGTAAAATTAATATATGCTCTACTCAGAAGAATTTATTTTTTCACTAGTGGCAGCCACAATTAATTACATGCCTTTTGTGTATTTTTACTAGCTAACTGCTAAATCAGCATATCTCCTGGGTAATGAAAAGAAAACTGTATAATATAGAAAGTTTTTTTTTCCTGATTCTTAGTCATAGTGTCATAGTGTTGTCCAGGCTGGAAGGGACCTCCAAAGGTCATCTAGTCCGACCTCCCCGCAGTCAGCAGGGACACCCCCAACTAGACCAGGTTGCCCAGGGCCTCGTCGAGCCTCGCCTTGAATATTTCCAGGGAAGGGGCCTCAACCACCTCCCTGGGCAACCTGTTCCAGTGCTCCACCACCCTCACAGTAAAGAACCCTCTCCTAATCTCCAGTCTTGGTATAACATAGTTAAGATATTATGTTAAGCCAGTGTAAACTGAGAATCTTTAAGGTGATGAAGTATAGCATCTTAAACTGAGTGGCTGCAAAAACTTTTGGTGTACTTGAATTAAAAATACATATAGTTTCCAGGGGGCCAGCCGTGAAGAAGCAAATCCAAAGGTCAAAAAGAACTAGTGGTGATCATAAACAGATATTGACACAAATGAAAGATGCATAGAAATATTTCATCAATTTGATTCCAGTCCAAGTGTTATATGCCTGCTAGGAGGATAGGACATGTCATTGCACCTAACCTTCTTTAGAGGCTTATAAATGCTAGAAAACAGATGGTTCATTCATTGACTTGTTATTGTGTAATGATCTATTCAAAGTTAAAAAACATAAAACACTTAGAAAGGCTCTACTAGTGCACCTTGAGAGGTCAGGGCACTTTAAATAGACCTGATGAACAGATGCACTGTATAAAGCACTAAACAGAAGTGTCTCCTTTCAGGTCAGTTAATGGAATGAGAGGTGAGAGAAAAACAGATGGGTAGAAGTGTGGGTTTATTGTTGGTCCATGGAATCCAGGCTCTGAGCTGTGGAGCTAAAATTTGTTGTTACTGCAGATATGATGAGTAGAAATACATCACAAGAAATGCTGAATTCATTCATTCTAGAATTTTTGGAAGAGGGAATATTATAAATAAAATTCAAGGGGTTTCATGGAGAAAAAAAAAATATCTCTGAATAATCTGAAAGACTGAGCACTGACACAGGTTGCCCAGAGAGGTTGTGGAGGCTCCATTCTTGGAGTTACTTAACAGCTGTCTGGAGGTGGTCCTGGTCAACTTGCGGTAAGTGACCCTGCTTGAGCAGGCAAGTTGAACCATATGACTTCCACTTTCTGACCTCAACCATTCTGTGATTTCAAGTATGTAATTAAAAATTGCTATAAAAATATGAAGAGAAATTACCGAGAATCTGATTTTTTTTTTTTAATAAATCAAATAGACTTACAGTCCACTGTAACCATAATGTCATCTATATTCCTTTGTGGGCAGGTGACTCGATAATCTAGAAATTTTGGTTGTTATTTTTGAACTCTCTTTCTTCAAGGCCACTGTGTATCTGACACAGATGGTTCCAGCTGGCCGGCAGCAGACATACCACAGGACGCAGCTTAGCCCATCAGCCACATGTGTGGCGCCTCTGTGAAAACACATTTAAGACATGGTGATAGACACCGATAGAAAGAAACAATAGGACCAGAGGTGGAAGAGGTGGTCCGTGGTGGAGCAGACACACCTAAAGGGACTGTGACATGCGGAGGACTCATGTTGGAGCAGAGGAAATGGGTAAGAAGGTAGGAGCAGCAGGAAAACAGAGTGAGAATCAAGGAGTGGCACAGAGAAACTGCTGTGCCCTCACCCCAACCTCCTGCACTACCCATTGCCTCACTGAAGGGACTGACCAGAACTTGCAGTTTTAAGTGGGAATGTGGAGACAGGTGTCTGGAGTGAAGCTGAGCCTGGGAAAGGTGGAGGAAAGATGTATTCCTTGTATGTTGAAATATTTTCCTTTTTGTTTCCCAAAACTTAATTTACTAATTAAATGTTTTAAATTAAGTTAAATTTCCAATATTGAGTCTGGTTCTAACTGTGACAATAAAACCCATGAGGCTTTTTCTCCTGTTCCTGTTTTCTCCCTTTCCTTCTTGGGGGAGTGAGTAAGAGGCTGTGTGGGCGCTTGGCTGTTAGCCAGAGCCCGCCCACTACAATGTCATAGGTTGCCACTGAATTTACAGCCATTTTTCCTGGTCATGTGTTCCTGGTGGCTCAGTTTTTACGCAGACACAAGATTAAACTATTCAACAGAACAGAAAAGAAATGGAAGTATTAAGTATTAACATACTCCGGGATGGTGTGTGAGAATAAATTTTCCAGGTATTCTGCAAGATCGGGATGCTGTGTTATGCTGATTTACAAATGAAGATCAGTCCATTGAGAGCCACTAAAGACAATGCTATGTAAGTATTGGCCCACGAAGTCTAAAACCTTCAAAGTATTGGAGTCTGGGAGAAATAAAATTGTCCTGTTCTATTTACCTTCTTCAGCCATCCGCTTTTTAAGAAAGGGGCTAGATGTGTCTTTACTCTGATTCAGCACTGTTATTCTAACTTTCTTACCTAGTCCAAGAAAACAGTAGAGGTAATTTACTTTACTTTAGCCTTATCCTTAGAGTAGCAGTGTTAGATAAGGAAAATAAAATTAGAATATATCAGAACAAACATAACAGAACCAAAGAAGGAAAGTATGAAACTATTTTTCATACTTTCAGGGAACTATTTTTCCCCCCATTTTTTACTGTTCTAATCCTTTTCTGGAGATTTTTTTTACTCTGTTCCCATCAAAGTTAACCTGGGTACTAGAAAAATAATGTGCAGTGGAATTCTTTGTTTCATTGCCCCTCCCAAGATGAAGGAGGCTACTTACCTCTCTAGTCTGCACCAGGGGCTGACCAGAGTCTCAGCACTTGCATTTAGAAAGGTCCTGGATATGCTGAGCCAAACCAGCCTTTGACAATGTTGTGAGGAAAAGGGGCTGAGATTGGACATAGCTGGTAGACCTCTTCTGTCCTGTCCTCTCTCTCCACCAGCCATTAACAGTGAAGCAGAGCTAAGCTGTAGTGGAGGCAGGGGTAGGGAGATGCTGTTGAAGCTATAAATTGCTCCTTTGGGTACCAACAGACCATCCAGAATACACGCTGAGATGCAAATTGTACAGCATTTGCTTTTAAGTGACAACCATGAAACTGCATCTTCCTATGTACTGTAGCCCTTTGTAAGTATCCCAGTAAAAAGGATACTCAAATTCATAGGAAATAATGAAAATTAAAATGTGGTCCAGTTTCCATTAAATACTTAGAAAAATTTTATTTTTAAGTTCTGTCCAAATCTCGTGACTCAGAAGAAGATACCTTTTATTTTAAAATCCTATTGTCTTAAACATATTTCTCTATGCTTGGTATTGATTCCACATAAATAACAATATCAAAAACAATGTAAGTGTGATTTAACAGAATTTTATTAATCTCAGTGAAGCACTAGCTTTAATTTTTCTTCGTAGATGTTTTTCTGTTTCTTGATTCACGGTAGAGAAAGCTTTTCCTAGCCTCGAGTATGCATTTTAACATTTGAGAAAAGCTGATGCAGTTTTGTTTAATTTGCTAGTCAAGCAAAACTTCTAGACTTTTATTGCATTTGATGTTGTCTTCAGCATTATGTTAGCTTCTGAATGCATAATAGTTGTCTACATGTGGAAATACGGTTGGTACAAAGTACGATACATTTTTGGCAGCTGGTATGTTGTCAGGAATGTCACAAGATACAAATATGACTAGTAGATATTTGACTCATCCTTAGCTGACTGCCTTGTTGACATGTTCTGCTGGACCCGAGTTAATTATTGGTCTTGAGAAGTTATATAAATTCCTTGAAATAGATATTCATTCTCTTGTTTAAAATTGAAACAGATTAATGTCTTTAAATAAGTACAACAGTGTGTTTCCATGACTACAGTGCTGTTAACACCTTATTGGGATTCTCAGAGCTAAGAGATGATAATTGTTTTTAATAATACAGCAGCATTTTTGTTATTGGTTGTGACTGACAGAAACTAGTGGAGCTGCAAGTGGTCTTTAATTCAAAATACAAACAGGCACACTACTAATTTTTTTTTTTTTAAGGTCAGACTAGAAGAGAGGGTTTCCAGTGCTGTGTAATCCACTAAACAAAATCAGAGGGGCACCCTGCTGTATTACTCACTTAGCAGACAAATGCAGTTGCACACTCTGCAGAGTGAAGAGGATGCGTAGTAAGGCAATAGCTTGCTGGAAGGAGTAGAAATGTTGGGGTCTCCCTTTTAAATTGAGTCTGAAACAGACAAAGCCAAAAGACCACAGACACCAAGGGAAAAGTTTCAGTAGTCAGTTCTTACTATTCCTGTTATAGATTTACTCAAAATCACTCCTCCTCAAAACTGAGGTCTGCCAGTGGCTGGTACTCAGCTGCCTTGAATGTGGGGGGTCCCAACTCTGAAGAACTACTCTTGAAGGAAGACATTGAGAAGTTGTTGTCACAATCTGAAGGATATAAGAAAGAGAAAAGATGCTGGAAAACTGTATTCAGCTTTTGCAGTTGCATAGCAACCTAAGAGCACAAGTCAACATTTTCAATGAATTCAAGAGTGCTGGATTGGTTTTTTTTCAGTACTTTTTCTGTGATGAGTAGTTACGTCAGTAGGCTGATTGACGTTTTTTAGTCTGTACAGAATTCAGTCACGGAATACACACCAATAATGACCTGCACAGCATATGCTTCGGCTGTTTTACTGTTCAAGTTTGTCTTGTTTTCCTACCTTTGTAAATGATCATAACAATACTATTGCATATTTAACTGAGTGTACGAGAGGGTGAGGGCTAGTGGCCATATGTATTGAAGGTGGGGATGGTGAAGTAGTAACTGCTAGCTGGTAAGAAGGTTGACTGAGAACTGACTAGTCCAAAAGAGGCATGCGTGAAGTTCTGCAAGTGAGTAGGGAGGGCGAGGTGAGGAGCTTATCCCTCTATAGAAGACAGCCTGCTATATTAAAATGACTGCATAGCAGACTTCGAATCTGCCTGCAGCAATTGTAGTGTTTTGTTGACTTTCATGAACTGACTTTAATGTTTTTGTAAATGGTATGAGAAATTCACTGTAGGATAAATTCTGTCCCCACCCATAGGTCTTAATGCCTCAGAAGTGAGATTAGGATGCTCCCTAGTTCTTTGCTGGCTATTGTGAGCTCTGCCTGCTGGCATAGCTCAGAAGAAATACTCTATATTACTGTGTGAATTTTTTTGGCTCACAAATGCACAGAGATTGAGCAAAGGATCTCTGCAGAGTGCCCTATATTTTGCCAATCCACTACAATCCTGGCAGAATGTAGCTTTTATTGTTTTATTATAGTGAAACTGCATCAGTTCCAAGTTACACATATGGAGAAATATACCAGCTAAACGTTTTACGAATTGCGTCAATATACTTGTGTCAAGAAAATTGATTTCTCTCTAGTAAAAACATATGAGACAGAGAAGAAGAACTTTTATTTCTTGTTTATATAACATTGCTTTCAATTAGCAGGGTCTGGATGCTCATGCATTTTAAAGGCACCTTTTAAATTCATTTGGGCTTCTTATTAGAAAACACCAATGGGTTATGTTCCAGAAAGCATTTTCTCCTTTTCGAAACCAAAGTTGGAGTGACTGGATTTGCACCTGATTTTGCATCCTGAGAGACTTCTTTGTTCACATGCATTTAGTTTAGTGTTAGAATATCTAAGGCACGTGCAGAGTCTATCTTGCATAATAGATTTATTGACTTTCAATGAAAGTAGATTTCCTATTTATTCAGCATAAATTTCATAGGTATCATCCTTCTGTAGTTGTTGTGCGTTTATTTCTTGGAGTAAGATAGGAGCTGAAATGGGTGATGAATATGTTCCTCATAATAATTTAGATCAAAATCTTAGTGTTTTGGCAGAATAGTTTTCTCTGCTGATTGGGCTTTCACCAGAGACCCTTCACCAGAGCAGCACAGGTTCAAATTAGCCAAACTGCCTCCTTTGTGTTTGTATGCATTAAGTTAGTTTTAGATTTTTCTTTTTTTTTCCTAAGGGTAATTTTGTGGAAATGTATTTTTTCAGCATACTCTCAATTTATGGTAGATATACACTCTAAAATACTGATTTTCCATGTGTGTTAATGTCTGCATCACTGGTCATTAATGAGTTTAAGTTACTTGGACAAAATCTGACTAACAAGCTAAGATGCATTGAACTTCCATAAAAAACTGTTTAGGACTCTTTAATTGGAATCTTAATTAATATAATTATTTTGTCATGTGTAAAAGTGTATATAATTTTTCAGACTTTTAAGGTTGTTTTTGAAAACAAGGCATTTCTTAGTTTCTTTTTATTCCATGAGAAGGCAGTTCATGTAGGAAAGTATGAAATCGGTTCTTTGCGATCATGATATGTTTTCAAAAATGTTAAGGTGGACAGATAAAAAATGGAATACACACTCCTAAGAGTTTTTCTTCCTTTATAGCTCATTGAGTTATATGCCTCAAGAGAATCAGACATATTGGTAATATATAGACTGTAAATTATTTTTCTTGCCAAACCATTACTATATGAAGACATTCTACAGTATGGCCTTTACATTTTTTTTTTCTGTGGTGTAAGCTTAGATCTACCTGAAAAAAGTTAATGTTTAGTTACAATAATTGGCAAGAAAGTGAAATGTGTCCCTATATTAATATCCTAATTTTAGGTTAAGATTGCTTTCATAATTTTTATGAGACAAAACCCCTATGTTTTTTCTGTTTTGCTGAAAACTGTCAAAATTTTTTATAGTTATGTGGGAGATAACATGAATTTTAGCTGATGTTTTACAATGTTTCATTTTGTGGTTTAGTGTATAATTACTTAGTTCACATCTGATTTTTTTTAGAGGAGGGAAATAATACTTTCTAGGTATTTGTACAAGAGAAAACACATAAAAATTAGATATAATTGACTAAATCTTTATTCCTGGTCAATGCTTTTCTGAAATTGTGTGGGGAAGACACATCTTACGTGACAACATTATTGGCATTCACAATAAGGTGGATGGGGAGGATTTTTAACCTAACAAAACTGCAAACAGCTTGCCACACTTTCAATGTAAGTGCTAAATGAAGGGCAAAGCCATTGTCAATTTACTAAGGCATTCCTCATCCACAGGGAAGTCACGCAAGAGGTTTGCATAATTTAGGGCAGGATTAGCCTAATAATTTCCCAACCTGGTTGTTTCTTGTAAGGAAGTCAGGTATTGACTGTGGGCTTTCAAACCGTATTTAAGTGCAATTACATTTATTGAGCACTAGAATCTTGTCTAAACTAAGCAGCCAGCTGCTCTTGAGTTTTCATTATTGTGACCAAGAACTTGTCAGCACCTTTGTGGCAGTATTATGCAATTTGATATTGAAGATGATAATATACAGGCACTAGAATGTTTCTTTTGTTAATGTGTCACCTTGTAATTTTTTTTTTTATACAGTGACTGAAGTCAGACAGCTCTTCTGCTATGAATTTGGTGTCACTTATGCAGTAAAACAATGTTTTAATTGACAGCTTGAGTGGATGGCATTGTAGAGCTGTTCTCCAATGAAATGGCTGCCTTGCATTATGTTATGTCACCAGAATTCTTAGTGAAATGACAGCTTTTCCACCTGGAACATTGCTGATAAGCACAAAGCTGCAATAATTGCTCTGGCAGTATGAAAGACATGAAATTCCTTTACCAGATTTCTTTTGGAATGGAAAATATTAGCAGTTTCTGATAACTTTGAGATAAGAAAGAATTTATAGCCCAGTGTTCTGGTTCCTGTGGAGAGAGTAAATTTTCACAAGAAGCTGGGACAGACTCAGCTGGATTGGCTGACCCAGTCCTCAGCTGGGAGTGGGCTGGGCATCTTGAGTTTCCATGGGCAAGAGGTTGTGGATTAATTATTTCTGCATACTCTTTTATCAGTAGTATCGTGGTTGTTTTTTCTCTTCCTTTGCTGTTCTGACAAACTGTCTTTATCCTAACCCAAAAGCTCTGCCTTTTTCTTTCTATTCTCCTCCTCATTCCATCAGGAGGGGAAGGAGTGAGAGAGCGGCCGCATGGCTCTTTGTTGCTGACTGGTTCTAAACCACATCACAAGCATCGCACCAAAGAATGTCAGTACTGGAAAGATGAGTGTGAAGCATGTGTGTGTACATATATATATATGTGCATATGTATGTACTTAATCACAAAGATACAAAGAAAATGTGGCCTCTAAATGCAAATAATTGTGCATACTAAATATAATACTAAATTATAGATACTGAATAGGATCATTATTCTTACATATTTTTTAAAGTAGTGCATTATCCATAGGTGTCCTACACTTTGCTGTCCTTGGCAATATTCTAAGTCAGAAAGCACGGTTGCCTCTGATGACCTGGGAGCTGAGATATTGCTCCCCTACACAGTTGATAAAATTTGGTTGAACATTGTATGTAAGTGTTGAAGAAATGTCCATTTTTTGTCTTTTATGAGCAATAGCTTTAAAAATGAGCTGGAAAATGTCCTCTGCCCCAAGATTGAAATGAGGCTGCTAATAACTGATTTTAGCCAACATGCTACACTGTTTACCTTGTCATGATAACTTATGCAATGACATACATATTCTTGCCACTTCACATTATTTTAAACTGTTCAGAACAAGTTTGTGGTATTGTATTATTTATGGTTTTATTTTTTATGGGAAATGAGTAATAGGCCTACCTCTGAGATTTCCTGGAGTAAGAGCTATGCACATGTGTACATGTATCCTTTCAATTTTAGTCAGAAGCAAGATTGCTGTTTGTTTAAAAAAAAATCTTTGTATGTTTGCAGAGTTTAGTTACTGGAAAAGGTGAAATTCTTGCTAGAATAAGGTATGCAAGGTAACTTATTCCTGATAGTCTAGGTACGTAATTAGAACTTGTAGAGTGAGAACAACTAGATCACTAACTGCAAATCAGACACACTGAAGTCTGGCATCTCAAACATACCACTGGAATAAATTATTATTACATCTGTAGTAGCACCAGGACTTTCAGTGTTTAAAAAGTTAAATAGAGGAGGACTAACAATTTTCTGTAGTGCTGGAATACAGAAGGTACTGTGCAGAGGGAGAGGAAATACAGCCTACAGATAGCCGGCTTTTGTGACTATGTATATGTCAGAAATGTTTCATTTCTGACCTTCAGAACCTGGGAACAGGCTGAAAACCCTTCTATAAAACCTACATTTTTTGTCTGGTATTATCAGGAGACAGGATTATACCCTGCATAGGTAACACAGTATGCCTGTTGTGCCAGATATGGTTGCAAGCATCATAGGAAGGCTGGAAGACCAGCTTTCTGCCTGTTCTCAAGTCAGTTTAGCTTCAGTGGCTTCAGTAGGGTTCCACCAGTTTACACTAATTCCAGTTCTGCCTATTATGTGCACACTTGGGAAAATTTCCACCGGTGTCATCAATATTGCTGTGGATATAAAATAGCAGATTGCCCCAATATTTTCAGAAGTATTAATCATTTTTTTTCTGGTGCATGTACTCATTAAAAACTGAATTAAAAGAAGAAGGAACAAAATTGCAGCTTAATACAAGAAGCTGTATGTAAAAAAAAATTGTCAGTGACTGAGAAAGGCTGGGCTGTTAATACCTCTCTTCAGGTAACCTCTTATGGCTTTGTCTGCTACTTGGACTTCAATTTCAGGGATTGAATTTTTATGTGACTTCTTTCCTCTTCGGCTGGTATTTGTACGTACACCTATTTACAAACCAGCTTAGTATAGAATATATACTATTTTCTTCCTGGCTTTAGTGGAAGAAAAGGTCTGATGTTTTCTGTTTTAATTTCCTTTACTCTCTGTAAGATGAACACCTTCGCAATTTGTTCTTGCCAGTTGAACTCAGGCCAGTAACATAATTCAGAGCAATTTCTTCCCTCAGTCTTCCTCTACAAGTAGAGGGTTTAGAGATTTACTGTTCTGTTTTGTTGTGGTCATGCAGCTACAGCATGAAGGATCAGGTCTGCACTTGGAAAAGGAGACAGCTACAAAGCTGACAAAGTGAGAAAAAAGGAGATATTTCTTCAAAGCTAACTCTTTAGCCCTTAAATTAAAGTGAGAGACTAAACCAGTATTTATAACGCTGCTGTCGGTTAACACCCCCAGAAATATTGTTTGCATGTCACCAAATGTAGGAATCAAGCAGCAGGCCAAGGAAGTCTTCAAATTTATGTAGCAGCACAAGGATGCCTTATGTGCATAATAACTGTATAACAACAGCAGATCCTGAAAAAGCAGGTTGATCTGATGAGAAGGAAAATAGAATACCAACTCCTGTGAGCAGCTTTCACGCATAAGATGAAATAGACTTTTCAAATCTGTGTATGGGCACTAAGAAAGGGATGTCAATAACGAAGACCAGCCACTCTGGTCAAGTATCTGTCAGCTTCTTCTCAGGCTTTTTTGAACCTTTGCTGTCTCGCATGGTGTAATTATCACCGCACTGTTACAGCCTTTGCCTGCTGTTAGTGCTAGGTAAACAAGCTTAGACACCTGTAAACAAGCTGATGGGTGCATTGGTGATGTTCATTTGCCATTATGCAATCTTTATATATATATATATCTCTATATATCTTATATCTATCTATCTATCTATCACACCAAGAATCTGTGATCATTCTTCAGAATGACATACGTAAGTCTGCTCTACTTTAGAAATCCCCTTGATTCCTAGGAATGCCTTCTTTTGCATTGTCAACTTTCTGAGCAGTCTTGTAGTCAGAAATGGGTTTTAGGAAGAGTTTACCCATATCTGCGATACCCACATGTGATGCCAAGGGCAGCGATCAAACCCGTAGGATTACAGTAGTAGACTGTGCATAGAGGGAACAGCATTTGTTTCAGCGCGGTGCCTGGGAACTCAGTGAGAAGGGATTAACACGGTGCCAAACGTGGCCAAAAATCTGGGTGTTGCGCAGCGTGGGCGGTTAAGGTGGCTGACAGCGTGTGCTATTTTTACCGTGGTGAGCTGGTATTTCACAACGCTCTCAGTGCCCTTGCACACTTGTCGTGTGTCCGCCGAGCAGGGGCTGCAGCCGGCGCTGGGCACGCTGCTCTCCCTCCCTGCGGTGAGCAGCCTCCACGTGGGCAGTAGCAGTGCCTTTTTGGCTTGTCTGTGTTTTCTCCATTCCTCTTACAGCAATTCGACTGCAAGTTGTGGCCTGCGGGGATTTACTATGTGTTTCACAATGCTTTTTAATTTTTACGGTTTTTTTTTGTACTCACGTATTTTTATGTTTGGTGGAACCTGTTTCCTTGCTTTGAGCATCTAACGGCAACAGTATATGCTAAATTATCAGTAGCTGCTGTCAGCCAGCTGCCAGAGTTATATTTACAATTTTAACAACTATGCTCACTTGGTTACTGGTGCCAGTACGTGATATAGCAGTGGGCAATTTTTTTGCCTTTGTAAACAACACGGCCTGCAAATACTTTGAGTTCTCACTTGGAAAATACTCATCTCTGGATGACACGGATGCTGAGTTAGTGGTCCAAAAAATCAAACCCAAAAGAATTCTGATTATATATTTATACCTACAATTATCTCTGACAATTGTGAAATACCAATGAGTACTTCACATGAAGCAGACCTGCAAACTGGAATTTATGGTATTTTATGTATATAAAAAGAAAGATAATGCAGAAAGTGAAGCAAAATCATTCAGTGCTTCCTGGTCCCAAAGTTGAGAACAACTGGCTACAATACCCAGACCCAGACGGAGTTTTGGTCTCAATAAATTTGTTCTGGGTGAACTCCTGGGCAAAACGCTCAGACGATTCTAGTTCCAATGTTTATTATCATTTGTACCTGATATCAGAATCACAACCCAGAGATATATCACCATTTCAACCATTTTTAAAATTTAAGGCAATTTCTGACCACATCTGACAAGCACAAATAGCACAACCAGATGAAGTATTGTAATTTCAACACAGCACACGTACAGATGTGATTTAATGAAATGTTTTCTGTATTGTTGTTGTAGGTGAAAGTGCTGTGAGATTCAACTAATTCTTTAATGTAAATATGTGGGAAGATGGAACTACTGTGCCACCTGTATAACTTGTTGTATCATTACTTTCTGAGAGTTTATGCCACCTCTCTGACAATACAGCCCATGCAGATATTAATGAGATTATTGCTGGTGTAACTGTGCCCATTCAGAAAAAATGCAGTTTTAGAAATCTGTTGTTCATCGGAAGCACAATCATGTATACCTGCTTGGGAAAAGTCAATAGCTAAGTAACGCACTTTCCACAGTTTCAAAACACATACACACGAAAATTGAAGTTAACATTCTCAGTGTTTCTATGACTACGTTATGTTAAGTAGGTATCTTCAAGCTACCATTAAAGCATATCAGAAATGAATAATATTACTGTTATTTTGTAGAATAGTTTTGAATATTAATAGGGAATTTAATGTATCTTTTTTTTTTTAATACTAAAGAATAATTGGATGATATTTGCTATGTAGAAATTTAGGTGACTTTAAGGCTGGCAATTATTTGTGTGTCTGCGGCTTTCTGATCCCAATTACTTATGGTCATATAAATATGGCATTTATAGTATTTGTTATTTTTTTTTGTCGTAAAGTATCACTGCTGAATGTGCATGGATATATTTTGTAATACATACCCTAATAGTAGTCTGTATTTATATTTAGAATTTAGCTACCCAGAATATACAGTTTTGTTAATTCTCTCTTATTAGATCTAATGAGCAAAAATCATAAGTAGCAGCTTATGTTGTTTCAAGCTATCTTTTTTCTGTACCGGTTTCCCTACTGGCTGTGATTTTTAAAGTGGAGTATGTATCTGTACAATTTGTATTTGACATTCATGAAATAATCTAGACCTCTTCTGACACACTGTGAATGTAATAAGAAAATCTCAAGAAACATGTTATTAATTCAAGTATTTAATTAAATTTATTTCATTAAACTTAAGGTAGAGTGGGAAGCTGAAAATGAAATAATTTCACTCAGAGAGGGCTCAGAAAGGTCCTAGAGGTCTTTTTGTGTGAGCTGATATACCAGAGGGTTTAATGATTATGCCTTATTTTTCTTCTCTGCCTTATTTCTATGTAAAGCTACCTCTGGATGTATGCAAGCAGCCTTTAAAAATGTACCACGCTAATAGTATAATTAAATTATTAATCTTCCTATATGTCTGAAGGTTTGTAATGTAGCTTCCCCAGTAAAAAGGTCCATTGCTTAGTCCCAGGAGGCTTTTTGTGTGCTAGAGATTCCCTTGGATCTCCAGTTGACACAGCATAATACCACCTCCAAACCTCTGGAACTCATGTCCTGTACTCACCTATGACTAACGCAGAAGAGAAGGCATGGAAGCGGGAGTCACAGACAGAAGGGATCAAAAGGGATATAAAGCTCTGCACACATAAAACTGGGTTAGCAAGCTCATAATTATTCAAAAGAATAGCAATATAAGGATTGCTGTTTTTTCCCCTGGTTTTTGAGCAGTGCCACTGCACAGGAAAGGGAAAGCAAGAAAATTCAGATCTCATTGTGGATCTCAAGCCTTCTGTGTTAGCTCTCCCAGACCACAAAATTTATTCTTATACTGACCAGAAGCAGTTCGGGAGAACACAATACTTGACAATGGAAAAGAACAATTTATGCTGCAAATAATGGTTCAGCTCTATGTGAAAATGCACATACTCACAAAGCATGGTGAGAGAGCCCCAACTGAGTATTTGCTCATAGCATAAGATCATTTTTGGTTTCTTTTAGTTTTTTGTTATTTGGAATAAGAACTGTCTGCAGTGTATCAGCTACTAATGTGTGTTATTTGTAAATAATAGCCAGCTCACTGTCTCTAAGATACAATTTTGTACAATAGCAGAAGGAGCTTTATGAATGCAAGTGCTGGCTGTGATGCTCTGAACAGGGTTTAGTCATCAAGTTTAATGGCATTGCTATTGTACTTCTCTGTTTTAAGTTCTATTTCTGTTGCGTTTTTTTTTTCTCCCCAAACTTCATTATCTTCTACTACTGCTTGCTCTTTCTGGGTAATAGCTGTAGAGTTAAAGGCACAGAAAGATTGAGAGCGGGAAGTTTCAAAATTACCATTACTCTGTGAAATTCAGATGTGTGTGCTTTCAGAAATTCCATTATGTTTCCATGTGTAAATGTCTGCATCAAAATTCTATTTAGGCCTTCACAGAAATCCAGACATAGCAGCTAGAAGTGATGAACTTCTAACTGCAAATATTACTTGGCATTTCAATATATAAAGGTTTCCTTCCTGGTCTTTTACATATTTCTCGGGTCTGGAATACCAGTTGCTTTTTCCATTCTCTTTTCCTCATCTCCCCACGCCAGTGAAGAAGTTTGGTGTACAGAGTACAACTAACTCACTTAATTCATCTTGAAATGAGTCTGGATTTTAAAACATCTGAGAAGATTAAACTGTGCGTGCTGAATTTTCCTGCAATTTAATAATATGATGTGGTTGACTGAATAGACTTTTTCATTACATCAATCAGTTTTCTCTACTCCTGAGGGGTTTCACATTACAGAGTAATAACAGTAAGAAGTGTCTAAAAGTAACATGGATCAACAATTTAAGCAATCTGTGGGTCTTTTTCCTTTCCACATGGAGTTTAGTGGACCTGAAATAATAAGTTAAAATAATAAGATGATGGTTATTATTTGATGCTTCATGTGTATCTAACCCCTACCTATCTTTTGTGCTAAAACATTTTGTAACATGATAAGTGCAAAATACCACTGGGAAAAGATGAATACTTAAAAAGTGTGTGGATTATATTAGTAGAAGTTTTAGGTTGTAATAGAGTTCTAGTGGAGTCTTTGTAAGACTCTTAAAAAATTAACTCTTTGATCTACTAAGCCTCCTTTAAAAATAGTTTATGCTTACTGCTATTGTTTTGTAGTATTTTTAACATTTAATACATAGATTTGGAGTAATATTTCTGTTTTTTTAAAGACAAATTAAAAAAGCCTCATCTGATACAAAGTGCTTCTTTTTAAGGTAAGATAAATGTAATGTATGTATACTCAGCCTTAAGGTATATTATTGATCAAGTAGCTATCCTGTTGCTGGACTGTGCTCAGAAGAAATCTTAAGGTCAAAATCCCTGAGCCCATTCACCATCTGCTTCCAGTATGTCCATGCCCTGCCCCAAGGATGTCCTACAGGCCACACCATGACAGCAGCCAGCAGAGACCCAGCATGCTGCTGCTGAAATTTGCATATCACAGGTATCCTACTACTATAAGTGAGATGGAGCACATCTCAGTGCAAGCACGTGAGCTATTTCTGGAGAAAAGACATTGCAGAGGAACATTATATGACCCTGTTGGAGTCTGTAGCTTGTTGATGTCACTTGGAACAGGCTGGAAAGTTGTAGCCCTCCCCATCTTTTGGGAAGCAACCGCTACATCAGGACAGTTTTGGCCAGAGAAGCTGTGTGTTATTACCTGTCTGCTGCTGGCCTTCAGGAGGCAATAGTTGCCTCCCCAGTGCTGACTGCTGGTGGGTTTCCAAAACTGCCAACACCTGATCAATAAGAGCTTGGTAGCTTCAGCTCCTGATATGCCCTTGTTACAGTGGAGAATATATAACATATACTGGATGTAATTACAACTGTAATATACATATTAGAACATGAAACAATAAAAGTTACATATAATGGCTTAATAAAAGAGTGAGGGCAGGATTTTGCCAAATCTGGCGGAATGTTCTGTCCAGCTCTGCATTTTTTGAAGGATTTTTGTTGTGCTGGGCACTAGTGCTTTTTTACCAGCTATTTTTTTATCTGGGCTGCTTTCTTACGGGCATCCTCAAAGCATTCACACCTCTTTAAAAAAAATAAAATCTGCTTTCGCAATGTTATTGGCTGCAGGAGGACACAGTTTCACTGTGAAATTTATGAATTATTGTGATGAAGTCATCAGAATGAACATGGTTTTTGTGTTGTATGAAATATTTCCAGTTTCTGATTTAAGTAGGTGAATTTGCAAAAAAAAAGTAGCAACACTTCCAAACCCACAGTCTTGATCACTGTACTCTATTTGAATAGAAACTAGTCTTTAAAAATAACTGGCTTGAAAATATGGATAAAGACTGGAAACTCTTTGGAAGAGGTGTTGCTTTATTAATAGTTGCATTAGGGTACTCAGAGAAGACGAAGGAGACCTGGATCCAATTTCCTCCCCAGTCTGAGGGCAGTTCTGCTCTTTTATCTCTTAGGATAGGTCTGTATTTTGGGAAAAAGTCATCAGTTCAATTGTTGTAGCTGTTCCATTCTCTATCCCCCATCTCCCCCACCCCACCTACTCCTGGATTTTGAAATATTGGTTGACTTTTAGAGTTAGAGTTTGAGAATAATAAAGAAGTTGTTTAGGGTGCTTACCTTATATTTGAATTTCAATATATGTTTTGTCCACAGAAAATGGAACCATTTTGATAGGAAGATTGATAGCTCTTACTGAAAACAGTATAATCTTGTAGCACTGTTACATAGAACTTAAAATTATTTGCTTAACTGGAAAACAAATAATAACCCACCCCAACTCCCTGCAGCATTTTAGGTATAGGAAATGCATTCTGTGATAAAATGGACTTTAATTTAGAAAAAGAATTAAAGACTGTGGTCACTAGAAGCGAAATGTGATATGCATGATGTCATCTCTCTTTCATGGTGTAAAAACTACTCATGCCTGGTAGCATAAACTCTGTTTACTGATAACTTCCATTAGTATTTCCATTGTTTATACTGTATGTTGATAGTCTCTGAAAAATCTATTCATTTAACCTATGAAAGTTGCACATGAGAACTCTTTTTTTAAAGTATTCATTCAGTAATCCACATACGTCTGTATCAGGCTATAGCCTTTTTTTGGTTTTATTTGTCTTGGCATTGTTTATAGTTGGGAATTGGTTTAGTTTCCTGGTTGTACTGTCAGACATGTTGCAAGGTAATCCAATTGGTCAAAACAAAAATTAAGCATATGTGTGTGCACTGCAAATATTGTTGCAAAACATGTATTAACAAAAGTCATACTGATCTCTGTTTATTTACTTTGCAGCCTTCCTTGAGTTTTTATTCAGTTGTCCCTCAAGACAAACACTGATTACTTATTATACAAGTTTTATTGTTAATGTGTACTAAGAATATGTTTTTTCTACATATAAAATCTTAAAATGATCTCTTTTATTAAGTGACTGATAATCTCACACTCAATGAAGCCTGAATAGCATCTGTCAAACCATTTCATTTCTCTTGACATTCATAATCAATGCAACAAACATAGTTTTTCATTTCATTATTCAGCAACAAAGGAAGTCTGACAGTATCTAAAGCATTAATTGCTTTGATTGAAACATTCTGACACATGTTATGTTTTAATATTTAATGAGACTTCCATTTAAAAATTTATATAAAACCCCCTTCTTCAGCTGGGGTTGAACTTTATAAAGAATCTCCCTGACATTTGATTAAATCAGTCTAACATGGCCTCACTGTCTATCTGTGTATCGAACACAGCCCACAAAACACCTGAGATCAGGCCGATGCCTTTTTCCTGTCAGCAGAAACATTTGAGCAAAGAATACAACTTGAAAAAGCAAATGCCTCTCTCCTTCATGCTGTTGCTGAAGGACCAGAAAGGGGACGCACGGGTGATGTCCTGCAGGAATTCTTCTCACAGAGCAGCAGTTCTAAAATGAGTGTATTGCCTTGTGTGTGTACCTGGGAATACATGACATTGTTTCCCTCTCTTCCCTGGAATCGCCAGCATGGACAGAGGAAGCCAGGATGATATGGGAGGATGTGGTAGGTAAAGGTGCCAAGATTTTGTTAAGAACAGGCTGATCATTCTCTGGGTTTTAGAGGCATTCACCTGTGGTGTTTCTGAAAAATCCTCTGAGCTATGTAATAAGCAGTGCTTTTGTGAGTCTGCTGTTAGGTGATCCCACAGCACCATAGATAGTATATTTTTATAATGTTTTTCCTCCCCACATTCCTTTCTGTTTTGCATTCTTGTGTTATCTCCCTTGCTGAGTAAATAGTATCATTAAGTGGGGAACTGCATGAGAATGCCTCTTTCCCTCTTTTTGTGATCACAGCTTCTCGTTCCTGGCATATATAGAATCACAGAATCAGAATGGTTAGAGTTGGAAAGGAATATATTTCATAAGCAGTAACGAATTAAAAATTTCTTTGCATTTTTATGCATTTTTTCTGAATAGTTTTATCTGACTTGCAGTGTATCTCCTACTTACATAGATCTCTGCTTACAATACTGCTCAGTTTTTTGTTCTGTAATTTATACTCCTCTCTGTCTAGCTTGGAACATTGATTTGTAGTAGGATGTATAGTCTCCGAGGTTGGGCTCAAAATGTAAATTGTTGCTATTATTATGGTATTATTTTCTGTACTACTTAGAAACAATGTCTCTGTAGTGTCCTCCTGTAGTGGACTCCTGTCCAAAAGAAATTACCATTGAAGTAAGAGACAGTGTACATGGGTGGATGCATAAAGAATCAGATGACTATATCAATTCTTTTGTTGGCAAGTGTTTTCTTTGTACAAGCAGCCTGACTTATGTCTGGTTTTAGTAGGTATAGTGGCAAAGAAGTTGAAAGAGAAATTAAGTTTTCCAACAGTTGGTGTAGTTCTTATGACACATAACAGGTAGTTCCCTTTTGACAGTTATACAGATTGATGGTGGAAACTGTTATAGACCACCAAAATTAGATACAAAATAAGGACTTATTTATTTATTTATTTATTTTATTTTTACATACTCTTCCTCATTTTTGACAAAACAACCACAATGAGAAAAAAGGCAGGGGTATCCAGGTGACTGTATAAATATAAGTCTAAAACTACATTTAAGCATTGTTTTCTTACTGGACACAAAGCCAGCTAGAGAATTCTGAAACACAGGTGAATTACCTCAATCCTTTATGGGCTGTATTCATTTGAAATTAGTCTGACTGTCTACTCTGATAGCATTAATTTGGTTTGGTTGTATGCTTGAAGTTTAATATCATATGAATATTTGTAGTTTGAAGCAGGAGTATACAAACAACAATGAAATGGATTTTAAAATGGGTACACTAAATTGACAGAAGAGGAAATGAATGAAGTGGCATCAGCCTCCATATGACAATTGAGAAAAGATGAGTCAAGGGAAAAAAAAAGGTAGGTAGGCACTTTGTTGTTTTAAATAAAGGCAACACCATAAGCTTCCCTGGAGTAGAGAGAGTCTGTCCTGTCACTTCCAGCAGTCAGTAAATGGATATTTTCATAATCCTTACCTTAACCATTCCTGATTTGGAGCTGGATGCAGTATTCTGCAGGGTAACGATTTTTTGATTAAGCTTATTGGCGGCAATTCTGATGATAAGGGAATGCACGATGAGATGGTAATATTTTCTTGTTAAGAAAGGCAATGCATTCCTGAAGGGAGTACTTTTCTGATGTGATATATAGCAATAGTAATAGATGATCTTAGATTTAATAGACAGAAATAATTAAAATTACATTGGCAAGCTCAGTCTATCTAGGGAGAGAGCTCTAATTAAGCCACATCTCCTTTGCATTATAGCTGTTCTGTCAATTTCAGTGTGATATATTTTGTCATTTTTATACAGATGCAACTTCTAGTCTTTAATAGACTAAAGAATTTACGTTTTGGCAGGATTATGAAAGACTCTGTCATTTTACATTAGCAGAAATATGAAAGACTTGAGAGCTAAACCTTCATGCCCTGCCTACTCCCAAACAAAAAAGATAAAAGATAGATGTGAAATTTCTTTAATAACACCAGCTAGACAATATTAATGTTTTAATATTTATATTCTTTCAGTGTACAATTATGTAAGAATGAAATTGAGCAGATTAATTAATATAAAAGACTGTTCAGACTACAAATACAATGAATAATAATACAGAACCTCTAAAATCTTCAGCAAAAGGGAAAAGGAGCTTACTGTTGGAGGAGGTACAGTGCATATATTTTAAGTAACAAAGGTTTGATGTGATGTCACTTCCTTCATGCATGAGAAATATGTTACTTGGGAGCAACTAAAGATTCTGCATTCATTTTTTTTCCTTGTTTGTTTTTATTGGGGATTACTTTCACGGAGACCAGGAATTCATGCAGAGTCTATCTTTCAGAGTCCTATGAATGAGAAGGGCATGAAATCCCAAAACCCTTGTGAGATTTGCCAGGGAAAAAGTTAAAGACAGAAGCTGGCAAGACTCTTATCTTACAAAGGGAAGTAAAGCATCAAGTGGGAGAGAAACCAGGAGGAACAACAAGTGACATGGCTGTAAAGATTTGCGGAAAGAGGCTAAAGCTTCCAGAGAAAATGGCCATCAAAATAAGAAAAGACTGGAGGCCAAGAAAGAAAAGAAAAGGAAAGAAGAAGAAAAGAAATGGAGAAGGTCAAAAGAAACAGTAGAAACTGTAAACATCTACAGATATTCTGGGCAACAGTGTGGAAAAACTGTTATATAAGATTGTGATGTATTTGCCTTAATAATGGGATTGGATTTGATAAGCTCAGACAGCATGACCAGTTTTGTGCTCTTAGGGTGCTCGGTAAAAAAGGCAAAAGTTTTCAGTGAATATTTCTTTTGTAAGATGTAAGAAAAAGAAGAATCAGAATATATCAGTGATGTACTTCTACCTGGCTAGTAACCTATAAGTCATTGAACAGTGTGTACTTTGAATCTACATCAACCAAATTTTTATTTCACCAAAACTGACCAATTTGCAAGATACTCTGAAAGACTTGGCTGGCCTATTTTCACTGAATCTTGGAATAGTTGGAATGTTTTTTAGCAAGAACTTTAGTACCAAAAAAGCAAGGAGGATGATGCAGATGAGAATAGGCTAGTTAATAAATTATTCCTGAGCACAGTCACTGAAAAGGGGGGATTCTGTTCAGAGATAAGTTTAAAGAGTTTATATATCATTAGTGCAAATAAATGCAGTTTTATGGATAGAAGCTCGAATTAAACATGTCTCTGAATGTTACCTGCATAGCATGATATGCTTAGACTTTCCCTTAAAAGCCAGAGCTTTTAAGGGAAAAGTAGGGCAATCTCTGTTTCCAAAGCAGTTTGCCTTTCGAGGGGTGGAATTGGAGAAATGATCACAGTGCACATGCAGAGCCCAGCCTGGCCTTGGTGGGGGCTGATACCACATTAATTTTACCAGCTCCTGGGAGCTATGGTGAAGACAAGGCAGAGGGGAAGACAAGTTCCATGCTGCCAGGCCAGTTCTTGGGTAAAGAAAGGGCAAACTGCAATGAATGTCTAAAGAGAAAAAAGGTTAGGTTCCCAGCCTGAATTTAAGTGAAGCCGACACATACTGTCCTGCTACCAAAACTGATATAAATTCACCATGTATGCCTGTAACAAATTTTAAACACCAATCTTTTGTGGTAAGGAAACATTCAATGGCCAGAGATAGAGTTTAAAATTTTGGAGAAAAATTTTAAAAACCTAGGCTTTTCTTTAAGGCCTGCAATCATGAAACAGTAAAGAAATAACTTGGTCTAAGTGATCAGCCATTTTGTATTTAAGTATTTCTTTGTCAATGATATATTCCCAGGGACAGTTCATGTGGAACATAAAAAGTCCAAAAATACACATGCACATTCCTTAGAAAGTAAATGGTGAGCAAGGTGAGGAAATAATCTGTAGAATGTGCCTGGGTTTAAGCTCTATATTCATAAATTGTTCACTGCAAAACATTTATACATGTACATATTCAGAGACATGAAGTGCCTCAGATGCTAGTAAACGCAGTAGCTTATTTTGTAACATCAGCTAGGTACAGTCATCAAAATAATACAGCTGGAAATGACAGATTCCCATGCAATACACATTTCCCCCCAGGCTTTTTCATGGTGAAATTAAGTTTCATCAAGTTAATGAAGATAACTTTTGTCTTGTCTGCAAAATAAAACCAAAATATATAGAGATATCTACTGAAGATAAAAATAGAACTTAACTGGAATTTCTGGTTTTTTTACTGCTCAGCTTTTGGTAAAAATAAAAATTCTTAAGAATCTGTGAGCCTCGCAGTACATAGGTTCCTCTGTTATTTTAGTTAACTTAATTGATTCCTAAAATTATTTTGGATTACTCCATGACTAAATAAAGAAAACTATAAATTCCATTCCAGGGAGAAAATATGTTTTGGAGAGAAAATAATACACTAAGAGAGGCAGGTAGATAACAGTGACAAGTTTTGCCTATCACCAACACACATCTCCTGACAGACAAGGGAGAACTTCCACATTTCTTTAACCAAGGGCAAGGAGTCCTCTGCTCGTGGTGTCACTAAGGCAGCCCAAAATTGTGAAGACCTTCTATGGACAGAGGACACAAACTTTAATGTAGAGCTTTGTAGATGCTGGGACTCAGAGCCGCGTGGGCTGGCCCCAGGGGAGCTGCCCATCCACTCACGCAGGAGTCACTTGGCCACTGCCTAGCACAGAAATGCTGCCAGGCATTTGTCTTGGGTTTGGAAATATTGCTCTGACAGCTGTCTGACATGGAGAAAACTTGAAAAGATGTGCCAAGTCTTCACTTGCATCAAGTCAAAGACCCTAAGGGAAGGAAAGTGTTGTCCCTTTGCTCTCCCCATCCCTGCATTGGGTCAATTCTTTCATTAATCTTCAGATACTGACTTTTTCATAGAATAGATGTGCATAAAAGTATATTAAAAAATTGAAATCACATGTTCTATCTGTTTACCTATGCTATCAAAAAATCTAGTGTAGACAAAATGCTTGAATGGAGGAGCCTTAATTTATTAAATTAAAGTCGTATTTTGATGACCTATTTAAAAAAATTCCGCCAGATGTAAACCCCATGCCTTTTGCAGTGCTTTGCAATGCACGTTGAAGCTTGAGGTCTGTTAACTTAACTACAAGGCTCACTCCTCTTGATAGTTTGTATAGTTGTCAGTTTGGGTTTTTTCTTACCTTTCATGTTCAAGAGAGCTTGGGTAAAGCTGAGAAACTCTAATAAATTCTGTAATGATGAAGCTGGGAAGAGTGAGGACATTTGGTTCCTCAGTTCAGGCTTAATCCCCTTGCTTCCTTTTCCCATAAGCTCAAGGAAAGAGGGAAAAACACCCCTCTGCAGCTTTTACAGAGGGAAGCGAACTGCTGTCGTTCTTCTCTTACTAGCCCGGCTCCTTCATGGGTTGTCATGTTCATGGTTTCTGCTCATGAATAGACCATCTGCTATTACATACGTAGTCAGACTGTCATTGTTCTCTCAACTTGCTAGTTACAGTGTTTTTGCTTCTGTGGATGTTTTCCAGGGATCTTCAAGTAGAGTCTGAACAAAGACCTGAAACTCCTTGATAGGAATCGGGGGAGGTACTGCAGTTTTTAACTGGGTATGTCCCAGGTGCTGCCAGTAGGGACTGGAGATCCTGCAGTCTTCAGTAAATGCATTGTTTCAACTGTGGTTTGCTTTATTTTCTGAAAGAAAAATCCATTCAATCCAGGTCAAAATCCATTCCAGAATTCCAACATCTTTATTTTCTTCATATATGCATATATTAAAAAAAATAATAATTCTTAAACGCTGTCTTTTAACTTGTCACATAATAAGGAATTGCCCCCTCTGCACACTAGAAAAATTACCAATGAACTTCTCACTTAATACAAACATAAGTTCAGATGATAGTATATCCTCTAAATTAATAAAGTGCTCAAAAATATTATATTGCTATAATTTATACAAAACATAACTAATAACATGAATGGGTATTAGAATTTAAGCTGTGGAATTTTGTCTTCAAGTAGACTTTATTTGTTACTTCAGCAGAGGTTTGCTATTATAAGTATTTAAGAAAGAAGGAATGTTAAGAAAATTGCAAGAAAACCTGAGCTGTCTAGAAGCAAGCATATAATGTCATTTTCTCTGAGCTGTAATACACATAGGTTTTTCCTAAGCAAAGAGCAAAACACACTTGGAGTTTCCTAAAATTCATGTATTTTATCTAGGAAGAAGATTTGCCACTTCTGAACTGAGGTTTACAGTGGCTGTACTAGAATTCACAGATGCCTGGAACTCAGAGGCATTTTCATCTCTGTGCACATTAAGGTCACTAGGCATTATCATCCCAAGTGCTTCAAATTCATACATAAAAAAACTTTCATCAATTTGTTTAAGGAGATGATAAGTTTCATTTGGTATGATGGTTCTGTAATACAATTACACAGAACTTAGAAACCTCTCCAATGATTACTAAGTATGTGATTTCTGATGCAGGAAATAATTCTGTATCTTTTCTAATACAAGCCTTCTGTTTTCCAGTGGGACATAAGCATGCATTAGTTAAAATCCGTTAATTAGTAAAGACACCGTCACCCAGGTTGCCACTACTACTTTGGTAGAATGTTTTTCTTAACCTTCTGGTCTTTTTGTGTGTGTGTTTGTGTGTGCAAATGTGCACGCAGCCTTTTACATGTGTATATATGCAAATAAAAGATGTTTATATAAACTTATTAATAAAAATTAATTTGCTTATTGTAGAGCTTAAAATTGATTATAATAGACTTAGATATGTAAAACCCAATTGAAATCCTCATCACATTGTGCAGTAAATATGCTAATATAGAATGTATGCAAAGAGGTCACAGATATCTGTCATTCCATAACTGTCTTAAGGAAAAATACTCAAGCATCTCAACAGCAAATGCCATAGAAAATATCTAGAACTTGACAGGTGAAAATATATCCATATGACATTTGAAAACTAACCTATTCTTATTATATTTGAAGTTCATAGCAAAAAAATTGTATGTATATTGGGATTTCTGAACATGGCTGACATTTCATAATTACCGCCTCCATACTTAGATGTTGAAAGGAGTCAGGGGGAAGTAAACATGAACATAGGAACTTGTTTTCTTGACTGGCCATGTCCACTTCTGTTGAAATTAATTTATGTAAATCTGAATGTGAAACCGTAACATTCATACTAAATACTTGAAGACAAAACACCCATATACACATTTGTACGCATAGTTACAAATATGATTGTGTACGTGTATATGTGTGTGTCATATTTATGTGTGTATATATATATAAAACTTACTATAAAACATGTTAACATAAATAAAGAACTAAATATTAAAGCATAGCTGAGGAATGTCCAAAAATGAAATTTGCAGTAACAGGCCTAAAGAAAGTGATGTGGTTGGCTCAGATTCTTTTATTCTCTAGCATAGAAGGGGCTTCTGTTTTCTTACAACTTTGCAACTTTTTGTTTTCACCAGCAGTTTGCATTTGTATTGAAGCAGAAAAAATAAAAAAAAAAGAAGAGACGGAGCAGTCAAATTTTAATTAGCTTACATGGTAATACAAGAGCAGCTGAAATGTGACCTTAGTCTGCTCATAATGGAATATAACTAGATCTAAGTTTTTTTATTTATAGCATTACATTGTTTTTTTTATTTTCTCTATTTTCTTTTTTTCTTTGTTCTTTTTTTTCCCTTTCTGTATATTCCAAATATTTTGTCTTAGAAACTGGATTATAGAGAGTATATGGATATTTTCCTGTGCATTTGCATATGCACCTATGCCAGTTATTAGATTTAACAAAAAAGTGCTACAGCAAGAACAAAGAGATGTTGGGACACACCTATACATGAGGCATGTCCATATTAGCAGGAAAAATATCAAACCTAATTGTTCATCAATGATTTCTGGAAATAAAAAGGGGTCTAGAGACAATGACCAGCAGCTCTAAAGAACAACAGGTAATGCCGATGGGTGAAATATGCTTTCTAGCATACAGAAGGGCTCCAGTGGTGCAAAGTACCCTGTTCAGGGCTGCTGGCAAAGGAGTCTGTCCTCGGGCAGGAAAGACAGGTCAGGTGGGGAAATGTATGCAGCCTCTTTGAAATATTTGGCTGTGTGATCTCCAGTACAGTAGATACAAAAATGAAGGTGCTTTTGTAACACAAATTGGCCTTTTATCGAACTCAAAGCATCAGCCTGACTAAAAGTCAATTGTGCTGTATAAATGTTTACACACAGACTTGTCATTGCATAATTGCTTGCTTCATAATTAATAGAAAGAAGAAAGATCAATCTAGCTGATCTATTTTACTTGTCCGCTTTTAAGATGAGCACGTCCCAGCCCTTGTTTATCAGCTTGGCTAGATCTAAGGCTGCTGAAGGAGCCTTAGACGAATCGGACGGATGCAGATGTCTCCATGGGAAAAGCCTCCATTTACTCAGGGGAATGAGAAACCTTCCTTTAGGAGGCTTTATAGGTTACACTGTTTGAGGGGTAAGTTCAATTTTAGGGACCTATCATGCTAATTTTTTGAGTTTCCAAAGAGCAAATCCACAGCCTTGCATCTTCCTGACCGGGTAGCCTCCACAGTTTGGGCTGTCCCTAGGGACCCAACCAGCAGCTGCAGACCTGGAATTGTCCCCTGCTCTGACGGTGTCTCTCGGCAGCTGCCTGAACATCTGGAGAGACCCTGAATGGCATCAGAAGCTGTCTTCTGCACAGAGGCATGGCTTCCACAACTCCCAGTCTCCCCAGATGATCAGAGCCTGGAGGATGGGTCTGTTTTCAAACTCAGCACCAGAGACACTATGACCCCAAGTAACCTAAAGACTAACACTAAAGACTTCGGAGCAGGAGCACAGACTGAGATACTACTGATGGCAAGCTTCAGAGCTGACCGTTTGTATGGCCAACTTTTTATCCTTACTAAAGCTTTGCAAATGTTAACTTCTGCTTCTTGGTTGAAGAAACTCAGTAAACAGGACTGGAAACACACAAATTTTGTCTGCAAGACCTCTCTGTAAACTGGATTTTGTGAGCTATAGAAAGCAACAGGAAAGAATCACTGTTCAATCATGAATATCTTTTCAGCAATATTTTCCCAGTCACAACTAATTTAGAGATGACCCAGCACTACAATAGCTACAAAGAGCACACATGACAAAAGAATACATCTTTGGACAGATTAGAATACCATATTTAATTGAAAATATAGTTGAAGTCAGAAATTCTATGGTTATGCATATTATACATATAGAATCATAGACCCATAGAATGGTCAGAGTTGGAAGGGACCTTAATGATCATCGAGTTCAAACCCCCCTGCCATGGGGTTGTGTGCCAATATGCATAGGGGTAAATCATACGATCAATTGATATTTGATTTTTTTACGAATACTCCTTCACGTGTTATCAATATTACTTTGTTGTCATGTCCCCCTTTTATGTGCATTATATATGAAAGGATATGAGTTACAAGTAGTTCAGTTACCTGAGATCTTCTAATGGTTTCTGTCCTTCAGTGTAACTTTGTAAGCCTATCCCTTCATCAGGAAAAGACTCCTCTGACATTACCTTCTGTATTGACTTTATGTCTCTCTGCTTTCCAACCCCCTATTTCACTTGCATCTATTTTTCTGCTTCCCATAGTCTCTGATAGCCTCTTTTTGTCTGAGCTAATCACCCTTTTATCACCATATGAAGCCTTATGACAATGATTCAAGAGATATCAGAATGTTATTTACATATTTCCTATTATAGTGTGTGTACAATACCATTCTCCACCTTCCTTCTCTCCTCTGTTGCAATCTGTATCTTAATAATTCAGAGACAAAAAAAAAAAAAACAGTGGGAGGATGAAAATGAGAATTCATTTATATTAATTCCTCACAATTAAAAACTTCATTGTTGTCTTGCTTATGAATCAGCCATTATTTTCTTATACAGTACCCGCATCTTTCCAGTTAAAATTTCTTTCTTTAACATTGTCTTTTGATATTTCGTTGTAGGACATTTTAGTCTCCAGTTCTCATTTGTGTTGCTTTCTTCTGAACTCATCACAGAGAGGGAGATGGATAAACGCTTTGTTAGTAGGGAAAAGAATCAGCATAGAACACCATTAAGTTAGGCACAGTCATTTTCCAGAGTTTCCAGCACATTGTTCCTTGTTATAAATTATCCTTTCCATTGGGAGGGGCAGATGACTGTCTCTGATCTTCTTTCTCCCTTTGAAATGAAGAGCAGATAATTTGTGTCTTGATATTGATGTATTTTCCATCTCAGTCAATTTTCTGTTGGCCTGGAGGAAATTCTGCTTCTTCTCCCATAGTTTTCTTGTGCACCCTGATACAATGAGCTACGTATGGTGAGGGCTTAATATCAGCCTTAGCACAACTTCAGGTAACATAATTTCCCTCTCTCCCGCAGTGGTTTCCTGTTCTCAGTGACATAATGCAGTTTATTTCTCCCAACACCTTTGTTGTCATAGTTCACAAGAGCAATTGCACAAGAGCTTCTAGAAAACACATATTACATCCCTGCTCTGTGACAAATACATCTTTGTTTAGAAAACCTGCTTTGTATTGCCCATTTTTATTACCATTCCATGTTGCAAACTCAATGACTGACTTTTGCTGTCTTTAAAGAAACATATTCAGCAATTACTTCAGTAGAAATGGACAGGTTTTGACTTTCAGTATGAAATAAAATACAACAAAACCAACTTTTTCATTTCTTTGAGGTCAAGTATTTACCTCTGATAAAGGCAGCAGCATTATGTTCTGATATTATTTCATTTTGAAGTGACTGTGCTACTGTGAAAAAGTAAATATTCATTGCACCTTTGGATGAAACCTATTTGTTTCCTCAAAAACGTTTCTTGAAATTCTGAGAGGGAATTTCTAGACAGCTTAACCAATGATGGAAAATCGAGCTGCAGTAAATATTTCACTCTTCTTTCCCCTTAATTTGGCTTCTAGATGTGGGAATAAAAAGCTAAAGCTACTCCATTACTGTCTTGGTCATTCTGGTAAATGCAGCCACTGCTGGAATTTCACTGGTCAGGAACGAAAGGCTCAGGCATTTGTGGAGGGGATTCCAGGTTGAATGACGATCTTTCTCTGTATAAGCTAGTAAAAAATGCTCATCATTTCACTGTAGCTTTGCTGCCTTAATTAGAACACATTTGTATTTATGTGCATATTCACCAGAGTTATCAAATTGCAGAGTGTAGCAACACATTGTTTTAAATCTTCACAGACTCATTGTTTTTTATTTGTTCTTGTTTGCAACTGTTCATATTTCATTTGTGAGAAGCTTTATACCTAAAGCTAATTAAAGAAAATGCTAATTAGCTGTAGTCCTAATCCTGCTTTTGATGAAGCCTCATTTCAACAGCTTAATTTATACCACAATATTGCATATTGTTTCTACTTTGTGGGGTTTTTCGTAGTCTTTCATAGTTCTTTGATATAAGTGTTCGTGATTATAAAGCCAGTTGTGCATTTGCCACCTATTAGATGTCTCTGAATATATTCTTTTTAGCTCTTGGGTTTGAGATCTGACTTTTTTTGGAGAGGAAATTCACTTGTTTGGAGAGTAATTTCCAGGATCCAACTCTATTGTTGCTTATTGTTTGTATATTTCATCAGCTTACTGTTCTCTTTTGGTAACCAATGGTGTTGACCAAAGTTTTATTTCAAACCAAGGTTTAAGTAGCAGTCATTACTTGTATTTCATAATACAAGTAATGTATTATGAATGTTGCTTGCGTTTATTCATAAAAACAAAAGCAAATACTTTTTTTTTTTGCTTTAAAACAATTTAAAAAACTTTTTACTTTGCAACCTTTTTTTCTTGCTTATCTCTATTGAAAGCACAATTACAAAGACCAGAGTAACCTGGGGAACTGGGCAAGCATGTGCTGAATCCAGCAGCAGGGCAGACTCTGCTGTATCCAGCATGAAGACAATAGATGTGGTAGCCAGAAAGCTAGAAACTAGCAGCAGATGAAGGAGAATGCTGCAGGCAGATTGTCTTGATTGTGGGTCACCAAGGAGTTTGTTATCTTGCGTTACAGGAGAAAACCTTAGAAGAGAGCTTGATGTAAGGAGAAAACTCTCTAATTGAACCTTGGGCATTACGTCATCACTAGAGGAAGAGTAAGATAAACTGGAAATCGGAATTGGATAATTATTAATCTGCTGTGAGGATCCCGAGAAGGAAAGGGTGGACTAGAGTTCATAAAGCAAATGATGCAGTGTAACACACAGAAAAGGAAAGTAGAAGGTGGCATTGTATGTCATTATACTTGTACTAAGGATTTTCATATGTAAAATTTGGGATGAGAAATCAATAAAATGCGTATTCTTGGGCATTATATACAGTAAGTATAGATAATGGTCAAAATTTGTCATGCTAGTGCTATAAGACTTCTTATTTTAAAAAAAATAGAAGAAAATTGCCCTATTAAAATTCAGATTTCTTTAATCTATGGCATTGCGTTCATCCGCTAATGTCTCTTAAGACATCTCATCTCTTCTAGTCAACAAAAAAATTTAGAAGAGAAACTTCATATATTAGGATCTTTTATTATGTTTTCAAATCAAAATAAGTTTCTAACCAACAACTTGCAGATCCCAATGGGATCTCTAAAGACTTAGAAATCTGTCATGTTTGGAACGAGCCGAATTTCAGGAGAGGTTCTTGAACTGTAATTTATTTCACTTCACCTGCTTCCCTAGGAATTCACCTCACATTTTGCAATTAAAAAGTGAGGGTTGGCTTGGTCACCATCAGAAGTTTTTCCCCAGCAAATTGTCCCTATAGCTGAGAACACCCTGAACTGCTGCCTCTTGAAATATGCTTGACCATATTCTCTAAATTCCAAAAAAGAGAAGTTTGAAACTCCCATTATGAAGCTATTCATACCCACTAGATTTCCTGAAGCTGGCAGATGGAGGTATGGGTCTAGTGGGTACCTGGAGCATAAGTGTTCCCATCTCCCTGTGCTGGATTGTGTGAATCAGACTGCATGGGCAGAAAAAAACAATGGTCAACAGCAAGGAGCTCACCAGAAGTCCCCCAAAGGCTGAAAGGATTACAGGTAGCCAGGAACTCTGGGGAAGGTGCAGTTCCCTGCCTTAATATTTGAACACCACAAAAAAATCCTGGTACTGGAAATACAAAACAGACAGTTCGGCTATCAGCATCTAGGAGTAAAGAGTAGTCTAATGTTTAGGTCTGCATCACCATGGAAATCTGAGATTCTTAGTTTGCTGCTATGAAGTTAATGCTGTAGGACAGTATGTCATGTGTATACTACACGTGTACACACATGTGTAGCTAGTTGAGAGCTATTTTGTAATACACATTTTTGGGAAGAAGATTAATTCCTAATATAATATTTGAACATCATCAGATCTTCTGTGAAGCCTGTTTCATAGTAACTAAAGGAAGAGGAGGTAGTGGTTGGAACAAGTATACATGATATCCATTAAAAGTCTGTGTTTAAACTATAATTCATTCTAAAGGCAGACTAAAATTTAGTTCGGTGCACATCATGTTTGGGTACTACATGTTCAGATCTTGTTCTATTCATTTAGATATTATCTATTGCTATAAGAAGTATTTTGGCATATTTATAGGTTTCACAACCACTTCCACAACTAAAATTATACAATAGGAATGTAATTAGCATGATTTCAGAGTCTGGATACACAAATTTACTCATGGTATTCTTGTTATAGTAAAAATATATTTTAAAAACACCTTTTGTATGAACAGTGTTGTTATGATGAGTCCTGAATCCTTTAAGGGCTTTTTAAGCTACTGAATGCTTGAATTTTATATTTTTTTTGTAAAAATTGAACAACCAAAAGGTGGAAAGACATTTTTCGGGGGTTATTGCCTGCTTCAAAATTCATGATAAAAAGAAATAATGTTTTAACATTAAATGTTTTAAGTCCAGAATTGAAAAATCAGGCAGACTAAGAACATTTATGTTACCGCTGTTGAGGACACACGCTGAGTAATCTGGCATATAAATAACATCCATTCAGCTCACAGCAAATCTGACAGTCAGATCAACTCCTTTTCCTCGTCTGCATACAAATTGCTGCCCGGTAGATGGTCCAGTGTGGTTCATGGTGAGAAGGAACTGCTGTCAATGAGAGAACTAGGAATGGGCTGCCTGCAGCAGCACTATGTGCTCAGTTTATAGTATGTGAGAGTTAAGAACTGTTGTTGAATGAAGAATTTCAGTCACCCAAGGTATTCACATCCCAAAGAAATCTTTCCAGAAGACCATCCTCATGGGATGAGAAAACTTTTCATCATCAAGTTGATGTCAGACTGCCAGTATCCAATAGTTCCTGACAGATTTCGAATGTCTTATTATGAAAAAAGTTGGTGGAGTCTATCAAGGCCTTACAGGGTATGTGTATGTATCTTAACAAAACCATAGCTTGCTTTAGTCGGTACTTGGGTAGACAGGTTTGAGAAAAAACACAAACTAAGGGCGTACGGTAGCTCAGCAATATCCCTGTCTCAACTTTGGACTGAAGGACTTGGACGCCTTAACGGGCAAGAAAATAAAATGCTTTGCATATCTTTTATAACAAACCATTACAACTTTTGTTGTAATACTATTTATGAACGTTAGAATTCATGGAAACTTGGGAAAGTAAAATAATGAAGGTTTATCTACATGATTTCAATAATAATCTTCAAGCAAGAAACACAGTATGCACAAAACCACGGTTGTATTTTCCTGCCTCATTAACATTAATGGAGTTCACAAACTTAAACATTAGCAACCGCACCATCTAAATGAATTTAATAATCATTTGCAAACTAATACTTCTCAATTTAGAAGATTTTAGCTAGATAGTGGTAAAATTATAGGATCCAAATTTACTGTGATTGTTTTAAGTGCTGCAATTAGAATTCAGCACTTCAGCTAACAGTATTTTAGGCATTGTGTTGAGATTCATCTACTCAGAAATGATACATGCAGAGAACAGTAAACATATATTGGTCAGTCAGAATGGGGGCTAAAATTTAAGTGAAAAGCTCTATAGCTGCTTGAACAATTGTTTCCTTATAGGCACTTGAAATCTCGGCACAAATGAAAGTCCAAGTTACAGTGAACTGTGTCCTTATGGGAACAAAAGGTACTAGGAACATGAAGGAATTTCTGAGCCACAGCAGTGTGCCAATACCTACTTTTAGGTATCTTTTCAGCTAGTGTAATTCACAGGCTAAAGGTTTTTTCTTGCAGAAGTAAACATTAAAAATAATTTACTTGAAATGGAAGCTAAACTGTAGTTCCTTTTTAAAAGGTATTCTTTAGTTTTTATTATTAACACACTTGAAGGACCTCAGTGAATGAACCAAGCACCCACTAACGGGTGTCATGTATTGCTTAAGACATATTTATGCAGCCCAGTTGAAGATGACACACAAAGTTCTGGGGTGCTGGGATCGGAACTCATTCACTGCTGGAAGCCATCTACCTGGTTGCCACAGAGTGGCACTGACCCTGAAATACCAGTTTGGATCAATGCAAGTGGTGGCATGTCACCAGTAAGCAGCAAAGCGATTCATGGGTGTGAATTCTTTCCTAGTGTTAAGGTCTAAGCCCTCTTTCTAAGAAGACAAGTAGTTGGAAAATTTGCTTGGGATGTAGGAAAGAAATTACACTAGTCAGAGAGTCTGTGAGAGCTCAACAAGCAGGCTTACATGCATTTGGCCTGGCTGGAGAAGAGTGAGTTTGCCATTTGAGACCTTTGTAAGTATCATGGGCTGAAAGCACATGCCTGAAAGCACCTTTCAGACAGGATAAGGCTTAAAATATATTTGCCCAGCTTTCACTGGTAAGATGGTCTTTGTACATGCTGGAAAAACAAAGTATAGGCACTTGCCGTGGTGGAGACTTACCTGAAAGTGCTGCTAAACGAGACCTGAACCCTAAATGCTCTGTTTTAAAGGTTTAGGAATTCCAGGGAATGAAGCAGAGAAACACCAATGAATTTTTAACAACTTTACATCTTTGTAACACATTTGGGACTGGAGGCCAGAAGGCAGTAGTAACTCAGGTAACAACTGCTAATTTGCTTTAGATATGGAGAAAGTCAAAGAGATTGGCCTGGTGTTAGGTGACTCTTGGTGGTTTATGTGGAGCCTCTTGGTTAGAAAGCAAGAAACAGTGAAAATAACAGCAACAAGGTTCCCCCCCGGGCCAACATATTCAGGGATGTTCTGCACCTCTCAGGAGGCAGAACGTGAGGTGAAGGTGGTACGTGAAGCCATCCATCAGCCTTGGACAAAGTGATTGGTGGGTACCTGTCCTGTGTTGTCCGCCCTTGGTGCTGTCGTGAGCTGGCAGTGGGATGGGGACCATGGCTGGTGTGAGCATGTCTGCACAGACCGTGCAAGGGTTGCAGAACAGAAGCCAACAGCCACCAACTGTGCCCATCCCTCAGGTTTTCTCTATGAGAGGTGTGGTCCTGCTCCTGCCCAGGAGGGACCTAGGGGGAGTGGCAGCAGTTTGCAGCTGCTAACAAAGAGGAATTAGTTATTTTTCTAAAAGAAAAATGATCTTGCTATTATAACAGTTTTATGGGAAGTCAACACTTACAATTCAAGATGTATTTTTAAGGTTCAGCAAGTCTTTTAAAACGATGGGTGTGTGCTATTTTAGTGTGCCACTTAAGGTATGTAGATTATAAAGTAAACTGACTACAAAAACGGGGCTGTTATTAATCTTTCTTTTCTTTCCTTTAGCTTTAGCTTTGGCTGAGCTTTAGCTTTTGCATTTGCTTTTCCTTGCCCTTTGCCCATAGGAGAGTGTTGAACTGAAAAAAAAAAGTAGCAACAGTTTTCTTATACAGCAGTCTGTTACATGTGTAAGTTTTCTTCTTTCCCCTGTCTTCTCAAATCTCATTGCTTGTAATTAGTGTCATGAAAACATAAAGCTTCCTATATTATGCTGAAATAAAATAAATCACAACTGTAATGATCTGAAATGGTAAGATAGATAAGATGTTAAAATTGGGCTAATCGTTTTCTTTCGACCTAAGACCAATTTATATTCAGTATGTTCTAGGTATGTAACAGGTTTAGTGTATGCTTGAAATGCTGTGTGATATCTGCTCAGTTGCTGTTTATTTTCTCTGCTTATATGTTTTGTTTACATGTTGGGGTTTTTTTTTTACATTTCATTTTCTTGACTGGTCAAACAAGGGCACAACACTCTTTTGTAGGGAATATTTGCTTGAATTTGCTTTTCCCTGTCTCCTATGTTTGGTCAGAAAAGCGATCTAAAAATGAGAGATCTTGGAAAGACTTTCACTTCTGAGTTCCAGGTTACACTCTTTTTTCAGAGATGAAAGGAAATTCATTATACTCAGAGAGCCAGATTTGCCTTCCAGAAGCATGTCAAAATAAAAGAGCGAGGATAAGTGGAAAGAGGGTAGTGAATTATTATCATGTGCTTAGTGATATGTTACATTTTATATCACATGATAGTGGAATATTCTTTTTAACTCCACTAGAACTCTTGTTATATTTACAAACAGGAAATGAATGTAAAATGCTGAGACCACATGTGACTATACTGGGCAACATTATCACGTTTTATGAGACCTAACAAACCCCTGTTCGCTTTTGCAGAGGTTTGGCAGAGGAGGCACTTGGAGATACTTTTCAAACTGTTTAGTTTATGACTCCTGGGTGATTATAACATGGTGTAATGAGCACTGTCAGTATAGTCACACTTCTCACTTATGCACAATTTATTTTTTTTTAAATGATTTTTGATCGATTGATTGGGCTGGTGTTTCACACTCTGCAGACTGAGAATGGATGTCTAAGAACTTTCAGCACTAACAAATGACTTGGAAGATCCACATTTAGTTCACAGTTCAAGTATGGCCACTGGTTATTTAGTGTCTATCTTTCATTTGTGATTTATAATAGCGAGAGAATAGCATTCCACAACAGCAGCCCAGTTATGAAGGAAGTTAAATTTGTTAAAGCAATACGCTATGTAAAGTTTTCATAAGAGACAATTCTGTACAAGCAGACACACTTTTGATCTTTAAATCCATGTACCTGCACTTTATTTACAAAGCTTAGCTTAAAAATCCCTGTTATATGGACAGCTATGTAGTATTTCTATATTGCCTGTGGATGAAGACGAAATTCACTGTTCTTTAGAAGAAAATGTTTGTTTTCCTTTCCGTAGGATTTCAACCAGGAACACAATTATTGCTGCAGGACCATATTGTTGCATCAGTGTCTAAGGTAATTTTTAATTTTCCAGATTTCTTTCTTCCTATTTAAGATGGAAAGCACAGTACACAGCTCAATACCTGAGTTACCATTCTGGAACATGGAATTTAACAACCTTGAGATAATTGTATTCTGTTTAAGGTTGAAATATCGTGGTGTTATAAAACATTACTAGCAATAAAGTATGCATATTCTGACATATGCGATGATTTCCTGAATGTTTAAAATTGTTTATAGACTTGAATTTGAATACAAAGGACTCAATAATTTTATTCCTTTTTGTGTCCATTGAGTAGACATGCTAATGTACATCAGCTTTGGGCAGGATACTGTCTTGCTATTCTGTCCAGGTACATTTTAAAGTCTAAACAAACAAATAAACAAAATATATCTGTAGGGTGTATACGCACCAGCAGTATTTTGCATCAGGCTTACCTGTAAGCTCTATCCATTGTTACATTTTATAGCTGCAAGTTTTTCATCAGTATAAATACTTTAAGTTTCCTTCAGCTGAAACTAAGAGGCTGAATATATGGGTGAAGTACCAGGCATTTAAGACACACAGACATTCCAGTGTCAGTGTCTTAACAAGAGAATGTATAATTTCTAGTGTTAACCACATGTTATGTAGCAAAGATAGATACTTAAGGTTCTGATCTGAAAGCATTTAAATATGCTAAAGCCTTATTAATTCGTACTTTGTTAATCCAGGTACCTTGTAATTTGCGCAAAAAAAAAAGCCAGTGGCCTCTCTTCACATCTTTTCAGATGTTTAGAGGAAGAAAGCCGTATTTTAAGGTCATTGCACATCACTGCTATCAGTAATATCTTACATAACATTTGTTAATATAGTTTGAAGTTTTATTATAACCAACGAAACTAAAATGTACTTGCCACTCACAGATGATGCAGGTAGGATACGCTGTGTTCTGTGTCTTCTTGTATTCTTTCTTCCGCAAAAATAAGCAATTTTCAGTAGTTTTCCCTGTCTCAACAGTGATGAGTGACAATATAGGTAGAATCTCACCGGTGCTGTGCTCACTGCTGGAGAAGGAGGGTTCTTCAGAGAACCAGTTATGGCAAATTTCAGGAGGCACTTAGAGCTGCCAGAGTCCTCCTGCTGACTAATCAAGACTCGAGTCTGAATTTGCTGTGTAGGGGTATAGCTTCAGTTTGATATCTCCCCCAGCACATCCCTTCAAACCAACAAATTACTTTGACAACATACTGCCTGCAAACCCTGTTGCCTTATTTTGTTCTGTTTGCCCATTTCAGTCTCTTTGATACTAATTCTTCTGAAGAGCTAATTCCTTTCTAAAATAAGAAGGGAAATTAAAACAAAAGAAAAGACAACCTTGCTTCCTCATTAACTATAGGTGGTCGGTGCAGGCTCATGGGAGTGAATGCTGATTATGAATAACCTTTCCTCACGGGGAATTTCTATGACAGGAGGCAAAAATTTAGCATAAGAAGAGCAGATGAAAGGACATGCAATACATTTTTTTTTTCCTAATCTGAGTCTACTTAATTTCTGAAATGCAGTCCTTAACTGATTCTGAATCTCTGGATATGGATTCTATTGTTTTGTGGGTAGGAGGTTTTGATATTATCAGACTTTGCATATGGAGAACATGATGTTAGAAATATTTGATTTTAAGATTGTTAAGCCTACGATTGCAGTGATGAAAAAAAAAAAATAAGGGAACTCTCTCTCAAGTATACTTTGACCAATGTTTTTAATGAATTTGCATATGCAGAGTTTCAAGTAGAGACTGCTGTTCAACATTTTATTTTACTTCTGCCACTGAAATATGCAATTTTGTTTTCCAGTCATGGATATATAAACACACCATGGTTAAATCGCACAATTTATGTAGTCTAAGTGTTCTACTTTCTATAAGGTTAAGCATGACTCATTAGAAACATCTAAATCCTGAATAGTGATTCACCACAGGGGTGAATTACTGCTCTTGGATACACAGTGGCCAAGGTAGGTCGTCAAAGTAAAGGACGAAAACAGAACAAACAGATGACTCATAGCATTGCCAGAAAGACACAAAAATCATTCAGAGTTTCGTGATCGGTTTAACAATTATTCTTGCGAAAAAACAAAACTGAGCTTTGATGTCATGCTACTGTTTCCTTGCTTCTATTGTAGTAATGACTAAAGGCTTAAACAAAGTTTAAGTCTCCATTGACTGAGCATATAGCTAGAAAAACTTGCAAGTCTAAGTAACTTTAACTGTAAGTTGTGGAAAATGAGTGAAATGAGTAGTGAGAGGGGATGAATGTATCACTAAGCCAGCAAAATAATAAGAAACTGTATGCAGCAAAACAAACCAATGAGAAGCATTTTTTGTACAACTAAAAAAAATTAATTCATTCTCCTCAGCTACCTTCATAAATAAAAATGGATTTTTACACATATCATAGCAGAATATAGTTTCATTTTGCCACTGGGAAGAGGAAGTCCTAACCTGGGACATTGGTTTGCAGAAATGTTCCTCGTTGTTGGGAGTGTGCAGTAAGGCTGAGAAGTGCTTTGGAGAAAATCCCAGTAACAGTCTGTGAAAGCCGGTGTTACTGGGACACCATAAGGGACGGTGCCTGATCCGACACCCTTTTAAGAATAAAAATATCAGATCAAGTAGAGCTGGAGGTGACCCATAGGTAAGAAGAGAAATCCAGAATCATCTGTAAGTGAGAAAGGGAAGCTGATGGGGTAGAGGGATGGCTTAAAAAAAAAAAAAAGAAAAAAGTGGAGGATCTTGGCAAATGCAATGTTGCTATCAACAAAAACCTTGCAAGAAAAGCTGGTGATGTGACATTTGTCTATATGTATTCTTAGATGTTTTTCTCCAGTGATGGAGTTTACAGCAGGACCAGTAATATCTCTGCTAGACTTTCCTAGAAAAAAAACTTCTGTGGAAAGCCTTTTGTTCTGTTTTTACATTGTTTATGATAAACCATGAATTGCTCCCTGCACTGGAATTGTTAAACAGTTATATCACCTTAAGTTTATGTTCGCCAAAGCTATCTATATTTTTTAACTAGTTTGAACTGATGAAACTGTTGCCAAAGGTCAGGCTTGTCTCCAAAGGTTACAGTGAATGATAATTATCTTAGCACTGCAAATATAAAAAAGTGTCAACCCTGCGCTGAGACCAAAAGCAGATCTTCTCCCTGGCTGTAAATACCTGAATTACTACAGAGCAGTGAGTGAATGTCTACATAATATCCCTTGGCCTCCAAAAATGTCTATGCAGATACCTCAAAGAGTTTCAGAACTTATGTCTGGCACTTGATCTCTGTTCCTCCAGAAAAATTAGATCAACAGAAGTGTCTGAAGATGGATGTTGGCCCAATTTTTCTGATGACCTAAGGTCAACAGTTTTAGCACTCTATACAGTGCTTTGATAAAGTAAAAGGATCCAGGTCCTGAACTGAAGGTTATTCTGGTCTTGCTCAGGTAAAGTAAACGTTAATGAAGCAAATATCCGTGGCTATTCTGTTCCTGATACTCTGCTTGTATGCATTATTGTCTCAGTGTGTGGAAACATCGTTAAGTTCATAACCAATGTTAGGAACTGACTTAAGAATAAGTCAGTTTCTAAGACCTTATTCTTTCATAACTCTGTGTGTGTGAATGATCACTCTGACTTCTAAAAGATCATCAGGACTAGTTATTTCAGGAGTACTTCTCATACAGCCATAGTGTCATAGTGTGTCATAGTGTTGTCCAGGCTGGAAGGCACCTCCAAAGGTCATCTAGTCCGACCTCCCCGCAGTCAGCAGGGACACCCCCAACTAGACCAGGTTGCCCAGGGCCTCATCGAGCCTCGCCTTGAATATCTCCAGGGAAGGGGCCTCAACCACCTCCCTGGGCAACCTGTTCCAGTGCTCCACCACTCTCACGGTGAAGAACCCTCTCCTAATCTCCAGTCTAAATCTGTTCCCCTTAAGCTTAAAGCCATTGCCCCTTGTCCTGTCACTACAGGCCTTTGTAAACAGGTTCTCCCCAGCCTTCCTGTAGGCTCCCTTCAGGTACCGGAAGGCCGCTATTAGGTCTCCCCGAAGCCTCCTCTTCTCCAGGCTGAACAATCCCAGGTCCCTCAGCCTGTTCTCGTAGCAGAGGTGCTCCATCCCCCTGATCATTTTAGTGGCCCTCCTCTGGACCCTCTCCATCAGGTCCATGTCCTTCTTATATTGAGGGCTCCACACCTGCACACAGTACTCCAGGTGAGGTCTCACCAGAGCAAAGAATTACCTCTCTGGACCTGCTGGCAACGCATCTTTTGATGCAGCCCAGGATGTGATTGGCCTTCTGGGCTGCAAGTGCACACTGCCTGCTCATGTCCAGCTTCTCGTCCACCAGCACCCCCAAGTCCCTTTCCTCAGGGCTGCTTTCTAGTACCTCACCCCCCAGTCTGTACTGATGGTGAGGATTGTTCCGGCCCAGGTGTAGAACCTTGCATTTGCTCTTGTTGAACCTCATGAGGTTCGCCTGGGCCCACCTCTCCAGCCGGTCCAGGTCCTTTTGGATGATATCCCGTCCTTCTGGTGCATCAACAACACCACACAGCTTGGTGTCGTCTGCAAACTTGCTGATGGTGCCTTTAATCCGCCTGTCTATTTCATTGACAAAAATGTTAAACAGTATTGGCCCCAGCACGGACCCTTGAGGAACACCACTTGTGACTGCTCTCCATCTGGACTTTGAGCCATTGAGTTGGACTTTGAGCCCATCCCTCTGGATGCGACCATCCAGCCAGTTCCTTATCCACTGTACAGTCCACCCATCAAATCTGTACCCCTCCAATTTGGCAATCAGGATGTTGTGGAGGACCGTGTCAAAGGCCTTACAGAAGTCCAGATAGATCACATCCATAGGTTGCCCCTTATCTACTGACCTGGTCACTTTATCATAGAAGGCCACTAGGTTAGTCAGGCAGGACCTGCCCCTAGTAAAGCCATGTTGGCTGTCCTGAATCACCTCCCTGTCCTTCATGTGCCCAAGCATGGCATCTAGGAGGATCTGTTCCATGATCTTCCCAGGCACAGAGGTGAGGCTGACGGGTCGGTAGTTTCCAGGATCCTCCTTTCTACCCTTTTTAAAAATGGGTGTGATGTTCCCCTTCTTCCCGTCTGCAGGGACTTCACCTGACTGCCATGATTTTTCAAATATCATGGAAAGTGGTCTGACAACCACATCAGCCAGCTCCTTCAGTACTCTGGGATGTATCTAATCAGGTCCCATGGACTTGTATACCTTCAGCCACAAAACCAGAACTCATATGTGTCAGCTGTCCCTAGATGGGTTTAATAAATTAAACTACATATGTTGCTGATTCCAAACCCCGGCCAAAATGCAAGTTTGTGCAGATATAGCTAACATCAGCCTTGTTTTCATGTATGAAATGGGAATCAGTTTTCTGCTTAGAATTCATGATGTTGGTACAGCTATTAGTATAGGAATTAATAAATCAAACAAGGCCTTCAGTAAAAATGCTGTTCATATCTTACAGATACTATCCTGATAGTCTTTATAGGGTTAAGCTAATGCCCACTGTGAATGTGAAAGAAAGGATCAAATCTGAGTGGGGAAATGGGCCCAACCAGTCTTTGTAGTAGCGCAGCTAACATTTCTATGCAAATGCGATGTCATATAATTAGCAACTTAGTTGCTAATTGCCAAATCAGTTATGATTATTGGTTAGTGCAATCTACATACTTTTTAGCATAAAACATTCTAATATATGCTTCTGACTATAAACACATGGGGCATTCTTCTCTTGAGAAAATGAACAGCTCTCAAAACAGCAGTAAATAACCATGCTTTATTTAAAGCTATTGATAGAGTACTGTTTAATTACATTTAAGCATGCTGGATTTTTGTACTGCTTACATACAAAACTAGTTACTGAAGGTTTTCCTAGCTGGTGCTCTAAGTCAAGTTTTCTAACAATTCATTCAGACATAGAAAGAAGGGAGAATTTATACAGTACTTTTAAATTAATCAAGAATAACTTCACTTGGTGAATGCAAAAAGTATGTCAATGTTTTTATTCTCTGGTTGCTGTGAATTTGTTCATGAAGGTGGGTACTTTGAATTATTTTAAAATAACTTTAACTAACGTGGCAATCATTATAAAGATATATTGTAACAGGAAATTTCAGGTATCATTACACTTTTTTTTGTCATCAGGTTTTCAACAGCAGTTGACCGACTTGGGGCAGAGTTTTTTGTTTAGGGGTAGAAATACCATATTAAAATGGATCATCTGAGCAGATTGTCCCTCTGCAATTGCAAGAGTTGCAGGTTTGAAGGTGCGGTGCTGGAAAGTGTTTAATTTTAGGCTAAAACACTCTTGGTTTCCTATGTGCATTGGCGATTGTAGTAGGAAAGCTCAAAGAGATGTTACATTGTGATTAGAGTTTGCCAGAACTATGTGCACTAGCTGAGGGTGCTGCAGTGGCCATAGAAGCACGTGCCCTTGCCATTTGTGTTGCGGCAGGCTCTAATTGCAAGGCAGCTGGTAAGAATCAGAGATGTTGCCTCTTACCACCTACAGAGATGCCTTTCTAGTTTCTTCATGGTGTGGATGACTTTTAACTTGGCCCTTGCTGTTGGGTCGTCCCTGTAACCTGTCATCTGTTCGAGGTAGTTGACTTTCTGTCATCTTATTTTTTTTTAAGAGAAGATTGTAGGTTGCTTTGATGTGACATTAAAAGACAGTAGTAGAATTTCAATCATTTCTCTACGAGATCAACTTATGACCACCACAAGACACAAAGGTGAAACTCATAATTTCTAAGATTGTTGGTTCACTAAGAAATTGAAATGAACATTTTTTTTTTTGAAGTTTACTTAAGCAGACTCAGTTTTAATTGTACAAAACTGCTTTTACCCAGGTTTTTACTAAATATGTTACAGATATATTTTATCATCTTAATTGTATGTTATAACATGCATTAGCTAAATCATACAGTGATCATCAGAGACTGTATTAAAGACCAGAAGACTTATTGATATAGTTATTTGATGATTTTCTTTTGTGCAATGAGTCATGGAGCAGCTAATAAAAATATAAAAACCTGGAGGAAATGAAGCTGTAATCGTGCCATATAGCATATGCCATCTGTTTACAATGTGTTGCTAAACATTACAATGGGCAGAGGGGTGCAATCAGCGTTGTATCTTTGCACAGGGGTCAGCCATCAGTGTTATCCTGCCAGCCAAGAAGGATGATGACCTGCTGAGCTGGGGTGATTGGGACGCCTGTGCTGCTCTGTATGAGGATTGCAATACACACATTCCCGAGGTCGGAACAAAGACTTTGCAAGGCCTCCTGATGTGACCACTAGTTTAACACTCTTCTGAATGTCAAATGAGCTGGTTAGAGACATGGAAATAGAAATTGCTCTGTGCTAGATTAAATTGCTTGTCCGTGAAAATCATTATGTCAAATGTTTTGATTTTCAAAGTAAAGAGCAGCTGTAGCTGAATGTGTCTGTATCATCTGGAAGGTATCATACCTAGAAATGGTTTGAAGTCTGACCTGTTTTCCCTGATTCCATCCAGACTGTGGGTAGACAGCTATGGGGATGCCTGCTGACTGGTGGTGTCTTATGCATAGCCTAATTAATGAGAAGGCCCATCCCTTACAGTGCCTTTGTATTGTATAGTTACACAAAAATATTATGCCTGCATATATGGATGGAAAGAAGCACATTTGTATGCATATACTGAAGTGCTTGTGCCATAAGTTTGTGCACAACAAACTAGCCAGGAAGAGCATGATTTATGCGTTTACAAACACCTATAGCCCGTTTGAAATACTTTTTGTGTTAGAATGTAAGAAAGTAAGCAGGAAATAAGTCTCAATTAAGAGGTCTTTGCAGCTCCAATGAAATGTCAAAATAAAAGATGGCCAGGCACTTTTGAGTGATAAAGAGTCAGAGTAGACTGTCATTTTGTGCAGATAATGACAGAACGTGGACTAAAAGAAAGAGAAAGAAAAGGAGAAAAAGGTGAACCTCACTGGATACATTATTAATAATAAATTGATCTCTCAATAACACTTTTCAGCAAGATGAACATTAGCTACATTATGCTCCAAAAGACCAGCTTTAACTAAAAGGTAATTTCTAAACACATTTCATGGTTTCTAACTGGCAAGAAGTGCTTACCATTTTGCAACCATTTTAGACTGCCATTTTTAGGTAAAATGGGTATGGCTCTTTTCATTCAAGCAATTTGTGTTGAAGAGGGGTCTGATTTTCTACTTTGTAGAATAATTTGAGCATTAGCACAACTGTCTGAAAGTGAATAGTGGCATGGTGTTGTGAAAGCATGACAAAGAAAAGCTGCACAGTTTAAGAAAAACAGAAAATGATGGAGAACCTTACTGCCTCTCAGTTTCTCCCCGTGTATTATCTCTAAAGATAGCGTGTAGAGTTGGACAATTTATGACTTTGGATTCTGATAAAAGCCAGCTTGAACTTCTTTAGGTTTTGATGTTGTATAATATGAAAATTATTTAGAACAAATTTAGAGAAATTATGTTAGGCAATTTTGAGAAGTCCCAAAACATTAAGGTTCTTAAAAATCTTTGCATCATGTTATCTTTCTCTTTCTATTTCCAGGGTTGTTGGTTGAACACAAAGGCAAATAGTGTTTGCAAATAACTGCTGAAAGCCAATTCTTCTCTTGTGTTCTCAATTCTTCTCTTTGCACTCCACAAAATACCCTTGGCTATTAGGTCTCTTCGCTCTCTTGGCTGGCATTGTTCCCCTGGATGTTGAATTAGAAATATCTCTAGAACTGAACAATTTTTAATTGTGCTAGTGTTGAATGCTATGCACATTTCAAAATCTATTAAGCACGACCTTTTACAATCCTGACCTTAGCTAATGCTGTGTTGAGCTCAGGAGCTGTGCAGAGACATTTTGCCTCCGGTCAAATAGGGAGACACATAAATAAAGCCTACCAGAGCTCCCAGGCAGAGGGAAGTGGCCTAATGCTTCTCCTTTTTGTGAGATGCAACTAAGTACTTCTGCCAGATAGCTCTCTGTTCCCCTTTTTAAGGTATTTTGAATAGCAGCTGCATGCTTTATGTGAGCACAGAGCAGGATCCCTTTCCCTTCAACCTCCATTCCTGCAACATGGTGCCTCTAGGCTGTGCCAAACCTGGGTCCCCTGGTTGCAAATTTCTTACTCTGTGTATGACAGCCTATAGCGTGCCAATGCAGCACTGCTTTTCAAAAACAGATATTCAGATTTTTTCCCTGCAAGATCTTGCTTGCCGAACCAACCTTACCTTCCTTTTGTCAGTTCAAACCTCAGGGGGATTTAGAGCTGAAGTTGATTAGGATTGATGAGCCCTCGTTGCACAATAACCCCAAAGGTTATTAGTACTTTTCAGATGATGGGTATAAAATGTCACATGATTTCCTTCCTGCAGTTTTTTATAGTTTTGCAGATACATGTGAAAAGGGCGGTTTTCACTGACATGACTCATTCTGAACAAGACTGTGTGAAACAATTCATGTTTTTTGAATATATGTGCCAACGACCTATTGATTACCTTTCATTAAACCAGATTAAAGATTAAATTAATTTTAGCAACAGTTGTTTTTAATGCTTAGGCAGTGCTCTTCTCTGAGGTTTAAGGTGACTACTGGTGTTTCAGACCTCTCATTGACTACAAAGGAAAAAAATCAAACATAGTAACAAAAGGGAAAAGGACTACATTTAGTTCTTGTCTTTGTCAAAGCCTGACTCCTAACTGCCTAACTCCTACTTTTTGAGATAAGGAAGAATGTAAGGTTTTAAACTAATGAGTAATTCTTTATATGGTTTCCTGGGATGGTTTAGGAAGTTTATTTGGTCCTAAAAAGTAACAATTTCAGTTTACTCATTGGATTGCTATAGAACAACACTTTTTTTTTTTTTTTCCATAATATAGTTTGCTAAAGATGCTAATAAAAGTAGTATGATGGAGCAATAGGGTCATGATCAAACTGTCAGAGAGTATGACTTTCTTCTGTGTTTGCAGCCATTAGTGAGGGAAGAGGAGTAGGCACAAACTGATAAGATATTAAAGTTACAGGCTAGAACTGTGGCTGCATAGTTGAGACTGCTAATAAAAACATTAAGAGCTGGAAGATAACTTGCTTGGGGGCACTACTTAGTGCCCAGTAACACATTTTTCTTCCTTAGCTTCTTAGCTCCTACAGTGTAAGGGCTTGTTTGGAAATTAATTAAACTCCAATATCTGTTAACAGTTAAAGCAATTTCAGAGAATGAAAATGATATATTTCTCTACGGATACAGGAAAGCAATTTATATGAAAGGCATTTTCTAATAAACTATTGTTTCAGTTGGAGTGAGAAAACACATTTCCTGGATTTCAATCAACTCAGTACTGGCAGAGCTCCGTTGTAGCAATTACATTGAGAAGTCATTTGTATCATCATAGGATATTAGTTTTGATGGAACTGTGTTTTCTTCCAGGTGGAGATGATTTATTTTAATCTTTTATTGTTCATAATTACCAAGTTTATTACTTGTAACCTGGATAGGTTTATAACATGTTGATTCCTTATTATCTGTGCTTTGTCCTAATTCTTAGTGGGGGTCAACCATACCATGAGCACATTCTGGGCCCAGAGTGTTTTCGTTTTAATGCTGCCACACTGGGAATTTTTGCCACTTTGCTTGTGCTATTGTCCATCACTATACATCATATAACTAAGTTAGTAATAACTATGGCAAATGAAATCTATCATTACCTATATTTTCATTTAGATTGGAGAAAACATAATAACTCTTCCAAGCTCCTTAGTTCTGAATCACTTGTAATCACTTGTAAGGAAAAGAAGCCTGTGAACTGCTTAATGACAATCTCAGGTCAGAAAGTGGAAATCAAGAGGTTGAGTGAAGTAAAAAAAAAATACTATTCTGGAAAGTTTTGCATTCCTTATGTGCTTCAAAAATGAGATATATTCTTCTTGGTTTTTAAAACTCTTTTAAGCTGGACAACTTTTTTTGCAGGTTAAAACTTTAAAAAGTAACTAATTCCAATTATTCAGAGAATCTAAAACTCATTCTTGCTGCATCTCAGTTTCTAGTAGCTTGTCAGAGTACTTGAAGATTTAGATACCTAACTGTATATAATGGTGAACACAATAGTGATAAAAAAGCCCTACTATGATCATGTTACATTGATTCTTTTAACTTTCACTAGTGCTGTCATTAAAGCATGACAGTAGACCAAAAAGTACCATCAGGTCTGGAGCAGTCCTGGACTGTTTGAAGAGCTGCACCTAATTGTGTCTCACTTCCTCATGTCTCCTGCTTTGCAAACATAAAACTACACACTGCTATGTAGTTTTATAAACAACCTCTGCTGTCCGATGTGGTCTCTCTGCCTGCTATTTTGTAAAGATCTGTATGACCAAGGATCTCTCCTATAACTTGGGGTCTTAACAACATCACAGGAGTGCTCCTAGTTTGTAAATAATGCTTTTTATTCACTATTTAATATAGCACCTCCGTGGACTCCCTTGCTTAGGCAGTAGTATAGCTGTTAGATGTAGCACTAAGTTGCTAAAAGTCTTAGCTTGACACTAAAAACGTTCACAGTGTAAGTAATCCATATAATATGCTTCACAGGAAAGTGTTAATTTCCATTTTTATTTTTGGGGCTGTATCCTGAGTTTTTTAGCCATTATTGACACAACATTCACATTGATAGTATTAATATTTTGCTCAGGTAATGAATGACCATGAAACACAAATTTTGGCCTTTTTAAATCTCTTTTTGATGGGGTTTTTGATCAACAGTGCTGTAATTTGATTTGATTTGTTATTTTCTTTTTGTGCTATAAAGCACTTCAAGGTACTTCGATTAAAGGCATTATAAACTAAAAGGATGGTGACATAAAGCATCCAAACGCTTATTTCTGTCTAATGTACAAAAAGATTGTGCACCCAAAGAAGTAATGGAAAACCTAGCACTGAAGGTTAGCTATTCACTGTGCCACTTTTTTAATGATTGCTGTTATGTAACTTCAGAAATGTAATTCCTCTTCTAGGGGAATTATTTCTTCTTATTATTACACAATGTATAATACTTTCTGTACCTAAAACATCTCTTTTGGTCATGTCAGCAAGTACTTTGATGTACAGCCACCTTCCATGGGCTCAAGTTGTAGTATTATATTATATTATATTATATTATATTATATTATATTCTTATATTGGAGGTGGGGCTGATGTAACAGAAAACTTCACTGTCATCACTTTGTTATCTGTAGTAGTGAGGCTGGGATGCAGTAGAAAGAAGAAAGGAAACCAGCCAAACTAGACATCTATAGGATGTTTGGCAGAGGCAGATGCAGGGATGTCTGCATCTGGAATGGAGGAAGGACTTCGGCTTGGTGCTGCAAAGCTGCGTAACTGACCTTGAAGGGCTGTGTGCATCAGCTAGGACGCCAGCAGGGCGAGGGTGGTGTCTACACATTGCCCAGCTCTTCAGAGTCTCCTGCAAGTCTCTGTTGCTGAAGACCCACCACTTCTCTGCAGTGGTCTACCCTGCAGCACCTTGTCCCAAGTTCTCCCTCCCCTACACCATCTTTGTCAGGGGAAATAAATTATTTTCGGTAGCTGTTCGGGTTTCAGTGCGTACCCCAAGAATCTAATGCTCTTGGCCCTTGTCCTTTTGGTTCTTCACTTTTTTCTTCATCCTCTTCATAGCCTTCTAATTCCCTATTCATGAGTGTTTTTCCCCTTCTCTGTAGGCAGTCTCACATGAAATTTTCCCATTTAGTCTCCTTTCCAGTCTCTCTTGTGCTCCTTTAAATATTTCTATATTGCCAGTTCTGGTGCTGATACCCTTCCTTCCTCTCTGTGTACTGTACAAATGATGTGTTTGCTGTCCCATTGCTAGATTCAGCACTTCTGAATCTCTTTTTTAACTTCTACTTTTCAGTGGAAATTTCTTGCGTTAAAATCTGCCTTCTCTGCAGATCCTGTCTGTCTGTAAAACAGACAGTTTTGAGTTGGGAGAGCCTTAGACTGCAGTACTGTTTATTTTCTCTTCTGATATTCTATCTTTTGGCAGTGTTTGGTACTACTGAACCACATCAGTAACATTACTTGTCCCAGAAATGAAACTTTTGTGTGTACTATGCAGTGTTTGAGAAATTAATCTCATGAACTGGTACAGAAGTCATATTAGTAGTCACTAATATGAAAATGAAGGCAATGTACATAACCATTCAAAAAGGTTGCAATTATCAGCTGGAGCAAACAATTTGCATAACTTCCTCATAATTATAAGAAACCCAGCTCAGTTTGTACTCTGAAATTCCTAGCATTGTTTACATATCATTGGGCATACTAGGATTAAAATGGCCTTTTATGTCTTTTGTGGCTGGCTTAATACCTTTTTCCTTTCATTCTGTCTAAATATATGAACAGAAAAAAGCAATGTGGTTAAGTATGGAAATCCTTGATATTTTCTCTCTGCTGCTGTTGGTTTTGTCTTCTTTTAATTCCTTTTTGCATGGTATTTGATCCTGAGCCTGCTCCTCCAGAATCACCAAGGAGGTATACTTGGTTACCTAAATCATACCCTGGTATCAGTCTGAAAAATGTGTTGTCAGGTGTTGTTCAGGATAGTTAAATGGTTTAGCTCTATGCTGGATGGTTCATAACAGACTGAACATTGGAAACGTAAGGGAACCCTTAGCACATAATATTAAAATGACTGTTTTGGACTCTGGCATATTGGAATTCTACAGGGGGAAGACAAAGAAGCAGTCAAAGCTTGAGAATGTGACATTCGGGTAGTCAATCCTTCCTTATAATTTATAATATATACTAAGATCCCAAATGTGAATGTCAGTCTTCATACAGATTTCTGCTATACTGTATTTGTCTTTTGTATCCTGTCAGTGAGTGTTAAGTAGTCAGTCTTATGTTTATTATAATGAATTTCTTTGTCACTGATTTCATAAGCATTTTAATAGATATTCTGCTGTAATTTGTCTCTATTACTAAATTTGATGAACTGATGGGAAATTGCAAAATGTGGCACAACAATAGCGTTTTTCCTTTCAGCTGTATAGCATTTAATATTTCATATTTCTTTGGATATCTCATTTACTTTGATTTATAATGTTCACAGAATACTACATTAGGATTCAAATGAACATTGCATTTTTCTGCCTAAGCAAATGTGATAATTCTCTTAGCATCAAAATGAAATCTAATTATTGGCATTATTGTTTAATTACATGGAATAGTGCTTCTACTGTATCTTTCCATTATGTTTAACATATTGTTAAATTAAGTTCTGAAACATGTTCTATCACTGGAAAAGAAACTGTAAGTATGGGATAGAATCATCTAATTTGGGAAGACTATTTCAATGTAATCTTCAGCGCCATGTGGATTTATTTGAATACAATTATAATATTTGTAACTATTAATAATTCCCAGTGATAATAAAACATGTACAATTAGTATCAACCTTTGCTCTGCCCTACACAGGTCCCTGTGGGAAGAATTTAAAGTAGTAGAAGAAAAGACTCTGTGAAAATGTACATATATTTTCTGAACTGTTTTTATCAGCAAGTGCAAGATGATAGAATTTGAGGATATATTTGGAACAGCTCTTTAAGAAAAGTTTTAAAGAAACATTATAAAAGGACATGTTTTACCAGCCTGACCTTTCAGGTATAAAACTGCCAGCTAAAGGTGCACCGGCATAAGCCAGTCCTGCCTCACATTAAATAAAAAGTCTTATGTGTCTTTGATATAGCTAGTTACTCTGCTGATGAAAACTGTAGCATCAGGCTAAATCAAACATACATGTCTGAGGTCTCAGCCATTAGATGACTCCATGGAAATTATACAGGAAGGATTTGACTGCCCTATAAGAGCCCTTGCTGGAAGCCAGGGCTGCAATGGTGAAGAAAGGCATTAAGAGGGTCCTTGATCGTTCTTGTAACGAAGAAATGGAAAGTGCTTCCTAAAAGTCTGGGGAAAGCATAGGTAAAAGCAGTAGAAAGTACCCCAGGAAGCTGACTTATTCTATATAATAAAGAGAAGGAAGAAAAAGGTGAAGACCTTCTGGAAAATGAAAGAGCACCAGGTCTCTTCCATATAAAAACAATGGAAAAATCATGAAAGAACTTTAGCTTTGGTTGAAGATAAGAACAAGGAGAGTAAATATAAAGTGAAAGGCTAGTAGATAGGCCAGAATGGCCTCCTTTTATTAATAATGGCACAGAAAGCCACTTGAATTTCTCTTAGCCTGAGGAAGATCACTCTAGAAGCATCTTACTATGGAAGGCAGATTTTGGTGAAACTTAGTCTATACCTCTGAGTGCTTATTTATATCTCTACACTTAGTCTTAGAGAAGACTGAATAATATCTGAATTCAATCTTTTTGTGCATTATGTGGTCAGTGTATTTTCTATATATTTTCTATTACTCATATTTCTCTGATTCTAATCTATCTTTCCCTAGCGGCATATGTGATTTCTTAGAATATTAAGGAAGTAAGATTTTGAAGTATGTGATAGCCCAAGTGTAAATCTTACACTTAAATACTGTACTAAAAAGATCCTGGACAAGGTACCATGGTTGTAAGCCTTTTTCATATTAGTCTGAATATGAAATGAATATGATAAGACAACTGTCAAATCATAGGTGAATTGGCTAAGACTTAGAATTGAGGTTCAGTTAATCAACCCACATCTCAATTTTTGTCTAAACCCTCATTCTGTAAAGCTGAAAATACTCAAATAGATTCCCCCATGAGATTATTTTCTCATCAAAAGTGGAATCTCGTGTTTAAAATTATTGGTCTTTTCTTCCTCTGTGTGTGCCACTAAAACTCTCCACAGCAGTACTTTTCCTTGTGCCCTTACTGAGCAGGGCTCAGTATCCAGATGGCTAAGAGATGTGGTACCTCTTTAAGGCACCTCTTTCCTTCTAGCATCAGAATTCCAAGCTGAAATATTTTGCACTTCACAGTTTCTACAGGTCTATTTGTGGACTCCCACAGAATTAGGACAACTATACACATATGCATGTTGGAATCTTTCTAAGCTGATCACTCTATTAACTCCACAACAAAACGGTGGAATTAAAGCTTCAAGATAAAACTTCTATCATTTATGACAGTTTCTGCCTTTCCCACTGTTATGGCATTACTCAAGTTTGGACATTTTTTAAACTTGCATGTAAATTCAGTGATAAGCACTATTTTTCAGCTGCTTAGTACCCTGTTGGTATACTGGACAAATTCAGTCATGGAATTAATGGATAATTCTGGAAGTGCTTAAGCTCTCTGTATTTAGGTTGGAAGTATGTGATCCAAAACATGAAGACCTAGAGTTATCAAACTGCAGCAAGTCAGAGTACAGAGTGAAAATCAAATCCTGAGAACTGTTCTCCTTAGTGTTGGAAAGTTGGTTGTGTTACAGTCAGTCAGGCAAAGTGAGAGTGATACAACTTGGGTGAGCTCTACGATGTCAAACTCAATAACCTAATGTTTTCTAAACAGTATTGGGCAAATCATTGGGTTTTATAGATAAGTATTTAAATAGATATCTTAAAAACTTCAAAGGGGATTTGAATAGTTTCACTCTTCTTGCAAGCCTATAAGGTCTTGACTGTCAATGTTTAAAGGGCATCTCAAAGCACAAATGAGTTTAACCACTGCACACTAAAGCCATTCAAAGGTGTGTCTTATTCCCAGTGCCCTTTCCCCCCCCCATTAGCTATCAACCTTTACATAAGGCAAAAAAGTGAAAGCATTAGACTCATCGTATAATTCTGAATGTTTCTGAGTCTAAAAAATGGCAGGGGATCGTATTGAACTAAAAAGAATGAAGATCTGAAACACAAAAATGCCACCTTAATCAGCCTGTGCAAACAGGAAACTGAGAAATTATAACCTCTTTTTAAAATGTGTTTATCTATCTGGCTATTAGTAATGATAGCAGCTTATATAATCATCAGACATTTTCCCTGAAAAATGGATGAAGTTAAATGAACCCTTCCTTGGAATCTGACATCCTTCACTGCCGTACTACTGAAAGAGTGTATTAGCTATAGATTGAAAGTGATGTAGTGCACTGCAAATGACATTAGTTTCTTAGCTAGTTCTTTTGAAAGAAAAATTAAGACAGATGAATATTCTAGCAGTCTATGAAAAAGACATAAACTTTGAGAGTGTCTGAAGTGCTGACAAAGACAGCATATACCACCTTCATTCTAGCACTAGATAGGGAGGTTTTGCACTGTGAAATACTGAGTTTTCCCCTTTTGGCTTCATAACATTTATTATGTTTCTTAAAAAAAATCCGAATTCTTTGTCCTGAAAGTGTGAAGAGTATAGCATTAAGGAAAAAAAAAGAAAATAAAGAAAAGTATTTAGAATTCAGGTTGAATTCACAAACAATATTAATAAAGTTAATAGAATTTTAGGCATTCAATTTCCTTTCATTTTACTAAAATTTAGAAGATGATGCCACTGCAAGCATGAGTTTCATGTGTTTTTGTGTTCATGCAAATTAGTAATACTGACGTTTTCTAGGTAGTCTGGCATTCATTCTGTATTATTCAGTGTTCAACAAAAGTTAGTAGTGTGCCTGAGGCTTTTACAGGAAGTTGGAGGCATAACAATAGTCCTGAACTACTGCATCTTCAACTGAGAAGCACTGACACAGCAGGAAGGCAGATGATGAATTAGGCAATAAATTAAAGTATAAGAAAACACATAAGATGGCAGAATATTTGGAGCAGTGGTTGGGAACAAAATTGTCAGAAAAATGTTTTGTCTTTCCCACTACACAGCTGTCTGTGGTAGACTAATAGTTTTATTCACCTGTGAACATACCTCTGTTCCTATATTTTATTTTACTGCATCTGAATGAAGTCATTCATATACCTTAGGTCAGGAAAAAACATTACATCAAAACTTATAAACAGATATCTTTTCAGGTGAATTTTTGAGAAATAAAGACTGAAACGGCCATTGTTGGTTGTCTTTTACTTTAATAGACGTTTGGCACAAATATTTTCCAATAAACCTCCAGGGTAATATAGTTGTTTCTCTCTTATGCTCTGTTCTCGAGTGTCTCTATTTCCACTCCTCTGGTCTAAACTGTCACATGCCAGCTTTTAAACCATGACTTTTCTTCTTTTCCTGCCAGCCAGTACAGGCGGGTCAAGCTTTCAGCCTCTAAGAGGAAAACAAGATTGGCAGCTATTAAAAAAAGCAATTCTATGTGATGGTAATGTATCACTAGTCTTGCTAGAAAGCATACAAATATTTCTATTGGATGTCTACTGTTATTATAGTATGGTATATTTTATTGGTGAAAAGAAAAGGTATAATGTTAACTGCTCTTAATTGCATCACAAATCCATGCTGAAAGACCAAGGCCTATGTAATGTGATTTTCATAGGCAATCTCTCTGTGAATAAGAGGCTCAGGTAATAATTCTACCCTGAGCAAGACTCCAAGTATCATCAAATGAATTTATACTTTACTACACAAGCTAATTGTAACAACTGCATGATATTCAATATGCTGATTGAATTTTTATTTTGGATCATACCAGTTAGGTTTATGATCCTGCCTGCACCTCTTACCATCTGTGTACATATCACTTGTAAAGAAGGGAATAAAACGTGGACCCTGTGTGTTTCTCTTTTTTATAGGACTGATGAAAGGAAGGTTATATTGTCTGCTTACATGGTGCACGATGTTTATGGATCAAAAAGGTGTATCATTGTAAATACCTCATAAAACATCTGTTACCTGTTTTTATAATTTGGGGCATGGTTTCTCATAGATTCATCCTCAGTTCATGCCCCCAGAGAAGAAGATTATGGATTTTAATGATAACAAGGATAAAAACAAGATTGTAAGAGACAGTTGTACTGACAATTCTATGGTAAAAATTATCTTGGATTCAGAGAGTATTCAGCACAAAGCTTATTTGAAGAACAGTTCATGAAGTCATGGAATCACGGAATTGTCAGTCAGAAGAGATCATCTAGAGATGATCTAGAGATCATCTAGTCCAACTCTCCTACTAAAGCAGGATTGTCCAGAGCACATCACTCAGGCGGGTGCATCCAGGCGGGTCTTGAAAATCTCCACAGAAGGGGACTCCATGACCTCCCTGGGCAGCCTGTTCCAGGGCTCTGTCACCCTCACCATAAGGAAGTTTTTCCTCATATTTGAAGAATGGAACTTCCAATGTTCCAGCTTGTGCCCTTTGCCCTTCATCCTGTCACTGGGAACCACTGAAAAGAGTCTGTCTGCATCCTCCTTCAACCCACCCTTTAGATACTTGTAAACATGAATAAGGTCTCCCCTTAGCCTTCTCTTCTCCAGGCTAAATAGGCCCAGCTCTCTCAGCCTCAGGGAGGTGCTCCATTCCCTTAATCATCTTAGTTGCCCTACGCTGGACTCTCTCCAGTAGTTCCCTGTCTCTCTTGAACTGGGGAGCCCAGAACTGGACGCAGTATTCCAGTTGTGGCCTCACCAGTGCAGAGTAGAGGGGAAGAATGACCTCCCTCGACCTACTGACCACACTCTTCCCTCTGCAGCCCAGGATCCCATTGGCCCTCTTGGCAACAAGGGCACTTTACTGGCTCATGGATAGTTTACTATCTACCAGGAGCCCCAGATCCTTCTCCTCAGAACTGCTTTCCAGCAGGTCCGCCCCTAGCCTATATTGGTGCCTGGCATTCTCCGTCCCCAGGTGCAGGACCCTACACTTTTCCTTGTTGACCCTCATTAGGTTCTTCTCTGCCTGGCTCTCCAGCCCATCCAGGTCACACTGGATGGCAGCACAACCCTCTGGAGTGTCGGCCAGCCCTCCCAATTTGGTATCATCAGCAAACTTGCTGAGGATACACTCTGTCCCTTCATCCAGGTCATGATGAATAAGTTGAACAAGACTGGACCGAGTACTGACCCTTGGGAGACACCACTGGTTACAGGCCTCCAACTCGACCCTGCTCCATTCATTACAACCCTCTGAGTTCTGTCATACAGCCAGCTCTCAATCTACCTCACTGCCCCCTCATCTAGCCCACACTTCCTTAATTCTCTAACGAGGATGTTATGGGAGACAGTGTCAAAAGCCTTTCTGAAGTCAAGGTAGATGCTTGAAGTCAAGAGATGCACCTGCTGCTCTCCCCTCATCCAGCCATCCAGTTATAACATCACAGAAGGCTGTCAGATTGGTCAAGCATGATTTACCCCTGGTAAATCCATGTTGACCACTTCCAATAACTTCCTGTTCTTCAACATGTTCAGAGTTGACATCCAGAACGAGTTGCTCCATTACGTTCCCAGGGAGAGAGGTGAAACTAAATGTAATTCCCAGTAGTTTCCTGGGTCCTCCTTCTTGCCCTTTTGAAGACTGGAGTGCTATTTGCCTTCCTTCAGTCCTCAGGTACCTCTTCTGTTCTCCATGACCTTTCAAAGATGATGGAGAGCGGCCCAGCAATAACGTCTGCCAGTTCTCTCAGCACTCATGGGTGCATCCCATCAGGATCCATGGACCTATGGATGCCCAGTTTGGCCAAGTGGTCTCCAACCCAGTCCTCGTCTACAGAGGGAGAATCATCCTCTTCTTCTCTATATTAATTCAACAAGCCAAAATTTGATCTATTTGCGTTAAAAATATTTTAATGGTTGCTTCCAAAGGTTTCTAAACTTAAAGTTTGAGTTTTAAGAAACGTGATTATGAACCTAATCTGCAATTTTTTACTTCCATTGATGCATATGCTACTTAACATTAAAATACATTGAAACTCTTTGCTATTGTACTACTGCAGTATAAGGAAAGATATATGCAAAAATGTTTGCCTCTAACAACTTAGATTTTTTAATGAACCTTTAAATATATCGTAACAAATTATTTTTTTAGGGCAGAGACCTTCAAATTTATATTATTAGATTTTAAATTTTACTGAAGCAGGCTTAAGTACTTAAGACAAACTTTGTACTCCTGTTTACATATTTATATTTACTATTTCTGTTCTTGAACATAGTTTTTATTAGAGTTAATCTCTTAATGTTTGGCATTTTCTTTCTATGCTCTGTGTCCGATTTTCTGTATCTGTTCTCTCTTTTGTGTGTATGCATGTTGTTGCTTTCTTATTTATTTATTTATTTATTTCAGGTATATGTTTTGTTCTTTCATTTGGCTCCTTCATGACTTTTACTTCTCACTTTCCTGTGACTGTTAATACTAGGTTTGACAGAAATCTCTAGCTATGTTGAACTGGTACTTGCTTTCTGTCTGTGAAATATAGTTCTGCCTTTTTTATTGAGCCTAAACATATCCCTTCACAGTTCCCTTTTTTTAAAGTTCTTTTTGACTATTCACTGTTTAAGTGACTTATATGATCTCATTACTTACTGAATTTTATTTACTTATTTTTTTTTTTTGCTGTATCCTGATCTCTTAACGTGGTATGTTAAAAAAATTGCTGTCACTGAGAAAGCTTTTTGTATCACAATTGGCCCAGCAGCAGCAGTACTGGGATTTTCCTACAAAAGCTAATCGCAAGTAAATTCTGCACTGTGCAGAACTAGAGAGATGTGCCTACAATTTGCCCTGGAATACCAACAATATTGATAGCCATTTTTATAAGGCCTGGGAAAAATCTCAGCTGCTTTGAGATAACTGAACTGTTTCTGCTGCTGTTGTAGCTTTCATAGCACTTTAGATTTCCTAACATGCCTACTTATCCTTTTCCCCAGCATTTAAGGGATAAATGAGAGTTATTGGTATCCAAAAGGCATGATGTGTGAATATTCTCTATGTCCCAAAAGCATCGTCTGTGGCAGCAGTCATGGGGGCAGTAAAAGCTGCAGATGCCTTTCTTCTGGAGTGAAGCAATACTCAGAATACCAACAGCCAGCTTTGCTGTCTCTCTGGTGGCATGAGAATTAGAGAGATGGCAGAATTAGTTTTTGTCATATTTAAAGGACCTTGGCCAGAATACCTAGGAAAGCCTTCATTATTATGTTGCTGTAGCTGTTGCAGCCTCGAACAGGGTCCTAGTAATAACTTAAAGAAAGGGAATAGATTCACATTTTCTATATTCGCCTCAGAAAGAGTTATCTTCTGTATTCTTCCATGGCTCTTTGCTCTTCTATGACTTTGTTGTCCAGGGGGCTTGTGGATCAGCAGTCATAATCTGTCTAATTGGAGGCATCTGGATTTTTCCTTTTTAGTGCATCACTTTACGTCATAAATGTGTATGCCATTTCCCTCTTGCACAGCAGTCACAACAGGGTGAACAGCAGCTGCTCATCTGCAGCCAGACTAATTCAAAATCAAAACTCAGCTTTACCTTCTGCCCTGCTATTGTGGATGGCTGCCTTCTTCACAGCTGGGGAAACATCCCGTGTCAAGAGTGTCCAGTGTATGCCTTGAAGGGACAGGAGCACTTCAGCTAAGCTGGACCTTTCCCATACTGTTCCTGTTGCTGGACTCACATATTGTATGCCATTCATGCTTAATTCATTCTGCTGTTATAGTAAGTTCTCAGGAGACACTACACTCTCAGTTTCAGTTTAGGAAAGACTTACTTCTTTCTCCTGATCCTGGCTAAGGTGCTTCTGACGTTTGTGTCATACACAGTTTTTCATTAGCAGTTTTTGCTCTTAATTAATCAGCTCACTTGTTTTCCTGCACCTCCAGACCAACTACATTCTTTATGTTATCTTAAGGGCACACACAAACAGTGGCACTTTCATGAAATGCTGATTTAATTTTAAAATAGATGTTGGAAAGGGCTCAAAGTCTATTTTTCCACTTGGATGCTGGTTTTGCTCTACTATAAGGTACAGGTTTTATGTCCTTTTCCGGTGATTGTCAGTCTCTTTAAAAAAAAATCAACATATTATATTTTATACAGCTTGGTTAAGTAAACGGCAGGTCATGACCTGAAATTATTTACATTCTGCAAGCTTAAAATTTTCAGAAGGAAATATATTACATCTTAAAACAAATTAGATGTTCTATTTTCCTTAAATTTGAGAATGGACTTGATATGAAAGTGTGGATATTTTGATGTCTTCTGAGGGAATGCACCATTACAACTGTCATGTATTCACAGAATCACAGAACAGTTGTGGTTGGCAGAGATCTCTGGTGCTCCTGTGGTCCAACCCCCACGTTCAAGCAGGGTTGTCTAGAGCAGGTTGCCCAGAGCCATGTCCAGATGATTTTTGAACATCTTGCAGAAGGGAGATTATACCTCCTTGGGCAACCAGTGCCAGTGCTCAGTCACTCTCATAGTGGAAAAATCCTTCCTAATGTTCAGAGGAAGCCTTCTCTCTTTCAACTTCTGCCCATCATCTTTGGTCCTGTCACTGGGCACCACTGAAAAGAGCCTGGCTCCATCCTCCTTGCATCCTGCTTTCAGGTATCTGTTGATACATTGATAAAAATCCCCTGAACCTTCTTTTCTCCAGGCTGAACGGTCCCAGATCTCTCAGCCTTTCCTTATATAAGCAATGTTCCATTCCCTGCCTCATCTTTGTGGCCCTCCACTGGACTCTGTGTGGTATGTCCACGGCTGTCTTGTACAGAGGAGCCCAAAACTGGACACAGTACTCCAAGTTTGACCTCATCAGCACTGAATAAAGGAGAGGCATCACCTCTCAACCTGCTGGCAACACTTTGTCTAATGCAGCCTAGACACCATTAGCCTCCTTTCCCACAAGGGCACACTGATGGCTCATGTTCAACTTGGTGTCCACCAGGACACCCAGGTCCTTTTCTGCAAAGCTACTTTCCAGCTTTGTGGCCCCCGGCATGTACTGGTGTCTGGGGCTGTTCCTTCCCAGCTGCAAGACTTCCCCTTGTTGAACCTCATGAGATTCCTGTCAGCCCATTTCTCCAGCCTGTCTGGGTCCCTCAGGCTGGGACAGCCCTCTGGTGTATCAGCCATTCCTCCCGGTTTTGTGTCTTCTGCAAACTTGCTGTCCCATCATCCAGATAAGTAATGAAAGTGTTAAACAGGATCCGACCCAGTACTGACCAGTACAGACACCAGTTACTGGGATGGTGCTTCAGAGCGGTACACAAGTTCATAACAAATATTTACAGTGGCTAATAAACACATGATTTACCTTATTTCCATGGTGTATAGATGTCTTCATAGGATATATGAATACTACTAAACAAAATAGCAGTTTGCCAAGGGTTAAAACGTTTCAAAGCTTTGTTTTGAAGTGTTGATGATGGGTTCTATTTAAACTCATAAATTTCTTCAGGCTTATAAACCAACTCAGGTAAATTAAATATCATTGCTTTACAGCTAAGATTCTTCCACCTGAAATGAACTGTAAATTAAATGGCTTTTCTTATTCTTCCATCCACACAATAATGACCTTCTAATCCATACTCTCCATAAAGACAAAACGAATAAATATATAAACAGAATTAGTTTCCTAATGTAATGTTTTTGAAACATACTATAATTTTTTAAATAATTAAAATATCTGATCTTAAAATGGTGAAAACATTACGAAATTTCTGATTTGAAAACTATACAATTTGGTATCTGAGTATAAATAGAATTGCAAAAATCTATTTTTAAGATTTTGACTGTAATTTCTAAGAATTCCTTCTATATATTCTCTACTGTTAAAAATTAACAGAATTGCTACTCGAGTAAACCAGCTCTTGGTTACCTTTTGAACTTTCAAAGTCTTGAGGTGTTCACTTGACTAATTAGCTATTCTTCTGTCCCCAGGCTTGCTATTGTAATTTCAGATTCTGTTGAAATTGCTGGGGACATTTATGTACTGTTGATGCTGCAGAGAAGAACTCTGAAAGAGCAGCATTGTGGCAGACGTCCAAAGGAGAGATTCCATACGGGTGATCTTCCCTCTTGGAATAATGGGAGATTAATGCAATTAACCCCTCCAAGACATTTTTTTTCAGATGGTGTATATCAAAATTTTTTCAGTCAAAATCTGCAGTAAATCATAGGGAGGGAGAAACATAAGGTTCTGAGTATCCGTTATATAACTCTCAAGGATAATGAGATTTTTTAACTGCTTGCTGTGATTCATATTATATCCCTGAAATGTCTTCTTCAAGAAGAGTTTCTAAGGAAGTCAACATTTCTACAGAATACACCTTCCCCAAACCCAAGGTAGTCAAGGAGATTTCTTGTTAAACTTTATTATTGGTTATAAGTGTATTAAAATAACTATCCTGGCATACAAATTTTTGGGGGATGTATAACCAACAGAAGTTAACAACCTTATATGTCTAAGATAATCTATTGCCTTGTCTAGCTACTAATCTTCAAGAAATATAAAATATCTCAGTGTTAGTTATTGCTTCAATAAAATTTGGGTATCAAGGAACTGCAGTATGTTGTTATGAAGCCGGTATATTACAAGAAAGAACTAAGAAGCAGTATAAATTTACAAAAATCTGGAAGGAATAGAGTACATTATAGGTGATAAATCATCTGGAATATAAAAGATGACTGAAAGAGAGCAATTTAATGAATAAATATGTGGTGAATACCACATGCAGAAAAAAAGAAGAAATGGCTAATCTGTTACCATTAAGGTAAAGTAAAAAAAAAACAAAAAAACAAACTAATGGGAATTAAAAACATATGCATAGATGGAATCACTGCAAGAACTTTAGTTTCACGTGCAGGATCAGATCCCAGAGGAGTATGACAATTTAAATTTCTTGCAAATCTGCTATATTAGAGTATGTTATGAATTTTTTTAAGCCTAAATGCATTTTTTTCTGACTTCCAGCCCAGATTAAAAAATACTGTAACCTAACTTTTGTCAATACTGTAGAATTATCTGAGAGATTTAAAACCAAATACTAGAAATGTTTCCATTCCTATGGACTTTAATTTTAATTTTTTTATCAAAAGAGAATTGGTTTTCTGCTTTTCAGACTACACCTATACCTCATTGCAACCAGGTGAGTTTCATATTTTAACTCCATATTTATTGTGTGAGGCACTTGAAGCCATTATTTACTGCTAAACAAAGACAATATTTATTGAAAAAATTGAAATAAAGTTATTATTTCTGTTGGTGCACGTCCCAAGGTGCAACACCTTTCACTACTCCTATTTTGAGGTGTAGCAGTATTGTTAAAGCTCATATTTTACAGCACTACCAGAGGATTTTGGGTATTAAATCTAGCAAGGCAGATGGGAATTTAACTTGTGTTTCTCCTATCTGTGCTGAATGGTCAGCCAAGAGCATTCTGGAGAACAGGGAAGCCTGCCACCCGAATTTAGCAAGTTTAACTCAGGCTTTTCTGGAGGAAAATATTTAAGGGCTGCTGTTATGAATAATCAAACCATATTGTTTGGCAAATAAGATATTTACTTAACAATAGCCAGCAGTAATTCTTTCATTGATTCAAAATATTAGCATAGTGCTGGAAGTTCTTACAGTGTTTGGGTTACTACCTCTCTGTATTAGTTGTATTTAACCTAAATGAAAATAAATGGGCCAAAAGTTATTGAAAAAAAAAAAATAAACCCTCTGTTTTTTCCAATGTGGCATGACCAAAGATGTAACTGCAGCTTTTTCTTAGAGTCCAGGAGTTTTTTTATTAAGTTTCCTAACATTTGCACTTGTATGAACAAAGACATAGTGTGTTAAAGCATAGAATTTTCATGATTGTAGAACTCAGAATGCACTTTATTTGAACTCTAAAGTTCTCTTATTCTTATTTTTAATAATTTCTATGTGTTTCGTGTCTTTTGCATGCAAAGCTCAGCTTTGAGCAATGGACAATCTGGATCTGTGTTGGCGAAATTCTAATGTAGTTTAACCAGAGAAAGTGAAAGACACATTGCATAGTATCTGCCTTCTGTTTCAGAGATTAAGAGTTTTATATGCCATAGTCTTTACATAGGCTAGAGAAATGTGATTCTCTATATTCAAAGAACTGTCCCAAATAATGCCATCATAAGGCAAAAACGGTTACACTGGGGATTCTTGTTAGCGTTAAGAATTGGTTTTACATTTTCAAATTCTTACATACTACTCAAAGAAAATAAAATGATGCTTTTTCCTTCTTTGTCTTGCTTCTCCCTGAAGATCTTTTGCCCTTTCCATCCCTACACACATTTTTTTCTTCCATAGTTCATGCTTTTTATCTATCCATCTGTTCTCCTCTTTAAGCTCTGTTTCCCCGTGTGTCATGTCATAAAACGCAAAGTGGGAAAAATAACTTGCACAGTTGGGCAAAAAATACAGGGAAATATTCGATGTTTGGGTAGCATTTTCCATGTATTTGTAGAGACTCTTAGGGTAGCTTACAGTAATGCTGGAATTGTTTGTAGGCAGAGTTGCTTATCCTTATTTTCTTGTGTGTAAAAGGAAGGAAGATAGTCAATGTATTTTAACACAGTTGAAGTCCATTGATTTCAGGAGTCTGAGAGCTACTTGTAAACATTCCTACTATGCTGCAATATCTTGTGAATACAAGCTCTTGTCAGGTAGTCGTAGCTGGCTGTTGGGTATTGAGCATTCCCATTGTAGAAGGAAAGGCATTAAGTCTTACTATATCTTCAGCCCTGTTTTCCAGCTTCTTTAATGGCTACCTTCATCATGTCTTCTACTAGCAGCAGGGGAGCAGATTCCTGCATACCAGAAATTGGCATCTGGGATGGGGGGCAAACTGCTTGCTTCTTTGTGTGTACATGGTGGGAACATGGGGAAGGAAGAGATGAAAAAGTCTTAGCTAGATTCCTAGGTTAAGAGTAATGTCTTCTCTGGGTTCACATCTTGTTAGCTGTTGAATAATTTCAGTGCTGGACTGACAACCTCATGACAGGCAGTTCTCAAGTTTTTGAGTGGTGTGGCTGCTCTCCAGTGGCCTTCCTCACACGGCAAGCCTTGACACTCCCTCCTCTGGCTGCCTCTGGATGTGGCACCTAATTTAGCTTTAACTGAGGAAGATCTGGGAAAAATGTATACATTACCTCTTTTTTGTGTGTGTGTGTGTGTGTGTACCATATTTGCTACATCTGTAACATATTCCTCACAGCTAAAAAGAGCAAGTTTCTTTCAGTGTGGAAAAATCAAGTGTGGGCAATACCTACCTTTTCCTCCTCACAGTCCTTTACTTGTGTGGATGTAAAGCATATTGTACTGACAGATCTTAGTGCGTAATATGTGGCAGCTTTTATAGGTATTTGTTCAATGCAATATAGCAAATATTTCCCAGAAATTTTCTATTAGCAAAAATTTGGGGCTGGAAACCGCAAAAGAAATTAGTTCAAAACTGTTCCTTAAACTAAGGCTGCAGTGATTGATTAATAGAGAGTAGGTTTGCAGATATTTATTCATTACTTTGTATTTTACAGAGACTGGCAGAAGGAGGATGGAAAGAAAATAACATGCATAGCTGAACTCAAAGACAATTTTAAGGCTCAAAAATTAAATTGATACATTCAGAATGCACATGTGTCCACCTGTGTGTATATATAATGTGTTGGTACTACTAAACATTTCTTTTTTTTTTCTTAAATATATTCTGGTTTCTATGACACAGAACATTTTAAAATAAAGTATTTTTTGATGACAAAGTTCTAGAATACTTCTTTATGAGTTACACTTTCAGAGGAACTTCAGGCTGGTACCACAATGTGATGTAATGTGGGTCAATTTCTCCTACACAGTTGTGGGCAAATGAGCACATTTAGTAGGTGCACTTTGGGTGCCTGCATTCCCAAACAATGCCTGCAGAAATCAAAGATGTTTCCTGATTTATCTCAATTTATTTTGCTTTTAATCACACCATTCAGTTCTGTTCCCTACCTTGCAAGGTATTTAGCTGGCATCTCACTGGAGTGTATGGTCTAGGTTTTGGGAGTACTGGAGCAGACCATCTTGAGTGCCATCACACTGCATGTACAGGACTACCAGGTGATAAGGCACAGTCAGCATGGGTCTATGAAAGGCAGGTCCTGATGGACAAACCTGATCTTCTTCTATGACAAGGTGACCCAGTTACTGGATGAGGGAAAGGCTGTGGATGTTGTTTACCTGGACTTCAGTTAAACCTTTGACACCATTTCCCCCAGCATTCTCCTGGAGAAACTGGAAGCACATGGCTTGGAAGGGTGTACACTTCACTGGGTGGAAAACTGGCAGGATGAATAGACACAGACAGTGGTGGTGAATGGAGTTAAATCCAGTTAGCAGCCAGTCACAAGTGGCATTTCCCAGGGCTCGGTATTGGGGCTGGTTCTCTTTAGCATCTTTATCATAGAATGATTGAATGGTTTGGGTTGGAATGGACCTTAAAGATCATTGAGTTCCAACCCCCCTGCCCTGGGCAGGGACACATCCCACTAGAGCAGGTTGCTCAGAGCCCCATCCAGCCTGGCCCTGAACCCCTTCAGAGATGGGGCATCCATGACAGAATCACAGAATCATCATGGTTGGAAGGGACCTCTGAAATCATCAAGTCCAACCACAAAAAAAGAACAAACAAAAAACCCCCCAAAACCCAAAAAAACCAACCAAACGAAAAAACACCCAAACGAACAACATACACAACACCCCACCACATCACACCCACCCACAAATCAATAATCTTGGGCACTAGAGCATGCCCTGAAGAGCCATGTCTACATGTTTCTTAAATACCTCCAGGGATGGTGACTCCACCACCTCCCCAGGCAGGCTGTTCCAGTACCTGACCACTCTCTCAGTAAAGTAATTCTTCCTTATATCTAATTTAAACCTCCCCTGTCGCAACTTCAGACCATTTCCTCTGGTCCTGTCGTTATTCCCTTGGGAGAAGAGGCCAACCCCCAGCTCTCTACAACCCCCTTTCAGGTAGTTGTAGAGGGCAATAAAGTCCCCCCTCAGCCTCCTCTTCTCCAAACTAAACATGGCCAGTTCCCTCAGCCTCTCCTCATAGGACTTGTTCTCTAGACCTCTCACCAGCTTGGTGGCTCTCCTCTGGACACACTCCAGCAGCTCAATGTCCCTCCTGCACTGAGGGCCCCAAACTGAACACAGTACTCGAGGTGAGGCCTCATCAGTGCCAAGTACAGAGGCATGATGACTTCCCTAGTCCTGCTGGCCATGCTATTCCTGATACAGGCCAGGATGCTGTTGGCCACCTGGGCACACTGCTGGCTCATGTTAAGCTGGCTGTCCACCAACACTCCCATGTCCTTTTCTGCTGGGCAGCTTTCCAGCTACACTTCCCCAAGCCTGTAGTGCTGCAGGGGGTTGTTGTGACCAAAATGCAGGACCCGGCACTTAGCCTTATTAAATCTCATCCCATGGGCCTTGGCCCATTGATCCAGTCTGTCCAGATCCCTCTGTAGAACCTTCTGACCCTCAAGCAGATCAACACTCCCACCTAGTTTGGTGTCATCTGCAAACTTACTGAGGGTCCACTCAATCCCCTTATCTAGTTCGTCAATAAAGATGTTAAACAAGACTGGTCCCAAAACTGGGCCCTGAGGGACACCGCTGATGACCGGCCGCCAGCTGGATTTAATCACCATTAATTTAATCACCCCCTTATTCACCACTCTCTGGGCATGGCCATCCAGCCAGTTTTTTGTCCAGTGAAGAGTACACTTGTCTATGCCATGATTTGCCAGTTTCTCCAGGAGAACACCGTGGGGGACGGTGTCAAAGGCCTTACCAAAGTCCAGGTAGACAACGCCCACAGCCTTCCCTGCATCAAGAAGGCAGGTCACATGGTCATAGAAAGAGATCAAATTGGTTAAGCAGGACGTCCCTTTCATAAACCCATGCTGGCTGGCCCTGATCCCTTGTCTGTCCTGCACTTGCCATGAGAGCTCTACCAAGACAATCCTCTCTATGATCTTTCCCGGTACCGAGGTCAGGCTGACAGGCCTATAGTTTCCTGGATCCTCCTTCTGGCCCTTCTTGTAGATGGGCGTCACATTGGCCAGCCTCCAGTCATCTGGTACCTCTCCTGTTGACCATGATCTGGATGAGGGGATTGAGTGTATCCTCAGTAATTTTGCAGACAACACCAAGTTGGGTGGGAGTGGTGACCTGCTGAAGGGTAGGAAGGCTCAACAGAGGGATCTGGACAGACTTGTCTTATTCTTGTGTGTGTTGTACCGCTCTGAATTTTAGCTAGTATGAAAGTGGTGTTCGAAAGGACAGTGATTTTGGTCTTGGTTTGCCTAAAGACAAATCATCTTGGAAATGTAGTTTTTTGTCAGTTGTTTCAGTTAAGCCATATACATGACAAAAGTTTGGATGATTTAAACAGGTGTTCATTAGATCTATCAATGTTTTGCTCCAGTTACTAGACCTAAAGGCTGCATGATCTTTGAACTCTACTTTGTATATTTGTAAGAACTGCAAATAGTTCCTCTAAAACTGTTTTTTAATTTTTCTATGCTCTTCTTTTTTTTTTTTTTTTGGTACAAACCCCCACACTAAACAAACAAACAAACAAAACCCAAAAGAAATTAACAAAATATGAATGCATGTAAATAATTATAGTTTTAGACAAATATCCATGAGAAGACATCCAAAAGATGAAAACTTTTGCATAAATGTTGACAGTATTTTTCTATTTATCAATCAACTTTTACAAGTTTGAAACAGCTTTCAACCCAACAAATTGTTTCGAGGTTTACTGTTGGTACAATATATTATATATAAGTTTTTAATCTGTATTATCTTCTGTAATTTTTTAGATTATTACCAAATGGGGCAGGAAAGTAGTGTCACAGAGTAATAAAGAAAATACTTCTTTTTTTTCTTTCACTGATTTTTCATATGTGTCTTTTTTTGGCAGCCTGGCTTTTAAAGAAAAATTCTTATTGTTTTCTTGCATACTAGACAAGATAAGAAAAATCTGAAGCAGTGCCAAGAAACCTGTTGGATAAACTTGTCATGCTTTTAGTCTTTCCTTGTTCAGATGGATTTGGTTCATACAGAACTGTAACAGTTAATGACTTGGAAGAAATCTCATCCATCTTCAGATGAAAAATTTGCTTTCTATTTTCCCACTTTAACTGGTATTGGACTTTCAGTTTTATTAATACAGAAAAAAATGGCTTGCATGAGAGCGGTTTGTGAGTTTGTGTGATCTTTATGTAGCAGTGCTCTTTATGTAATCTTTTGTTCAGGCACTTAAGTTCATAATCCCTTGAGTTCTACTGTTGTACTTCTGACAGCACTGCTCACTTTGTTTTACTCATCTGGCTTCCTCTTTTGACTGTCTAGGTGACTGCTACTTATCTATTTTTCTGTGTCTTCTTGTTATGCACTCATACCATGGTATAGGAGTACATTCCAAACACTACTTTTTGCCAGCAGCTGTCACAGTCTAAGCATGCATGTGGAAAGCTTTTAGGTGGAGAAATGGTATATTTTGATGTATTGCTGATCAAAAGATACAAAAAAGTTTTCATTTGCAGCAGATAGTGTACAATCAGTTTTATTTACATAGGTAAAGTTATTGATAAGAAATAATTAGGTGGCTGAAATTACTAGCAAGATGTTTTGCAGCCTTGCCTATCCTCACACTGTGAAATTTGATAATGCAAATGGAAAAAGCTGTCAGAAAAGAGGCAGAGACTACTACCAATCCAAAGAGCCAAAATCCTAGGTTTAGGCTTAGGAAGTGGGGAAACCTGGCTGTTCTGATTCATGGCAAGTGTTGATATGAAAGATTACCATAATTTCATTCTCTTGGCATGGTCTACCACAGCGTATTGCCATCAGTTCTCAGTGGTGAGGTCCAGCCTCTGCTGATGAGTGTATCCTAATTCAGCTGCTCTTGCAACCAGTTTCTGTTACCAGCACTGCTTCTCTAGCTTACTATGCCTCTGGAAAATATTACCAGCCCATATAACAGAGAAAAAGATGCCAAGACATGACAGTCATCACTTTTGAGTTAAAACAGTGTGAATACTTGAGGGTTTGCGAGAAATTCCTGTGTTCATTTGGCAGGTTCTGTGTTCATGAAACCCTTTGCAATGTAAGTTAAATGCACATCTGCAATGGAAAGTTGCACTGTTTGGCAAAATTTCAAAGAAAGTTTAAAAATTAAAAGAAGTCAGAGCAGGAAATGATGCCACAAGTATTCATGCTATGAATAATGATGCTTCTGTTCTGCATATGACATTTCTAAAAGCTTTCATTTCTAGAAATCCAGCAAGCAGTCTGACTAAGTGGTCTCCTCCTTTCTACGTGTTCATATAGACAGGTCTCTAGCATCTGTAAAATAGTCCATCCTTTTCCTTCTTGTACCAATTACAAATTTATATATCATGTCACACATATTCAATTTAGTTTGCCTGATACTGGAGAATGCAAATACATTCCAGACTACTTTCCTTTCCCATTCAAAAAGTTGATTACGTAAGTTACTTGTGAAAACATATATGGGTACTTTGCCTTTCTGTGGATTCTCAGTCAAGCTGTTTGATTCCTATGGGCATTAGATGCTTGGCCGTTGGAGGGACTCTGACTTGCATTTTTAAAGCACTTTGTTGGCAAGAAGAGAAATATTACCTTTGTTATTATGTTTCTATGCAGGGCTGCATACCACTCCATGAAGGTAAGTCTACAGGAGACCGAAGCCAGCACTGAATATGCTTAAATGTTCTCAATTCTTAATGATCTTTTTTTCTCATAACTGTTTATTTTCATGCTTTGTTTTTCACTGTTGTTTACTTGTGAAAGCTTCCCATCTTGCTTGCTCATCCTGGGACGTAATTTTTTAAAAAACTCATTAGTATGATTTATATATAAATACAAATACACGCATAAATAAAATTTACATGTGAATTGTCTGTAGGGTTGTGTGAATAAATAATGTTTCTTTTTTTTTTTTTTGGTGATGTTTGGTTTCTTAATTTAATAGTATTTCTCCCAGATCACCCAGGCATTTTCTAACAAAGGGAATAGTTTTCCTCGAGGGAAATAATCACCATATGGTAGAATAATCCTTGCCTTTCTTGGTCGATACCATGGGTATTGTTATATGCATTGGTATGCTCATACTCTGACTTCAAACATCTTCAGTCCCTTGTGGGTGGTAAACCAGTCTCCTAGCACCCAAAGAAGTTCATAACACGGGGAATTACAATGTATTCCAGAAAATGGCTGTCACTTTCTTTTCTTAAGCTGCTCCTATCTGCTATAAAATCCTGACTTATTTATTGGTGCTGGGACTAAAACCGTGATTCCCAGATAATATGATTCCCAGATAATACTTTGGCTTTGGAGTAATTTTCTCTCTTCCTCACACAATTAATCATTGATATTTTTGATTTTTTAAATACTAACAGATATTTGCTTGTAAGTGAGTGAACAGAGACAAAGCCTCAGCCTGCTTGTTGAAACGTTATTTCCAAAACTGTCTTTAGTGGTGGGTTTGGTTCTGTGGGACTAGGAGCTGCTAGGATCCAAAATATTTCTCTGTCATGTAATGTTTAGAAAATACTTTGGGCTTTGCATTTAATTGAAATTAATGAAAATTATTCTTAGAGGTTTTAAGGTATATGAAGTTGTAAAGTGGAAGTTCTTTAAAACGTCTTATATCCTGAGGGTTGGCTCTTTAACATCTGGCCATTATTGGTTAAACAGCTAAATAGATTTCTGATTTTGTGTGTATAAGCTGCATGACACATAATGCATCTTACTTCATTAACTAAAGCAACGCCCTTGTTTGTCTTTCTGAAACAGGTTTCAGAGGAAGAAAATAAAGAAACAAAAAGAAGGAAAACGAACTGAGAAAGGTAGATATTAATACTTTGCATGTTTAATAATCTTTGAAATAAGGTGTATATGTTGCCAGAGAAGAGGAGAAGCAATAACTCTGACCTACAGACTCTGTGTCCATAAAACTGTTTGATGGGAGATGGCAGGATTTTATGTCTTTTCCTGTATCTCCTCTGTAAGTACCTTTTAAATATTTTTATCTTTGGAGTAATGTGAATAATTTTTTAATTAAATGAGAAGGTATTTTTGGGAGCAGGGGCTTTGGAGTCAGTTGTCATAGTCAAGTTGCAAATATATTGAAATAACGGTTTGTTTATCATGCAACTACACAAACCAATGAAAGACACATGAGTATTTCACCTTTACATTCGAAGGTGATGAAAATTTTATTCCATACCCTGCTATTAAATCTTAGGTATGTGATAAGACAATTATCACTGATATCTTGTGTTTTTCCATTCTCTCTGTCTTCTTTCTTAATTTGATTTTTCTTTGACATGAAATGAACCAAATAAAACTCAACAATAAAAAAGGTACAGCGTAGCTGGTTTATTTTTATAGGAAATGTCTGCTTCACCTGCCTTAAGAAATATCCCTGCAGTAGTTGGGTGCAATGCTAAATCTTGCTTGCAGGTATAGTGGCATTCATTTTTGCCCTGTCTGGTACTTTATGCAGAAATCAGTAAAAATTGATTTCAGCCAAAATATATACGATGCTGGTAAAGTAATATTGATGTTAGAAAGCCAGCTAAATCTGTTCTTTATGGTGCTCTGGAACTATACACTACATCAATATTTTGATAATTAATGATTAATATTTTACCTCTTGAAACTGTGCCTTGTGATATCACGCCATCTTTCTGAGGAGAAAACAGAGTGAAGTTCCTTTATATACTCTCTTTCTGGTACAAAGCAATTTGTGTTCTGTGCACCTAGTGTTACATGAGGACCATGGGAAGTAACTCAGTCTCTAAATATCCAAGGCTATTTTGGTCGTCTCAACACATTGGCTCAAGTCCTATCATCTTTTTTCAGAAAAAGAAACATATGGAATTTCTTTTTTCCCTTTTATTCTACAATTTCACAGTTGAATAGAGGGATTTATTTTGAGGAGCATTAAAGAAGTAAAATATATGCATATGTATGTATAAAAATTACAGTTTTTCCAAAAAAGTTGAAGTGACAGCTAAAGAACAGCATACAAGCTCATGCATTATTCTTATTGCATTGTCTATTCAGATATCATCACTTGGCTCTAGGTTACTTCCTAAAGATAGCCAATTTTAAACTGAATGAAAAATGTTAGTGATAAAAGGAAGACTAGGGAAAATGCGGTCCCTTTCTGATAGGAAATGGGAGATCTGGTACTTGGGATATGGAGAAGGCTGAGGTGTTCAATGACTTTTTTCCCTCAGTCTTCACTGACAAGTGCTCTAGCCACACCACCCAAGGCAGAGACTGGGAGAATGAGGAACATTCCACTGTAGGAGAAGACCAGGTTCAAGACCATCTGAGGAACCTGAAGTCGCACAAGTCCATTCATCCATGACTCCTGAGGGAACTGCCAAAGGAAGTTACTAAGTCACTATCCATCATATTTGAGAAGACGTGGCAGTCCAGTGAAGTTTTTGCTGACTGAGAAAGGGGAAAAATAACCCCCATTTTTAAAAATGGAGAAAAGGAAGACCTGGGGAATTGCAGGCTGATCAGTCTCACCTCTGTGCCTAGAAAGGTCATGGAGCAGATCTTCCTGGAAATTATGCTAAGGCACATAGAAAATAAGGAGATGATTGGTGACAGACAACATGGTTTCACAGGAGGAAAATCATGCTTGACAAATCTGGTGGCCTTCTCTGATGGCATTACAGCATTGGTTGATAAAGGAAGAGCAACTGATGTCATCTACTTGAACTTGTGCAAAGTATTTGATACTGTCCCACACAACATCGTTGTCTCTAAATTGGAGAAATGTGGATTGACAGATGAACCAGTTGGTGGATAAGGAATTGGCTGGATGGCCATACTCAAAGAGTTGTGGTCAATGGCTTGATGTCCAAGTAGCAACCAGTGACAAGTGGAGTACCTCAAGAGCCAGTTTAACTGGTTCTGTTTAACATCTTTGTTGGTGACATGGGTATTGGGATTGAGTGCACTGTCAGCAAGTTTGCTGAAAGACCAAGCTGTGTGATGTAGTTGACATGCTGGAGGGAAGGGATGCCATCCAGAGGGACGTTGACTGGCTTGGAGAGGTGGACCTGTGGAGACCTCATTAAGTTCAACAAGGCCAAGTGCAAGGTCCTGCACATGTCTCAGGGCAATCCCCAGCACAAATAAAGGCTGAACAGAGAATGGATTGAGAACAGCCCTGAGGAGAAGGACTTGGGGATGTTGGTTGATGGGAAGCTCAACATAAGCTGGCAATGTGAGCTCACAGACCAGAAAGCCAGCTGCATCCTGGGCTGCTTCAAAAGAAGCGTGGCCAACATGTCGAGGGAGGTGATTCTGTCCCTCCACTCTTCTCGTGTGACCCCACTGCATTCAGCTCTGCATCCTTCAAGATAAGGAGGACATGGACCTATTGCAGTCCAGAGGAGGGTGTTCTGTTTTGGGTGTGGAGCAGAGCCAACTTTCTGTTCAGTGAGAGAAGCTTTTGCTTATACATGTTGTTGTGGCAATGAGGGTCAGCTGACCTGGTTGTTTACCAGGGGGGGTGGCACCCATGGGCAGGCGTGTACAGTTCAGGTGACCCAAACCGTCAAATAGGGTATTCCATCCCATCTGCCATGCTCAATATAAAAGCTGAGGGATCAAAGGGGTCAGGTTGCCTCTTCTTCAAGAGGTCTTCTGCTTTGGATTCTTCTTCAATGGCTCTGTTTTGTTAATGACTGACACCTGAGGAGGACTCTGTCGGCTTGTCTACCTTTGATGCCATCAGTGTGTTCTGGAATCCAGTTCCCATTCATCACTGAGTCCAGTCTGGAACTTTTCTGGTGCCTGCTGGTGACATCTCCCTGTGAGCTTGATACGGTTTTGTATTTATTTGTATATTATATCTATCTCATTAATTTTTTTTTGTTTGTTAGTTGTTTTCTTTTTTTAGTTTATTATTAAGTAGTTTAGTTTTTCCTAAACCCATAAATACCTTTATCTCTCTTCTTCCTCTCATTGGAGCGAGAGGTAAGGGAGAGCATCTGTTGCCTTGTCATTGGCCAGCTTGGCCCAAACCATGACAGAGGGCCATGATGATGATAAGAGGGCTGGACCATCTTTGCTATGAAGACAAGCTGAGCCAGTTGGGGTTGTTAAGCCTGAACAAGAGGATGTTCCTGGGAGACACTATAGGAGCTTCCAGTACTTAAATGGGATCTACAGGAAAGATGAGGAAGGACTATTTATCAGAGAACATAGTGAAAGGATGAAAGGTAACGGTTTTAAACTGAAAGAGAGTAGACTTAAATTAGACATCAGGAATAAGTTCTTTAGTGTGAGGGTGGTGAGGCATGGAAACAGGTTGCCCAGAGAAGCTGTGGATGCCCTGACCTGGAAAGTGTTCAAGGCCAGGTTGGGTGGGGCTTTGAGCAACCTGCTTTAGTGGTTGGTGTCCCTGCCCATGGCAAGGGATTTGGAACTAGATGATCTTTAAGGTCCTTTACAACTCTAACCATTCTATGAGTCTAAGATTCTATATAAAAAAGCTCTGTTTAGGCCTTCATATGTGCTTAAATTTTTGGGGGATAATTCTCTGAGACTACAGTTTGTTCTGGGTCCATTGCTTACTTACCCAGAAACAAGGGAAATAGTATACTGACAATATATTCCTTTTTAACGATGCAAAAATAATTTAACCTGAGTCAAGGCATAGGCCACTGACTATTAAAGTGATAAACAGAAGTCATACCCTGAAATCTTCATATCCAAAAATGTACAGAATTCTGTTTTTTTATGAGTCTGCACAACTGTCTGTTACAGCAGTCAGAAACTCATGAAAGCTCATGAAAGCAGTAGAAGTTTTAATGAGAAGAAAAATGTCCACAAACTGTACTTGGACATATTACCCTGATAAGAAAGAAAAAAAATATAATTTTAGTAAAATAATAATTTTTAAAAATAAAATTTCTGCAATACACAATTACTGATACAATTGTAATAAAAATTTGTCACTACTACCAATGTGTTGTCCTTTCCAAAGCACAACTCAGTTATAACTAAACACTTGATATACCTTAAAGACCACAAATGCCAGATAACTCCAACACCGTATGAAGTCACACATGCACAAAATATAACTGCAAACATGTGTTCTTCTACTGATCATAAGATTTGTAACATTGTTTTTGCAAGTTGTATTCATTATAAAGCTCAAGAAAACCCTTTCAGAATACTTAGAAGTAAACCACATGGAAAGAAAGGAACAGTTGAAATTTTAGACAGGAAAGCAAGTGAAACAAGATGATAAGATATAATAGATTGCAATAGATTTTAAAAGAATTAGAAGTTTCCTTCTTTGAAAGAAGAAATATCTGGTCAGCCATGGATTGTTAAGACGAGAGAAAACTAGAGTTTCTTGATTAGAAACATGGCTTTCCTACTCTATCATGCAAAATCTCACAAAGCATACCAGTGTACAGACACAGTTTTCTTGACAGCATCCTCCTAAATAAGAGCCAGACACAATGCAATCTAATGTTTATAGTAATTTAGGGTGTTCCCAACAAAGAAGCTCATCTCATGGAAAGACTAGTAAATCCCCTTCTCCTCAAAACCAGTGGGAATGAGCACCAGCTGACTGCTGGGAATAGTTGCAGGGACACTTAACTGCCAAATCACACTTAGAAACTATTTTGTGGTGTGCTAGTTGTCACAACAAAAAGTATGCCAGGCACTGCTCAAAAATTGGTAGAGAAAACTGCACTCCAGCACTTTGAAATGTTCCTGGACATTGTTTAATTTTCTACTACAGACTTTACACTAGATGCTTTTGCTCTATGAGACCTCAATATCGAAACTCCTTGTAGGAGGTCATAGATAAACTGATTGTTTTTAGACAATTCATGCTATTGAATTGTTTAGAGACAAAAACAATATCCTGGTTAAAATGAAGGAAAACAATTTTTATGTTCACAAAAGAAAGATAAATATTAGAGATGTGAAGCTTGATGAAAACATTAAACCAAGCTAACTAATGCAGAACACATGTTCCTATACAAGATTTTATCATGAAACACAGTTTTTATGATGTTCTACTTTAAAGACAGAGGAAATTATTTTGGATTTAAATGAGTGAAATGGACAAATATGTCCAGTTTTTATCCTGTGTAGTTTTCCAAATCTTTGCTGTGTGTGGAGACAGAAAAATAAATCTGGAAATACTTCAGTAAAGGATTCTGTAACATCAGCAGGAGCTAATGAGAAAATGGCAGTCCCATCACTAGAAAAAATGAACTATTACCAACATAACACTTCCTTCCTATCTTCACACTGTTCTTAAATTTAAAAATATGTGTATATTTGTACGAAAGCATTTTGTTTTTGAGAAGAAGGGGAAAAAAAAGGAAGCAAAACCTGGGAAATTATGAGCTTCTGACAAGCATTGAAAACAAACTGATTTTTTATAAAAGCTGCATCTTCTCCAACTGTATAAACTGTGCATATAAAAAAAAAAAAGTTGACTATTTGAACTGGCTATGACTTCTTCTTTTCACCTTGATGCAAAACTACAGTTTTTGCACCTGCAGTACACCCTTGTACTCGGTGATAGAAGATGGGTGAGTGTCAACAACGGCTGCCTGAAATCTGCAAAGTTCAAGTAGTTTGTCAGGGGTTGGGCAGGAAAGGATTTCATACAAAGCAGAGGCTTTAAGGGGCTCAAAATAATTGCCCATCAGAGTCCAGTAATAAATGAGCTGTTCTTTAGAAATCAACATGGACTAGTTTTGTCACTCATGACTGGAAGGAGCTGACCAGTAACTGTCTCCTGGGTGGCAAGTATTGCTGCTAATTTATTGCAGTCAGGAGCAGATCTTGGACATGGTACTCATACCTGGTGGAGACAACCTAGAATCCTGTGAATTAGTAGGCCACTGCTATTTCCTGTGAATTAGTAGGCCACTGCTATTGCTGTATGTGGAATAAAACTAATTTAAATTATTTATCTCTTCCTTAAGAAAAGTGAAAATGTTGACTGGGATTTTTGCCTCTTGATTCTTGCACTTATTTGGTTTCTGAATAGTATTACGATATGCATATCCACAACAGGGAGTGCCAGCCTTTCTTTTTCTTCTGTGAAATAACTGTAAATCAGCAGTCAATTCAAATAGTCAATAGAATTAATTGGAGTGTCTCTGGAACATGCAAAAACAGTATTAGGCAATAGGAGATGTAAAAAAAAAAAGGTGTGGGGTTTTTTCTTCTTTTTTTTTTTTTTTCTTTTAAAATTTATTTTAATGTAGAGTGGAAAAAAGGAATATTAAAACCTGTGAAGCAGATCTGGTCTTTTGTAAAAGTGGTTGAAAGGTCAGGATATTATCTTCATTACAGTAGATTAATCTGTCATAAATGACACGAACGATTAAGGGTGATAAATTTTCACTTTTCTCAAGTACTGCTCATCTCAATTATGTCTTTCTTATGAATAACTATTTTCTAAAATGTTTCAATTGGAAAAGGGGCTGATGATATTATTGTTTCTAAGTGTGATGCAGTATAACCTAACCTAGAAAACTCTGACCCTGAAATAAATTTTTATTGCTTCAAGAAAGTTGGACAGTCAAATTTTATGTAGTATTAAGTAGCATTGTGTTGTACATTTTAGAGTGGAGGTACTGTAAGATGCTTTGCAGCAACAAACAGAATGGGAAATCACAAAGCCCACAGTTTGCGACACCTATTTAACACAAACAGTGAAAGCTGATTAAACTGAAACAGAAAGCACAATAAAAAAGTTAATGAAAAAGAGCAATTTTCATTTGCCTCTTTTAGCAGAATTTATTACCTGTTCTATCACGTACATGACAGAAATGTGCAAGATTATTGTACAGATTACTGAACAAAAAAGTATAATTATTTTAATCAAAAGAATCTCCATTTTCTAAATACAAAGCTTTTGACAAATGTTTGCATCAAACCACAGAGCAATTTGACTTGTTAGAGTCACTACTGTGCTGGACTTGTACCTTTGTTTCATTTATTTTATGCCACAAAAACCATTACCCAAAGTTTCCTGAACTTTGATACTTCAATCTTATTTAAAATGTCTGTAACTGAGATGACCATAAAAGCTGGCAAGAGTTGTTAAGGGACTTAAGACACTTTAAAGAGATAAAAATTTTCCTTTTTCTGAAAGACTGGTTGTAATTTTGTCAATTTTGGTCTGGAGAACAGCAATCTTTTGCAACCTGAGTACCTCAGGATGGAAGGAGTTAGTGGCATCAATCCAATTCTCAGTTCAAAAACATGAGAACTCTCCTCATGATTTAGAAGTTGGTATTATCAGAAAGACTTTGGAAAATACCTCAGACTTCTGGATCTTCAATGTTGTTAAAAATGAGATTTTAATCTAAGGGCATATTATCCCTCTGGTATCATGTATCTATAACCCCACACATTAAGATCAACTATAAAGGTACAAGCTGTATATTATATCTTGAGGAACTGGCTGTTTCATTTCTCATTTCCCAACTCCATCAAAGATGCATATGATTTTCAGTCACAGAAATTCCAGTTTAGTGGCTGGCCCATATGAAATCTAAATAACTTCAATAACTCAAGGAGCAACATAAATTTGGATTAGGTACAGACAACATGGGACTGAAACTCTTCCAGTACAGATTTATATGTTTGAAGGAAAATGTATGTTGCTTGCTTTTCTTGCTCTTTTAAAGACAGGTTAACTCATGCCATAACAAAACCAGAATTTAGCACAAGTATTTAAAATTCCACTATATTAATTGTGGTAACCTATGCAGTAAGATAGTAACATAAACTGGTAATTTGTCATACAAATTGAGTGCTTGTTGTATGCAGCTAATTTTGACATATGAGAGGTTTGTTTTGTGAAAAACCTCCAGGTAGGAAGGGCAGAGGAGAGCAGTGTGTGTGTTTGTGCTGTTGAAATCTTGTGACCAGAGACAATTACCCTGGCTCTCTGGTCATTTCAAAGCCACCGAACTCACCGTAATCCTGTATATTACTTATTCAAGCTCATATAAATGTTTATGCATAGACTAATTTAGGGATTTGTGCTACACTATGTGGATAATCAACTCCAAATTTTGGCCCAGGCCACTACCAAGGAATCTTAGGGACAAAAAACAGAAGGTTTCCCTGGGTCTGTTCTTTAAACACTCAGAAATAATCCATTGACCCAATAAATATGCTAAGTGGACATTCTGCTACTCTTAGGTTTTGTTTGTTGTTTTGTTTTTTAATTTCTCACTTTCCTAGAGCACTGATCTTCCCAGAGAGACAGATTTTTGTTTTGTATGTATTTGGAGGCAGGCATCATTTTATTAGCCCTGCTTTGATTTTATGTCACTTTGGCTTGTATTTCCATAATTTTGTTATCCAGAGCTTCACCATATTTGAGAAAATCCATTATTTTTCCCTCCTGGTTGATATAATCAATATGGAATAGCTTATTCAAGACCATTCTGTTCTTTGTAGTACCTACTTGAATAAAACAGGTTTCCTTAGGAAGTCAGGACTATTGAAAAATCTTGTCCTGCAAGTGGGCTTCTATTTGGCATGTATCCTAGTCCTCTCCAGCTTACTTTTACAGCACCTGACTTTGCCTATTTTAGTTATCCTATGTCACTCCATTTATATTCTGAATTGTCTCATAAATTTTGAAATACTACATGGAAGTCACAGTCTGGGTCTTGTGCAGTTAGCCAAGAGCCAGAGACCATTTACGATTTTTGTATGTGTAGCTCTACAATTATAAACAGGAGGCAGTAAATCAGATACAAAGATGAGATCTCAGATTTCTCATGAGAATAAAGTATGAATCCTGTGGCAGTGGATATTGGCGCTTTTCCAGTTGCTGTTTTTCTTCTCATAAACCCTTCCAACTTGGATCTAAAACTGAAGTGAAAAGGTATATCTTGAAAGAAAAAGACAAAACCCATCCCTTTGCTGAGACTCTGTTGATACAGTTTGTAAAATACCCCCACAAGTATTTAGTCAGGGTGCTGTTTATTTTGGTGTTTAAGTCATGGTGGTGTTGGGTTTCCTACTGCTGATGGTGTCTGTGTCTGTACTGTATCACAAAACAGCTTTTATAATTTGTTTGTAACAAGTAATTTTGTTCTTCCCGCAAATATGGGGGATAATCCCCTTTCCCTGATTTCATGGTCATCCTCTGAATGCAGATATGTACTGATTATAAATTAAGATTTTAAATAACTGCATTGTCATTTGATTTTAATGGGAGTTTGATATGTTACCCCTTGACATCTCTGAGCATCCCCCATACTTCCACCTTAGTCTCTAGGTGCCGAAATAGCAGGATTTATGTCCTTTGCAGCAGTAGAATCTTTTCACCACTGTAGGTCTTCTATAGCTTTTGTGTTTTTGTTTTTTGGTTTGTGTTGAAATGATTTCTTTGGCAAATAATTAGTTTATTTGTTCGCTGAAACTCAGAAGCCTCCTTACCCATCTCAGGGGGGAGGGTTTGCATGACTTTGTGTTTGTAGCTGTATTTTTTATAAACAGCTCAGGTCATTGCTAATTGCTTACCTTTCTGTTATCTCGCTGTCAATGCTTGAGTTTTTAAGTAATTTGATTCTCTTAAAAATTGTTTTCAGAATCTTTTTTTAAAAGCCTAAATTTTGCTATTCAACATTTTCATGGACATTTCTTTTGATGGCAGTGCTAGAATAAACAGTTTAAAATTTGCTCCTGCTCGTATAGCTTTCTTACCTTGCAGTAGTATGCAAGCAGTGTCAGTCTGGCACTGTGGCTGAAATAAACAGTATTAACCCATGCTTGTGATTTTTTTTCAAAATCTGTCACCTTCCTGTTACAGTTTGGTACCTTTCTCCCTTACCCTCCCTCCCCCCCCCCTTTTTTTGTTTTTTTTGTGCTATAACACTATAACAACTTCTTTCTTGGACAATGTGAAAGCAGTTGACCCATCAGTAAAACTACATCACTAATCCTAGTTTTCAGAGTGATGGTTTAGAAGACTTAATTAACTTCTTGTTGTTGTTGTTGTTGTTGTTGTTGTTTTGTTTTGTGGCGGCTTTTTTTTCTGTGAATGTGTTTTTGTGTGGGACAATCTCATGCTGAATTTCCACACGCTGAGTTTCATGGTTTGGTAAGGTTTTATCAATTTTGAGATTTAGTCCAGCTAAACTTTTGCAGATTGCAAACCGAGATGCAGATTGTCAAAGCTATATCATAAAATATATGTATTTGCTTGGATTTAGGATTATTGGTGAAAATACTGAAGTATGCTTAAATCTTTCCAAGATCAATTTCAAATGAAGAAAATGGTGCCAATGTCAAGACGTTATTTGCAATAGATTATCAAGCAGCCCTGGCCCCTGTTAGCAGTTTGGATGGCTGTCTCCTCCGTTATAGATACATTGAAGAAAAGGAAAAGAAGCGGGTACTGAATGACAAAGTCCAGAGCAGACAATGGAGGGTCTTTAAGGAAGGTTGTGCAATTTGGTACAGTGAAGGGTGTGAAATAACTGTCCCATATGCAGTGCCTCTGACTTCAAAGGAAAAATCATTTAAAGAAAAATTATTGAAGATGTACACGAATTTCACTGCCGCTTCTGGCCTTTAGGTGCTCATTAATCGGCATTGCTTCAACTTTTGCTGATAGAACAGTTTTGTACAGAGCGATGCCTTCTCAGGAAAGGTCATCTAATTGGCACAGATGGAGGGATGAAGCTTTTGACTTTTACTAAAGCTCTGGTGCTTAGTGATTATAGAAATAAAGGAAAACTCTCTGGAAAATAAAAAAGCATATTCCATGGCAGTTGCCTTTAATCTCACACAAAGGATATGCTGATGTGTCATGGTTTTGATATTATTCCAACACTGAACTTGTGCTCTTTTACACTCAGCTGGTGCCGTGCTCAAGCTGTGTACTCCTTGGTGCTCTCCAGCTGCCGAGTTTGGGAACAACAAACTGTCACTCTGAGCTCAGCTGTTCTGAGGAATATAGTGCAGTTTTACAAAGCAAGCTGTCACTTCCTTTGAACTTTAGCAATACTGTGGGTTTTGATTGCCACGTACTGTAGGTTTGGGCTCGTCCTAACCTTTTTACATCTGTTAAGTCTGATTCATTTGGGGTTTATTTTACAACTTTTATGTATCTATTTCTGCAAGAAAACTTAAACATGGAGGGTAGGGGTTTTTTGTTGTTGTTGGGTTTTTTTGTTGTTGTTTTTTGTGGTTTTTTCCCCCTACAGATCTTTCTTACATTCAACAAAAGGGATCAGTGTCATAGTCCCTATTACACAGACCAGTCAGAGCAGTGCTTATTAGATAAACCAACTTTGTTTGGCTCTGCTATTTCGTATGCTATTAAATATACAAAATGCAAAAAAAAGAGATAAACATTTAATTAGGCTACTAATTCATTGAGCTATACTGAATACATTGGCTTTCAACTTGTAGAGATTTGCCTCTCACTAAGTAGTGTTTATCACCTGCATCTATTAATTTTATGAATTTATGTTTTATATCTATTCTTGGTTAATAAGGTTTGTATTAAATATGTTCACTTTAAGAATAATTAAAAATAAATTCTCCCACTTGCCAGAAACATGCCCTAAACTCTTTCTGAAAGTATGTGCTTTGCATTCGTGCATTTTCAGCCAGATCAGGGATCTGGAAAATATTTGGGGAAGAAAAATCTGCTTTTTTGCTATGACTTGTTGTACTGGTACTATTTGATGGATTACATTGAAGAAGATGATTTAGCCCTCTGAAACTGTAATTTGAAGTAGCCTGATTGTAGTGTACGCAGCTACACCTGACCCTAACTGCATCATTTTGAGACTGATGCTGACAATAAAGACAGACAGATGAGATATGACATGAAAGTCAAGTTGACTGATTTCTTAAACCATCAGCTCACAGAATGATTCTGGAATGAAAAAAATTGATTTAAATAAGTGTAAGCAGCAATCACAAAACTGTAAGTTCTAGGAGTCAGCGAACACATCTTGTGTCTTTATGAGTTGCATGCATTGTAGGATGAAATACAAACCTAAACTCTCATTTTATTCAGAACTAGTATGTAAACCGTAAGAGTGCAGTGATATAATGTTAGTAGGTTTTAAAGGAGTCTCTTTCCTCATTTTATGATTCTGGACAATTTGCTAAAATATCAAAAAGTTATCCAGCTGTGTAAAAGATTTTTTTTTAAAAAAAAAAAGTAAAGTCCTGAATGGAGCCAAGCCAAAATTATTAATTTTAACTTGTTAAAGCTTATCACTAGGAAAAAAAGCTTGACGAGCTTATCACTAACACTGCCACTGGCCCATTCAGAGGGTGAAAGCGGGAAGCTCCCACTAATGAAACATCTGATGTATTGTGGTTTATTCGGGGATTGACCTGAAATTGGAGGCCTCTTATTGCAATGCCCCTTGCGTGCTGTGCTGCCATTGCTGCTCCATGAGTGAGATCGAGAAGCTGAAGATGGGAGTACTACAAAGCACTGCAAGTTATGGGGCCCCAGCCTCAAATTCACCACTCAAAAACTTCAGTCTACCTAGGGGGCATGGGAGAGGGAAGGCAATAATAGATCCTATAAAGATAAGTCCTGGTTTTAAATAATTTCCTTAGCTGATCCCACATTTCATTGGAAAAATCAGATATACATTTACAGGAAAGAATAGATGGATAATCTTGTCACATCAAGATTAGAGCATATTTTGTTAGGCAATTAAGGAGTGCACCTTCAGGATCCAGGTGTAATCTTTGTCCCTATTGTAAATTTTGTTGTCAGCTATGTTCTTACCAGTGCAGGTGATACAGAATAACACAGTACTGGTATCAGTACATATTTTACTGAAATAATTTATTATGCAAGACCATTAGATTGCCAAGGTGAGCTAAGACAGAAGTAGCAGCTTCGTTCTAAAATTAAGACTTCAGAGATGTAAACATACATTAGATCTTCTCTACTCATTGTGTCCTTAGCCTCCATTTTATGTTTTGTTTAGAATTGCTGAATCCTGCCTTATGACTGTGTGCTGCAATAACTGACTATGTGTAAAATGTTACAGTTTTATGAGAACTACTGTGTGAGTTTGTATAACTTTGTATAGTTTGTATGAAATACTGAAGTGTGGCTATGCAAAATCTTAATCTGATATATTTTTCACAATTTTCCATATGCTTTGTTTGCTTCTATCAGGAAACCTTTTAATTGTTTTTGATAACACTTATTTCATAAATATGTTGTCATGAGACTCATGTAAAAAGTCTAAAAATTGTTTCTACCTATTTCTTTCCACATATTAAAGAAAACTTTTCTTTCTAGGATAGGTTACACTCATTAGCTTGCTAAATTCCATTAAAAATATTTCTTGGATGAAAAATGATTAACGGTAGGAGCAAGTAAAGCTACCTTCCATGTTAAAAGTTATGTGTAGTAAAATGAATTAAAATTAGGGTTTCCATGTGCTTGATTTAATTATTTTTTTGTCAGTTGGACATTAATTCATACATTTTTATGCTCTTGATTTTTCCACTGTTTGGGAAAATGCCCATTAAACACATAGAGATTTATATGTAATGAACGTAAGGTGCATTGTGTGGAAAGAACATTCATTTCCTTTTAATTTAATCTCAGCTGCTCATGGTGAAATGTTCAGAAGGCTTTATATCCAGGTAATGCTTGCTTTCATGTACATAGGGTACAGCTTTAATCCATGTAGATACTTTATATTACAAAAAAAGCTAGTTGTGTTCAATGGCATATAGTGAGCCATCTGGCAATTAAGTGAAGAGTGTGTAAGCTTAAAAGCAAAATTGTCTTTACAGAACCCTTAAGGTACACACATGGGTAGGCACAGGGGCAACTGATTTATGTGCAACTACAGTGGGAGAGCAACTTTATACTGCAATTGAGTATATATATACACAAGACAAATCCTGCCACTAGGGCAGGATCTAGCTGAAGTATATGTGTGTTTTTCTCTTTCCCCAATTATTTTCACTTTTCACTAGAGCACTTGGAACTTTATTATATTGCTGAAAACAAAAAATATTTTATTTTTATTAAGGATTTAGGAGAAAATAATGCTGTATTCACATTTTGCAGGATCTTTGCAATATCATTCACTTCTGAAGAACATGTCTTTATCCTGCAGCACTCATATTGTTTTAGCAACAAATTATTTTTATAAGCAGTGCTGTAATGGAAAAGAAGAGGTTATGGTGTTAGTTTTGCATAGACTTTCAATATGCTTAGGTTATGGAAGTTAAAAGTACCTCCGGTGTTTAAACATTAGCACATGGATGATATAAGGGAGGAGCCCAGCAACTGAAAAATGGAAGAAGTTCTTTCTAATCATTTGAGTCATCTGATAGCTGTTGAACAGGATGTAAAAAATGTTGGAACTGTTTAAGAAGATGTAAATAATTTTGGTTTTGCCTGAAAACACTTAATTTTAAGCACACTCAAAAAAGAATATTTAAATATTCAATATTCAGAGACCTTTTTCTTTATTGATTATATTTTTCTACTCTAATTTCTACTCTATTAAAAAGGGCCAGTTTGCTGCTGCTGGGGAAAGTACATTTGCAACAACCAGTCTGTTACTTACAAAAAATACTACATCACTTCACAACATCATAGTATTTGCCACTGTTCTGATTCACTTCTTACAAGTCAGCCATTTTTTAGCCCACTTGTTGAGATCATATACTGTCATTCAGTTTCCAGATGCACTACAAACAGCCTTTGTAGTGCACTTCACAATAAGCTCCACATAAAAGTCCACTATCTTTTTGTTCCCCATCACCATTTAACTACTTCAAAATCAAGAATCAAAATTTGTGGTAGTAATCTTTCTTTTCCTTGTCTCAATTCAGAAACTTTCAATATTTACAAAATAGGCTTTGCAGAAACAAAAATTTAAATCTATCTTTATTGGATGATGATGAATTCTTTAGTGACAATCCTGAGTAGTTTTAAGTCACAGTTTCCCCTTTTTAACCTGAAGCCAACAGGTTGAAAGATGATAAATTAATGAGTTAAAAAACATCATCTAACTTGAATAATTTTTTGAGACTTAAAGTTCATCTAACTATTACTTCTAAAATGCTTTTATTGCATGGGCTATGGCAGACAAGTCCAATAGGAGGATTAGCGACTAGAAGCCCTATGTATCTTTCATTGGAAAGAAAAGTTGTGATAAAGCTGAAGAAAGGAATATATGCATTTAGACCACCTTCACTAGTTGAAATATGGTGAATTAAATCTGTCTTAAATCACATGAAAGAGAAGGGTAGAGACCATTTTAAACTGTTCACACACATGAACCTCTACCAATACTTCTAAACTGATACAACACCATAGTTTTGGCTGAAATGGCTCCACTTTGTATGCAAACTAAATGAAAGAGCATTGTTTCTTTTAGTTGATTTCCAGGGCAAGTGGCAAAGTGGAAAACAGACAGGAAGTCAGTTATGAAACTCGGAAATAAATAATGAACGTGCTTTTTCCCTATGCTTGATTAGTTGATTATTTTTTCCTGTGTTACTATAAAATTTATCATATTGTTATGACACTTCAGCTATAAAGACTGATTGCCCCATATTCCTGAGTAATAATCATGCACATTTAGCATGAAAAATACAGATTGCTTCAAAACTGCAGGTCTCCTTGGGTAGCATAGAAGGATATAATCTAAGAACTCTTAAAACTCTGTACCTGCTTTGTGGGCAGGTACAGGTCATAATAATCACAAGCACTTTTTAATGTTTAAGCCGTCCCAACAGGTGACAGCTTGGCACACACACAACCACACATACATACACACAGACCAGCTTATTAAATAGAGGTATTTTGAGGTAAGCTTATGTTGTGCTATTTTTTTATTTTCCTTTTTAGAAATCAGTATTTTGATCACAATTTGAGAGTTCTCTGGAGGAAAGTAAGAGGCAGAATCTAGTGATAAGAAAAGTGCCTTTCGCATAGCATTTGAGTTGATTAAAAGCTGTTGAAAGCTTTTCCAGTCAATTACAGTGCACAGATTTATGAGGAATTGGGGCTTCTTTCTGAACTGAGTTTCAGATTGGCCTCTGTAGAGTATTATAAGAGGACAGTAGACTTAGTCAAGGTGAAAAGCTAGCAATACAGACAAATTTGCCAGGAGAGCACACAAAAATATAGAGAAATGAAGCCTACGCCACTGTGCAGCATAGAATCAATCATAGAATCATTAATGTTGGAAAAGACTCTTGGGATCATCAAGTCAACCAGCAACCCTACTCTACAAAGTTCTTCCCTACACCATATTCCCCAACACCACATCCAAATGACTCTTAAACTCATCTAAGGATGGTGACTCAACCACCTCTGTGGGCAGCCTTTTCCACTGTCTTACCACTCTTTCTCTGAAGAATTTCTTCCTAATGTCCAGTCTAAACCTACCCTGTTAGAGCTTGAATCCATTCCCTCTTGTTCTATCACTAATTGCTCATGAGAAGAGACCAGCACCAATCTCTCTACAATATCCTTTCAAGTAGTTGTAGAGAGTGATGAGGTCTCCCCTCAGCCTCCTCTTCCTCATCCTAAACAGTCCCACCTCCTTGAGCCACTCTTCATATGATTTGTTTTCCAGGCCCTTCACCAGTTTCGTTGCCCTCCTCTGCACTCACTCCAGCACCTCCATATCTCTCTTGTATTGAGGTGCCCAAAACTGGACACAATACTCCAGGTGTGGCCTCACCAGTGCTGAGTACAAGGGGACATTTTATCTCCTTGTTGAAGATCCTTTTGACCCCAACAGCCAGTTTCAACTAAGCTTGTCTCTCTGAGTCTCATGGAGCTCCTATGTGTATTATGAAAGTACACAGCTTTCATAAAGGGGAGATGTTGTTTTACCCTTTCGAAAACATGCAGTAGCACTGATGTTTCTATTAAATCCACACAAGAGAGCGAGCCATTATAAATGCAAAACATAAGGTATAACCTCATACAGAACTTATTGTATTTACACTTACAAATGATAACAAATCATCTAGCTTAATGTATAGGCCTGATTTCCCTCTCAGTTTTACTATTTTTATATCCAAGTAACACCTTTGCCTTCAGGATATATTTCCTAACTACACTAGTAAGAGGGAAGTCTACTGTCAATACTTTAATTTACGTACTTTACAGTTAAAGAAGAATACATACATTTTTATTTCATTACATCTTGTAAGAACTGCCAGACTTTAGAAACAGTGACATACACTTTTAAAAAATCTGATAATGAGAAAAGCCTTATTCCAGAGTTGGTCCCATTTTTTCAAAGTCACTGAAACTTCTCTGTTTTATTCCTCAGACTGAGAAATCTGCATTTGACATGCTGGTTGTAAAGAAAGTTAAATATCCCTCCGAGACCATACCAGTGAAATGTCCCTCACATCCAACCGGTTCATCACTTCTCACAGTATGATATTTTCTCCAAGTCTCCCCTTAGCACAAGTCTATGTTTCTTGGCTTCTTTGACAGTCCTTCTCACTTGCTTTCTCTCTCAGTCTGAAGTAGCAGTGTAAGACTTTCTTTCCAAATTAATTTTCTTTAGAGGGTGAAATACAGAATGGAGCAGTGTTGAACAGCCTCTGCATTCTTATAATTCCTTAAAAAAACTCCTTTTTCTTTTTTTTACAGTCACCTCTAATGTGACCTGAAGTTTCCTTTACATCAAATTTGCATATAATGATTGAACTTGTATAAGTTTGAACTTTAACTTTGTATAAGATTGAGCTTTGTATAAGATTTTAACTTGTATTTAATTGGACATGGGAAGGATTCATTCCCCTTAGTATGTTGTAACACTTTTAATAATTTACAAAAGCTGGTATTCAAAGAAACGATGTGGTTTTGCACATTCTTTTTGTGGGCTCCTACTTCTTTTTTTTTTTTTTTTTTTTACTTTCATCCCCGTTAAAAGCCACATGAAAGTTTTCCTACCTGGTACCCTTTGCAAAGACCAGGATTTAAGTGAAAGGATTCAGAACAGTGTATTTACAGTGTTTTTTTTTTTAAATAAACAAAACAAACCAAACAAAACCCCCACAACTTTAAAAAGTATTAGTACGTGTGCATTTGATTAAACAGATAGTGCATGGTCTCTCAGTAACCTCCTAGCCTGCTAACTCCTTCCATGCACACAATTTCTTTATCAGTAGAAAAGAACTATGTGGGAGTGAAAAAGAGTAATTTAATTTGAAGAGGCCTGTTTATTTCGTTTGGATAGCATGAAGCATCTAAGCAGTGATACCAAAAGGGTAGAGTCAGGTTTCATCAGATAGTTCTCAGAAGTTTTACTTCTACTTTGTTTCATGTTACTATCATGGTTTTGTAAGAAAAGCCACACTTTAAATTTCATATGCTGGAAGAAGTCCAGCAAATAGTCATAGAAATACTTGGGCTAGATATGAATTCTCTGGTTTCTAAATCTTCGTTTCCACGCTGTGCAGGACAGTTAGACTTTTATTTCAACTACTTTTTTAATTTTCTAAAGTAGAATGGTTGTTAATGAAATTTTAATTTGGGTCTTTAGCATGGAAAAACTTTTCGTCAGATCTAAGGCAGCGATTTCTGGATGAAGGAAGATCAAAAGTTCTCTAAGAACACTTGTGCATTCTCCTATGAAAACATTCCTTGCTGTGCTTGTTTATTTTAATACAGATTAATAAATAGACATAATGACTGACAATGAAAAGTAGCTTGTTTGAATTATCACTTTATAAAAATTCTTTTCCTTAGGAGGAGAGTTCAGTTGCTTTTACTATGAAGATCCTGACTTTCCTCTAAAGGAGGAGGTTGCATCTTCCCTACAGTGAATATGGTGCTTAGTTCTCCAACAAGATTTCCTACTGGTTCTGTGACTACCACCACATTGTGTTAGGCAGGGTGCATCGCAAACAGCTGAAGCAGCCTAAATTCTCTTGGATGCAATGAAAGTTTAGGACAGCTAACTTCAGTGCTTTGGATCTTTTCAGAAGACCTATTAATAATCCATTATTTGGCCAAACAGGAAGGAGGATATAGAAGGGGAACAAGAGACTGAGGAAAGTGCCCAAACTGAACAGAGCAGAGCCACCCTCCTTCTCGGACGTGTACCTGTCACTCTTGACTGAGAGAACATATAAGATTTTATTTGAAACAAAAGATAATGACCAGAAATCTAAATTTCCAGTGAGTCTGTGGTTAAGTTAGATTGCTAAATTATGTGCAACAGGTACTAGGTAGGTTCCTGACTTGTATGTGTTGGCATGGTAACTTTGTGAAAAACTGTGCAGATAATCTGCCCCGTGAGAAATGGTTGCAAAATAATTGAGCAAATGAACATTTTGGTGCATGATAATATGAGCCTATAAATCAGGAACCTTCCCCACCTTTAATGATGTAAATAATCTAGGGAGTCTAATCTACGATGTCTGTACCTCATAATTGTTTGCCACTTGTGAATAATAACCAGCTGGGCCTCAAGAAAGAGACAGACACTCCAGCACTGTATAAAGGTGGTGCAACATGGTTTTAATAATATATTTACTAAATTTAGGCTTTTTCCTCTCTTTATGAATTGATTGTCACAAGATTGTGACTTTGTATTGCTATTAATGCTACTTATAAACTCATAGACTCTATAGAGACAAGTGCAAGAGTCTTTGCACTTGTGCTGCATCTTGACCAGGTATTTTCTCCAAGAATCTTGCGCTGAAGAGTTTTTAGTAAATAACTCAGCAAGAACCTCACCCTGAAATGAAGATTTCTGTTACATTCGATCAGGGTCTTAGTGCATTAAGTTTCCTTTTCTGAACCAGATACCTGTAAAACTTTGAAGAGGAATATCAGGATAAGTGAATGTAAATATTAATGTTACATAATTCTGTAATATTGTGCATAATAAACATTTTCTGCAAGTTCTCCCTGCCTATAAACTCTTTTGCTTCTATTTTTGTAGAAAAATGATACTTATTACACATATTTTTAGAGGCTGAATGATTAGTATACGGAAATTGTGCAATGAGAAACTGTGGAGTATTTTCCGTGGTTATAATCAGATATGGTTACCCAAGACACAACCTTCTGGGACAATTGCTAGGACTAGGCTGAAGGAAACTCACACAAGCAGAATAAATTTTCAGTAATACTGAGAATTTCCTGAGGACTGCCCTTGCTCTTTAGACATAGCTTCCATGTCTTACTGTTTGTTCTTTTGTGGCTGTGGTGCTTTCCTGTGAAAGAATAAGCATGTTTTGAAGATCTGGGTTCAAAGTGAAGGTAGCAGTGACAAATCCAGGGAACCTCATACTTTCAATGAAAGTTTTCTTCTGAGCAAACTTCCTGTATGTAGGTAGCGGGAGCTTTTCTATTTCCTTCTTTGTTGTGATATGAAAAAAACAGGGAAATATTATCAGCAAATGGATGATCAGCTAAGGTCAGAAGATGTGTGTCCCAATGCACAATTTTGGAAAGCATCCTCTGAGGTTATATAGGCTTTACAGGTTTTTGGACTACAGAGGTGTCACAAACTTTAGAAGCACAGTTTCATTATCTGAATGTCAGATCCTGAATTGGAAAAGGTCTCTTGTGGAAAATTATTTGTTCAATACAGAATTTTGTTTTCTCTTACTGAGCAAGGGATTTGCCTTCTCTCGTGCATTCTTGAGCATCCACTTACTTAATAAAAGGACAGAAGTCCTAGATTATTTTATAGAAGTTGAGAGGCACACTGTTAACATGCTAATCATAGCTTCTGTTTTTCAAGCTAATTAAAGGTACAAAGCTCATCACATGACAGATGTTCAACTGTTTAGTGTATTTGAACTTTTATATCAGGTTAGCATTTGTTTGGGGAAAAATATGAAGTTATGACAGATTTAAAACATTTTTTAAACATTTTTTCTCTCTCTTCCAAGTAATGTGGGCAGATGAAAATGAAGAGCAACCAGAGGGCCATATCAGTATAAAAAAGGCTTTCTCCATGAGCTGACATTTTCCCTGTTGAACCTAGCTTGGCAAGGTATTCAGAGTTTGGACAGTTACATATTAGCAGTTGTCAACGTGCTCTCATTTTTTCATTGAAGAGAGGGCTTGATTCTCTGTGAAAGTTGCAGAATAAGCAGTAAACTGCAAAGAGACTACAGATTTTGTTATCTGCCAGATGATAGCTTGCTTTCCAAGGTAACATAGACCCTCATTAAAATGTATAAAGCTATGCTTTCTCCCAGCTTAGGTGACAGAATATCATGTATTTTATCTCTTCTGTATGGGCTCCAGGTACTGTGTGCAAGAAAGGTGGAATGGGCCACAATTTCCCACCCTAACACAAAATGTGCTTCCTGCTTTAAATTTATGAGGATGTAGCTTTTCCCTCACATTGCAAAGTATAACATGTTACTTACAATTTAAGCATTTAAAAAATTCCTGTGGTTCATAAAAAAAAATGTTTTATTAGCTTCTACCTAGAGGTACAAGGGCATCTTTCTCTAATACAGTCACCCTCGCCCAATTCTACTTATGCTTCTCCCATGCCAGCTGCTGTCTTCATTTCCATTCCCTGTTTCTAATGCAACATGACCCAGACAACTGTCTTGTCATCTGGCACATGGAGATTGAGCATCACCTGTTCTGGCTTTACAGAAAGATAAAGGTCACAGGTTCCATTAGGAAATTCTGTCAAGTGTAAGGTAGATTTATACTGAAGTAATCGGGTCACATGGTAAGCCTTCCTGCAGACACAGTCTGCAGGCAAGACCATAGCAGGAAAACGTTAGTCAAGAACAGCTTTCTTTCTGGGGAGAGGGCAATTTATAACTCTATAAAAAAGCCAGAGAAAATGACCGATTATTTTGAGTTTGGACCCAAACTGGCTTTGTGGAGCAGAATCCTGGGGGACATTGACAACATCCAGGTCATGGTTTTGATGCCAATTGCTACATCTACAGACACAATAAAATCTTTGCCTCTATGAATGTTTGTATTAAATATTTCTGTGTCTTTGGGTGAATTTGAAGATACATCCACTATATTGAAAGATACAATTTCTCCTTCTCCATTTGTAATTATTCTGATCTAAAGAAATTGAAGCAAATAGTATAGAATATTATTTGATTTAACGTAATTATACTGGTCTGGATTAAAGACCATTTAAATCAAAGTACCATGCCATTTAGTTCTGTGGCTTTGGGATGCAGTTTATAGACCCATATCCGAGCCAGATGCCTAAGCCATTTTAAAACAGCTTGCTTTTCTTTAGAATCAAGCATCCAAGCTTATAATATGGTCTTGATTCAGGAAAACATCTCTACTATGGAGACTGACTGAAGTTCAAAGTATGAAGTCAAAGTTAATGAGATTCTTGACTTTCTATCAGTAGTAGAACTATGACTGTAAGCAAAAAGGAAAAATCTTTCTGTTGTGTGGTCTGTAAGTTAAAATCCTTGATCCTGCAGAATTTCGAATTATTTAAAAATTTATTCTTTCTACCAAATAAATGTTCTGTGCTATTTTGCTTAAGGTTTAGAGCAAAGTTTTAAAGAAAATTAGAGAAAAACATTATAATAACCAGAGACACAAAATTTTTCCTTTACTTTATCTAACTTTATTTAGCTATGCTGAAGCCAGAGAATGTTTGAGGAATAGTTAGAGGACTTATAGAACTTAGAGGAACAATTTTGTCTTGAATTGGTTATTTAGTTCAAAATTAGCTAAAGAATTTTCATTGGGTGTTTCAAATAACTGACATCATATAAAGGGAAATGGACCTAAGGTTAAGGACATTTTCAGTGGCGCACTCTTTATTTTAGTGAAATGTGTGGATTTCAACATCATTGGTATTTAGAGATGCTTTGATAGACTGGTAGAAAGAGGAAAATGTTTATAAGTAATTTTGTATTTACCTCTGAATATGCAATATTAAATTGTGAAATAAATATGCTTTGGATCAAATTATCCTAATTAATAAATACATTTAATAGCATTTATTAATTAATAAAAATATATATTTACACAATTAAACATTTTTTTACTGGTTTGTGGTACATCTATTTCAATATTGCCAAGATAAGTAAAGTTTAATGTTGTTTAGTAATGTAACATAAAATAAAAATTTAAAATTTAAATAAAAAATAAAAAATTTAAAAAATCTTTAGAAACAGGAATCTAAATGACAGCAACATAGGTAAAAAGTCCTTCGTGGCAATGAATAGGAAGATAATTAGGATGGCTGATATGGATCACAGACTCATAAGATCTAGGTTGCTTGAAAGAAGGAATATTCAGCCTCCTTGTGCTGTTTATTAAAGACTTATATTTCTATAATTAAGGATAGACAATAATTCATTTTCTTACCATTGAACCTGCAAAAAGCAAGGCTGAGAAGCAGTAACTTCTGTCAAAAAGACAAATGTATTCTTGAGAGACAGCATAGACAGTATTTGGATTGTTGCCTGTATAAATTCTTTCTCAGTTGGAACTCGAGGTTAAAAATGAAATTAACTAAAGGAAAGGATAGATTCATCTTATATGATTGAATTTACATCTATGAAGTTTTTAATGTGAAATCATAAATATATTTAGGATCGGATGATCATATCTAAAAATGTTTTTAATGACATTTTAATTTATGAATAATACTTTCTTGTACATTGCCTTTACAGATCAAAGAATCTAAGGAGAAAATAAATGAGAGTACATATTTGTGTTTTTCTTTGGAGCAGATGGATTCTTAAAAATTCTGTTTACAAAATTATGTATACTGCTACTGAAGTATGCAGACAGTATGTATCTATAAACCATCTATTATCAAATAACTTTATCTTATAAAAGCATCATAATCCATCAAGGAGGCCATCTGTAAAATATTGATTCACATTGTATAGAGTGATAAATACTTTCCTTTCCTCTTAATATAAAGGCTACTTTACAGACAGATAGATACCCCCCCCATCACTGCTATTGTTACATATTTTATAGGACCATAGGTATTATATAAAGAAAAGAAAATATGGGATCATATTGCCCTTTTTAAAAACATCTTCATGTTCATTTCCTGCAGTTTATCCTCATAAGATGTGACTTAATTGTATATATAGTTAAAATGATGTTTTTCCTCTTTATCTTTCACATCACCATAGTAATTTCTCATGGAATAATGTGACATTTCTGTGGATGTTGAATATATTTAAATGTACTAGAATATCTTGTGAGTTACTTGGTTTTTCCGAGTTTGCTGGCACTGCTTCACTCTCCACATTGCTGACTTTCAAAACTACCTGAACTAAATGGTATCCAAGGAACAACATTAAGTTGTCAAATGAGAGCACATGAAGCTGGAAAGCAGCAGTAACAGATTTATGCAGAGAGTAGACAACTACACAGAATTACTAATTTGAAACTCAGCTCGCAGTGATGTGAGCAGCTGATGCAAAAATGTGTCCACCTTTCAGGCTTTTACATGTCATTTACAGTCATGTGGCTGAGAATCAAATTAATTTTTTTTTTATGTTGGTCCACATAGGTTCATACAACACGGTTTTGCTTCAGTGGTCCTCCTGTACAGAAGTTACTTCCTCATAGGCAGTTGGTATTGATGTGCTGCAAGTGAAGCAGCCATCAGTTTCATTTGTAATTGTGTTTCTTCATACTGCATATTGAAATGTCCTGCAAGTCATAAAACCAGGCATTACTCAGTGGTCTCTGAATTCCCAAGTCAGCTTCTATATGACATGTTTATTCATGAATTCCAACTATTAGACATTCATCTTTGAAGTTGCCGGTGACACACTGTTTCTCAGGGAGAGACATGTGGGTTTACTTTCCATATCTACCGCTAAGCCCACCGCTAAGCCCACCAACTTTTTCCAGCTTTGAGAGGAGGTTGTTTCATGTAGAATGCAGTTCAGAATTAGAAGATAAAAGTTCACAATCTTCATGTTTCTTTACATTTTTTTGTCACATCTATGTGAAGGATAAATTCATAGTTGAACAAGTTCACAGCAAGACAGAGCATAAACTGCATAAAATTATAATGGTAATCATGGAGGTGGTGATGATTGCAGCAAAATACTGTGCTGATGCAGGTTGCTGTGCCTGATATGAGACTGCTTGCTTGTGCAGGCACTGGGGTTAGCAGGAGGCCCTGGTGGCTGCTTCTTATGTTGCCTTTTGCTGCAACTTCCAGCATCTGTAGCCAGTCGGTGCCATCATTTCCCATACCCTCACATGACTTTGATGGGAATATATGCTTTTGAATGAAGCCTATACAAATCAAAATGAGGTCACTGTTTGAGTATCAGCACTCTAAAAAAACAGATTTACACTTCAGTTGATCAATATATAAATATGATCATAACATACAGCTGGACTCATTGCCTGTCTATTAGTTCTGTCCTTGTTGTTCTTGCTACAGGCTTGTGACTGAGTGTGATTTGGGCAAAAAATTTAAAAAAACAATTCCATTCACATGTACGGGGGAGCAACTTCTTGTTTTGCTTGGTCAGTTTTACCTAGCACTTTCTATTCGGCCAAAAGTTTGCCAAATGCCCTGCCTTCAAGCTACCATCTGTCATGACAGTCTTTGTGGTAGGTTGCCTACGTGGGCTGCAACAGTCACAAGCCAGAAACAGATCTTTCTGTCTGTTTGCCAAAAGATACATGTTCTTTCTGTAACTTTTCTTGAGTGTAGGGATGTCTTTCCTGATTCTACATTAACATCTCTGTTTCATACAGACTGAATATCCCAAATTGGGTTTAGTAGTAGGGCATAAAATCCAACCAAGGATCTATCCAATTATATGTATGCATAAAATATTTTTTAAATGAAAGTCTTAGTCATGATGATTTCCTGTCATGCTCAGATTACACAAATACTTAAATAAGTGTGTATTTAAACATCTGTTGGTAATTGTACAAATAACTTTCTATTCTCAAAGGCCCTTTTTCTGTCAAAATATCTAGAATAAGATATCTCTTATCCTTGATGAGTTTCAATGCTTACTTGCTATAAGTAGTCCCATTAGAAAATAAACCAAACTACTCAGAGGTTTTTTTGCACCACTCAGGTTAAACATTAGATTAGAAACAGGAAATGACTGAAAGAAATAATATGAGAGGAGCTAGTGGAGAGGAAGGGAAGGGAAGGGAAGGGAAGGGAAGGGAAGGGAAGAGGTGATAGCTGCTATACCACTTAGCTGTTCCAAATATCTAACCATTTCAAAAACAATTCACGTCGGAGTTACTGATTCTCAGTAGGAATGGGACTTAAGAGAATACTGTGAAGAAAAAAGAGTGTTGACTTTAGGAATTAAATCCAGGTCTATATGTTGTAAATACTTGTAGTGATTCACACCACCTGTCTTCATCAGTCTTCAGCTGCTCAATCTGAGCTTGTGATTTAGAGTTTCTTGGTAGGTCTTGGAAAGAAAGCAGAACCTCCAAAGAACTATTCATTTATCCTAAACTAGACATTTAGGAGAAGTGGGATTAATTACCTACTGGAGCTTCTCTTTTTAATTCCATTTACTGTGAAAGAAAGCCACATGACTACCTTACACTAGATCGTTCACTTTTTAATGTGTAACACTCAATGATCTCAAGCAAAGGTGAAGTAATTTTCAGCATCTGGCAAGACTCTGAGCTGCTCAGAAACTTTCTGCAGTGACGACTATAAACAGAGCTGTATGAAATGTTACAGATCTTTCATCTCTGTTGAGAATTTTCTGGCTCTTTGTTGATGGCCAGATCCTAGTCACTTCTTAGATACAAAACCAATTTTCAATTGCCAAGCATTGTCTCCTTTGATTATACAATAAATAAGTCAATCATGCTTTTTTGTTTGGTTGGTTTGGTTTGTTTGTTTGTTTGTTTTCCCCCAAGGCTCTCAGAGCCAAGTTGAGTATGTGCAATTTGGACTAGTGTTAGGCATTTGAACAAAAAGCTTGATATTCCACGGTCTTTTGCTCCCACAATTGTTCTCATGAGGATCAAGCGTTAAACACACTGCTGGGTGCAATGCATAACTGAGAAAAAAAATTGGAAGCAGTTGAAATTACCTCTACTCATTTCAGGTAAGTTTGATATTGCTTGTTCTTGCAAAATTCCTTATTGTGACATAGGTTAAACTAATTGTATATTGTTTAATGTTAGGAAGCAAAACCAAACCCTAATCTTCAACCGCATGCATTCACAGTGTGAGATATTCCCTATATTTTTTGCAGAACCTACTCACTGTAGGTATTTTCTTCTTTTTAAATCACCACTGATGACTGCAGAGCATCTTACTGTACTGAAAAATATTTCACTTGTCACTGCTATACATTATGGGGTGGCACGCCATGTACAGACAATACCACAAGAAAAGTGGGCCTTAGAAGAAACTTATAGGAAAATCCTTGTTATTGATGCCTACTAGCCTAATAAAATGTACCTCTGGGACCAAATAAACTGAAGAGAGAGGATAAGAAATTAGTTAAGAAATGTAAGCTCTTAGAAACATGTCTCCCAGCTAAGTACTTACCTGATCAGTTCAATGGTCACATTTATATATGCAGTAGCATAAAAAGCTAATTTTGTAACTTGGTGCTAACAGTCAAAATATGCTTTTGTTAAATCAGACTGTAACTGGAATACAAAATGGAGAATATCATGGGGGGACCAAGAAAAATAATACTCTGATGTGATGAAAATGATTAGCAGAAAATAGATTAAGTTTCCAAGGAGCAACTGTAGAATACCAGCCCTTTATATTTGCCTGCAGAATAAGAACTGCTGTAGAAAAAGTGAGGCATATCAAAAGAGATCTTCTGAAATTCTCTGTTGTCTGAAAGTTAGCATTTTGAATGGATAAAACCTTATAATGTGAGCTAAAAGATTTGTTCCCGATCTGTCACTAACTTGCAGGAATGTAAACAAATACACCTCTGTGCCTTTGTTTTCCCAGTAAAGGTATTGATGCCTCTTCTTATGTATAAGGACTTGGAGAGCTTACTGTTAGGTGAAAGCTAATTAGATCCTGTTCCTTAGAGGAAGGTATGGGAGACCTTCCTGGGATTTATTTTCAAAACTTACAGAAAGTTTTGTCTTTGATGGTAAAAGAATGAAAAGAGAAGTTGTACAGGGTATTCCTTTTGGTTCATTTGTCCTTCCTGGCCCTCATTCATTATTAAAAGAACAGGATTGTGTAGTTGAAAAATACTGTTTCTTGTGGCTGGCATTTTCAGTTTTCTTATGAAGATGTTGGTAAACTTATGGCAATGCATTGTAAGTGCAAACTCAATTTATTTTCTCACTGCTGACAAGATTTAACAGTATCTTGCTCCTCTTTTTTCTTTTGAACAACAAAGTCAATTATTTCCAAAGAACAACTACAAGCTGACTGCATCAGTTTTATCTATAGTTTAGTACTTTGAAAGCAGAAGGAACTTTATTGTGATCACATTGATTTTGTTTTCAATGTCCAGTGAAGTGTCTGTAAAACACCCTAGCTGAGAAATATATGTAAAACAATTAAACCAAATACTTCAATTTTATGGGCATCTTTGTAGCAGGGTAAAGTGCTGTCATACTAACTACTATACCAATCTTTTGTAGTTCTTGAGCAACCTGTGCTATCAAGTGTGAGTGAAGTGCTCTCACTAAATTGCTTCCTTGTGAAGTTTCATCTTTTCTTCTCTCTCGCAGATGTGTGGGAAGTACTCAGAGCACCTGACATAGTTTCAGCTGCACTGACAGAACTGAAAAAGCCGAAAGTAGTACAAATTGTTCATAGTGCTCCTGAGCGCTGCTGTGTTACAGCCGTGCCACCTCTAGTTAGCCATCTATACTATGCTAGAGTATGGCCGCATGTGCTACGCAAGCGTAGAGGGAAGAGGGTTGTTAGGGAAGCAAGATCCACTCATTTTCAAAAGCAGCTGTAGCTAATGAAAATACTCAGCCTGATGACTGTTTAAAGACTTGTCAGGGAGTTCACCTTTCTCAACCCGCAGGAACACGTGAAGATTTCCAGTGCCCATATGTTAAGAAACCAACAGAAATAAAAAACACAATAGAAGAAGGAGGAAAAACGCAAATAGGCTAAAATAACCCTGGGGAAAATAATGTCATGTTATGTATTAATGTGAAATGTTTGTGCCAAGAAAGCAAGTCTCTAAGAGCAACAGAGTTATGATGCTAAAGATAACATGAGGTTTTGGGCCTGTGTCAGCCCAGTTTTACCTCTAACTTGAGAAGAAATTATTCGTAGTAGAGAGAATATAGTTCTGTCGTATTAACTACTTCAATGGCTAAGTGATACTGTAATAAAGTCTCAAAACACTACCCTGAATAAAAACTGAAAACATCTTAAGTGACATGTTCTATGATTGTTTGTCACCTCTACCTAGCTAATCATCCCAGAATCTCTGAAAGGGCCGGACAACAATATAAAGATAACTAGTCCCCAAAACAACGTCCTTCTTTCCTGGAAGCATATTTCAATAGTCCCTCCACTGAATTAGTAGAATATATGCACATGGTGAATAATATATAAAGTATGTCATCTTTAAATTATTTACATATTGGCACTGCCTGTATTATAACCAATACCATTGCACCACATTTTAAACCCTCGTGAACTCAAAAGTTCACATATTTTCTTGTCCACCCTCCTACCTCGGCTTTCACAGACATCCCACAGTAATGAAACAGGAGGGATCTTTTCAATTACAGTCCTGTAATCTGTATTGTGGCTGCCGCTATCATTGTGTTACTCTCAAGAATAGCATGAGATGTCTTTCTGTAACCTGATAAATGTACCCAGTATGCTGAGCACGAGAAATTCAATAGCTGAATCACTGCACAGATAAACAAATGAGTTTGCACTGAACATACATTCAAGAAACAGTTTATATGTATTGAAACATCCTAGCATTTTATTAATGGAAGGGGAATTTACTTAATATAATTAATTTATTAAAAATAAATACTTTAGAAACCAAGACAGTGAGTATATGAAGCCTTCAGTTTAGTGTAAGTCAGTAGATGTAGACTTTGCTACAGAATTCACACTCTTAAAATTTAATTTACACATTCATGTTTTAAATTTCTTCTCTTTTTTTACAAGTCTATTTAGATAAGCATGTAGAAATCTCTGCTTAGATTTATGCGTTCTTTTTCCACAGAATAATATTAGAGATGTGAGACTGGAATTGATTGACAACTATAGCTGATCACATAAATGGGAAAAAAAGCCCTGTGTATAGAAGAAATATAATCCCTTTATTATCATCCTTAACACCTGCAGAAAGTAGATGGCATGACATTAATTCAAGAATACTGGGTCTTCAAGATGAGTTGCTCCTCTGACTTCTTTGTCAGAACTAGAGGTGATACAATTAGTCTAGGAGGAAATTTCTGTATCTTGCCAGTAGTTTATCAATGAAATGTGAACTTATAAACGTCAGATTTACAGACAGATTTCAACATGTCAAAATAAAGCAGTGAAAGGACTAATCAGGTAACCATAAAATTGATATAGCAATCTTATAAAAAAATCAGTTGATAAAAAAACAGGGTAAGACTATATACTCAGTTGACAATGACAAAAATTCATAGAGGGTGAATACTTATTCACCTCTGGGTATATATTCGCCACAGTGTAATTCACTTGATAAACTGATGCCAGAGAAGAAAAAGGTATCAAATTTATCACGTGTTTTAAAAATGTCTTTACATTGGTTCATGTATGCAGACATTTGTCTTAATACTCAGAACTTTTATTTTTTAAAGATTCCATATGCATCATCGGCATATGGCTTAGAAAATAAGATTGTTCTCAGTTGAAGTCAAACACCAACAATGAACACAACACCACCAAGTGCTCCTATTGCACTTGTCTGAGTCAACGTATTTTTGGGATGCTTTTCAGCATGTTTAAGGAATCCATTGCTAGAGTTCCCCAGTCAAATCATCTGGATACGGTAATGATCCCCTGGTAACATAATTAGAAGTTTTCAATCCATGATGGAATTTCTAGGTAATAGTCTAGGCTTTCAGATACTAGGATTTACACAAATATTAAAAAGTGTGTACAACAAAATATAAAGTGTTAGAAAGGAACTAAATGCTCATCCTAAACTATGTGAGGATGTGCTTCTTAGCATTGTGCTAATCTTAGAAAAAGTGTAAATATCTTCCTATCCTAGTTGCACACATCAAAGACAAAATATTCAGCATGTGCACTGCACCTTCATTCATAAGCAGTTGAGGGTGATACCTTCTTTACAAGCTACACAATAATCTATTTTCCTTGATGTCTAAGTATTTCTGTTTCAGTAAACAGTTTCTGTTACAGCAAAACGTTTGAATAAATGAGCATTCTGAAGTTAATATGACTACTCATGTGCTTATATATTTTGTTAGATTGGAATTTAAACAAACTCAGTCTAAAAAACACCCTATTTTTCAGATGTTTGCCTCAGATCAGTGCCTGAGGCCATGTGCTTGTCCTATCAAAAATATACACACTGTAGAGGGCAGAATTAAGATGTCTAGGTAGAACCTGAAATCAGAATTGCTGCTGAAAATTGGATCGTGTGTGAGGATTTAATATGACACTAACAGTTTTTTTCATTTCATAATAAATACATTCATAGAAATGCTGACAGGGTTCTGCAGCTTAGATCCATACTCTTAATTCCTTTTTCTGCCTTCCTTGAAAATTTCAGGTCCAGGTATGTGTTGATAGCGCTAATGCAACTTACAGGATTCGCTGGCTCAAGTGAGTGTTAGTGGTGTCAATAGGAGACAGCTGTGACAGCTGCCAGCACCAAACTTCTCTTTGAAAATATAGCAAGTAACCAGGCACTTTAATTACAGTTATTGACTCTTTGGTCATCTCTGTCTCATATAAGATACCCCTGTGTTGCTGGGATATTTCTGTCCAGAAATAATAATTTTTCATCGCCTATATGCTAAGAACTGGGCTTCATGCTGCAGTTGTGAGGCCACTTTAATAAGAGTAATTTCCGATTACTTTCCTAAATAGTGCTAGGTGGATTTTAACAAACTAGCAATTCTGATTTTGATCCTCCTTGATTTTCATTGCTCTTTGATACTCTGACTTGTCTTATTCTTCTGAAATATTTGAAGCTTGATACATAAGCTTTGGGCACTTTTCTGACATGTTTTCATTTCCATTTCCCTCAGCAGTGCCAGTTTGTCACTGTAGTTCTAGATAAGTGCTTCTTTTTTTCCCCATGTTTGTTTTTAGACATTACAGATCATCATTGTGTTCTGCACTAATGCCTAGTTTTTTCACAGCTACAGATTTACTTAATTTTTTCTAATGTCAATATAATGTGGCATATTATGTCTATTGTCACTGGCAGATCTTTCTCTTGTCTATTCTGTAGGCTTGAGTCAACATGATGAAGGCTAAATGGCTCTGAAGTGAATTATTTGATAATAAACGCCCATAAAACATATTTTTATTTACCTGTGCTACATAAACCGTTTTCCTGCATACCTATCACACAGACTGTTGTTTGCAGTACATTGCTTTAGATCCAAACCTCTTTAGTGTTTTGAATTGTTTGTTTTCTAATAGACTGCAGTGTTTTGGGATGTGATAAACTTTTGAGTTGTTACATTTTATTTTTATATAACAGTCAACTATTTTCCCTTATACAGCTAATATATTTACCACTGAGAATAACAGTAATTTACAACACAGTGGTACTTGCAGCCTTGTGTGAGATTGTGACCTATTAATTTAGGTGGATGGTCCTATCCCAAAGGAATTTTGCAATGAGCACTAAATACCAGCTCCACCAGGAACAAGAATGTTTCTCAGGAATATTTTGTGTCAATTAAGTTCCCACTTACATTACTCTGCCTCTTTCACATGATTAGATAACCTAGTCAAGGCACAAACTGGAAGGGATCAGAAACAAAAGTCCTGGTATTGCTGCTTTCCCACACCCATGCCTCAAAAGTAAACAGATATTTAAAGCTTTAACATGAAATGAATCCACCTTTGCAATACTAGCTGAGGCAATCAGCATTCATATTCTAACTACTGAAGGATACTCAGTAGGATACTTAAGGATACCACTCAGTGTGGTGAGTTGACATTGGCTGGCCACCAGGTCCACGAAACCACCTTATCACTTCCCCTCCATCAGCCAGGGCAGGGGTAGAAAATACAATAAAAAGCTCATGGCTTAAGATAAGGGCAGGGAGACTGCTTAACAATTACCATTATAGGCAAACAGGACACTCAGCTTGTGGAAATTCATTGCCAGTTACTTGTAACAGAACAGGAGAGTGAGAAATAAAACAACCTTCCCCCTGCCCCAACATTCTTCCCAGGCTCAACTTCCCTCCCAGCTCTTCTGCCTCCTTCTCTTCAAGCATGCAGGGAGACGGGGAATAGGGTTTGAGGTCAGTTTATAACAATTTATCTCTGTGGTTCCTTCCTCCTCACACACTTCCCATACTCCAATGTGGGGTTCTTCCCACAGGATACAGTCCTTCTGGAGTTTCACCAACAAGGGTCCTCCCCACAGGCTGTAGTTCTTCAAGAACAGCTCCAGTGTGTGTCCTTTCTACAGGGTATAGTTCTTCAGAAATGGCCTGCTCCAGTGTGATTACTGCATGGATCACAGGTCCGGGCAGGAGCTTGCTTCAGTGTGGGCTCTCCATAGGCCCATGCAGCTTCCTTTAGGGCATGTCTACCTGCCCTACATGGGGGGACATGGGGTCTTTCTCCATGTGCCACAGAGTGGATATCTGCTACACTGTGGTCCTCCATGGGCTGCACAGGGACTGACTGCATAACTGTGGTCTTCTCCACAAGCTGCAGGGGAATGTCTGCTCCTGTGCCTGGAGCACCTGCTCTCCCTGCTTCTTCAATGATTCAGGTGTCTGCAGGGCTGTATCTCTCACATTTTCTCACTACTTTCTCACAGCTGTCTTGCAGCAGTTTTCATGCTTTCTTAAGTATGTTTACACAGAGGCATTACCAATGTTGCTCATGGGCTTAGCTTTGACCAGCAGTGGGTCTGTATTGAAGCTGGCTGGAACTGATTATGCCCCACATGGAGGGGTTGCATTTCTTGGTGTCTTCACACAGAAGCCAACTCTGCAGACCCCTTCTGCTTTCAAAACGTTGCCACGTAAACCCAATACACTCCGTGAAGGTGTATATAAGAGATTTGGGTCTACTTGCTGCTCATTCTTCAGCTATTCTATTGTGTTCCCACTGCTTCTGGATTTACATTGTAAATCAGATGAAAATTATCTGGATTAAAAATAATCTTGCAACAGTAGACTCATACTTCTGCTAGTGGATATTGACTTGAAAATCTTTCTTTGTGATGATATAACTTAGTAATTTCAAACCAATTTTACTGGGATATATGAAGTCTAGACAGTGTCAATGTTTTCTTTTCAGAACAAACATACTAAGCACATTTCTTCTAATTTGTTGGAAAGGTTACATTAATTTTCTTTTAAATGCTTTTTGATAAGACCACTTAGCAGAAAAATGCTTTGTAGTTCTGGACCTTCATGCCTTCTGTGACCTTGGTATTGTTGTGTGAAGAAGTCTGCTGACCTCGTCTGTTTGGCAAGTGCTAGCTATCATCTTAGGTGGTGGCTTTAGGAATTTTTGATCAAGTTCCTCCCGTTACTGAATTTTATGCCAAGTTCATACTGTCAAATATCTCAATGCTTTAAAAATAAGGATGTTGTTATTTAGTTGAACTTGTAAGTACCTTGTTTTTAATCTCTGTGTTCAGGGAGATGTGAGAGGCAGGCTTTCTGAATTTCTCCAGGAAAAAAAGAAAACAGTAGAAGTAATGCTATGGCCATCGTCTGATTCTGATAATGTAGTTAAGGATTTTCATATTTTCTAGAAAACTATAAGAACCAGGACTTCGTAGTAACAGTAAGTGCTCTGGTTCCCCAAACACCTGCTGGAAAAAAATATGGATGCAGATAGTCCATTAAGATTTTGAGATGTATGGAGCATGAGATGTATGGAGCATGTCCTTCTGTCCTTCAGAAGGACAAAATTTCTTGAAGAGCAGTTGTTTTAATAAGAGGAAGAATAAAACACAAAGAATCTAAAAATGGAAGATATGAACAGTGTGGAACTGTTCATATTTTTCTGTTTTCTCTAGGAAAAGAGGTTGTGGGAGTTGTAGAATAAGGATTAAAGATTTAAAAGTAATAATCTGATGAGTAGGGTCTCATGAAAAGTAAAACCAAACTGTAGAGTCATTGGGATAACAATGTGCTACAGAAGATAAATTTAAATAGCCAACAACAATTCTCAAACCTACTTTTCTTTCAGGATACGTGGGAAACATAAAAAAGCCCTTGTGAATACCTCAGGACACCTTTATGCAACTGAATTTCAAAAATGACAGAAAGGTATACCCATATGGCCATAGATAAGTTTAAGGAATGGTACGTGCATATGGGTTTAAAAGCTGGAAGTTAAGATATAATGACTTTATATTATGAAGAGGTAGAAAAAGCAATGAAAAGTTACTGTAACAAGAGGGAAAAGGAAGTCAGAGGAAATTAAGGTTAAGTGTTTAAAAGTGAAGAAAAACCAATTCTTGCAGATTCAAACATACAGAAATATTAAATATCTTCATTTCTTTACATTATTTTATTAAAATGGCTAATATTAAGTATTAATTAACTAAAATAATGATAAAGAAAGAAGTAGTACTGTTTAGAGTAAGGGAAATCAGGCTCAAGAACATGTAGAAAAGTCAAAGGCGCTCCACTGGTGGCCTCTAATTAAATTCCTGTTAGGGTGCTGGAATAAGAAAGGGGCATTTCTTCAGGAAAACAGATCTACCAGCACAGAACCAACAACTGAAAAGACTCTAATACAAATTACTGAAGAAGCAATTTTTTGATGTCTAGTAAGTCTTAAAAAAATCCACAAATGCATTGTCATAAATGGATTCCCTTAAACCCTTCTTTGGCAAGACTGAAGGCTTAACAAAGAAATAGAAAGAGCAGTTTTGAAGTGACATACATGAAGCTTTTGAAAATGATAAGGGAAATAGAAGTGTGACCTAGAGATGCAATATGAAGATAAACTGCTTTTAAGGAATGAATGAGTCTTATTGAATTGTGCTTGGAGGAATGCCAAGTAGGAACTTAAGCCTGCTTCAAATTCCATTGGCAAATATGATGACAGAATGATGATTATATTTTTAGCAATTTTTTGTAGATGATGCAGTGGGGAAAAGTTGCAATATTTTGGAAGTAAATGTTAAAAATGAAAGAACTTGTCACACAAGCATGGCTGGTCAGGCTTAAATTCAGTAGATACTTTCCCAAAGAAGGAGAAATCAAATACAAAAAATACTCAGTGGGGATATCTGTGTAAATAGAATCCAAAGGCAAAATAAATAAATGTCAAAAGCATGATGATGTTGAAGAAACGTCAAATATTATTTTGGAGATAAAGAATTTAGAATGCTATTCAAGATACAAGAGAGTTCTGTTTGCAAAGAAAGACATTATCTTATTGCTTGTTCAGAAGGTTTCAAACAAATCTGAGAGGGTCTAGATGAGCACAACAATATGCTATTTCTATACATTCTTGTGTTTCCCTAGGTAAAAAAAAAAGAAGTGATGTCTCTCCAGACACTTTCATACTTATATGACTGATGAATGATAGTGGTAGTTCTTAATAATAAAAACAAGTCTCTCCTCATTTATTTTGATACTCAGATTAGTGGCTATGACATGTCACATAAAGTTAACAGAAATGAAGGGAAATCACTTGAGTTTTAATGTACTGTAAGCATCGCTACCTCTATTTAAAATGGAAAACTTCAAAGGAAATCCTCCTTCAAAGAAAAAGACACAACTTTCTCATTTCCCTATAGCAGATCACAACCTCAAGATAGGTATCATATTTAAAAAAATATCACATACAAAACAATGTGGGCCATTCATATTTACGGAAACTGTTTTCCATGGCATACGTCATTCCCTTTATCACATCAGGCTGACTAATTTAAACTTCTTTCCCGCGCTGCTCCTCTTAGTATCATATTAGTTTTAATACATTTACTTAGGTACTTTTTCCAGGAATTTACAAAAGATATACTAAAATTACTTTCATTGTAAACCATTATTGATTTTTGTTTAGTTTTCTGCAGTCTCCACTCCTTCATGCACAGCCTCTCTGCTGTTTAGTTGTAATCTTCCATTTCACTCTTTATGTTATTTGTAAATTTAGTGTAACCAATGATCTTCATAGCCTTGCTCCAATCACATAACTGAAGTTAGTAAATTTTCCAGATAACTAATTTTTCAAAACAAAGTCTTTGCTAAATTTTTTCGTAACTATAAAGAGCAAATTAGAAAGAGTGGAGTCTCTGTTTCAGTTATCGTTTCAGCTTTTAAATAAGCTGGTTTGGTATGAAACTATGCATCAAAAACAAGAAAATACAGTTAAACAGAATGTTTTGCATATATTCCTGTTTCAGGGATGTTTTTCAGACCATTTTCTTTTGTTGCTTTGCATATCTGACAGCATTTTTCCTATCCCTTTAATCGCATTGTGTTTACTTGTCCAAGTCACAGATCTAGCTTTATATTGCATGGCTCCTGTTCACCATGCCCTGATCAAGTCTGTTTGGTTCAGCTGGTGAAGCAAGTTCAGGTTTTCTTTTTTATAATATGTACAGTCACTGGTAGTTAACTCTGTTTTTTCTCATCACTCTCTGAACTGCACTGGTAAGAGCTTTCATGGTTCTGAAAGCACTATGAAGTCTCTTTCACTCACCAAAAATTTCTGGACTTCTGGAGCTACCCTGGAGGCCTAGGAACCTCTACTGTGCTCAAATCCCTGGACAATGACAGACAAAGTCAGGTTACATATGTCATGCTCTTGTAGCAGATGATATTCATGTACTCCTTTGCACCAGTGCAGAAATACTTTAAAATCTATCATCTTTGTTAGTAACTTTCTTATCCCACCTTTCTCACTTCTGCTATAATTGGACTGAATCAATAAGAGTAGCCCTCTGCCCTCTTCTTCTTTGCAGAAGATGTTCAGCTGCCAATGTAAGACTTGCCGTGGGTTTATATAGAACTGTTTAAAACTTCTCCAAAAGGATGGAAGCACATTATGCTAGAATAAACACCAAACCCAATGCCTGTTCTCATATTTGTTAGAAGTAAGTAGTGGTATAATCATTAAAATGCCAACTTATTGTGGAGAAAATTATGCCTCATGGCAATTTTATTAGTTTAGTAGATCTGACTAGTGTTTTGCAATGGTCAATTTTAGTGCCTTTTGTTCCTGTTATCAGAAAGAGATAAGCTCCACAATTCAGTAAATAAGATATTACTATCTGTGGAAGACAAATGCTTTGTTACATGTTAGAATTCAAAGGAACAGTTTTCTAGAATCCTTTAATACTCATAAAAATACATTAATACAGTGTCCAGCGATCATATTCTGTTGTCCAGGTATACCCTGTGACTTTTCTGGCCACTGCTATGCAGTATGGTTCATTGTTAAAATTGGGTATTCAGAAAAATTTTGCAATGAATCCTTAGTGCTAAACAAAACTCCCCAAACAGAGCTCAGAGAATAGATATGAGGAGAAAATATATCTGACTGATGAATCCAAACAGAAAAATGCACGTTCCACAAAACAGAAGGAAAAAATAAAAGCTCTTCCACTGTGTACTTTAATAAATTGTCTAGAAAGGGGAGTGCTAAAGGCTAGCAGAGGTCACCTAAAGAAATGTGTCTGCCTGCCCTCTATTGATAATACTCATGAGTTGATGAATGTACTCTTGCAGGTGGAGCAGGTTAGTTCCTGTAGGCAGGCACAACCCCCCAACACCCTAGTTACTGCAGAGGTATAACCACTTGTGTTGATAAATGAGTGCATTGTGGTTAGCGGCAAATACAGAATTATGAAAGAGAGTCTCTCCAAGCAATAAAGTAGGATAAAAATAAAATAAAAATAGTAATAAAAACTGGCCCTTTTAATCAAATTGATATTGTGGTAACAACTTTTATAGTTTAGATACATAATTTATGAGAAATTATCTGTTTTGAACTTGCAGGTAAACAACAACAATATGGTGTCATTGTCAAATGCCACTTTATCTCTGATTCCTCCATGTTTTAATTGTACTTCAGATTTTAAAAGGCTCCACTACTCAGCTGGTATGCTGGGTAGTTTCATTTAAAGCTCTCTTCATAATTATTTTCTTCTTTTGGGTAACTCCTGGTACTGCAAAAAGTAATAATCTGTTACATTGCTCTTTTAATATCTGTAATATAACTAGTGTTAACATTTTGCTGCTTGTTACTGTGAAAATAATATGAATGACAAACAGCTGATGAAGGGGTTAAAGGAAATGAAATGATAGAAGTGATACGTTTTATCTGTTTTTGAGGCAAGTATCACCATCTTTCATGGTCCCTTTTCTGGGCACACAATAACTTTAAAATCAAAATGCAAGTAGTCTGTGTTTACACTGCAGATATGGGAATGGAGAACTTGAAAAGCATTTGGAGACCCACAAACATACACAAAAAACATACAGAATAATTTTTGTCAGTTAAATAAGAGTTGGTTGTGATTTTCTTTTCTTTGTAATCTTTATGTATATACTTCATTTTAGCAATTTTGATTTTTTGGTTTCTTGTTTTTCTGGTTTGTTTGGTTTCTTTTTTTTTTTTACTTTATATTAATTATTTGCTCACAAACTACGTAGCTTTCCATATAAACATCTCCATACAGACAGCCTTTGCAGTAATCCTGTGGCAGATAGTCTTTGGTAATGTTCATACTCTGTTAAGCTGAAAAGGACACAAAACAGCCAAAGAAAATTTCTTTTAAATAAATAGCTGTTGAGGTACCATAAGCTACAGCTATGTACTTTGTGGTGGACCTTTATTTTTGAAAATGTAGGTATGTACCCTATGTATATTTTATGTCATCAGTAAGTTTTGGAGTGAGTTAGGCATCTTAGAATGCTTATTTATGAATGGTAATAAACTATGCAACATTAATTATTCTATTTTATTCTTTCAAATACTATTCACTTTAATCATCTTCTACCCTCATTTCCAGAAAAAAAAAAAATAAATCAGAGTGATATTACTTAACTTTAAATTGCCCAGAGATAGGAAGGTACAAAAAGTTTGCACTGTGGAGAGTCACACTGTAGTTTTACAAGCAGCAAAAACGTTTGTAATCAGGACAGTATGTGTGATTAAGAAAAGAATCTTAGGTCAATGGCTGATACTGCTACTAATGTACTTTGTCTACGTCTTACCTCAAAAAATATTTTGTATTTCCATGAAGATGAAGCAACTACCAACAAATACCTTTATATCATTCTGATATTAACAATGTAACCTTGACTTGGTTGTCAAGCCTTGAAAGAAATTTTCCACCTTTAACTGGTGAATAATTGAAATAATGTAAAATAAAACAATTGATTTGCTGTTTCTTTTAGATTTATAAGTGTATTGGATGTATGTTACGTGCCCTCTGCATATGTTGCATACATATGATATATCCAGGTAGTAAACTGTGTACCGATTCATCTTATTTTGATGCATTCAGGCAGACTGTATGTGAGGCTGCAATAGAAGAGAATGGGATGTTGCAAAATGAAGACAAATAGAAAGCAGCTGTTTCTTCTATTTTTGTCTCTTTGTTGTGATCTTAAAACAGATCTAATTTGTTGCTGGTAGATCATACTTAATTGTTCCAGGTTTTCTCATTGATTTTTTTCTAAATCAAATATTGAAAACAACAAGGAATCTGGAAATAAAATAAAGACTGATTTGACAGCTGTAGCCTGGGCAAAATCCTCTAGTTGGATAATTTCACAGACACCTGCAGAGTAATGCTAAGAGACCACTTGGTGATATATGTTTTACAGGTGATTTTGCTGCTGTCACAGCTGTGCTGAAATTTTCTTTTATTAGTATGACATTGAAGCTCTTGCAAGCTCTCAAAGAATACAGATGGTACGTTGAGTCAGAATTTTTATTTTTTCCAGCAACTGAGCATGCCAAGATGCTAGTTATGTGATTACACATAAAAAAAATTTCAGCTTCACTTTAGAAGCATATCCTGACTTGAAAAATTGAGTTTTAGCTAAAAAAAAACTGTCAAAAAGGTCTAAAGGTGAAAAAAATTGAACAGCCAAAATAACACAGGTTACTGTCAGAAAACAGTAATGTTCTTACAAGGATGTACCTATGCAAGGAACATTCTGAGCTGAGTATTAAGAAACTGCAATCAGTTTTGGGGCGTTCTTGAGACATCTCTGTAAATCCTGTCTCCACAGTAAGACCTACTCTGAACAAAATCCTGAAGGGATTTTGACTATGTTGAGAGAAAATTAACAGCATTTAGAAATCCAAGAAGCAATTCCTCTCTGTGGTTTCCATTTTGATTATATCATAATAACTTCTCAATAAAGGACATACTGCCTCCTGGGACTGAAATACTCAGTCAGGAAATGGAAAATCAGAAAGAAGATTTTCTGCTGAAGCAGGCAGCAGACCAATTTGTAGCCTCAAACACAGTAGTGCAAATGTTTCAGTAAGCCTGATAAGGACAAGCAACATGTATTTCTTTGTGCTTGATGAAGAAGTGCCATTGTGAAAATGATGGCAGAGCCTCAGGACTTTGACAGTGAAAGTGTTAGGTGAAAAAAAAATCTCCCTTGTGTGTAACAAGAAAAATAAGTCAATAATTTTGGTTTCAAAATAAAAAAATGTAGAAAATACTCCCTATGTTATGTTTCTTCCTCTCCCTACCCGCTCCCTCCCTGGCAACTCCCCCATTATACTGGGAGTTTGTAGCATAATGTGGTAGTCTGTAAATTATTTAGTTTTATCAGTGCTAATAAATTTTATTCTCATTTTGACAAATGCTGTTCTAGCTTTGGTAACCACCTTTACTAAAAGCCTAGCCCAGAGGAAGTAAGACAAAGAAGATGTGTGGGATCTGAAACCATATCAGGAGCAGCAAGGGAATGAGAACTCTTTCTTGCACAGTTCCAGATTATTACAGAGACAGATACTACTGTGAAGGAGTGGGGGGAAAGGATTAAAAAACCATTTCGTTTATTAGAACCAACATAAAGCAGCCAATGAGCAGGGAAGTTTTAGCCCCAGATGATAAAGCCTGGTGAAAATTTGTTATAAAGAAATTGTTTAAAAGAAAATAGCTATTAATAACAGCAAAAATAAAGGTCACAAAAATAAACAAGGAATCTTTTAAAGTCAGCCCTAAGCCATCACATACTTTCTTATCCCAATTGGAGACAGAAGAAAAAAAGGAAAATTTGGCAATTACAGAAACAGCCAGGTCAGGCCTTATGAATGCATTAATCTTGGGGTTTTACAAAATTCATTGAATTTCAAATGCCATGATTTAAGAATTTTTGAGGAGGGATGGTCCTTTTGCTCCTCTATTTTGGAGCTCGAACTGTTTAATTTAAAGGTGGGGCAAAATAATTATTGACGACTCAGTCTTTCAAAATTCCAAATGACCAGTTTCTGCTGAGTGTTAAAACACATGGCTTTATTTACTTCACGTATATTTCTGAACACTGTATGAAGCTCTTTTTGCACTTGTTACTAGCTATCCCAGCACAGAAGGTCAACCTCTAGCTCTGATGTATAATTTCAGTAAGAAAAGTATACAGTTCAAGTTAAAAATGTTTTGATTTTCCTCATAAATATTACCCAGACTCCAGCTTCTGCTGAGCAGGCTCAGAAACTTTTCCTTAACTGCTGCTGATAATGCCAGTAAAGTATCAAGAAAATACTTGGCTACATGTCAATAAGAGTAGCAAATGAGCAAAAGAGAACAGGTATATATTTGCAAATCACTTTCCAAAATATCNGTAGCAAATGAGCAAAAGAGAACAGGTATATATTTGCAAATCACTTTCCAAAATATCACTAATAGTCATTTGCGTAACTTATTCCATCAGAATTGTCACACCATGCATCGCCATGAAGCCTGTGCTAAATAGAATTATGCATTTTGAATTACTATGGAACGTCTTACAGAATATATTTTCTATTCTTTTTCCACAGTTAATGTTTCTGTTAAAAAAGCATGCTTCAGAACAAATATTAAAACAATTTCTTTAAGTCTATGCTGGAAAATGTCCATAATCTCCATAGAAACCAAGTGGGAAAAAAATGAAAGTTAGAGATATGAAATTTCTTTTTTGTAGTAGCAAAGAGGTAAGAAATTGAAATTAGAATGAGCAGATATGGCTGTGTCACTTTTTTTTTGCAATTTTTCAAGGGTTGCTGTGGAAAAAGGAAGACTTTTTTGAAAGAGCCCTGTTTTTGGGCATGTTGTTATTGCAAGAGACTCATGTAGCTGTATCATATTTTATCTAATTTTATTCTGAATAGGCTTAACAGACTCAGGCCATCAATAAATAAATAAATAAACAAGATTTTGCATAAAATTTCAAAGAATGGAATTATTAAAGTATTTTTCATTGTTTCTTATCACGCTAGCCTGTCTGTTTGAGACCTTTTCTCTTAGTTGGGACTCAAAGGCTGTATCTGATTAAGCAGGGTCAAGGAATGATCTGGTGCAACAGACCTGGTTTAAGCATTGCCATTTCTTACTCGTGATTTCTGGCTCCTAGGTCCCTCCCTGGTACTGCTGTCTGTTGTTTCTAGGAGGGAGGCTAGGGAACTGATGGGATGCAAGCATCCATTTCTTTCCTCCTCTTCTGTCCAGGGTGTTTTTCAGCTATGTTAACCCTAAAGCTGTCTGACCATTAGTGTCCTGCAAAGAGTTGTATGGGAGAAGACAATAAGCAGAAAAGGTATCCTAAGCATATACTACGCCACGAATGCTACCAAATGTGGACTATTACTATCAGATTTGAGACACAGTAAGTAGCTGCATTCTGCTCCTGTATTTACTGAGTTTGTCACATAGGTACTTAACTGTGTCTAGAGACAGACATTGCAGATCCAGGTTTTCAAATGTCCACTAAGCTTAGGTGCTAATCCTGAGAGAACTACTGCTTCTGTTTGTAGGTGTTAAATATTCATGGCTTTGGTCTCAGTTAGAGGCAACTTCAGTCACCAAAGGCTGAAAGCAGATGGTATTGCAAGTTCGGCAGCTAAAAAGAGAGGCACAGAAAGTGAGTGAATGAATTTAAAAAAAGAGTCATGACTCACCACTTGCTATTCTTGTCAATGATGAATAAAACAGTGCCCTTGAGCTCAAGAGATGCTTTTATATTTTTTTAAAACATCAGACCCCCTTAGCAGCATATATTTCCCCTTTTCATGAAAAATGATTGTGCACTGCTGAAATCATTGACAGGTATACGGATTTTCTGTTCTTTGTTTCTAGTAGGCACTAAATATATTTTAAAAGAAATAAATAGAAGACTATGCCAGTTATTTTTTGACAATAATCTGAAAACTAAATCATACCTTGCCTGAAGTTATGCAAGTTTGAGAATATAAAAACTTTTTGTAATAGTACTGATATCATACCACACAGAAATCGGTTTCAGTTGCTTACGTTCATGATCGCATTGTAATATTAGAATGACACTAAAAATGTGCTTGGAAGACCACACAACTGATACGGCTTTTGTGACAAGTTCTGAGCATCTAATTCTTCAAAGAGAAAATTAAAAATACTTTTTAATACAGTGCTGAGGCACACAATTGTAAAAATTATTTCCTATTATAATATATGTGACCTCAACGTCATTCTATTTGTGTCTTTGAATTTGTCCAAGATTACTGACAAGGCTCTGAATAGCTCAAATTTACTCAAAGGAAAAAAAGCTGTTCCTTTTTGTTTCCTAATCTAATTCTCAGGAAGCTTATTAAAGCAAACATTAAATGATGTCTCGGATGCCTTATGGGATTACTACAGATAAAAATCAAATATCAAGATGGAGGCTTTTAAGCACTAATTCCATGGAGAGCTCTTCACTGGCATTTAATTCTACATTGAGGTATTTGGGATGTCATGATACTTTAAGTATGAACAATTAACTCCATGTTATAGTTAGTTAAGAAGGAAATTGATTTGAATTCCCAGAGGAAGGCTACTAGATAGACAGATTTAGAGACTGCCAGTCAATGCCTTTTTTTTTTTTTTTTTTTTTTCCCAACATCAAGTAGTGTGACATGGTGTGATGATACTTTGGTATCTCAGGGTTTACTGTATTCCTGCACATGAGTGATTGTGGCGAGTTGCTGGAAAGACAACATAGTATGGTACAAGGTGGGATATTGGGCAAGAATGGTCTAACCTCTCTTGTCCCAGCTGACTGAAGCTAGAGAGGCCTTGGATAATCTGAATTGGAGTTTAAATTGATTTTGGTTTTGAACTTTGTTTTGTTTTGGTTTTTTTTTTTTGAAATAAAGTACCACCTGAGAAAAGGAGTTTACAATGATCTGTGTCTAGCATTTATAATTTTTCTTACTTAAAATCATAGCTATTTACCTTGAAATTAATAAATAAATTTCATAAAATGCATGCAAATTTTGCACTTTAATGTAAATTTGGGGTTTGCTATTTTTTGGAGGGGGTGTTTTTGGGTTTTTTTTTTGTTTTTTTGGTTTTTGTTTTTTGTTTTTTTTGTAAATCCTTGCAGAAGTAAATATAAACTCTCCTAGAATTTAGAATTAAAATTGTGGTCTACTAGGTGGTATGATTTTTGGTTTTCAGAGAATGCCAGAAAACACACTGAATTTGATAGATAAGGTTCTTATTGTAATTTATTACTTATTATGCCAACCAACTTCTATCCTGAAGAAGATATATTCAAACATGTAATCAAAATTAAAAAATAAATAAACAATTTATTCCTGTTCCATCCACCAGAAGTCTTACAAAAGTGAAAGCGCAGAGTAAACAGTGTGTCAAAAGAGCACAAATTTCAAAACCTAATATTTCTTTCCTAGTGACTAAATAGGAAGTAATAAAAACAGCCAAACTGGGCCAAAACAATGATTCACTTATCCCAGGCACTTGTCTACAACAGTGGCCACAAGGGGATGCCATAAAAGGAGGTCATTAAGTGTCTTCAATGTGCTTCAGACCTCCACTATTTTAATCTCAGATTTCCACAGCTGAACACGGATGTGGATATTTAATAATCAAAGGCAGATTACCTTTCCAAGGGTTCATCGAATTTCTCCTCAACTTTAGCATCCATAAATTTTTGTCCTTGACTTACATGGTTCTTGCGTGAAGCACCGTTATTTTTTGCTTGTTTTGAACCTAGTTGCCAGTTGACATGTCTTGATGCTCATAGTTATTGTGTTGACTGTCACTACAACCCTAGGGAGTTAAGCAGTAGAGGCATAAATCTCTTTTTTTCAGTTAGAATTAAAAAGAGTCCCAACCTTTAAGTGCTTTTCATTCAACCTTTCTTTCTGGTGTGGGTTTTTTTTTTTTTTTCCTATTTAATGACAAGGTAAAAATTTTTAGCACAATGAAGCAAGCTGGGAAGGAAGCTTATGACTCACACAGCTGTTTTGCTGAGGAATTCAAGTGTCAAGTTTATATAATTAGAAATAAATACAACAGAGGAAGTAGCATTTCCTCTGACTTAAAATTCCTTCCATTATAGTTATGGATTAGGAACATTAAAAATTGTTTCATGACTTTGGGAAAAGTATTTTAAATTTAAATAAAAAAATCCGATTGTCTCTGATAGTGGATTTGTGATTTTATCAAGCTATGAATTTTTTTTTGTCATGATTCCTCCAGTCTCATTACTTTCTTCTTTCAAAAGTTTTTGAAGGTAATCTTTCTTGAGTGTTGCCAACTGAATAATACCCTCTGACATCCTCCTAAGCTTGGCCTAAGAGACAAATAAAGAGCTCAGCAATTTGTTTTATAATCTTAACAACACACACTGCTTTTGACCTTTCAAATTGCTGGAGAAATCCACACTGCTGAAAAAATTCACAAACGTTTCCAATTTCCCTTGATCTAAAAGTAGCTCAACAACTTAAAAGTGTAAAGGCATAGAATCATAGACTCATAGAGTGGTTTGGGTTGAAAGGGACCTTAAAGATCGTCTATTTCCAACCTCCCTGCCATGGGTAGGGACACCTCAAAGGCCCATCCAACCTGGCCTTGAACACTTCCAGGGATGGGGCATCCACAACTTCTTAGGTCAATCTGTGCCAGTGTCTCACTACTCTCATAGTGAAAAATTTCTTCCTGTTTAAAGCCGTTACCTCGTGTCCTGTAACTATACCCCCTGATAAAAGAGTCCCTCCCCATCTCTCTCTCCAGTACCTCTTGTAGGTACTGGAAGGCTGCTATAAGGTCTCCCCAGAGCCTCCTCTTCTCCAGGCTGAACAACCCCAACTCATGGGAATTTCAGCTATTACACTGGCAGTCACTGTGGCACCTGAATCTGATACAAATGCCAAAACTGAGCCAAATTTTACTTTGGCTCAATAGAAGAGATGGTTCCCTTTCTATGCCTTTATACTTCTGGTATCTTCTCACAATACATTTATAATCATAATAAGCAGACACTATACAGTCAATGGAGGTCTTCAGTGAGATCTGATGAAATTTAATAGTACACAGAACATACACAGTACCTAAAACTGTGATAATTTTTAGTTCCTGGGAGGGACTCATTTTAGTACACCTTGTTAGAAAGTCTTGTCTCCCACACAATGGATCTTTAGTTGGCTGTACAATGTGTGACTGAAACCGGTACAGTACACTGAAATAATGAACTTCATCCTGGGACATTAGGTAGTCTTGGTGTTAGCTTACTTACCAAAGCAAAAAAGTGGTTGGCAAAAAATGTTGGCAAAAGTTCAGTTTTGCTGTGGGAGATTTAGAGTAGTTGAAAACTACATTTGACCATAAAAAACAGGCACCAGAAATTATTGATCAGTTCTGTTTATGTAATTATTGGCAATAACATCTTTGTTTCCCTCCTCTGCTATATCGAGATAGCTAATTAGGTAGAAATTGTACTGTTTGCACTGAAGATTTCTTATATCTTTCTCATTGGTTTGGAATGATCATCCATATATTGGAATGGTCATCCATATTTCATACCAGATGTGCATGGTGGATGATGAGAATGTGAAGGGACTCTGAAAGTTCATTGAAAAGAAATTAGTGATTTTAGGTTTTCCAGCTTTTATTTTTCTCTTTATGCAACCTGTGCTACTTTACATTTACATGACATTATATTTTATGGTAACAGTATAAATACAGTGACACTCGCAATTTTTTTTCTTATTTTACACATTAAATTATGTTTTTTTTTAAAGAACATTTGGTGACACTAGAACTTTTACCCTTATCAAATCCAGGGAAAGTTTTACTGCAAAATGTGCACTAACAGTGTGTCATTTCCACTTGTTTTGAAAATCATGCTCTACATTCTTCATTTTGCTCAGTAGAAAAGATAACTTGAAAAATGAAATCTTAAAATATTCAGTATGTTTCAGACCTGCCTAGGGAAAAACATTCATGACTGACAGATAGCCACAATTCTTGCATTGGCCATAAATTTTGCACCACTTCTTTTCAACAGAACATCTGAACTGGCTTTTCCCAAGAGATATCAAAGGCAATTGGGGAAGTAGCCAAAAGAACAGCTTGTGGTCTGTATTCACACCATGCGAGCACAGCTGAACAATGCACAAGGCTTTGATGGGTTTTTGTCTGTCTGTGACAGCTCTTTTGGGATTCGAAAGCTGATGATATGATGCAAATTCAATGATTATCTGATGTACACCTAATATTCCCTTAGGAGCATCCCACTGTGTATAATGATTTTCAGTATTATTTGTTTTCAGGAAGTTGCCAAAGAGCATCTAAAACTGTTTTCTGTGTAACAGCATGATATATAGACTGTAAATACCTCCACTATAACAGATATGATTAATCATGAACAGAAATACTCAAGGACGTTTTGTATTTTATGATCACTTTAGGTTGGAAATTATTACTATTCCCTGTATTTCTGCAGGAATGAATGAATTTAAGAATAAAATAAGGGTGGCTGTATAGGGCCTTCCATTTACAGAGCAGATGGGGTGTATCTGAAACAATCATTGACAAGCTAGTTTGCTATCAGCTTTGTTGACTACATGTTTGCATGGCTTTGCAGTGGTGTGATTCTAGGCATGATCAGTACAATTATTTGGATGTAAATCTTTTCTCTATAGACACAGAAATCAAGGCACAAATAATCAACTCTGGCCAAATGATAACAAAGGCATATATGATTATATCACTGTGTTGCTTCCAAATAGAAGAAACAACAACAAAATTCTCTGCTGCCCTTATCTTCTTATTCTTTCAAAGACAACTACAAAACTGCTGAAGATGTTCTCTAGTGGCCGTGCTTTTCATTGATATTCTTATTTGCCATTCAGAGACCAGCACACAAGCTACACACAGTCTTTATTTAAAGCTATATTTCCTACAACATTGAGTGATATCTTTAACTTAGGTTCATTCTTGAAAGTAAATGTATCTATACTTTGCCTTTAGTTTTCATTTACCATCAGCATCTGCTAGGATCAATACTTTTTTATTACCAGCACTCAGTATTTTACATGTCTTACTGCTTCCAACCTGTATTAAGAATCTTGTCAGCAAATAGGTAAATTTTGTACTTTTAAATTGCATTAATACTGTCAGAATGGGTCTAGATTGAACATGATAGTGATTATCTTGATTATTATTTGCATCTTGTTGAATAAAAATATGATAGCCATATATTCATGGGAGTAAAGTATTTATCAGTGTATATATCTGAGGAAAGACTAACATGCAAAACTGTTATATTTGGTGCTGGTAATGTATTTTTTGTTGTTATGAGAATGGAACACTGCAGGAGCTGCTTAATCTACTAAAAGTACTTCTCATCCTGACTTCACTTGAATAAAATTGTTTACAGTGTTAACATCCTGTAAACTTTCTGTTAATGCTCAGTTATTTACAGAATCAAATGGTAATAACAGACACAACTGCATCTCATCTGAATTGCTGTAAAGTCAGTTATATTTGTATTTAAGATAGGAAACAGTAATGCCAGGGGTGATAAGAAGGCTATATTAAATCAGATTTTACTGTGGACTCTGAAGTTCTCTTTCCAACACTGAGAGGCATATGAAATGCAGACTTTTTGCATTTTACATGTTTTACCAAACAAACTGTGTGGTGTACAATTTTTCAAAGACTTGTTTTTCAGTATTAAATATATTTCTTGCCCAGAAGGGCAATTTTGTTTGAATATGGAGAAAAATGCCTGTCTGATGCAGTATTCAAAATTTAATCTAATAGTGAGACTAAGTTTTACAATACATTATATTGATTTCTTAAGCAGTTAAGCTGTTCTAGTGGAAATACAGATAAAAGCTATGCGTTTGCATATATACAGCATTCATCTTGTATTTCCAGACAAAAGCAAAATATTTTCTATCCTTTTACAGGAGTTGTTGATGTTAGATCATGTATATTATACGTATTTTGGATATATGGGACATGGAGGAACATAGTCTTACTAATATTTATTTTAGTTATGTCATACAAAACACTCTGCTGCCTCTGTTTCCAATAATGTACAGTATCCAAAGCTCAGGAAAGGGAATAAAAATAATGAAAATATCATGTGACTTGTTTTATAAATTGCATTTATATAAAAATGTCATTTTATGTTTGACAGTGACATTATAATAAAAATGGAAAGTTGATAAGAAAGACAGTTCCTTTTTACCTTAATATAACAAGCAAGGTGCTATTCACTAGCTTATTCTCTTGATATATTCTCACCTCCAATCAATGAGTTAGGTTGCTTCCAAACCATTAAGTTGGATGATGAACAAGAAACCTATGCTCTGCGATTTGGCTTTTAGTCTCATTCTGTCCATGTTCTAATCTCGGCTTCCATGACAGTCTATGCCAAAGAGTTTCTCAGTTCAATTTCTGCCAAAGTATATCATTACAGAATGGTTCAAATTGCTAGATAGCACTTGTATAAAGTTTTGCTTTGATTCGCTGCCAGATAACCTTTAACAGAGGTCTACATAGCATAGATTATTATTTGTAACTACAGAGAAGAAAAAGAAGAAAACCCAAAGTACTAAATTTTATTCCCTGTTTCAGGCTTGTGTTTCCTGCTGTTTCTAGCCCTACTTTATTTAGATCACCATGGACTTAGGTGTGCTCTAAAAATATATTAGTGGATAAAGCTACTTCACTTGTGAGAGTCCATAGGTAGGACATAGAGGTCAGACATGCAGATATAAACCAGAGTTCCTAATCTCTAGGTATTTACTAGTTTCTTGTCCCTTTGGGCTGAATTGAACAAAGTAAAAGCTCAGTTCTTAGATCTTAAGCATCGCAATGCCACATTTGAAGTGCTACGGTTTAGATTTGGGGTATTTGCCCGTATTTGCGAACTTAATAGAAAACAGTATTGCCAGTGTAATTTCACTCAAAAAAAACCCAACAAATGAAAACTAAAAAAAAAGCAAAATGAGGGTTTAGAAAGCAATCAAATTCAGGGGGCAGGAATCCTCACTCCTGCATGCAGGTATTTTTAAAATATGCAAATGCTGAAGACTAGAGAAATTCTGCATGTTTGCAGACTGTGATAGTGGGAAAAATGAAAAGTCTTAAGAACCTGTAAACTAAAACACTATGTTCGCTACTGTGTCCTATTTCCAGGAGATTAAGAATTGATCCTTATGGCGATTCAGAGATTAGGTCTGGAGTCATATGAGTTTACCATGTAAGTTAATACCCAGACATCATACCTCTAGGTTTATATCTGTGTAAGACTTAGGATATTACAAAGGAGAGCATCTGAATTTAGAATCTAATTTAGCTCCTTGACATTGAAAGTTGAAGTTGTAGCATTGTGAAAGTTTGCCAATGTGGAGAGGGGGGCCAGGAAATTCCAAGCTCTAAAGCTGAGAATAAAGCCATAAACTGGTAACATAGAGCATTTAAATTAATATCATTTAAATAACCACTATTAGCAGTGTTTTATAAAAGTTTTGAGATTGATAGTTCAGATTATTATGCAGACTGACAGTCATTTAGGACATGCACTCTGCAAAAAATCTGTCAAAGAAAGCAGAATATTTTTTTGGAATTAGCAGTCAGAGCTGACAGGACATAAGTGAAACCCTTAATCATTTCCTTACATAACCCAGCAGGATTATCATGTGGGCAGACTAACTATTCCATTCACTTGAATCCGGGGTCATGCCAGGGCTTAAACGGAAATGTGATTACCTACATATACAAGATGTACTGTAAACCCAATTTGAAGCAGTCCCCTTGGTAAAATATTGCCAGTGAAAGCTGTTGAATAGCTATCTTGAATTACTTTATCTGATAATATGAGTGAACTGAAAATATGAGTTACTTGGTGTGCTTGGTTGGTGGTTGCATGATCTCGTCAATATAAAGCTCTTATAAGAGCTATTGGTTAGTCATCAGAGAATACAAAGTATTTTTTAATGTGTTCAAAATATAATTTTTAATTCATAGCAGATGAGACAGATACTGCATTCTGAATATGGTGGAAAAAGTCGGGGGGAGAAGCAGCCTTGCAAACAAGAGTATCATTTTGCTGTTTTATATTAAAAAAAAAAAAAAAAAAAAAAAAGAAAAGGAAAAGGAAAAGAAAAAGAAAAGAGTGAGGGATACAAAGACCGTGTACAAAGACTGTGGGGAGATCTCCTAAAGAATTTCTGGCAAACTTTACCCCAGATTAAGGCCTGAAATTTCCAGAGGTGAGGGGAGATAAAAATCACAAGAGGAACTGGAGGGAATGGGACTCCTAGAGCAGACCTTGGTCATTTTATTTTGGTGCTGTTGCATCTATGTGGATTCAAAGGGCCTCTTATGCTAACACTGCTTGGAACATCAAAGATTCAGGTGCATGCAGCAGAGACTGTACTGCAAAGAGCACTCAAAATACAGTACAGCATCTTTTTCACTGTGCATTTATATTTCTTCTGTCCTCTCTAAAGCTTTTCTGTCTCATAACTAACCAAATAAGTCAGGTATTCATGAAGGTTTGCCGGGCAGCTCTTCAGAGTGCAGTTACCATCCACGATATGATGAGAGGATTTAGGAAGTACTCATGTTACAAATTCATGAATTGTATGAGTTTGTCTTCCCTTCAGTCTTTTGGAGAATAGGGTGAGAAAACTGTTGTATTCTTTCCTTGACAGGGAGAGTTTTTCACAGATACTTAGTCTTTGAGTGAAGCACCATATTAATTATTTGGTTAGTGTTACATGTAGGAGAAAAGAGTGAGACAATATTAACAGTTAAAGCTAAAGAAGATGCATTGTAGCTCTCTGTCACCACAATCCTTGCATAGTTTTAAATAGCTCCACTTTGAAGAAGACATGTTTACGCAAATGTGGCCAGAGCATTGGTAGGTTTGGTTGGTCCCTGGCTTTATCCAGCTTTGGTAACTGAATGCTCCCTTGGCAACATGGAGGACAGGTGGCAAGAATTCAGTGACTCCTCTTACCCTTGAGCTCTCCTTTGTCTGGCCTTGCTCCTGCTTCTCATCAGTGCAAACTCAAATCCATAGCATCTAAGTAATAGGTGACCTGTCAAGTAGTCACATGAAGTTATGTCTGAAAATTATAAAACTGAAGAGTGAATGCCTCAGGACAGAAATTAAGTGTAATCTGCACATCCTCTCAGGCTGAGCACCGGGAACCCTGACTCAGGGCTCCCTGTGGCACCAACCCCCAGCCCTGCTCTGTGCACACTCCTGCCACCACCATGAGGGTGCGTACCGAGCCCTCTGCTACCAGGATGTGTTGGGGTGCTCCTCGCTGAGAGGGTAGTCTGGAACTGGGCCCCAACGGGGGATTGGGTGCTGGGGCTCGGGGCCAGGCATGAGCCCCCACCATCAGGAGACCATCCTGGGGCTGAGCCTCAGCCGGTTCCCCTAAGGGACCTGATCCTGACCCAAGCCGTGAGGCGACATCCTGGCCCAGCCCATCCATTCATATACCTCTATGCCCTGGCACAGCCATCAATGAGTTTCTGTCTGTCACTCCCAGGTACAATTTAACACCTAGATTGGCGAGACATTGAAATGGGAACAGGACAATTTGCAGAAAAAAACTAATACAATGCAGGAATGAACAAGCAGTAATTCTTCAATCACTTGACAGAATGATAGATAAAACGCTTCAGGTTGGAAAAGACCTTAAATATCATCAAGCTCCAACCCCTCTGCCATCACCAGGGACACCTCCCACTAGGCAAGGTTGCTCAAACTCCATCCAGCCTGACTTTGTACACTTTCAGGGATGGAGCAGCCACAACTTCTTTGGGCATCTTGTTGCATTGTCTCACTGTCCGCAGAGTAAAGGATTTCTTCCTAATATCTAATTTCAGTCTCCCCTCTTTCAGTTTAAAACCATTACCCTTCAACCTATCACTACACTCCCTGGTAAAGAGTCCCTCTCCATCTCTCCTGCAGGCCCCCTTTATGTACTGAAAGGCTGCTATAACATCTCCCCAGAGCCTTCTGTTCTCCAGGCTGAACAACCCCAGCTCTCTCAGCCTGTCTTCATAGGAGAGGTGCTCCAGTCCTCTGATCATCTTTGTGGCCCTCCTCCGGACCCGTTCCAACAGGCCCATGTTTTTCCTCTGCTGAGGACTCCAGAGCTGGATGCAGTACTCCAGATGGGGAGTACTGTAACTGGCATTTTAAAATTCTATATTTTTAAATCTTGGGGTTTCATCTGTGTCCCTGTGGAACTTTCCAGCAAGATTATTCTGGCACGCTAGATGATTCATATGTTCTTCGGTGTTTTTCCCTTTCAGTTTGCATATAACCCTCTTCATTATAATATCTGAGTGTCCCAGTCCAGATTTACTCAAGCAAGATTTGTGGTTACAGCAGCAAAAACTATTTTCTTCACAAGTTGAGCTTACTAGTGAGAATTTGTTTCTGGGAATTATTCTCAAAGTTTTCTTCTGCTCAGATTTAGCCTATTACTCATAATTATACACTTGTAACTGCCTAAAATAATCTCCTCTGTCCTTGAGTCTATTCCTTCAACTACTTAATCATGGTTTGCACATCTGGGATGTAATTAAGTTATCTATTTTGTTATTTTAACTCTCCTTATATGTCTTCTTGTCCTCCTTTGTTTTCATTCCATGGTTAGTGATTTTCCTCAGAAAAGAAATAACAACAGAAGCTTAAACATTGCCTTAAATACTTCAATATTGTGTTTTAAGTGAAGGTGCTTGCTCAAACCTTCAGTTTCTGAAATCAGCAATTGAATGAGATATGCCCGTGAATTCATTCAGTCTATTTTTGCCAAATGATTTGTGGTCTCAGACTGCAACACAATACTGTTTGCAGAGACCTGTGCTGTGGATTGCCTCCTGCATCCAGGGCCCATTATGGTGCTAGGATTTTTCAGCATGGTCTGCCCTTTGGCCCCTGCAAACTAATAAAGACAGTCATTTTGTCTGTCTGTGGTTCATCAGCTGTCTCAGTTTATAAACTGAAATTGTGAACACTACACAGGTTCTGTAGAGCTGAAAAAAATATTTTATTTCATATATATATGTGTTTTTTTTAAAGGAAGATGTGAAAACTGAATCAAATATAGATCAAATATGGATTCTATCATCATTCATTCAACACCTGCAAACTCAGAGTGGAAGTTAGAGAGCATCTGCAGACTGGATGTATACATTTGAAAGGATAAGCATCTGAACACTTGAGCTGTTGCAAATTACTCTGACTTTTCTTTCCTTGTTTCATCTATTTCAAACTTCCCAATCTAATAATCCTTTAGTTAAAGACCCATCTAAGTCTACTTATTTGTGGTATTTATGTATTTACTTAATTGTGTAACAGTTTATAGAAACAACATTTAAAACCCACTGCGTACTTACTCATTACAGATAAAGAAAATATGAAAAGTAATAAATGAATATATGGACTCCCCTACATTTATCAACTTACTTCCTATATTTTTCTTCATCCAAGTCAGTAATGTCCTACTAGACACTTTTGTATCCAAAGGAAACTGTGTTGACAAAACTTCATCTTTGGAGTCAATATTCCCTCATTTTCTGCTGGGGGTATAGGGGTAGAGGTGGGGCAGGTGGGGAGTTAAGATATTCTCCATGAATGAATTACAAAGAGAGAAACCCCTAAGAAATTTGGTTCCCTCTGAGTGTTTATAGTGTCACTTTCTAACCTAAGCCACTGATTTTATATCCGTAACAGCAGCAGAACATCCCTTATGCTTATTGGATTTGAAATCACATTTCTTCTTTCACCCCATTGTTACAGATGACTAATTCCTTACTCTGCATTTCTCATGTTACTATGAGCTTCAGTTTGCTAGTGAATGAACCAAAATGTATCTACAACAGCAAGGGAAAACAATGCACTTTATAAACATAATAGCTGTCTCTCCCAGGCAGTAAAATGTCTATAATTTTGACATAAAACTTTATTGAAATTCTAGAGGGATATGCATATTGAGTCACTGGGATAGGCACCAAGGTGTTACATGGCCTCAGTGTAAGAGAAATAGAAGATTGCGAGAGAACCAACCCAAAGTTACTTTTTTTCTTGTTCTGCAGTTCCTCTTGACCTAAGAGATGAACTGCAGTTTGGATCCAAGAGCAGGAGTGTTTACATTAACTAAGAACTAAGAAGCTCCTGTTAGCTTTATTACTACCAATTAAAAAGTTAAATATCCTATCAAGCAACAATAAGAGTTCATTCAAACAATAAGAATGTAATTATACATGTATTTCAGAGGTAATTTTGTATAAATGAGTTAGCAACTTTGCTTATCTCTTGCATTCCTACTAAATTTCAATGTGTTCTTTGAACAATCAATATTTAATTAACCAGCAATCAAGATGCTTTTAAGATGCAAATTAAAGACTTATTTGAGATTTACTTTGATGTTGGAAAGTGGATGGAACAGTTTAAAATGTATGTGCATTTCCCAATTATTTTTTGAGGCTTTTGTTGTCTAGATCCTAGCACTGCTATTTCAGTTATCAGTGTTAGCGGCTAAAGTATAGACCTGTTGATATTTCAACTTGCAGTTTTCAGAATGATATTCTCTTGGACTATTTTGGACTGCCTGCCCTATGATTTCAAACTGCCATTTCCAAATGCAAAATACCTTTAGTATCCATGCAGGAGTAACTATTATAAATGTAACTGAATGTTCACCCAGTGATTTCTAAGTCATTGAGTCACAGGGCTTGTCAAAAGATTCAAAACTGGATCATCATCATATAGAATTTACTATTATTTTACTGTTACAGAGTCATTAATGTGAATGCAGTTTTGTGGTTTAAAATGATGGCTTTTTACTCGAATGATTATACAATATTTAAGATAACCAGGGAATGTTAATTTATTAACTAATTCAAAGTATGCTTAATGTATTATTGTTAGCTAAGGATTAAACTCCAAAGCAGAGATTCTGTTTGTTCTGTCTCTCATTGAGCACAGTTAACAAATGACTGAAAATAATGTTACTAGTGTATCTGTCCTTGCAAGAAAAGCACAGAACTCCTTATACAAACAGCAAATCACAAGGTACAAACAGGGATTTAGTCGAAATTTAAAGAAGGGGAGTTAGGAGACCAAAGAAGAAGTTAAAGAGGAGCAGGCAGTTTAAGTCAACAAAAGTAGAGAACTGAGTCCTGCTGAGATTGAAGCTAACAGAGAGAGTAAGACCAAGAAGTCATAGCATAGCAGCTGCTGCCAAATAGTCACTACAATGACAGAAAGAAATTGTTCTGTACCCATAAAGTGAAACAGTTGTGTTGGTTTTTGTTTGCTTGTCTGTCTCCTTGTACTACTAAACCACATGTATTTCTGGCAGAAAAGGTAAGTTTTGATAACCCATAGACATGAACTGTTCTCCAAATGCCACCTGTTTTGACTTCGTGCAGTGAAATTGTTATGTGTAACCATTCAATTCATCTTTTTAAAATAAAAATTGTCAGACAAAATAAGTTAATTAGGAAATTTATTTTCTTTAGACTATTCTATTGAATATAGGAAATGACAGCTGAATTAAGTACCTAAAGAGGTACAAAAAAATGACTCCTCTTTAAAAAAAAAAAAAATATATATATATGTATATATATTACAAATTGCTTCCTATGTTGGAGCTCTAAATAAGTGAATATTAAAGGAATTATCAGATTTGGCAGCAACTAGTGTAGAGTATTTTGTTTGGGAAAATACCACCTAGTACAGCTGAGATACATGGGATTTACATTCTCTGATAACAAGAATTATTTACACAAATATCTTAGATTTGTTATTAATCTTTGGTTTCTAGATGCCACTTAAATGGGATATTTTTAAAAACTGACATGAAATAGCTGATTACCTATGATTTGCCCAGGATCAGGAGATGAAAATTATTCAGCATATAGAGACACAGAATTAGCCTGTATTTATGCATATGTCTCTTTGCAGCTGAGACACCATTCTCTTTTCTGGTTTGGGTTTTTTGTGTGTTGGTTTTTTTTTTTAAATTGGTTGATTTTTTTTTTTCTGTTTGTTCCGCCCTCCGCCCAGCTGTAACATTAGGGAATCTTGACGTTCTAGTCATCCTTCTTTCTTCAAGAAAACTGGTTCAAATTTGTGACTTAGCAGCATTTCAACTCCCCTCATATGGCACTTCAGTTAAAATACACTCTTATTTAAATAGATGTTTCTGGTACCAGAAAACCCCAAACAAACAAAAAGCTTCCACCATTATATTTTTCTGCTGTCTGTGCTGCACTGTTTAAGAGCTTCACCAAGAAGTTACCAACAGCAAGGTGTTCCAATGTCAGGGGAAGAAGGAACAGGTTGTGCCCTCAGGGGAGGCTCTTTTTTTCTTTTTCAGTTTCTGTGGGATTTTCACAGAGTTTCCTTAAATCCTCTATGGTTCTACTGTTCTCCAGTGACCCTTATTTCTGTATAAATTTAATGGCCGATATAAGTTTCTCATAATGATAAACTGTAACATGGTGACCATTTGCTTTCTTCTATCCAGCTGTTACCTTAAGTTTCAGAAAAACTTACAAACTTTCTCAAGGTTTAGCCCTATAATTTTCTCATGATGACAGATGATAACATTACTCTCCCACCCATCAGTCAGCTCTGCCTCCTGGGTGTCATTTAGGCTCAAAACTCTTTGCAGGTCCTAAATCCCAATATAGCTAAATCATCCTGGTTCTGCTGAACATATCTGAAACCGTGCCTTTTCTTTTCCTTTCCCAGATGTAAAGCTTGCCAAAGTTCCATTCCTTACTCTGGAGAAGACAAGCACAAACTTCTTGCACTCCACTGTACCACATCACGTATAAGGTGCTTTTAATCACCTTCAGACATTTAGAGCCATCCTCATCCTGTATGTAATCTTTTTCTTCATATCAGTCTTCTTTCCCAATGTGTTACCTTTTCAAAGAGTCACCTCTGTTCTTTTCCCCACGTAACTAATTTCTGGGAGGCACTCCCTGCAAATATCTGTAATGCTACTTCATTATCTTTCTTCAGGTCCAGGTCTGCTACAATGATTATGAAAGGCATCCTGAGCTGTAATGTTCTGAGTCTACTGTCTGTTATGCTGACAAATATTATTTCCTTGCTGTTATTACTTTCAGATCAGACTACATCTACCTAACTTGAATTGTCATCTCAGCCTGTGAAGTTTTCTTTCTCTTGCTGAAGAATACTTACCACAGTATGACTCTGATCCCTAGATATTATGGTTAATATAATTATTATGAATAAGAATTAACAGTTCACTGACCTAAAAATACCTTAAGAACAATGAGATCGCCTTCATTGGTTAAGGAAATATTTTTTATTGGACAGCTCTGTGCTAGAAACTTGTAAGAGATAGTAATTTAGGGAATACAAGGCAATTATGGTGTCACGTAGTAGCCTTTAGGCTCTCACATCAAAATAGAGCAGCAACTGGCAGGAAATGTATGCCAAGCCACTCAGTTAATATGTTGGCTCCTACAGACTGAACAACCCATTTCAGAGCCACAGAGCCACAGACGGTTAGGTAACTTCAACTCAAGCATCATATGCAGACTTTTTTTAAAGCAGCTGTCGGATAGCAGTGTAGTAGTGAGTTGTGATACAACATAACTGGTGGCACAGCAAGAACCTTCTGCTCATTTGGCATTGTGAGACCTTATTAACTAATTCTATCGTCTGACAGCAGCTGCCTGTTGAGGCACTCATTGGCAGGCTTTATAACCATGCATATTTTGTAATCTTACAACTGAGAGTGACAGAAGTAGATGTCCCATTTTTATTGTTTTGGGTTTTTTGTTTTTCTTTCCAAAAGATTTTTTTCTTTTTTGATTCTCAGGAACTATCTAGTTTCCACACTCTTCATCTATATTTCCCCCAGGAACCAAATTTTATATTAAAAGGATTTTATTTTTTTTGAAATTAGAGAAAATCTAGTGTTTTCACTGTCAAAGGTTTTGTCTGTGTGTGTGATATTTCCTCTGGCTCCGAGTTGAAGAACAGACATTTCCTTTCTCCATTTTCTGATCTCTTTCAGAAGTGTTTTTAATTGAGGATATTTCTCATCTCTACTCCTTTGACAAAGTATCTTATATTTTATTTATTTACAGAGTTTCTGAGTACAAAGCCTCTGAGTTGAATGAAAGGCCTTTCCAATCTTCCTTTCTGATTCTTTTTAAAGTCCATGAGCTCTAAACATGGAGAGGTTTTTTCATAGTTTTATCATTTTATTCGATCTATTTTTCTTATTTTTGCTCTTCATATTTATACAATTTATATAATTTTGCTCTTTTTGCGTCATTATTATTCTGTCCAATAATATAAAAGCCAACATCAAAAATTTGCTCAAGAAAACAGTTATTTATTTAGCAGTAGGTCCAGTTTCCAGTTCAGAAAGAATATGGGAAAGCCTTCTGAATGTAGGAGTTGAAAAAAGTGAGGTAGAAAATACCAAGTGCTCAAACTGGAATCCAAACATGTGAATGAAGTAAAGGAAAAGTAAAGCAAAATAGTAATCCATCCAGAACATAGTACCATGGCCATGCGTGTACTACTCCCCTGACAGTTTTTCTCTGAGAGGTCCCTAGATCTTTTTATCATAGAACAATATTTTTGAGTCACCCTTGAACTTTGTTGTGGAGGTACTCTGTACATTAGTACCAAACACATCTCTCAGACGTTCAAACTATCTGAAGAGTCCTTGTGCCCATGCTAGCTGTCCAGCGATATGTTCTTGTGGGCCTCAGTGTACGGTAAAGAATGACCTCCTATTCACTTTGCACCTGGATGAAGAGCAGATCACAGTATTTATAGTCTGTACTGGTTCCATTCTTAATAGTAGCTGTGGGTGGGACATGAAGGCTGGCTGCTTCAGGAGAGTCTTCTGAAAGAGCAGGAACTCAGTACAGGGGACAGGGCTGGATGTTCTTTGGTTTTGATCCGCCCAACACCTATTTCCAACTTCCACTGCTCACTGGCTACATTTTGAAATACTTTCTAATTTTCTACAACCTTTGGCTTACAGTTTCCCTTAAGCTTGGGAGCTTCCTATAAATATCCTGTTAATATCTTCCTTTGAACTCTCTTTGATGGAATACCTATGGCAATTTAATGATGGAAATAATAGGCGATACACACCACAGTGACCAATGCCACCTACTTTTTCCATCTTTCTATTGCACTGACACTGCTGATGCTCTGAGGTTGGGGCAGCCTTTCTGTTTTACATATCTGAAGAATATAAAATAGGGATGGGCCTGTTTTCAGAAGTATGTGTTCTGACAAAACAGCTGTTTAAAAATGACAACAGTCTCATATTAACAGGGACAAGACATTTGCTGCTACTTCCAGGAAAGAGCAACAAATTGGGAAATCTTGTTCCTTTTGATATGAGAACCAGCTTTTACATATATTCCTTGATCATTAAACTGATAAAATCTTTCTTCACATTTTCATATTAGAATATATGTAACTAAATGTACAGCAAAGGATGGTAAGATTGTATCTTTTCTGTAATTCTGTAAGAATTACACTAGCTAATAAAGACTGTAATTATTGTGATTGTCATAATAGGCCACAGGGTTTCTTACATGTTAGTGGTGGTTGACACAGCAAGTCAGTCTGTCTTACATTAGCAACCATAGCTAAATAAAAATGTGATAAAAAATGTAACCTATGAAAACAGAAACGTGTAACCTTCATAAGATTCTATAGGGTTCCTTACCTCCTCTACCATAATTCAACAAAATAAAGTAGAAACCTATATGGATTTAGGTTTTAATATTCTGAGGATTCTTATTCCATGCTCAATACCATGCTGTAACCTAGCTTCAGTTTTAATGCAGACAGGTTTGACATAGAAATCTGTAGGTCAGAATGATGAAAAATTCTAAAACTATTTGAGTTACCCTGTCTTTTCAACAGAAAGCTGTATTTCTCACTTAATCAACAACTGGCTCATTACACAAATGCGTTCCTTGAATAAATGGGATTCTTCAAGATCTGAATTTAAACATGTCTTTCTTCCACATCCCCCACCTCAAAAATGCTTTCTGAGGACTTTCTGTTGCTGAAGGACTCAGTCTTGCAAACCCCTATTTGTTAATGGCGGTTGGATTTTTCAGTGTTTAGTTCTCTAATTTGACACATAATATATATCAGCTGTCTTACTTTTCTTATTCCCCTTTTCTGACAAAGCAGTAAGATAAACTCATCGTAGAACTGCGCGTGTGAAGTCCAGCAATATTTATAAGTCTTATTCTGACTATGTAGTAAGGATGAATAAATTGGAGTAGATATAATAACAGATTTGGAGCTGAGTGTCTTTTCCAGTGTTCAATCACTGGTTTTGCTACTTTCAATTTTATTCCTTAGAAACATCTTTTTATGTCAGAACTCGAAACGGGATTCTTTCGTTACCATTGCTGGCAAGTAGTTTCTTCTTAAGTGAACCGGTTCTCAGTACTGCCATGTAGAAAGACTGAGTACTTTTCTGGGGATTTGTAAGTCTCTGGTAGCATCCATCAAACAGTTATCTGTTGATCTCCCTTGGCTCCTTTGTCACACCAACAACTACTTTGTGGTGGATGAGCCACTGCCCCCAGAAATACTGTGGACTGTTATGCCCAGCTAGCATTTAAGGGATATCTACCAGGTGCATGTTGCAGATATACCTGAGTTTTTTGATCTGATCTATGCATCTCTCCTATTTTGTCTGCATCTGCCTGTTTGTTGCCCTACTTCAGCATCTTTCCTGGCCCTGATTCATGTTTCTGAACTCTGTTCTGGTATTTGACTCCCAGTGTGACTTTGCCTGGTTGCAGGTTTTAAATTTTGAATGTGAACTTACTGTGACTTGAACTCGATGTTTTCCTTGCCTAGCTCCTTATACTACTGTTTTTCTTCTTCTTCTCATTATTGATACATCAATGTATTCTGGCATATTGTGTTACCCTGAGCTAGCTCTAATTACTAGAAATGATGACCCATGCCCTGGATGGGATTCCCTGATGAGCATTTGTCCTTAAATTTAACCAAGAATTAGTTGTCAGCTGTTAGCCCATAAAAACTAGAGAAAACGAACTGCATGTAGAAGAACATCTGTTCTAAAAAATTCCTTTAAAACAATCATACAGTGCAGTAGGAGGAACATCTGTTCATTGTGCAACAGACACTAGTAATACATGTGGAAACAGAATAGAGCAAGGGGTATCAACAAAGACTTTGATGTACGTCAGATGCCAGTCAAAGAGCTCTGGGGTAACAAATCCCTACTGCTACCTTCCTGTAGTCTACAGTGCATGAAGCCATGGGTAAGCATCAGCAAGATGACAGCAGAATTCTATTTCTACTAAAGCCATTATTTATTTTTTACAGTTACTGTGCCCTTTTGGCTTGTAACTTAATACTGAATATAGCCACAAGTAACATGTGGATTTTGGCGAACACATCAGAAAGCACATCGACAAAAATATATGCAGAATTAAAAAAAAAATGACAAAATTATCCTTCACCCCTCCTCCACACCCCCCTCCCCCACACCCCCCCCCAGTAGATTAGTGGTAATAGTATAACTATTATGCCTAATTTTATATTTTCTTCCTTGTACAGCCAGATTATGTCAGCATAAACCAAATACCCATTTTGTCATATGGGACTTCTGCTCCACCAAGGCACTGTAATAAGAAAGACTGCGTTGAAAAAAAAGAAGAAAGGATTTCTTTTCCTTTTAGATGTAGAAAAAAATCAAGTAAAGGAGAAACTCTGTCCCTAAATCTGCTACTTACATCCGAACTTACTTTTGGCAGGGTACTGTGTGTGAACAGGTCAGATAACTGCACAGGAAAAAAAAATCCTGCCCTTTTGTGAACTTCAGATATAGTCTTAATATTCCCTTACAGTGTGCTTTTTCTGTAACAAATGTGTGACTCTCCAGAACTATCTCAGTTTATAGAATGCATTACTTACATTTGTTCAATTTAATTTCATAAATGTTCAAGAAAAAGTTCTAGTGAAGCAAATCAAATCAGCATGATCTAAATTATTTGTTTGTTCATTTCTGAATCTCAGTACAGATGTCTTCATCAGCTGGAAAATATCATCTAAGGTGGTGGACAGAACTCTTTTTCACTTGGAATGCTGACTCTATTCATCTTTGCCATCTGCATGCAATTAAAAAGTTTTTAAATCTCTTACTGAACCTCAGATTCAAGACACTCCCAATACACAGAATTGAGGAATCAGCACTTTTTTAAAAAATAATTATACAGTGAGATTGGGACATTATTGAATAAAACTTCAGAACTTCATTCAATAATATTTAATCCTATGGTAGTACCTGCCCTATAAAAGCGACGTTTATATCACTCTGTGATTTTTGCTACATCATCTAAAAGATGTAATGGGGCAGACTGGGACCAGGCAAATCTCTTACTGACCTTTTTCCTTACTGAAAATTGCAAACACAAAGCTGGGCCAGACTCGGTAAAGAGAGCTGGGAGTCAGCAAAGCCAGTAAAGACTTTGGAACCACTGGAGTCAATATTCTGAATCTTTACCCAGAATTGTCTAATGGTAACCTTTTTAAAACTCAAATAAAACAGACCATAAAGTTTTTATTAGTCCAGGCAATTTAAGCTAATTAAAATATACCCATCCAAGCCATTGCCAACAGTGTGTTCAAATCAGGTCTTGTGCAGGGCTATTTCTACAAGCAAACTACTTCTTCCTCCATCGTTAAGATTCCTGAAAAACAGCAGCTTTTGGTGAGATCTTCCGACTTTTTTTTAGGCTCTGTTATCTGCAGGATGTTTTAATCTACACAGGCAACAAATGAGAAATAAAGAATAAAACAACTTAGATTTTGTGTGAAAATTGTACCTAGTGTACCTAGCAGTTTTTACATTTTTAAACGGAGGAATAATAAAGAGAAAGATTAATTAACGGGAAAGGAATCTCTAAGGAATTTAAAACAAAAACAAACGAAAACAAAAGATTTGAACCATTTTGGATGCTTTATACAGAGTGAAATGGGAGCCATATCAAGCAATAGGAGTAGAAAAGAGGGCTGATCCTGCTAAAGGGTGGTATATCAAGAATATCTTTGTGGCATGTTAGTTAATGAAAGGCTACAATAAGCTGTCTACAGGGACTAAGGAAATATCTTCTTTTTTAAAAAATATACTAGAAAACATCTGTCGAGGGTTATCTGGGCATCCCTGATATTGCCTCATTGTAGTGAGATGGAATAGACAATATTACACAATTCTTAATCTCCCAGCTCTGCATTCTTGTGATATATTAACTATATTGCATTTATAATCTTGAATGCTTATCACCTATAAGATAAGCTCTGCATTCTTGTGATATATTAACTATATTGCATTTATAATCTTGAATGCTTATCACCTATAAGATGTCAACATTTTTATGTTGTAAAGAAAGAGTGCTAATTTTTTTTTAATTTAAAAGTTTTACATTATTTTTTACACTAGATAGTACAAAAAATACCGACAGTTATTTTACTGTATTTTAGACAGTTAACCTACATCAATGAATTCTTATTGCTTTAAATAATTTTTCTCATCTTACCATATTTTCTTCCACATTATGCTCTTTCTTGAAATATGCAAGGCTGCCAGATAATATAGGTTTGTAGTGAGTTGGAAATACTGCATATCCAAAAATAGAGTACTCGGTGTATGAAAGACACCAAAGGAAATGTGCTCTCAGTGAGAATGCATGTAAAATATCATATCAAACTTACCACCAAGTACACACATTGTGGCTTATTTTTCCAGTTATAGATTTTTTCGTGTAAAAAAGTGAGCAACAAATAAGTAGATTCTGCCAAAAGTTTCAAATAATGTGTAGTGTAATGAATGGCTACTGAAGACGTATCACGGGAGCTACATCAATGCATTATAGGTAAGTTTATTTCTAAGGAATATTACTTAGATTTTCACTTAAGTAACACTTTAGTCCGTCAGCCCAAGTTCCAGTAGACATAATGGAAGACCTTAGCATTAAAAGAAGTCTGGATTTCTAATTAAAAAAAAGCAGAATGTCCTCAGTCATGCTGTGTTTTCATAAGTCTAGGAGTAAGCACAAAGTAGATTTCCTTTCCTCTTAGGAAGTCAATTCCTTCAGCTTTATTTCTACTGACAAAGCAAAAAGCTGTTTCATGCCATACGAGTATTGCACAGTGACTGTTCAACAATATCTCTTTATGTTACAGCATTTCTATTTTATAAATGAGTCTATTTTTGTTTACTGTTGTTTCACAAAAATATTTTAGAAGTAACTATCTCCACAGAGGCAATGAAGCCTTCTTATTTTACAGTAATTAAAGCTGACTTTGAAAAATCCAGAATGTTTTTTCTTGAAATCGCTGTTATATTGGAGAGGCTTTAACTTTACTGTAGTAGTGCCACTATAATCAGAAATATCAAAGGAAAATTCACTCCTGGAAGAAAAAGTGTTGTTGTTTTTTTTTTTTTTTTTTTAATATGAATTAGAAAATATGAAAAAACCCAGCTATGCATCTTTTTTTTTTTTTTTCAGATGAACACTTAAAGCCTGGAAACAATAAAAAGTGTAATTAATTAGATTTCGCTGATGTATTCTTTTCTAATACAAACTGAATGTAATTTCATATTTAGAAGACCCTAAAAACTCCAATAGTAAGCAAGTCAATAATTTTAAGTAAATATTAGAGTTTGACATGAGTTGTTATAAAGCTAAGCAAATCTACTGAATTTAATAAAGCAAGGGCAATTCTAAAGTATCAACAAGAAGGAAGAATATATGATAAAGGCTTTTTCCTCAAGAGATAAGCATTTGATACGCTTGGTTTATACAAGAAGGGATTTCAGGTTTTAACTGGAGATTTGTACTAATCACACTGAATTACACTGTGAAACATGAGAAGTGAAAGCATTATCTGAACAAATTAGGGCAATCTCTCAAGAGATAATAGTGTTAAGAAGCCTCGTATTTTGGGAGAGGTTTTTTTTTAATTTTTACAGTCTTTTACAAAACTCACAAAAAAGAGGGATGTATAAATAGCATTGCTCCCAGAATTCTCTGATTGCTCCACCACTTTTCAATGCTTTTTATTATATTCTCTAGTTGCCTCATGGTTGCAAACACATTCTGTCATTATGTGAAACAGTGTCACTTAAACAGCAGTATGAAAAATACTGACTTTTGAACACATCTACATTACAATACGACATTAAGATATTATCATGAGTAAAGCTGGAAACTTTTAACCCAGTTTTAAGCACTAGAACATATTGAAACATATAACCTTGGTGCTACTCTTTTGCTAAAGTGGAAACCAAATTGGTTTAAAAACAAATGCAATCTGAATTAGGAAACACATTTCCTTTGTTCTGAATTTATGGAAGTCAATTACCTTAGTTTTAATACAATTTGGAAGGGCACCTGAATGAATCATTGGTAAGTTAAGTGCTTTGGTGTTGTTCCAGGTAGCAACTGCAGCCAGCAAAGAATGCTATAACTTTTTTCAGAAAAGAACTGTTCAGAATAACTGCTGCACTTGCAATGTGGCACCTAACGCAAAGCTAATGCAAGGACAGCATCAACTTCTAAGTAAATTAAAGGCCTGCAAAATTCCCACCTGTGTGTTGGGATACAAGAATACAGATAAATTTGCCTGAAATTAAGAGAGAAATAGATAATTGTCACCTTCTGTAAACTGTGGACTAATTCTGCATTTCACAACCCTTCTACTGATGGGCTCAATTCATCTTATCTTGAAAATAACTGGAATGTGTGTCTATGTCAGAAACATTCACTCTTGGAGATTTATTTCTGTATAATTCACTTGACACCCTTCCTGTTGGCACACTTTTGTGTCTCCTATGCCTTACAGAAAATAGAAGTGGCCAATGCTGTTATGTGTTCTCACACACCTGAACAACAGGTTCATGCAAGCATAAGGGCTAAGAAAAATGACAGCAGTAGGATAGTGCACCATGCTTGCTTGCCTGGACACCAGCTGGGGATCAGTACCGGTTGCTCCTTTAATGAGATTGTTAGTCTGACTCTGTGGCAGTAAGAAAGGGGAAGCATGAAAGTGAAGTGAAGCCTTCTGGCACAAGACTCCACTTTCAGTAATTGGTGCTGAAGGGAGAACTAAAGGGAAGGCCCTTAAACTCTGGGTTAGAAATAGGTAAGTCATCTTCCATAGGCTAGTCTTCTGTAAGACTAGCCAGCTGCATGGCAAAGAAATGGAGACAAGCACATGGAACAGACATTGCTCATTGGATATACTGTAGGAAGAGTAGTTCTTATGTTGAATCACAGAGAGCTGAAAAATAAAACTGGAAGTTGGGAAAGGCTCATTGTCAGTCAGTGGGGTAAAAGTTGCTTTAGTTACTGTACGGGATCTGTCTGTTTTGAAGTTTTGATATGAAGGCTTGAGGTCCAAAAATAAATGACAGTGTTTGGCTAATGCTTTTTCCTGTGTACAGGAAAAGCTGTAATTTTCTTCTCTAGGAGTGCAAAACTGACTCAGAGTGTTATTATAGAGTGTGAGAACAAGGGATGTGCCTTTAGCACATCCAGCCATACCAGGGGACCTGTCAGCGACAATGAATGTAAACCAATGGCATGTTATGGTTACTAATGCAAAGGATTTACTGTGTGAACATACTCCCGGTTTCTAACTTCAAATACTTAAACAAAATTTTCAGGCACAAAAAAATGCAACAAACAGTTATTTGGAAAAATTTAGTATCAACTTGTCTACCTCCATGAATCCTGGGCACTTAACACACCATGGCTTAAGAAGACGAAAAATGCTAATATCATCTTAGGTTATAGGACTTTCTCCCTGTAAAAGAGTAGAAGAGTGAGGCTGAAGGCTGGGTAGTGTGCCAACTGAGGGCTTGCAACCTCTTAGCAAGTCTGGTGTCTGCAGCTTCCCAGCTGAGGCAAGGTATTTAATTAAGAAATGCATAACTGAGGAAGATGTATAATTAACATTTTTCTGATTTGGACATAGCTTCAGTTTATAAGTTTACCATGCTTAGGGTTTAGCCACCTGAATGTAGGTAACTTGTTACATTTGAAACAGTTTGGGTCTAGAAATGTCAGAGGCTGGCAGACATGACTAGGCCTATGAGACGCCCCTTAGACCCGTGTGGAACAACATCAGGAATTAATGCAGGCCATGCTAGAGCACCTAAATTTGCTCCAGATTTAGTTTAGACAACTGTCTCCCACACTGTGTCTTTAAAAACTGTTATGGTTTGGGCTGGGTTGGCCAATGACAAGATGACAGATGCTCTCCCACCTCTCACTCCAATGAGAGGAAGAAGAGAAATAAAGAGAGTTATGAGTTCAGAAAAAACTGAAATACTTTAATGAAACATTAAGATAAAAAGGAAATAAAAAACAGATACAATATATATAAATATATACAAAACTGCATCAAGGGATGCCAGGGAGATGCCACTGGCAGGCACTGGCAAAGTTCCAGATCAGACTCAGTGATGAACAGAAACTGGATTCTGGATCTAGTTTCAGGAACGCACAGCGCAGGATCATGGGTAGACAAACTGACAGGGTTGCCCTTGGGCATCCATCAGCAAATTAAGAGAGGCAGCTGTTTTAAAAAAGCCCATTGAAGAAGATCCAACCAAACCTCGCTGATCCCTTGGGTTTTAGGCTGAGCACGGCAGATGAGACGGAACAACCTAGTGGTCAGTTTGGGTCACCTGTCCTGACTGCTCCTCCCCACCAGTACAACCCCTCCACAGGATAAATAACCAGCTCAGCTGACCCTGGTTGCTACAGCAACAGGTATAAGAGAGAGCCTCTCGCACTGAACAGAAAGTTGGTTCAGCACCACCCCAAACCACGACCAAAACATGGAAGAGACAAATCTACTGAAAATATGTATATGATTCTGCACCATTGAATATCTTTCTTCTGCAGCCCGAAAGAATGACGTTCAGATATTCTTGCTGGAACAAATAAATCCCGTAATACATCCGTGGTGCAGCAATGGTCTTTCCGTTAGAAAATCATTCGTGCCACAGGTGAATGTACTGAAACCGGATTTATTGTGGGAGTATCTAATTGCATTACTAAATGGCATAGAGCTTTTCCCCAGTTAATAATTCATGTTTTCTGCAGTGTGTGAAGCATCCAAGCATGATGATCCCACTTATTTCATGTGCCCAGAGCATATGACAAGGCAATTGGTAGGTACTAGCCAGCCCAGTGCAACAGCATGCCTTTCACAACTGTTTCTCTGAAGATGAGTTTACTCCATGTTACATACAGTTTTCAGGTTTTATTGCTTCCTATTTTCATCATATTTATTCTCTAGATTATGAGCAAGTAGGACCAACTCATCTTCACACTGAGTTACTGTTTTGAAACCAGGAGTCTGACCAAGCCTGCCTCCTTGTCTGTGTTGCAGTTCTATTCCGTTGTTTTACACAAAACAAATGGTTACTGTGACATCTTCTTACAAATACAGTTCCTCATGAACTACGAACCAACCACTGAATCTGTTCCAGCAAGATAATGCTACTTATACACAGAAAATAAATGCAAAGCATTGTAAACCTTGTTCAAAGATCCGAAGCGTGTTTTGTTTCCCATTGTCTCTCTTTGGTTTCCTCTGCACGGATGGACATACGGAACATGGTTTCAGAGCAGCTTCTCAATGTTACTGTGAGGTCCACATACCAAAATAGCAGCCTCTATGTCAAGGACTCATAACATAGTAAAGACCTAGGTATAGCCACCAACTTTGAGCTTTGTTTACTTGTAATTTTAAAAACAATTTTGCAATTATCTAAGCAATGGAAGCATTTGCCACCTGATTATTCCTGGTTTTCCCAGTCAGATAGTGAAGGCTTTACTGTTTATCTGCAGAACTCTGTTATGAGTGTATCCAGGTAACGTGTATGTTCTGAAAAAACTGTAAAAGTGAGGCTGCAATTTAATATGCCCCTCTGGAAAGCATAGAAGGCATAAAACAGAAGTCTTTTACTTTTTTCGGTATGAGCAGGAAGCAGGAATTCTTAACTGTCACACTTGAGAGGGGATGAGAGGAACGCAATTCCCTGTTTTCTTTGCTGTCTTGTTCTGTGGGGGCAGAATCATGTAGCTGGCCTTGTTCTTTGCTCCCTGTTTTTTTGTCTTATGCTGAAGGTGTTAGTGACTATGCTTCTCAAGGAAGTTACATGCAAGGCTTGCTTAGGGATGCTAAAGAGGAGGATTTTTGTTCTCTTTTTTTATTCAGTCATAAAGTCTATTATTAAACATACTATGTTAAATTCAGCAAGCTATAAAGATTTTGTTGTGCAGAGCTACTGAAAAGTCTGCCTTTGTATATGGTTATCCTCAAATGATTCAGACTGCACGTGATTAGTTACAATCAAACCTGTGCCATTCACAAAAGGAAGGAGCATAAGAAGTTGATGTCTTTGTTACAGGTACAGCTGTAACCATGTTTGGAGATGAAGGACTGCATACCAGAATACAGACTGTCCTAAAGACAATGACAGATAACAGCTTTTACTGTTTTTCTGACCTCTGGAGTTGACTGAGAGACAAATAAATCTGTCATTATGTCACTGTACACCCAAGGTATATTGGAAATATAAGGAAGATTCACAGAAATTATATGAAGATGACCAAAAGTCACTACTATGATCAGAAAGTATGACTCCCTGCAAAACAGAGATTATGAATTTTCCACATGTGGTCTTTGGTATTTTAGAACGTACATTTTCCTGGAAAAAAAGTCCTTGTTTTGATTCAATTAACCATCTGTGATGCACAATGCAGATCTGTGTAGAGATATTGGGCATAATTTCCTCCTGAAAGAAGTCAGCAAGAAGTTGACAATACATAGTGTTTTTCATTAACTTTTAAAAGTTTGGTAGCAAAGTTATTTGGTCCTCTCTGAAGCCCTGGTGAATCACCACAGAATGTGAACACAGTCAAAAAATGCCAGTAACAATACTAGCAATGTCAGTAATCTCTTCCAAAAAGACATATATAATTCTCAGCTACTATATCCCCACTTGTGTGAGGAACAGCAAGAATATGAAAGTATGCTGTTGTTTCTTTGGAATATAAATTTGTATAAATGGAGAATTAGTCTTTTCACATAAGTTAACAATGGACACCATTAGTGCTGCTGTATTCAAGGTAAAAGCATAATTGAAGCAGATAATATAAATGGAGATTTTTCCCTACCAAGGGATGTCTTTAATAAGAAAGCTACCAAGGTAAATGGAGGGACTGAAATATTTTGAATTAAGAAAATCTCAAAGTTAGCTTTTCTGGGCTTCCCAAATAAATTCTATTAATAATCGCTTTACCTAATGGACAACATCTAGTTAGGATGTTTTAGAAAACAACTTAAAATATGTCACTATGCTACATATTTACTTCTGGAGGATGACTCAGGAGGTAAGTGCAGACATAAACTGTTTTTGGCTGTGCCTTGGGTATCTTGTAGTCTGTGGATCGTATCCTTATTTATATGCAGAAATACTGAAGCATTATTGAACAAGGAAACTGTAAACTGGACTTGATGGAATAATGGAGAGGGGAAAGAGAAACTCAAGTAGTGAAGTCAGTGATAGCACAGTGTTCACAGGACAACAGGACAACTCAGATCAAAAGGGTACTTAGGGGGTGTCCAGTCCAATGCCCACCTCAAAGCAGTGCCAGCCATGAGGTCAGACCAGAAAGATTAAAAGATTAGTCCATTCCATCATACTCTTGTAGCTATTGCATTTGCAGTAGGATAGAGTGCAGGGAAGTCTGTTGGCTTTTTATTTCTGTCAAGTAAATGAATGAATAAGCATGAGTGTGATCCATCAAAAAGGAAAGTTCAGTAAATTCTGTATCTTGAGGAATCCAGTGCCAAATGAAAAAGACATGGGAGGGTGGTAACTAAAGACAGGGAAAGACTCAAAAGCACAAGCAGAGAAAGCAATGCTAAGAACGTATCAGGTAACAAACAATTGCTGTATACCATAACAGACAGTAAATAAAAACACAAAAGCAGCAAAAGGAACAGAGGGTACATCCTATGCTGATTCTGTCACTATGCCTGCACACAAGAATCTCAGCACTATGTTCTGGCTGTATCCACAGGGCATCACCAGCTCTGTCTGCCTTGTCAGAGCCCCACTGTTCTTGCTAGCTCTTCTTCAGCATCAAACAGGTTTGCCCTGCCTGTGGGCAGTGAGTCATCTCAGCGTATGGTTCATTGCATTGCAAAACTCTGAAGCAGGGAAGCCACAGCCACCAGCTGGCATACTTTATCAGGGGCCATTAGCTGTAAACAAGCATGTCTCCTTTATGGCTTCTAAATTTAGTTTCTAACAATTACTATTCCTTTTGCATTTCCTTTCAGGCTGGGTGAAGCAAGGTGATGTGTAGTATAGATTTTCTGGATCTAGGAATCTAGTTTCAAAGTGCTACCTATATCTTTTCTCTTTTGTATATCTAGCAATGATCTACAGATATTGTAAATTACAATAACAATACGTACAAAATAGGAAACAGTAACTCTCCAACTCACATCTTAGAAGAAAAATACCCTGTTTTGTATTATCATGGTTCCCATTTTGTACTGAGTCTGAAAATTGCTTTGAGGCCCTGCTGTTTGCTTGCAGCTATTTGCAGCCATGTGAACTCCTTCCTGTATATCTGTATTGTCAGCCAAAGCGCAATAAGAATATGGATAACTGTTGTATGTAAAATATTCCTTACGACTAACCGGAAAGGTTTGTTTGTTGTAATTGATAGGATTTGGTCTCTGTAGACAAAATAGGACGTGACTGAGTAAGTCTCTTGACCAAATGACACTAAATCACATATATGTAAGACTTATTTCTGTCCTGCAGCTGGAAACATTTTGTTCATCTGTCACTCTTGGTGCAGCAGGAAGAGTCAATAAATGTGTGTCCTAATTACTCTGAGATGTCATTTGTCCTTCATCCTAAATAGCCTGAAATGTCAACATTGCCAATTTCCTATGTATTTCGTCTTATTCTGACAGCAGGTAGAAATGAAAACACGTAAGAGACAAGCTAAGGATAGTCATCACATATTCCTAGGGTTATTAGCTAAATTTTCTTGAGGTACGCACTTCAGATGGTCATTTCTGGTATTTGGGAGCATGATCAGTGTACGGCAAAATCTTTTTTCTAAACGCTCTTGCTATTTGAGGATAATTATCACTGGGAGGCTCTCGCGGTTTGGCCTCAGACGGCAACAAAGAAGCACGCGGCAGCCACTCGTGCAGACCCGAGTCCCCACCGCCACCCCGGCCGGGAGGGGAAAATCGGGTGAAAAAAGGCAAAACTCGTAGGTTGAGACAGAGGCGATTTAACAGAACAGCAAAAGGGAGCGAGAAACAACAACAATAACAGAAACAGAGGAATATACAACCGCGATTACGGTACCGCCACTTGCCGACCACACCCGGGGTGCCTCCCGACCTCTCTCCTCCTTTCCGGGGACTTCCTGTCCCTCCTCTTCCCCGGCTAGCTCAGGCTGCCCCTTGGGCATGGCTCACACGGGATGGAATACCTGTGTCCCTTCTAGGTCCTGGGGAGAATTAACCCTACTCCTGCCAGGCCTAGGACAGAGGCAAGTCTTGTTATTCTTTGGCAACTCAAGTTCTGAGCTATTAAGTCCTTACAGGATACACCCTGTTCACTATAGCACGCTGTGAATTCTCTAATTCACTCTGGGCTTGTCTGTCTCAGGTTCATCAAAGCAAAGGCTCTCCTAATATGTATCAGATCACTCGAAGGTGCCTTTCCATCTACAGAAGATTACCTACATACTTTTTAAAAAATTTGTCTGAGTTAGAAAATGAGAATTTAATTTTGGGGCATGTGGCTTGACAGCTACAGAAAGTTTTCTACAAATACTTTTTGAAACCAAAATCTGTAAGAAAATATAGGGGGGCGGGGGGAATGTGTCTGTTGAAAGTAAGTATCAAGACATGAACACCAAAATTTACAGGTTTTGATAAAGGAAGATGGCATTACTGACACAATAATCACTCACCCTCTTGTGCTCTTTGTAGCACATCCTGGTGCTCTAATGGATAGCAGTTTAAAGCTAGCTCACAAATATCTACATAAGCTAAATGTGTGCTGTCTGCCGTGTAAACATACTCTGAGAAGCTTTTAAAATCCTGTAAATAGTTAAATTACAAGCTGTCTTGCAGTAAATCTATACATTTTCCTACACGTTTTACTCCATAAGGGCCAGTAAACCAATATGGGCAACTCATTTATGGTTAAAAGCTTAGATTTTAAGTTCAGCTGCATTTATTACTATGGTGCCTATATGTCTGTTGCTGAGTCATATTTCATGATCTAATTATCCACGAGGTTTCTTTTAGCTTTTTTTTTTTTAAAGAACATATTAGAAGCTGCAATAAAACTTATGTGCAGGGTTTTATTTGTGTATTTATTTTCTTGAACAATGCTCAGTAGTGTTTCTTAGGAAATAAATCACCAGCTCTTCAGTGGACACACTTATCTTTCATTTTGTTGCTTTAATTCTCCAACAGTAGCTGGCGGGATTCCTGAATGAAAGCAAGAAACATAATTTTATTGTAGTAGCAGATGCTTTCCACTAAGAACTTTTGTTCTTGCTTTGCTAGTTTTGTTGACTCTCAGCTGGAATCTCTGATGCAAGTATTACCTCTCTGTACTGCTAATAAAGCACCAAGTTACCTTATATAAATTAAAGATTCCAAGTTAACAGCTACCTGTGAATATGTGAATTTGTACATTCTTTAAAGCAGACAAACATGACACATCATCCCAGGCCAAACAGTCTCCTCACTGCCTGTGTAATAGGAAGTTTTGGGGTGTCTTGGGTGGGTGTAGCTAGTAGGACTATGGAGTGAACCAGCAGCGCCTAAGGAACATGTAAAATTCAAAGAGCTGCTGGTCTAATAATGCTGGAGATGGGTAACCCTCACTGAGGAAGACTGAAGAGGCTACTCCAGCTGCTGCTTCATGTTGGTCAGGAATAGCACTAATTGGCTTTTCTCCATGAGGGACAGTCAACTAAACCACGCAAAGTATAATAAAGTAAGTAAAATAAATTTTGGCTTGATTAAGAGATACCGGGTCATTCTGCTTACCCATGGTCAGACCATGTACCCACACCCAGTCTCATGCTGTCCACTGAAGTCTTTTCTCAAGCTTCTTTCTGCCCAAAGGCTTAGGCTCTCAGCCTGGAATACATCCAATAATATTGCTGGTGGATCTTGGGCCTGCATGGAAGATTGGATTAGAACTATAATCTGCTAATATCATGAATAATTAGGCAGATCTGTAATTGCCAACTTCTGCATATCTCTATAAATATCCACATATACAGCTTGATGTCATTTACACTGTCCTCAAGCTTCCTGGATGTGAGCCAGTGCCAGTCCAGATGCTGCATAGCTTCATGTGCAGGTTAATAATCAGGGCATATTCACTCCAGCTAGGCGCTCAGCTACTTCAGCTACAAGACTGACAGGCTGTAGCTGAGCACTTACCTCGGAGAACGAGCAGAGAGCCTGAAACTGTTTGCACCTACTCTATAGCGTCACTGTTACAGAGGGAGAAGAGAGGAAGACAGAAGCATCACTGAAGACATATTACTTAAGTGATAAAAGTGGTTGGTTGGCTAAGACAGCAGAAAGAGAAAGAGGAAGATGGATGCCTCCAGAACATAACAATAATACCTTCGTATTGTCTATACTGCTGTGTGGGTGCATATTATGGTGTCTCTCACCATTCCAGTGAGAGAACTCCTAGAGTCCACTGCGGCCCTTTTCCTGCTTGTGCACCTGGCTTCCTTCCCTTGGAAACCAGGACATGTGAGGGGAAACTCCAGCATTCACTGCACTGCACCAGCCAAGGCTACACCTAGACCTCAGTATGAGACATGCTTCCAGAGTCTACAGGCTAGGGTCACCCAGAGTATTTCATTATTTGGTATTTGAATGTCCACATGATGTAAAATACTGGCATTGCCTGGGAATAGGCCAAGAAAGGTGTAAGGAGTGTAGATTCAACTGTTCTGCCTATCAGCAGATCTGAAGCCAGCTCTGTCTGTCTCTTATGTAATGGTCTGAAAACTAGTCTGTAAGACATGTAGCGTATTTTTGAAAAATATTTATGTTTGTATTGTCTTATGAGGTCCAGAGTTGTGGTCCCTTGAGAAAATGGTGCAGGCCAGTCTGCATCTGTATATACGGTCTGTAGAAAATGGAACCAGAATTGATTACCCCATACAACTACATAAAAGAGGAGGAATAAATTATTTGCTCTATACTGAAACCCAGGAACAAACTAATATATATATATAGTGTTAACTATTATAAGGCTGAGCCTTGAACTGGAACAGTAAATGAAGCTATCTGACAGCATATAGACCCCCGTGAAGTACGTTGCGTTCATGTTTTTCTGTTTTGTACTCATATGCAGCCAGTTAGTAAGGACCAGACAGAAGGCAGACCCAGCTGCTACCTACAAAGTCATTCTCCGTGTCCTGATAATTAAATATTTTATATAAATCAGAATCATGCCACTTTCAAATATCCTATGGACCAGTTGATTAAGATTCCTGTCTGAAGTGGTAGACAGCTGTTAAGATTTAAGTGCTTAATCAAATAGACTTACATGCTTGTTTCTTATCTTTACAGATCTCAGGATACTTCTGATGAATTTTCCAAATCCTGCTGAGTACTCCAAGTCCTTCAGAAGAAGGACTTCTGCTACCAGCACCTTACTTATTTACTTCCTGAGCTATAGTATCAAGCATGCCCAACTGGAATCAGCATATGACAGCCTTTCTTTAGGAATTTTCTTACTAGAAGCTAATAGTGATTTTGAAATGTTGTTGGTTTTTTTTTGTTCTCAAGAGTAAGAACAAAAAAAAAATGCAAATAAAAGATTTAAAAACTGCATGCTCATATTGAGCTATATTAAAGCCCTCTTACCTAAGGGCAATGTAAATAGCTTCCTTCAAAATCTTTATGTCTTTGTGTCAGATGGGTTTTCATTAAAAGTGCCTTAGGAAATACCTTCTCTCTTGGAAGGGATAACCTTGTTGCATTTGCTTGAATTCCCTAACGCTTTGCTATCCACCCTCTCCTCCCCCCATCCCATGAGTCTTCATGGTATCTTGGCAGACTTTTGAAGTATTAATGTGGACTAAGTAAAATTATTTTGGCTTATTTTCTTATGTTCTTGCTTATATTTACCCTTCTTGTCAAATTTAAATTAAAAAGTCTATATTGATGCGATAAGTATCACAGCTGTCCAGTCAGCATAAAATATTCAGAGCAATTGCATATCTGTCGTAATCATTTAATACTTGACTGTTTTGGAAACAAAGGGGAACTTCAGGGAATAGTTTAACAAAATATTCAGTGATACATTGATCACATAATTTTCTGTGTTTGATGAACCTATAGTGTGATATAAGGTGACGAGAAAAGTATTTGGGAGGTTTATTGCTTTGATTTCTATTCTAGATTAGTTTAGAGTTTAGATTTTGACCTTAAATCTGCCATCCATACCATTTTTCAAATGGTTTAACAACTGTAGAGAATGTGACATGAAGTATATGTAAGTTTGTGAAGTATTTAAAGTTTTTTGCCAGAATTTTTGGTTAATAATTTTAACATACATTTGCCATTAATAAGAACTTATGCTCTGAGCTGTAATAAATTTATTTCCTATCAACTCACATTGAAAAAGTAAGTTTTCTAAAACCAAAATCTTTGGAAACAATCCCATATCATTTGCACACCTTGTTTAGGTAAGCCTAGACTAGCTGTCACATTAAAATGGTAGTTGCTGAGAGATATAGTTTGTTTATGGAGTGTATGGTGACAGTAGATTCACTTTTTCCCTGGGGAGCCAGATTCAAACCAATAGCAGGTCTTCCTCCTGCATGTCCTCTTCTATATATCTGTTTGAAGAGAACAAATACTTGAGTTGCTTCTAAGTTTTGCAAGTCGTATTTTATTCTTGCTGGTATTACTACTTACATGTATTGGGACATATTTTCTTCTTCCAAGACCTAAATTAGTATAACCTACCTTGACTGGAAAAGTAGGTCTAAGTCACTGACTAGATTTATTCGACACATGCATACAGTATGAACAATGGATATGCTTCTCAGCTGTCTGTTGGCCAGCTACAGTATCATTCAGTTATATACCATGAAGCTCCTACAGTGTGTGGCAGCCTCTCTTACATAATTTGGGATGCTTTTATGATACAGCTTTTAACATCTAGCTAAAGATACAGAGTCTTTCTTAAAGATGACATAAAGATAAACTATCAAGTGCCTTTTTCTATGCAGGAAAAGTTGTTGCTATATTTACAATAGAAATTTGACTTCTTTATGAAAAGCAATGTCAGAAAGTTCATCACATCAATTACTATTTAGGCAGCACCTGTTAAGTAGCAAAGCTTCACTAGACTTTTGTTGGCTATCTGGAGCAACTATATTTGTTAAAATATCAGTTTCTTAAGTTTATCTTAAATTTTTTTTGCTACCCTGTCATCACATCCAAATTTGAAAGACAGTTACGTGCATCAGCAGTAATATCAAGATGATTACTCTAGCTTATGTACCTTCTCTACGGTCTTGTTGTATTCAGTAATCTAATTATTTAATGATTTCTCAAACTTCTAGAATGCTAAAACTTCTACATAATTAAAATGTCTATGCAGCTGTTGATAGCTGCATACTGTAGACAGACAAGCTCATGTAAATCTTGGTGTTATGGATATTGCTTCTCTCCCTGTGTCATGTTTTATTTCAAATTTTTCATATCTCCTTTTTTTTTTTTTAAGACCTCGAATAACTGTTTTTATTGCTGTACTTTGTAACTTTTTTCCTGTCTCACTAAAATGAGCAAACGTATTCCGGTTTGGGGCTAGTTCAGTTTATAAATAATAAATTATCGGCCTACAGCCATTCTTCAGAAAAAGGAAGAAGGATTTTCTTAGACCTTTTACTTAGAAAAAAAGTATAGCTGTGTTTTCTATCCTATCTTATATACTGACCAGGGAGTTAGATGTCCTCTTCTAGAAAGGACATGAAAGTTTTTTCCTTTCCTATGACTCAGTAAAGTAAAACAAAATGCCAACCTCATCTGCATCACAGTTACCTATAAGTAACAAGGATGGGACTTGAAAATGCCTGGGGAAACATTAACAATATTTTCTACATGCCAGAACAATAAAGGCATTAACGACAAGACACCACTATCTGTCAAATTAATTCTACGTACTGAAGTCTTTAAATGTACTTCAATCTGCCACTTATTAAACTCAGATAAGTTCTCTTTTTCCTTGTCTCCTTTCTAAGCAAAAAGGTTCAGTCTTCAATTTTGTAGCTTCTTTTTTATATCATCCTTTTTTTTTCATGTTGCCTCCTGATTTTTTAATATCCTTTTGGAGAAAGTGTCTAGTGTTAGGCACTGAAGAAATATGGGGTGTTCACACAATTTCTTATGAACCTATCTAACAACCTCAGTGCAAAATCTGAAATATCTTGCACATGCAATATAATATTTCATAGAGGTAAAGCTGTGAGAAGGATAAAATATAAATGATGTAGCTGTTTAAATAATTTGTGATAGCTAAACTTATCATTAATGCTAAACAAATTTCAATAATTTATATTTGAAAAGGTGCACTACAAAAATAGTTACTTCCAAAACTGAAGAGTGCCAGCAGACTAAAAATTAGGAATTCAGTGGAAGTATTTTCTCTCTAAGTGAAACATATATCAGTAATTTCTAAAAGTTGGGTCACTGGAAAAACAAGAAACTTTTTTTTTTCTTCCCTCTAGAGAGGTAATCTAATAATTTTGACAAAGTATGGAAATAGGCACTGAAAAAATATTTGTCACCTGTCCTTTTAGATTTATCTCAGTACTAAGTGGCTTGAATTTCAGGTCACATCTTTTGTCAGAAAGAGCAGCAAAACTCATTTACCTTATAGAAAATTTAAACTTTCCTGTCCACCAACTTTTCCTATCTTTATTTCTTCTGTTATATCACCAGTTCTCTTTTCAATTCTTAATTAGGCTTCCTAAACTTGCACACCACAGAACAGGCATAATGAATGAAGTTGTAAATAAGGAAAAAAGAAAATCCGCAGGCTAGAAACAGTACTTTCTCTCCCTCCTTTCCCATTCTGTAAACATGCCAGTCTTTTTATAGAAGTCTTTATTCCAGCACCCTTGGATTGCTACCCTTCTGATGAATTGAAATAGCTGGGATTACTCAACAAATAAGGGCTACAGCTTTGGTACAATTTGTCATAGGGAATCGTTTCTTGTATTACACATTTCTTGAGCAATGTGTTTTCCGTTGTCACATATAGCACTACACACACGGACAGCCCTTTAATAAAAGTGTTCTTTGAATTTAAAATTAGTTCAGTTTAGGGAACATTAACAGGTGGGCTTCAAATTCAAGAATTAACTAAAGCAGGGCATTGTCAGCAGTTGTCCACCTTATGTATATTTACATCTGTGTACTTTGAGTCTTTCCTTCACTCTTCTGTGATTAACTCCCACTTGCATTAATGAGAGTGATGTGCTTCCATCGAGGCAAGAACATTCCTTTGAAGATGAAGAATGAAAACTCTCTCCTGCTTCACTTTGTCTCTATAATTTTTTTAAAGAAAAAAAAAATTTTAAGGTTTTAGCAGCAGTTAAATTTGACAGAAGAAACAATAATGCTTTGCTGTGTCCCAAATATGTATCCATGCCTGTTTTTATTTTTAAATGTAGTGCCATTGGCTTGATCTATGACGTAGCAACTCCTTTTACTTAAAATACCTTTTCTGGAATATGTAATTTTAGATTACCTTCTCCTTGATGAGCATATGAAACATCTTTCTTCAGATGTGGCATTAAAAAAAAAGTTTCTTATCTGTACTATTATTCCTAAATATAAAATGCTACCATCTCACATCAAAGTTGCAGATTATAAAAGCAGAGCAGAAGATGACTGCAAGAACTTCATGTCACAGCAAGACTTTGGATAATGTCCTCTGCTCACACAAGGAGCTCTCAGCCCTGGGGAGGGAGTGTGGCTTCACATGGGGGTCTCCATGGACAAGGCTGACGGAGATTCTCTGTCACATTCCTAGCTCCTGGCAGAGCCATGTTCAAAGCTGCATCTACTGGATGGAAATTCTCCTTCATCCTTCCTTCAGGAAAGCTCCTGGGGAGACAAGAATTACTTCAAACACCTGGAGGTTTCCAGGGCTGTTGGAGGCCTGCCATGACAATGGGAATGCATTCTCAGTGCTTGAGGTAAAACTGCAGACCTCTTAGTCCTCATGCCCTGCAGACCCAGTGGCAGCGGCACTAAGGAATGAGCTGCAAAGGTGTTGCAAGGGGTATCAGAGCCAGCAGCTTCCCCCAGAGCTTTGGAGCAGCCACTGGTGCACTGGTGTCCTGCTGGGCATGGGAAGGAGTCTTGCCCCCAGAGCTGATCTGTCCAGGGGCTTTTGCCATCTCAGAAGCCCCTGGATCTGGGTTGTGGAAGGGAAGGGGTTGGTCAGCGGTGGTGTCCCTGGTAGGTGTGACTCTTGCCCCAAAGGGCATTGTTTACTCAGTGTGCAGATGCCAATACACACAGAGTAGAGGTATTATCTATTTATTTCATTTCTGCAGAGATGGGTGCTAGGTGGTAATCCACAAAGCTAGCACACCAGCCTAAAAGCACTTAAGAATATTTATACAGTTCAAAACACAGAAATACACACCCTTAAATAAAATTATTGGTTAGTACTTTATCTTAACATTTTCTATTGGTTAGTACAGTCTCTTGCTTTCATTTAAAGTTACAAGGTCCTTTAACTGATGCGTGCATGCCCCAGCACTGTGGGGAGGGTAGTTCAATTCAGTCTCCAATTGGGTTGATGGTCACGATCTCCCACTGCCACCTTTACCTTTCTCCCAGTTACTGCAAATTTTTGTTGACTTTATGCCTTATGTAGCAGCTGTCTGGTTTTCAGATGGTTTCGGTGCCTCCTGTTGTGGGATGGTCCTTATTATCAGCCTTCTGTTCTTCTTCAAGGGTATATTCATTAGCAAGGCATTTATTGTTTATACTAAGTGTCTGGTTTCACAGGGCCTTGTGACCTTTTTACACCTCTTTGTTCTTACCTAGTGAAAGATTCTACCTTCTAAAATACATTTTACCTTTTTAAAAGTACATCATGAGCACCCGGTGGGGCTGGGAGGCAGGTCTTGCTCACATGCTCAGGGAACAGCCAATCAGCAGCTCCGGCTGAGAAAGGAATTTCCTCCCTGGGGTGGATTGGCATTAGTCCCTGGAGGTTTGTAACCCTCCCCTCCAGCACTGAATATAGGTCCTTGCCGTTTTGGGTAAGTTACATTGGTCCCCAGGGTGGTTTTTTTCCTTTCTCTACAGCACAGAGCAGAGCCCCTTGCCAGGGCTCCTTCAGGCCATTTAGGCTAATTGCTTGCTGCTCTTTCAGCACAAAGATGCCACTTGTACCCCGGATCTAGGGTCTGGGAGGACTTTTTCTTTCCCCTGTGGATTTTTCATCTTCCTTGGCCACACTGGGCACAGCTCCTTGCCAGGAGTTCTCCAGGCCATTTTGGCTAAGTGCTTTCCCGCTGTTCTTGCAGCACAGACATCACAGGTGACCTTGATATGGCAGAGCTGCCACTTTTCAGCTGTCCGACATTCCATAAAAGTTTCTCCTTAATCTGCATTCAAGTCATGTGTGTCCTGGTCTCAGCCGGGAGCCTTGTCCTGCAGCTGTGGTGTCAACAGCACCATGTGTGCTTGCACCACAGGCCCAGCAGTGTCCTGGCAGAGCTGGGAGGGTTGGCTGGTTACCCATTCCTAGCTTGGGTCAAGGTGTCTCGAGGTATGTTCAGCCACTGCCTCCTGGCCCCTCAAGCTGAGCCTCAGGGATGCATTAAGAGGTGCCTTTAAAGGAATAGTTCATGGGGCTGAAGCAAAATCAGCTGCCGAGTGATCTGGTTAATAAACTCTAGTTTTGTAACATAGAAGTGGTATTAAATAAACATAGCTACCTTGTTTTGTTGCTGAATATACTTGTGTGCATTTCAGCTTACTAGCTTCATTAAAACTTTGCAGATTTTTCACAGTCCTGCTAATCACCAGCACTTTGAAGCAAACAAAGGTCTCTATTTTAAAATATGATTCCGCTCTTCAGTCAGATACTCAGCTTAAACATAAGGAATCACGTTTTCATCTCTCTGCTTTGCTCTGATACATACTATGAACTTTAACCAGATTCTCCCACTTACCAGATGAAGTCCCAGTTTGTCCCAGTGTAGAATGGAGGGGTGGTGGGGAGGGATAGAAAATGTATGCCTGACAGCATAAAACATTTCCTTCCCTGTCCTTGTTATAAGTTAGGAAAACAACTTCTTAGTGAAACTCATTGTATGCAATAGGTATGAAATGAATGGCAGACTGCTACTTGTGAACATTTTGGCACTCGCTTCCCTCTCTGGCAATGTTATAGCTTTTACTTGAGAGTTCTAAAAGTGACAGCAACACATGAATAATCTAAATAATACTTTTTCAAAACAAATAGCAGCTGTAAATTGAGATGAGCTCAAGTGTACTTTTTTGGTGCTGTGGGTTTTTTGTTGTTTGGTTGGTTGGTTTTTTTAAGTTATTATGGCTTTAGAAAAGTATTGAGAATTCAAAGACTACTCAAGTTGGATGCTTGTGGGGACACTGTCTTCTATGATCCACCTCTGAATTCTTAGTCTGAACGTCTGACAAATGTAAATAGAAATACTGCTTATTTTCTTTTTGTAATATGTGAATGTAGTATTCTCTGCTGTAGTCTTTGGAAGTGCTGCAAGGGCCAGTGAAAAGTGTAACTTGAAAAGAATGAGTACAAGTAAAATTTAAACATGTCTTTTGCAGCCACTGTGATGCAAACACGTAAAGGCTTTTCATCTGTTTGTCAGGATGCAAGAAGAGCCAGCTGGGATGTGGGGCACAGTTTGGGATCCCTAGGCTGACAGGGCAGGTCCCATCACACCCAGGCAGGTGGAGGGGAAGCTCCCAGTCCCCATTGCCAGGCAAGGTGGTGGTGATGGGGGTAGGCCAAGGCCAAGCCAGAAAGCTGAGCTGGAAAATTAAGGTCAGGAGCAGTAACGACCCCTGTAACAAAACTTCTGGCAGAGGCATCTGCTTGAGGCCATGACAGTATCTGAGTCTGCAGTCAAAGCGCTGCCTCTGGTGCTGCTTGTTTTGCTACTCATGCAGAATGAATCTGAGGTCTGTAGCTGTCCCTTCTGTAAGAACACTCTGGTTGGCAATAGTGACAAATGTTGGAGTTATTCATGTGGGAGAAATCATAAAGAATGGAAATTAATGGAATCAAGAACTGTCTTGGGAGAATGACAAGTACAGTTCATAAGAAAAAGCAGTAGGGGATAAGGATCATACAAACCTTGCCCTCTCCTTCCCTGTAGTTACGGATTTTGTTGAAGTATTTTTTCTGATTTTCCATATATGTCTTTTTTTCATCTGAGCTTTTCTACTTCATTTTATATTGAATACTACGTTAACTCCAGACAATCATTTTCCTCTTAAAGTGATGCTCTCAAATGGGCTTTTTGTCAGAGACTATTTTCTACTTTCTGGTGCTAGGAAAGAATATTATTAGAATGCTAGGCAGAATTGGTTTGAAACATCAACTTCCTAAAGGTATGATATGTTGCTAAGTATGGTAGGCTACCATATAGGTTGCGATATTCTGCTGGGAAAAAGCATAAAAGAAAAGGATATTACTTACATGAATCTTCTGGCATTTCTTGCATCAGCTTGATTTTTCATAAAGTCTGCTCTGAAACTAAAAGGGTTTAATTTTCATCACTGGGGAAAAAGTACAATCAAAAACTATTTCCTCCCCTCACTTGCATTGTTGAATTTTTGATGTATATCACACAGATTTGCCACAGGAGTGAAGTGAAGAAAAAAGTACTTTATTCTCAGGTGAGCATGTTCCCCTACCTGGTGATGTATGCTGTAACTTTCTACCTTGTCCCTAGATCAATCCTGCATGGCAAAACATTCCGCCATAGCGTATTTTGGTACAAGATTTGGCCTAGCTTAATCATAATGAATTTACAACATCGTTTTAAAAGGCTGGAGAAGAGCTTATCCTTCCTTTTTTCCAGGAGCCCCAAATTTCTCTCTAAAATGCTGCTCCTTTTTAGGAAGAGAAGTGAGGTCAGTGACTTACTGTCCTCAAGCACCTACTAGGTGCTTGCCTTAGAAGGTGTACTGCTCTCTCTCTCTCTCTGATTTCTGTGTGTTGGACGCTCACAGCAGAGAGAAAAAGAGCCAAATCCAACTGCATTTTCCTTTTTAATATTTCTTAAGCAACAGAAATCTTAAGAGCTCATACCACATTCTAACAATGTCCTGGATCATACTGGTTCCCAAAATTATTCGAATTCTCCATCTTACTGTACGCCTCATTCTACCTTTTGTCGTTGCACCACATTAGTAGGATATGCAGGTTTTGTGATCCATTTACACCAGCTCAGACTGTTATTTGAATCCTGAAAAACTGTTGCAATCCCCTAATTTTTAAGCGTCTGGGGGAATGTGGGAATTTTTAAATTAATCTTTACAAGAAGTGAATGCACCAGTAGGCTTGCAGTAAAAGGTGAAAAAGAATTATTGGCATGAGGTAATGAACTTCAAAGATAAATTCTAACGTACTGCTCTAGTTGTGGCTACCAAGTAGTATTTTTAGGAAAGCCTTGCCATTTTACATTTTGGAGAGCCTGAAAGTGTCAACCATTAATTATATTGACTAGGGCTGTCACTGACAGAAAACAATAAAAGCTTTTGATCTTAGAGGTCAGAACTCGCATTTTAGGACACTGTTCTACACTGAATATTAGAAATGCACCTTACAGATTTCAGGGTTGCCTTGATCTTTCAAAACCGACACTACAGAAGGCCCTAATGATATTGCTGCTTTTGGTCAATCTTCAGAAAGCTCCATTCTCATCTGACTGATGGGTGAGCACGGGATGAATTGGTGCTGCTGCAAAGTGAAACATTGCAGTTCTCACTAAACTCTACTCCGCAAGAAGAAGTCAGGTTTTTGATGGAGTGGGTGTGTAAAGTGCTTAGGAAACAAAAATTGTCACCTATTATCAGTGCTCAAAATCACTCAAAGAACAAATAGTGGCAGCTTGATACATTTATAAGGTGACAGTTTTAAACATAACAGTGTATTAACTCTCAAAGCACACCAATAGAGCTAATGGATTTGGTATGTATGTCTAATGGTGTCCAGTAAAAGCTTACTCAGATTAATTGGCAATTATGAGTCATGCTAAGACAAAAGACATAGAAAGCCTTTTTTTTCTACTAAGCCTTGCAAGAATCTTCTAAAAAGTTGGTGCTCTCTGAAATGATTGATTTCTGCTTCCAGAATGACCAGAAATAGAATCTGCTTTTAGTTATAGTTTTAGTTATCTTTGTTAGAGGAAACATATTTTTAAGTCAAAAAAAAAAAAATTAAGACAAATATCAGAGTTGCAGAAAAATGGTTAGTATGAAACAAGCGTGGCTCTTTAAGCTTCTTGGCTTGTCCATTTTTTTAATGTACAGACTATTAACTCTTATGGATGGCTGGGTAAAACTTTCATTCTGACAGCATTATCCCTCTCACAAATGTAGGTTACAGAGGTTTCCTTTCATTAAAAGGCAATATTTCATGCTGAAGTTATGAATATGAACCACCATAGCAATGCAAACCGATAGAGAGCTTAGATCACATCAGAGTAAAGTTTAATGTCTTATTAACAACTTCAATTTTTTTTTTGCCTTAGTCTTTAAAATAAACAAGACAAAGAACACCATAAAATTAGATTTAAAGGTGAGGAATTGGGACTATAATCTGGACACTCTAGTGTTTTTCTTAATAAACAGAATAATAGATTTATGTAATCATGTTGCACTGCTTTGTTAATATCACCAATTCTTTCCCTCCTGCCCACCTGTTCATCATCTTTTCCTGTTGCATTTGTTGTGGGTGACATTTAATTTGCAAGTACCTTTGAACAATAAGTTATTCCAACAGTATGTCAGAATTGAAAATTATTTTCTTTAATGAGAAAACCAAAACAATAGAGCAGAGAAAACATGCTGCTTTTTCATTGCTTAAGTCTTGACTCCAGAAAGAAAAAGAAAATTCAGAGCATGGGGCAAGCTCACAGAAGAACAGAATTTCTGTTTTTTCCCATGTCACTTTGCATTGCAGTCCTACTTAGGCTGTGAATCCTGTTGCAAGTGTGCTTATTCCAGTGCAACTGAACCAGTACGTGGTGCAATAGTAGAGTGGCAACTGCTCACTGGATAAGGATTTCACAGTGCTTTGGAAAGCCTCTTTTTTTCATACCAGTTATATTATGCCTTTTTGTCATTACATCAACTTTGGTAACTGGTGGTCTGGACGTAACCATGGTAAGTGTCTGCAGAAGAGGAGGACTTTGACCCTTTTCACAGAATCACGGAATTGTCGGAGTTGGAAGGGACCTCTAGAGATCATCTAGTCCAACTCTCCTACTAAAGCAGGGTTGCCCAGAGCACATTATTCAGGACTGCATCCAGGCGGGTCTTGAAAATCTCCAGAGAAGAGGACTCCACACCCTCCCTGGGCAGCCTGTTCCAGGGCTCTGTCACCCTCACCCTAAAGAAGTTTTTCCTCATATTTGAATGGAACTTCCAATGTTTCAGCTTGTGCCCATTGCCCCTCGTCCTGTCACTGGGAACCACTGAAAAGAGTCCGGCTCCATCCTCCTTCAACCCACCCTTTAGATACTTGTAAAAAATAAGGTCTCCCCTCAGCCTTTTCTTCTCCAGGCTAAAGAACCCCAGCTTTTGAGCCTTTTTACCTTTTCAAATGGTAATAGCTTAGAATGCTCTTCCTTGAGTAGATTTTAAAGAGTTAATTGCCTATTTTGTTAAAAACCTTACACATCCTCAACACGTGGAGGTTGTCCTCACAAAATTTCATTGGTAGCTGTAAGAAGTGTTACTTTCCTATAGCTGCAATTGCTGCAGTGTCTGGAAAATTTATGATTTAATATTTTATCAGACCCAAACATTTCCTTTATAGTTTCTTAAGAAACAGCAAAAATAATTTTGCTCCTTATTGGTTTTGTATTTGTATTGTTTTGGTTTTGTATTTGTATCTGCAAAGAATTATGTAATTGTTTTGCAGATTCTTTGGTAGTAATTTGAGTTGATTTCAAGGGATTTAAGGTGGCAGTTGGTTGGTGACAACTCCCACTCCTTTGCAAATTATTATGTATAGTTGGTGCAGCAAAATTGACACAAATACTTGTCTAACAATATGCAGGGGTTGGTACTAAGTAATTTAAATTTATGCACCACAGAAAAGGATTTTGTTACACTTAGAAACAAAGCATTTCAGCTGCTTTTTCTGGCTCTAAAAACATAAATGCTCATTACCCATTCATTACTTTGGTTTTACATGGGTGTAGTGACCTGCTTATCTAAGCAGTACTCACATAGCAAGACAGAATAGGACTTTTTGTATCCTGACTTCTACTTAAGCATTTCCAGGTGTAGGACTGATTATTTTTTACAAGTCTCCACGTTAATACTTCTGATGAAATCAAAGATTCTATATGAATACTCGATTTAAATTCAACCTGAGCTGACAAAATGAATGTTAAGAGAAATACTAATGAAAGGCGGGAACTAAAAATTTGTTTATATGTTTTCCCTGCTTCGTTGCATTACAGAACTTTTTCAATGTTAAGCAGTCTTTTTAGTTTTTCCATTTTTATTTTTTTCCTTCTTTTTTAAATTTGGATTGGGGTTTTTTTGTTTGTTTGTTGGTTTAGGTTTTTTTTAATTCTTTCTTTCTTTTTTTTTTTTTTTTTTGTAAATGCCTAAAGATTTAGACAGGCTCTTTGGTTACACCTAATCAAAGTTCAGAATCCACATTATTTACATTTAGCATGAGAAATAAATGTAACATATCCACTGTAATGTATCATCAACATGTTCAGCCCTTCAACAGATAAACCTATCCAAGGGCTTTTCTGTTACTGGTAATATTTTAGAACTATTTAATATTTTATTGTTTCTAAGCAGATGCAGTTTGTAGGCAGCAATTGCAACATAAATAACATTTTACTTAGCACAGATTATAGATGAGATGAAAATCATCATCAGTTTGATTACCTAGGATTATAATAAGTCTGGATTTGTACATATCTCTTAGAAATGTTGATTAACATGTAAATCTGCTTTACATTTTATAGTAGAAAGTTTCCTTCTTGGACGGAATGTATTTTAAGTTAAGGTGCTGACCTAGGTTTACATGCTCAATTCCTACTTCTGTGTCCATTATATATACGCATATATATGTATATCATTCTTTTGCTCTCAGTGTACATGTGTATGAGGTTTAGGCAATGCAGCACCAACTGGAAAGATACAAAAGGAAATAAACATGGTATGCCACTTCCTGTTCATATGTGAAAGCATAGAGGACAATTTAAACCTTAAAAGTCAGACAAGCAAGGCAAAAAGATATGAAGAGGACTGATGCTAACTAGAAACTCCTCAAATGGTATACACCTAGCAAAACACTGATCTCTTAATATAGCTTTGACTCAGCACATGGAACAAGAGTTTCCAGCTTCCCTGTCACACCGGTAAGTCACTGTTCTTCAGGTGTTTGCACGGTAGATTTATAGGCTTTCTTTCACATGGTTTTACTTTTTCATCTGTAAATAACTTCTGATTTCTCACTCCCTGAGTTTATTCTGTAACAGGAATAGTCAACAATGACGTGTAGCTCTAAGTTTTTTTCATACTTTCACCCTTTTCCTTAGTATTTTATTTTTAAAAAAACCCATGTCTTATGAATTATGCTGAAGCCAAGAGCTAGTGTGTGTGGTGAGTGTATGGTGTGCATGTCGTATGTTCTTGGGTCTCAGAGGCTATTATCGAGGAGGTCAGAGGGAGGAGGAAAATGAAGAATACTATGAGAGATGCTATAGCTTGGTATTTTATCTGTGTCTCTTTAACATTGTATGCTTTCTTTTCTTGGCCTGAGAAAGATTGACCAGCCCTGTAATATGAAATTTAATCATGGAATAGGTTGGTTATCTATTAAACTTTACTTTCTGTAGCGCTGTTCTATCTATACTTTGCAAGTAGTCATTTATCATCTTCTTAGTTGGGAAATGTAATATTCTTTATCACTCTGAATGTGCCTGCTAGAGAAATGAATGTAAGGCTGTAGTAGGAGTGAAGAGCTATGACTTCATGTGTTTCTTCTGTTTCTTTATGTGGCTTAATACGTTAATTCGCTTTATCGTTTATCAGCAATATGATCAAAATGATCGTTCTTTTCACATAGTACAAAAACCATTCTTTTACTTGAACTCTCCATAACACTACATTGTTTCTGTGTAATATAACAAACTTGCAATGTTCCATTTGCCAGCATTATACAAAGGTCTTAATCTTAATTATTTTGGCCTTGCTTGGATTTTTAGATTTTTAATAGTTCCCCACATCACTAAAGAATTATATTTACATCTCCTAAAAAGAGTCCAGTTGCTCTATATGGCTTCTTTTAACTTTGCCAGTGATGGAAGGTTATGTTATTTCTCAATATGATTTTATTTCAGGGTTCCTTCAAATACTGTCTGCTACTGACACAGTCAACATGACACTTCCTATCAGGGAAGCACATGGCAAGTAGAACAGCCAAAAATCACTTCAACAATTCAGAAGACAAAGTGAGAGGGTTCTCCTCAGGCTTCAGTTGTTAAAGAAAGAGAGCCCTTCAAGAAAAGGCAACCCCTCCCTTTTGATCCCTCAGCTTTTATACTGAACGTGGTGGATGTGATGGCATAGCCTATTGGTCAGTTTGGGTCACCTGAACTGTCCACTCCTCCCCACAGATGTGACCCCTCCATGAGGTAAACAGAGTCAGCAGACCCTGGTTGCCACAGAAATTTTGAGCAAGGGCTTCTCTCACTGAACAGAAAGTTGGCTCTGCTCCACCCCAAACCAGCACAGCGGATTTAATGTGTGATTCTGAAATGTTTGCCAAACTTTTTATAATAATATTCAGGCCCTGTATTATGTGTGCTTAGACCTGCATTTCTTTCTTGAGGTTAATTTCATAGGAATTTAGATTTCTCAGGATTATATTTAGAAAGTTTGTTTCCACTCTTTCTGAACTGTTTAAGGTTCACACTGCTCTGAGTGAATGAACTTGAGGTGTTGATCACTAACCACTGAACACCTGTCATTTTGACAGAAGTGGAATTTACTGAACCTGCTTGTTATTTTATATGAACACAATTTTAGAAGAGATAAATATCCTGGATGTGTTTTTCCTCCAGTAGTGTTGTTTTGATTCCTCTTTTCTTCAAACATCATCCTTTTAGAAAATGGATGTATGCATATCAAGAATTCAGTTTCTTAAAAGACACCCACAGAACACAGCAATATTCTGAAGGGTTCTTCTACCAGCTTGAAATTCCAGCACTGAACTATAGAAAGGAGTCCTTACCATCTTGCTAAGTGCTTAGCTTAAGTGCTGCTACAGATAGATATTTGTGTAATTTTGATGCATTGTTTCCGGACCTTTCAGGGATGCAGTTCACTTTAGATTTTTGGAATTTTGTTGGAATTTGAATGTAACACTCCTTTGAGCTCTAAAATACTGCAACACCGTTTTATATAAAGATGAACATGATCTAACAAACTAAAAAACATGAACCTTGAGCTACTAAACTGACATCCCTAGGTGGTTAAGATTCTGAAGGTTTAACTTGCTATATAAGTTGTAAGGACTAATTTTGCATCACTGAAGCTGCACTAATATTGTGATGACTGCCTGCTTTATCTTAGAAGCCAGATGAGTGTCTGATTACTAGTGCATCATGTGTTTGAAACGTTGTACTCTCTCTTGATCATAGAAAGGCTTATAAACTACCAAATTCTGCTGCAGTAAAAATGGTGATTTGAAGTTGCATGAAACAATTTCACAAAAGATACTTCCTGGAGAAGAAAAAACCAAAAACCCTCTAATTTAAAAAAAAAAAAATCCCCTAAAGGATTAACTTCCATTCTAGCAATTAAAATGCTGATTTTAGCATGCAAGTGAGTAATTGTTGCTGAGGCACTGGGCATACTACTGCTGTGCCAGACATGGCAGAACTGCCACTAAATAACTGGTACTTGCATTTAGAGACAGTGATACCACCCCATCCAGTTAACACCAAAATCATTGTCCCCTGAAACATTAAATGAAAATGCAGTGTTTCTCAGAAATTGCAAATCTACATGTATATTTTTGCATGTTGAATTTTTAAATTAGTCTTCACTTTCTTGCTTAGCTTTCTTAACACGTTCTGGACAAATTCCTATTTAATGCAAGTTCTTCAATAAATCCTCACTATGTTCTTGCATTCATGGAAGTTCTTAATTTATTTCTATTCTAAAGTTAGGAAATCATATTTTTATCTTTACGGGGCAGTGTGGTGTTGTAGTTTGAAAGTCATATACACCCAAAACACTTTTTGGGTTTTTTTTTTAATTAAAACAAATAAGCTACTTCCTCTCTAGAAAGATGCCAGACTGCTAAAATTTAAATTGAACACAAAGAATATGGAAGAACTGAGGAATGGTTTAATACCTAGTTTATATACAAATACGAAAGAGTGATTGCTGACAAGGAGAGAATTATGGCATTGTTTTTTTGAGCGTGGATGCACTTTAGATTAATAAGGACTCTTTCAGTGACTATAAAACTAATCCTAATTATTTTGATATCTCCAGTGTTTATTACGTGCAAAATACTCTACACACAGAGGTCATATTTTCAGAAGAATGTAATCTACAATGGAAAGACCCTCTTGGGAAAATATGTAGGAAGCATAGATAGACAAAAAAAAAATAATAGGTACATCATCTATTTGTGTTTATCACTGTTTTTTCACTTGACTTACATAATGGGTTAGTTTAAGGACTAAAATAATGGTTATTGTAACACATGTATGAACTTTATAATACATACTGGTTAATTTCAGGACTGAAGCAGCAACAAGAGCAGACTGTTTACCTATTACTTTTCCTATCGTTCCTTCATGATGTAGGTTTTCCCTTGCCAAATCCTCTTTCTCATCATTACTCCCTCTCTATTTGCACTGAGTCACTGTGGTGTTGAGTACATAAATGTAGCTGAATAAGTACCCTCATATGGTACATAAATGGTACATCAAAGATTGTATCTGAAGAGGGATGTATGTTTTTCAACATACTGTACCTACAGAATTCAGTGGTAGTTTCATATAACTCCAGGTAGCTCCAGTCCTGAGCTGCCTGGCAGAAAAGGACATGAGGGTGTTGGTCGACTGCCGGCTGAACATGAGCCAGCAGTGTGCCCAGGTGGCCAAGAAGGCCAACAGCCTCGTGGCCTGTGTCAGGAGCAGCGTGGTGAATAGGACTCAGGAGGTGATCATCCCCCTGTACTAGGCACTGGTGAAGCCCCACCTCGAGTACTGTGTCCAGTTTTAGGCCCCTTACCACAAAGAAGACATTGAGGCACTGGAGTGGGTCCAGAGAAGGGCAACGAAGCTGGTGAGGGGTCTGGAGAGTAAGTCTTATGAGGAGAGGCTGAGGGAGCTGGGGTTGTTCAGCCTAGAGAAAAGGAGGCTGAGAGGAGACCATATCACTCTACAACTACCTGAAAGGAGTCTGTAGAGAGGTGGGGATGGGTCTCCCAAGTTACAGGCGATAGGACAAGAGGAAATAGTCTTGGAATTGGAATAGCATTGGAATGGGCTGCCCAGGGAAGTGGTTTAGGCACCATCCCTGGAGGTATTCAAAAGACAGGCTGACATAGTGCTTAGTGATCTGGTTTAGTGATAGGTTGTGGGGTGGTTGGTTTTTTTGGGGTGTTTTGTTTGTTTGTTTCTTTTTTGCTTTTTGTTTTCTGTTTTATCAGAGTTAGATTGATGGTTGGACTAGATGATCTTAAAGATCCCTTCCAACCTGAAAAATTCTATGTTTCTATGATTGCTTGTAAAAATTCTGGAAAGGTTAGACAGTAGTCAAGAATCAACAGGCTTGTTACAAATGATCATGAAACATGAGCCTGCCTATACTGAGTGTTGTGAAAGCAGCCAGCACGAAAACATACAGTTGGTTTGTTGCAGCCTCAGTTAGTGAAGAGCACAACTTGGTAGCTTGCATCCTTTTTTCCTTTTTTTTTTTCTTTAAGTTCTAAACCCTGGTTGAGGCCTGACTATTTAAAGTCTGTCTGTTTCATGCGGCGTACACCGATTATCCTTGTATCAGGGACTGAATACGGAAGGTTTTCTGGCTGACATTCTAACAACGTGACAGAGATATGCTATCTCTTTATAACCAAGTTATAAGTTGGCTTCTGTTCTGCATAGCAAAACTGTTTCAGGAGTAACAGTATATATTCAGGCTTTCTCAAAAGCATAATGTAAATAGTTGGTCACTAGAGTAAATTGTTTTGCAGGCAAGTTCTGGAAAAGCATTGTCTACATAAAATGTATAATAAACTAGAGTATAGAGACATTTAGGAAAAAGCAAATGGTTGAACTCCTTATCTTAGACTACAGAACCCCTTTTTCTTTGCTGATCTTCCCATCATCTTTTGAGAAGAGACAAACTATGACTGCATTTAATTTAGAAATACTCTTTTGGGAGACTATGCGATAAGCTTTCCAGAACTGAATTCCCAGTGTGATTATCACCAAAAACTTAGACAAGACAATAATTTTCTTTTTGACACCCCTGTTCCCCAGTACTCCCAAACTTAACAAAGATGCTTACCACTAACTTCATCCATAAGAACCGAAAGCATTATTTTTACTTCCTTGGAGAAACTGTGTTACAAACAAAAAACACAAAAAATGAGACCAAAGATAATTTTCTTTGGCTAAGTGCAAACAAGTTTCAGGAGCTCTGCACCAGGCATCAGCTCCATGCAAACCAACATCTGCCCCCAGATTATTAGATTCCACTAGCAATAATTAAGAATAAACTTGTCATAGATAGGATACAGGTATTCAGAAGTAGTGGCTCTTATAGAAAACTTGCATATGCCATTGAACTAATTTCTTTAATATTAGAGTGGAAAGGTCAATGTGTAAGAACATTTTGTCATAGACTAAATGCACAGAAATACCATTAAGACATTTATATTATTCATTTCCATTATTACAGTTTCCTCAAACTCATTATCTTTATTTAAAAATATTTGCAACCAGATGGTGAGAGTCTTTAAAACCATTACTTCATCTGCATGCATAAGCATTCATTATGCATATCACGTGCATAAGCTAATAAGCTTATTAAGCAATATTATAAGTGGAGTCAAAGATTACATCCTCATTAAATAATTTCAGATTGTGTCGATAAATGTATTTCTAACATCACTACATTGATTTAAAAAAAAATAAAAAATCCTGAATGATCTTTGTGTGTACACAGCTTTTGGGTCTCCGGATCCTGATATTTAAAGTCAGCTCAGAGAAAGAGAGGGCAGAACTGTGACATTTCATTTTGGCTGGAGATCGGTCCTTGCAAATTAGTTCATGCTCCTACCCAGTGGAGTATCTATCAAAGTCCCTAAGTGTAAGTCCTGGTACCCAGTCAGTGGCTTAAAAGATCAGTTTTTCTACATACAAATAATCTACAGTTTTCTTTGGCATCTATGACCTTTATCACATATAAGTCTAGATTTAGCTGTCACAATAAATTGCTTAGTCCACATTTCAGTGCCTATGTAAATCTATTGTTCACACAAAACATACACACAATAGCAAGTTATCTTGTAACAATTTGTTTTACTTATTCATTACAAAAAGTTTCTCAAATGCATAGTTTTTCAATTTCCAGGCTGAATGTTTCTCCAAATTCTAAAACAGATGGTGCCTAGCTGATGCTGCTTCTGTGGAGTATTTCAGGATGCAAATAAGTTACTTGGGTTTTTTTCTCTCTAAAGTAGCTATAATGATTTCATAGACTAAGATCCTTACCCTCTTGAACAGCTGAACAAGCTGTCCATATACTCCATTGGAAAATGGTTGGTTTGCAGTTTTTTTTTTCTGCAGCCAAGCTGCAGAAAATAAACTGGAGCAGAGAGAAGGAAGAATTATATAAGTAAAGCACAAACAGAAAAAAACAGATTGACCATAATGATTCAATAATAATTTTTCTCCTTGTTGTCCTGTAGCTGCTCATCATGCTAATGTCCATCACCCTTTATATTAATGCATTCATAAAGACTGAGAAACTTTCTAGAATAATCAAGTGCTAATGATGACCTAGAAGTCACCTGTACTTCTGTAGAATGCAGATGATAGGAATACCTGTAACTTAACTAAAATTGTACATAAAAATGCAGCAGCATCTCAGAAGCCAACTGGATATTTTCTTTTTTCATCAATTAACACAAGATCCCTTAAGCATTAGCAATAAATCATCCACCTTGTGTTCGTGTTTCACCAGGCAAAGCAATTGCCACATCTTCAATGAAGCCAGCTGCTGATGGGTGCAAGAATTCTTACAAGCACAGAGGTAGGAGGGGAGAAATTCTCTGCAATTTAAATAAGGTTTGAAATGTCAGACTCTCTGAGATTGTATCTCCTCCTAGTTATGTATGAAAGCTTCATCTGATTTATTCAAGGACATGTTTGATAACCCAAATTTGCAGTGCTGCTAATAAGGAACAGAATATATATACCCTCAGCAGGAGGATGATTTAAAATGCTGTCACAGTGATATAGGAAGAAACATGCTTTGAAAAGAGATTTCTTTGCTTGTCACTTGCATGATACAAAACCTGATTTCACTCAGTACTTATGAAAAACCCCTATTTTTTAATCAGGTTATCTTTTTCTAGAATACCCACATTAACATTAGAAAACATTTCTGTTATCTTTACTTATATCTTTGCTTCTGTGTAAAACAAAAGTCTTATGGGAGCAGTTTTAACAAGTAAGCACCATTGATGGCAATAAAGACTTAAATGTACAGCCCTCATTATTACACTTTTTAACAAGAGTCGCAAGGCAAAGAAGAATGAATACTTAAAAGGCACTGGGAGGGGGGTGACAATGTTAGAGTCAAACAAGACATTGCCAAAGAAAGTGTGCAGTACTTTAAGCAGCACATTCTGCCCTATTTTTAGGCATTTGTTTTTTAAGTGATTCAGCATGTTCTTGCTCTGACTCCATCTGCTTTATGGATCTCAGAAATCCATTAAGTTTTACCCTTTCCACTTCAGGAGAATGGCATGTACACATGCAGTGGTTTTACTTAATTTTTTTCAGATAGCCATGAAGAGTATGGTATGTCTGGTTGGAGTGGACTGCATCTGAGGGGGTACAAAACTAATGGTTGACTATTTCTTCAAGAGTGAGGTGTAACATTGCCTTAGCTGGGAGGAAACATGACTGCTCTGTGAAAGCAAGAAATGTGATCCTGTCAGAATGCCATTGGGCCTTTCTGAGTGTCAGGTCATGTTAGGTCTATAAAATGGTGCTTCCTGGATCTGAAGTTCGTATCTGTTCTTAGGCCATGTACTCTTCCCAGGCTTCAAAGGCCACTATGGTGCTGGCAGTGAGCTCCACCATAAACTTTGAGACAGCCCATTTGCAGTACTGAGGTGGTTTTTGATTGTTTTTACATCCATAGGCTGCCAAGAACATACCAAGTTGAATTTTGAACCCCAAATTTTATTGTCTGCAAACTACAACTTGAATGACACCATTCCTTCTAATCTATTACCATAAGTAAAACTTCTTGTTAATCAAAAAAATTATTAAGGATAGCATAAGATTTATTGTTGTGATTCTAGAACTGAGAAAATACAGAAAGAATGTTTTCCTGTGCATATATAATGTGAGAATGGATAGTAAGGATCAGACCAAGCATTATTGTAACCTAACCAGTTTGGCTGTCACTGACATTCAGAGAATCCCAGGGTTCTCATGCCCATCAGTTTCCCAGAAGACTGCCTTTGTCTAGGCAGAAGTGAACAGGTTCAGCAGCTCTTAATGAGCTTTTGTTTTATGTTCTTTGCATTTTAAAATCATAGAATCAGAGAATGGTTTGGGTTGGAAAGGGCCTTAAAGATCATATAGTTCCAATCCCCCTGCCATGATTTAATATGTCCTTGGTTTACATCAGACAGGGTGGTGCCTGTGATAGTTTCCTAAACATGGGCGTATTTCTGATGTTTTCCACTTGCCTTCCATCTGAATAGATGAAGATCCTGGTGTACTTACTCATAACATAGCATATATAAACTTTTAGACAGTGGCACAGCGATTTTTTTTATTGTCTTCTTTTCCTGATAGCTTGTAACATTTACTTTATATTTTGACTATTTTGAGGCTTTTGACAGGCATGTTGTAAAGGCATCCAGATACCTACCCACAATTCTAAAGATCTTTTTTTCCTGAGCATAAAAGGTTATAACTTTTAACTTTGAACACCTAATTTCCAAATGCGAATTTATTATGCAGTTAAAAATGTTGTATGCTCTTCTGGAAGTTCTTGAAAAAGATGGGAAGATAGTCTGAAAGATGAACAGCTCCATATTTTTACCCTATTTTATTTTATTAGCATTTGCTCTTGACACCATAAGAAACAATATCTTTGGTCAGATTTAGTACATCTGTGTCCCTAGTTTTCTGCTTTTCTTCACTGTCAGCTTCTAGGCTAAGTGAATTCTGTGAGACCACATTTCACATTATTTGTGACTCACATTACCTTTTTTGCTCTTAATCCGGATTTTAGAATTCTAAATGGTATTAAACCTTCTTTTTCTGGAAGCAGTTTTACAATGAAGATTTAGCTTTGAGCATGCATTCAGCCATTGTTTTGTAGGAGATAAGACAAATAGATTTTCTCACCCTAACATTTTCGGAGAAGAATTTTAATTTACTTGTGCACACTGACCTTTCATTATGTGAAAGATTGCAACTGCAGTCAAAAGCACTTCCATTGCTGAGGTTGACATAGTGGTTTCTGCTTAAGATGGTGTTCAGGAAATAAGGAGAATTTTAATCTGTCCTGTACCACACCCGGGACGGAACAAGATGCAGGAAAGGGCCACTCTCTTTTCTGTGGCACTATTTGCATTGTCCAAAATAGTTCTTCCCTTCTCCTTTTCCCATCAGGACACTTTTCCTTTCATTTGAAGGAAAGAATGAATCAGTTCAGATAAAAATTATGTATGATTTGTCCTCCACTGTCTTCTCCAGTCAGAGAGGACTAAAGAGATTCTTCGCTCCTAAAGGCTCCCTATTCTGCCCCATGTTAAGTGCTTAAGGTCTGTACTGAGTTGTATCATTCTTCTGGTTGGCAACATTTTCACAATTTTAATTGTGCAGTGAAAAAATTATTTGAACCATGTCAACCCATTTCAACCAGGTATTATGACATGGCTGGTTAGTTTTCAACTTGCAAAAGCTGTCGATCCTATCTGTTAAGTGGAATTGACTTACTGACACTGTGGAGAGTGCAACATGCTTTTAATATGAAAATAGAGACTGTTGAGATTGTTGTCTTCACAGTGAAGTCCGAAACAATATACAAATGTTTCCTCCTCAAACCACAATAGCAGCTGTGATGAACTATATTCAAGGTGAGAAAATTTCAGAAAATGTATTTGCTGTTTGGTTATCATTAATTTTCAAAAGGAAACGGTCCTAAACTGCAATTAAAAAAAACAAACTATAAACTACACTTTATGCGTATGTTCTAATGAAAATTATAACAAAATCCCCTTGCTATGCATATGTGTTTAATGGAAGGTCTAAGAATGAAGGCCTAACAGAAGTCCTGCCACTAAGTTGCCTAAGAGTGACCTGGTGTCATTTTTGATTTCTTAAGATGGTAGGTAATGAAGTTTGTTGCTGTACTTTAAACAGGTACAATTTCTTCAGTCATAATTAGGGCTAGATTTTTGACATCAAGGAGGTTACCATTCTGGAGAAGGTATAAAGTTTGTTTAGTGATACATTCTTCTTCCATCAAAGAGCAGCAGCCTCAGCATCAGAGAGAATGTAATAGCCTCACTGAAAACAAATGGAAGAATAACCATACCCTGTGATTGGATAGTTTTCTAATTGTTTGTGATTATGTTGTTGTATAAACTTGAATTGCAAGGTTTTACTTTGTTAAAATTTGATAGCTTCCATAAAATTTGACATTTTTAACTGTTATAGTTTTGGTAGTATTTGTTATTTGTATAAAATCCCTCTTTTTGAAGATTGCTTCATACTTGATCTCCATGGAATACTTGGACAATTACTTTCATGTAATTATTGTGCATAATGTTAAAATTTGTAAGGAGTTTTGAAAGTAAACTATGAATTGAGTTACAGAATTTCTCCATCTACCTTCTGAAAATAATTTGCTATTCATATGTATTATCAGCATTAATCTTTTCAGTATGTTTTCATTAGAGATCTTTCAATACCCTGGTTATTCTTTTCCTCATCTGAGCCACTTGAAATTCTTAGCTTTCTTGAGCTGGAAATTCCATATGTAGTATTTTATATATTATTAATATATATTAATATTTTCTATAAACTGTATGCAATTCCATATGCTGCCTTTATTACTGTGACTTGGTTTTGACTATAACTGGGTATGAACTTGAGGTCTTCACTGAGCTATGACGGTTACAACTCTTTCCTCCAATGGTACACGGAAGATGTATTTTCCTTTTCAGAGATCATTGGTTTTCTTTTATCAACTTTGAACTTTATTTGGCATCATGTTACCAGTGTACCTAATGTTGAATATGAATCACTGAAGTGCCTTGCATTATTCTCTGAATTGGCCAACCAAATAACTGTCATATGCAATTTTTTGTTACCACATTGCTCATTCCTTTTCCATATCATTAATAAACATAATAAATAATACTGGATCTAGCACAGAGTCCCCAGCCACTCTACTGTTAATCTTTTGCCTTTTTCATAAATTGTTTTTGATGAAAATAGGTCATTCAATATTTGTTTCATGTCTCCAAGCCAGTTTCTGATCCATATCAATTCTTTGCATCTCATTCCTACATACTTCCTGTAGTAATCTTCTGCCAAGGACCTTGTCAAAGGTCTTTTGAAAGTTGTATTGGGTTTATGTGGCAAGGTTTTGGCAGGGGTGTCTTCTGTTAGATGATACCAGAAGCTGTCCACACGTTAGACAGAACCAGTTCCAGCCATCTCCAAGACTATCAGTGATGCTGGTAGCACCTCTGGGATGATGTATTTAAGAAAGGGTAAAAAATGCTACATAACAGAAGTTGGGAGAAAGGAATGAGAATGTGCGAGAGAGAGAAATAACTATGCAGATATCAAGATAAGTGAAGAAGGAGTGGCAGAAGGTGCTCCAGGAGCAGACATTCCCCTGCAGCCCAGGGAGAAGACCATGGTGAAGCAGGTGAAGAAGATTGTCCCTCTACAGCCCATGGAGGACCACATCAGACTGCAGCCTGTGGAGGACCCCACACCACAGCATGTGGACATGCCCTGAAGGAAACTGCATTCCATGGAGAATTTATGCATAAGATGGCTCCTGGCAGGAGCTGTGGCCCATGGAGAGGAGTCCATGCAGGAGTGGGATTTCTTGCAGGACCTGTGACCCCATGGGGGGACCTATGCTGGAGCAGGCCATTCCTGAAGGACTGCACCCACAGAAAGGGCCCGTGATGGAGCAGTTCTTGAAGAACTGCAGTTTATGGGAAGGATCCGTACTGGAGAAGTTTGTGAAGGACTGCATCCCATGGAAGGAACCCCATCCTGGAGCAGGGGAAGAGTGTGAGGAAATAGAAGTAGAAGAGATGAAATATTATGAACTGACCACAATACCCATTCCTCATCCACTTGCACCACTCGTGTGTGGGAGATAGAAAAGTCAGAAGTGAAGCTGAGCCTGGGAAAAAGGGATTGGAGAGAAGGTTTTTTTGATTTTGTTTTTGTTACTCACCATCCTACTCTGTTATTAATTGGCAATAAATTAAATTAATTTTCACCAAGTAGAGTCTGTTTTGCCCATGATTGTAATTGGTGAGTGTTCTCCCTGTTATCTTGACCCATATTCTTTTTCATCCTATTTTCTCTTTCCCTTTTTCCATTGATGGGGGGAAGTGATATGGCCGCTTAGTGGGCACCTTGCTGGCAGCTAAGGTCAACCCACCACAAAATTATATGAATCACTTTCATTTATTCCTTTTGAAAGGATTTATAAAGATCTAATAAATTTGCAAAATGCAATTTTCCTTTGTAAGAATATTGGTATTTAGATACAGAAATGTGCCTAACTGGAAAATTCCCAAGTAGATTTAATTTTCATACAGTAGTTAATACCTAACATGTCTTAACATCTGGTGTTTTTAATTTTCATGAATTGAAAACAAACTATTTTAGTAGAAAAATACTTTTGGTTGGCAAAGATAAAGAAAAATAAATTCTCCAATATGAGCTCTGAGACTGTGCTCTCGAAAGCACTCCTGGAAGTGATCTATTAAAGTCTTTCCAAAGACTACAATGCAATATCATGGGCAGTATTTTTGTAAGCTTTTGTACTTCTTTATGTCAGATCATAAATCACAACTGGGATATAATGAAACTCGGACTGTCGAAAATGTGATAGGCACGTTGGAACAAGCTTCAAACACACTTCAACCAGAAGAAGAAAACTAAAAGAAGCATTTTTATTTCACCTTACTATTTAGTAAGTGCAAGAACAGTGAAAAATAATCTGGTGCAAAAATCTCACTGGTAAGCTTATTATGAAGGGAAGGGAAGGGAAGGGAAGGGAAGGGAAGGGAAGGGAAGGGAAGGGAGGTTAGGTTCCAAAACATGCCAATTGAACCAGTTCCTAAAGTGATCTAATTTATGTAGATGTGGAAGGTACATATTTATCCCACCACGCAAGGGGTTGAATAGCATTGTTGGCAGTCCACCTTCTCAGCAGTCAGGACGATTTATGTTTTGGGTTCACTGTGTGAGAGATTTCAAAGCATTATACAGTGGGCAGCATGTATCTTGGAATTGGGGTTTACAATTAGCTTGAAAATGTTAGTGTCTGTGTAGCAAAAGACCATTTAGCTTTTGCAATAAGTACTGCAACATCAAATGGCTGAGCATAAACTGAAATGCACTTAACAGTCCAGCAAATACTAGTTCAAAGCTCCCAAATGGTGAAGGTGGAATTTGTAGCAGGTGAGCTGATTAAGAAAGTTGATATAACAAATACCAGATACTTTTTCCTTAAACTGGTGTCATTTTAAAATAACTGGAGTGTTTCAACAGAGTTGCAAAGGTTTAGCTAAGTTTCTGATTCAATGGAATTATTAGAAATAATGCTATGGATAGAAGGAACAGCAGAGAAGATACTCCAACTGCTTGTGGTATGCCTTGTTTGAATTAAGCTTGAGGTAAATATATACTGTGAATGCAAACAAAAGGCGCCTGACAGGAAATATTAAGATGAAAATATATCTACAATCAGACCATTATTACAGGCTGAGAGGCTGAGAGAGCTGGGGTTGTTCAGCCTGGAGAAGAGAAGGCTCTGGGGAGATTATATAGCAGCCTTTCAATGTCTGAAGGGAGCCTACAGGAGAGCATTCACTGACTCTTTGTCAGGAAGTGTAGTGACAGGACAAGGGGTAATGGTTTTAAATTGGAAGAGGAGAGATTTAGATTAGATACTAGAAAGAAATTCTTTACTGTGAGGGTGGTGAGACACTGCAACAAGTTGCGCAGAGAAGTTGTGGATGCCCCATCCCTGGAAGTGTTCAAGGCCAGACGGGATGGGGCTTTGAGCAACCTGCTCTAGTGGGAGGTGCCCTAGGGGCGTTGGAACTAGATGATATTTAAGGTCCCTTACAACCCAAACCATTCTATGATTCTATGATTACAACTGGCACCACTTTTATGTGACTTTATTTGAAATTGCTCCCATAGAATCTCTTTAAAATTCCATATATGTGTATATGGATTAGCTCTGTCTATAATTCTTCTCTTTAAAAGGAAGGATAAGAACTGACATACCAGATTTACTAAAAAAATCATGGTTTTTATTTTTACCCAGAAGAGTAAACTAACATTGTCAAGAACTTTTTACTTTAATATCTGATTTTTAATGCTTCCAAGACTTTCACAATAAAGAAGGAAGGTTGCGCAGCTAGGTACTGACTTTTTATCTGATGATACAATACATTTCTCCCTTTGGGTCAAATGTAAGATACTCTTTATTTGCACAAGGGAGTGGATTTCTTTCACTTTTCCTTAGTTATGAAAGACAAAGACAGCCATAGAATAAGAATGATTTTAAAAAGAAAGCTACAAAGTGCTATGTTTGGCCAGGTAGTTTAACAGCAAGAAATAAAGTTAGGTTTTCTGTAGTATGCAACCGAAAATATGCCTATTAAGACCACTCTGTACAGTTTACTTGAAAGACAGATCCTAAGACTGGCTCTAAACATACTAATTTTCTGCAAAATTAATCAGACCAACTAGATGTTATTCCCCTGAAAACTCTGTTAGGGAGCTGTAGAGCTACAAGTTTAACACAAAAGGCAGTATCTTGAGATAGAATATTGAGAATATTTTGATACAGTCTCCTCCTTTTCTTACAGGTATTTTGAATTTGATTATTTTACATAGTATTTATCCAACTTTGGATATTGTGACAGACTTTTTTTCAGTAGAAATTAGTTTCAGTTATGCTTCCTATTGTCCAAAACTTCAACATTACAGTGTAACTGTAACGGAAGGGTGTTTAAACCTCTATAACATAAAGCAAATAAACTGTGTGGAGATCTTTCTTTGCAGATCAAGATCTGGCTACAAAAGCTGACTGAAGTAAGGTATGCAACTTAATAATGTAATGCTTTCTTGCTCTCCTGTACTTACATTGTCTCAGAAAAGCATGACCTTATAGGCTTAAAATAACCTGGATGTAAAATGCATGGCATATAATGGCATGCTGTGTGAGCTGCAGAACTTGGCTGTCATCAGCTACATGAATAGTAGAATCATAGGATTGCCTAGGTTGGAAGGCCCCTTTCAGATCATCTAGTCCAACCGTCAACCTAACACTGACAAAAACCATCGCTAAACCGTGTCTCTAAGCACTACGTCTACCCGTCTTTCAAATACCTCCAGGGATGGTGACTCAACCCCTTCCCTGAGCAGCCTGTTGTAATGCTTAATAACCTTTTCAGTGTAAAAATTTTTCCTAATATCTGACTGCTCCTTTTTTTGGCATATAGGGACAGCCTGCTCCTGTGTGTTTAAGACTTCCTCCTTGAAAAACGTCCAGCCTTCCTGGACACCTTTGCCCTTCAGACTGCCTCCCAAGGGACTCAATCAAGCAGGCTCCTGAAAAGACCCACGTCTGCCCTCTGGAAGTCCATGGTGGCAGTTCTTCTGACCCCCCTCTTTGCTTCTCTGAGAATTGAAAACTCTATCATTTCATGATCACCATGCCCAAGTCAGCCTCCAGCCGTCACATCCCCTGCAAGTCTTTCTCTGTTTACAAACCACAGTTCCAGAAGGACTCCTTCCCTAGTTGGCTCTCTCACCAGCTGTGTCAGAGAGTTGTCCCCAGCACATTCCAGGAACCTCCTAGATGTTCTCTCTCAGCTGTATTGTGTTCCTAGCTGGTATCTGATAGGTTGAAGTCTTCCACAAGGACAAGGGCTAGTGATCTTGAGATTTCTTCCAGATGCTTGTAGAATATTTCATCTACCTCTACATCCTACTTGGGCAGTCTATAACGTACTCCCACCATGATATCAGCCTTTTTGGCCCACTTCCTGATTCTTACCCATAAAGACTCAACCCTGTTTTCCCCATCACTAAGTTCTTTACTTTCATAACACTCCCTAACATAACACCCCTCCTGCTGTCTTTCCTTGCCTGTCCCTTCTGAAGAGTTTGTAGCCATCTAATGAAGGCTGCTTCTATCAAAGTCCCTAGCAGCCACATACATCTATGCAGATATTGCTTAAAATTATGATTTTTCCCCAGAGCAAAAGCCACATTAATACCAAGACCTCAAGTGACACTAAAATCAAAGCTGTGAGAAAACTACCTACAACAGTAGAGACAGCAGCATTCCTCTCTGTACCTTTGGCATTACAAAAATTCTGCATATATGCACTATACTGTACCTTACATATTTGATTTTTAGCAAAGTAGAAGTCCTCAGGAATCCAAGTTATATCAACTACGTTTCTGTGTAGTATGCCCTTTAATGCAAGAAGTGGTAGCGATGAATTTCCAGGGAGTTAATTTTACTGTAGGCAGCTTGTAGTAAATAAACTCCCTGTTTTGTCTCATTTCTGAAACACTAATAAGTGTAGCAAAGTCAATCAAATACTTTAAAAAGGGCTTAACTTACTGGAACTTGCCAAAGAGCATACTTTTAGCCAGAAAAAAATCAGAACAAATGAAGTTGAGATGGGACCTAGATTTTTTTTTAGGTCCTTGGCCAGTTTGCATTCTATTCTGAGAGCACTTTCTTATGGCATAGTTTCTCAAGTTTCATTTTCATATTATGTTAATTAAATGCTAATATGGATCTGTTCTAATCCCATTCATCAGTCTGAATTTATGATCGTTGCAACAAAAGCCTTTTTGCTTATTGCAATATTCACTTTAAATACATAATAAGATTTTTATTTAAATAAGGACTAGTTTAAATATTCAGCAGGATATTTAAAATTAAATGGAAGGTGATTTCTAAATGTCTTGAAATAAATGGAAAACTATGATTTCTATATTTTAAGTAGGTTATTATGTGGTCAAAACACCAAATATAATACTGTAAAGTTTCTTTAAATTTGTTAAATTCAGTCGTCACTATTATCTGTACATATAATACACGTTACAAGAAAAGTACTATAAAGTGAATATAATTATAAAGTAATATAATTGCTCCTACATTTTCTGATCAAAAAGCATAGATGTTCTTTCAGTTTTTAATTATGAAAAGTCCTCTTGGAAGAAGATATCTCTTCTGTACTCGGAAATTACCTAAGTACATTAGAATATTGAAGTTTATGACCAGCATTCAGAAGTAAATGAAGAGCTAATGACTTCTTAAAGTCCCTGTGTAGTGTGATGATAAAAGGACAAGCTTGTATAACGACAGCAAACTGGAAAAATCAGTTCTTTAGCTTTAGTTTAGCAGCTGCTAACTGACTCATGGCTACAATATCAAATATGCTTATAAATCAGTCAAGAACACTTATTATAGAGCAATAATTATGCAGTACACTTCCCTAATTTATGTCATTCTGTCCAGCATTAGTGCTTTTTGCTGTCATGTTGAAGTTATACTTTTAGCATTTGTAAAATTTCCAGATATTGGAAATATATGTTGCCATTTAACCCCAGTTGACAGATAAGCCCCACACAGCTGCTCACTGACTCCTCCCAGTGGAATGGGGGAGATAATCAGAAGGGCATATGTGAGAAAGCTCATGGTTGCAGATAAGGACAGTTTAATAGGCAAAGCAAAAGCTGCATCTGCAAGCAAGGGCAAATAATGAATTCATTCATTACTTCCCATTGGAGGCAGGTGTTCTTCCTTCTCCAGGAAAGCAGGGCTCCATCATATATAATAGTTACTTGGGAAGACAAACGCCATAACTCTGAATGTCCCCCAGTTCCTTCTTCTTCCCCCAGATTTATATGCTGAGCGTGACATCATATCACATGGGGTATCCCTTTGGTCAGTTGGGCTTAGCTGATTCAGCTTCCAGCTTCTTGTGCACCCCCAGCCTACCCACTGGCAGACTGGTGTGAGAAGTAGAAAAGTCCTTGACTCTGTGTGAGCAGTGCTCAGCAACAGCTAAAAAATCCCTGTGTTATCAACACTGTTTTGGTCACAAATGCAAAACATGGAACCATACAAGCTACTATGAAGAAATTTAACTCTTTTCCAGGCAAAACCAGTAGACTATAAGAAGAACTTCCTTTAGTTTCTGTATTTCACTAATACATGGAATAGGAATGATCATAAAATATACTCTTGTGCAGTTTGTGGAGTAGTTTTGTTTGGTAGAGGTGAGTTAGGATGGAAAACTTACCTGATACGAAAGCACTTATGATGGCAGTAGAAAGACAGATGGCAAATATGGGAAATGGGAAGGCTGACAAACTCCAGTGTAGCTCTTGAAGTTCTTTTCAAAGAGTAGAAATTCTTTGGGTTTTGTCTAGCTATCAGAAGGGATCAGAAGCCTATTACATAGTAGACTAAGAATGAAAAATAATCCTGAGGAGACAGTATGCCACCAAAATTTCTACCTTATGTGGAAACTTAATTGTTTCACGAACAAGATGATGTAATGTAGTGGGTTGACCCTGTCTGGATGCCTGGGGCCCACCACAGCGGCTCTATCACTCCCCTCTTCAGCAGGGCAGGGGAGAGAAAAATATGATGGAAGGCTTTTGAGTCAAGACAAGGACTGGGAGATCCTCAGCGATTACCAGCAATGGCAAAACAGACTTGACTTTGGGAAAATTAATTTAATTTATTACCAATCAAATCAGAGTACAGTAGTCAGAAATAAAAACCAAACCTTAAAACATCTTTCCCCCACCCCTCATTTCTTCCCAGGCTCAAATTCACTCCCAGTTTTCTCTGCCTTCACCTTCTGAGTGGTGCAGGGGCATGGGAAATAGGACTTGTGGTCAGTTCAATTCATGTTGTCTCCGCTGCTCCCTGCTCCTCATGGGGAGGACTCCTCCCAATCATCCCCTGCTCCAGCATGGGGTCCCTCCCACGGGAGACAGTCCTCCACATACTCCAATGTTTGCCCTTTCCATGGGCTACAGTTCTTCATTAACTGCTCCAACATGGGTCCTTTCCATGGGGTGCAGTCCTTCAGGAGCAGACTGCTCCAGCGTGGGTCCCCCATGGGGCCACACAACCTGCCAGGAGCCTGCTCCAGTGAGGGCTTCCTGCAGGGTCACAGCCTCCTTCAGCCATCCACCTGCTCTGGTGTGGGATCCTCCATGGGCTGCAGATGGATATCTGCTCCCACATGTACCTCCATGGGCTGCAAGGGGGACAGCCTGCCTCCCCTTGGTCTTCACCACGGGTTGCAGGGGAATCTCTGCTCTGGCACCTGAAGCACCACCTCCTCCTCCTTCTCCACTGACCTTGGTGTCTGCAGGGTTATTTCTCTCACATATTCTCACTCCTCTCTCCAGCTGCAATTGCACAAGTTTTTTTTCCCCTTCTTAAATATATTCTCACAGAGGTGCTACCACCATCTCTAATGGGCTCAGTCTTAGCCAGTGGTGGGTCTGTCTTGGAGCTGGCATTGGCTCTGTCAGACATTAGGGAAGCTTCTAGCAGCTTCTTACAGAAGCCACCCCTGTAGCCCCACCGCTACCAAAACCTTGCCACCCAAATGCCATACACTTAGGTATCAGGTTCTGAGTTTTCTATGCAAACATTTTTGAGCAGAGATCATGAGATACCAGCAATATTAACATTTCTGAATGTATTTCTGATTTCTCATGTATTTGGATATATTTCAATATATATCCACAATCTAACATTTTAGGGTTTGTCTTTTTCCACCTTAACTGTCTATCCTAATGTTTAGGGAGACTTTTACTAATATTTTTTGTTGTGTTGCCTTGAAAGACTTCTAAAAATCATGTTCTGAATTAAGTTTATGCTAAAGAGAAGAGCTACATTTAGTTGTATTTCCTTGCAGGCTGTATGTTGATTTAAATCTATTATGCTACAATCAAACTAAAGATCAAAGATAAAACGTGCTGTTCATTGACAGAACAGGGATCTATTTTTCCCAAACTACCACTTAGAGATCTGAAAATGGAAAAGTTACTGCATCTTGTTTTAATTCCAGTTTCCTTTAATGCTTCTAACCCCCTAAGACATATCTTCGTATACTAGAAGTCTATGTATACTGCATGCCATATATTTTTGAGACATATGGGAAGCACATTAGGCAAGGAAAGCCTGAGCAAGAAAAGTGAACCTGGAGGGAAAGGAGAAAGAACAGGGTGAAAGCAAATCACATTAGCACCTTGTTTTGCTTCTGCTCTTTTCACTACTTCCCAATGTTTCCTTTATCAAATATATGTAGACCAGTTTAGGATTTTAGGGTCTTTGGTTTTTACAGTCTCTGATGTTTAAAATCATGATAATTTGAAAGTCTCTCCTAAAGCTGAAGAATAGCTTGAAGAAATTATAATTGCTTGGCCCATCCTCCTGTGTTTGTCTCCATCCCTTTTCCAAAGCATAAGAAGTTCTTTGATGCCATACAGTATTGATTTTGTGTTCCTTATTCATTATGCCTTTGCTTTATGCAATGGTATTGCCTAAGGTCATCACAGAATTCTTTTGGTCATTTGCAGACAAGAGACTATAAATTGGAGATTATGTTGCTTTATATGTTACATTCACTTAAGGTCACAGACTCTTTTAGGTTGTTTTGGTTTTTTTTTTTAATCTAATATACTGAGTATCCATGTAGGCACTAAAAAACTTGAAATATAAACACTAACTGCTTCAAAAGTTCATATCCCACCACAATCCACACTGAGTAGCTTTCTACCATTCAATCATACAATCACAAAATAATTTAAGTTGTAGGAAACCCCTTCAGGTCTCTAGTACAACCTATTGCAAAAAGCAGAGCTAACTTCAAAGTTAGGTCATGCTCCAGATAGGAGATTTCTGAAAAGGTCTAAGGGTTTTATGGAACTCAAATATTCTAATAAATTTTAGATTTCTGGCTAAGATGTCAATTAATGTGTTTTAACTGCAACTTCCACTACCTTCATTTTCTAAGATTTCAGCTTTAGCCTACAAGGACTAGCCATACACATATGGCTAGTTTTTGCTCACTCTGATACAGCTATACTGCATAAAATAAACTATTAGGCGTGGCATATCTGAAGGAATTCCCAGTAGTCTGAGAAATGCTTCTCCAGAATTTGAATGGAGATAATGAATTCCCTAGTTATCAGAAAGCCACAGATTAACTCGTTAAGTGCCACCTATGGACTACTAATAAATGGGAAATAATTGAAGAGTTTTAGGAAGTCCTGAGAAGATTTTGAGAAATAATCACTGAATAAATTAATATGGTCTGGAAAGTAATTCAATGTTATATCTAAATTATGCATTTAAGTTCTATTTACCTTTTTGACTAAGAACATTAATAGAAAAAGTCTTAAATTTTGTATTTTTGTATGTTATATGAAAAATAATAATATAATATAAATTCTACCTGTTGCTGCAATTTGCATTATCCCAAACTCTCCTGTTTGGGGTTCTGTTCCAAATAGGGTCTACCTAATACACATGCAAATGCTATACATGTTCTCTCTTTTCTGTCCATCTGTCTCTAAATAAAACTATGCAAGCGAAGAATCAAACTCTCACATATGCTGCTGGCAAGTAAAGTCAGATTTTTTTTCTCATTAGTCTGAGTGCAACTGCCACTGTAAAACGTGAGGTTCAAGGTATCGCTGTAATAGCATTACTAAGTTCTGCACAGCAATACACAAAGCTAGTGCAATAATAAAGAATAATGATTAGCTTCTCCATTTTCTTACTTCTACATTATCTGAGAGCAAACACTGCCCTATACAATGAGAGTTTTCATGCCATTGGGGAAAGTGGATAGACTTCCATTCATTTCTCTTTTCTGGTGTACATTATGCCCAGGTTAAATTTGCTAAATGTTGTTTATAAATTTTTAGAAAAAATATATTAGCACCGAAAGAGAGAGATACAGGTGTCAGTTTAACTAGTAGATACAGTCTGAGTCTCCACTTCAACTGCACATTTCCCACTGTTGTAGTTAGTGTTGCTGGGCATGACATGAAAAAGATTATCCTGTAGGACCAGACAGAGAGGTTAAGTGGGTTGGCAACATTCACAGTTTAGAAGGCCAGGTAAAAATCAAGAAGAGATCTGTGTGAAGCAGAATTTCTCTTTTATGAAAATAATTGCCTAAACTGATGTTTGCAACAGATCTCTCAATACTAATGTTATTCTAATACATTTTAGATCTGAAGAAAAGATTTGATGCTTGGCTGACAGTCACACAATGAACAGGACCTGGGAGCAGTGGGGCTCTGGAGCTAGCTACAGGCTATATTTGTTCTTGAATCTCTAGTGATGCTTTAAAAAGCAATTGGATTTGGATGCATGCAAAGTTACAAATGTCAACAGATCTACTGTGGAGTAGTAAGATAATCCTCAGCACTATTCATAGGCATCCCAGATATTGCTTCTTAATGCACAACAATCTGCATACTTTTTTGTCATTTCTGGTCATGGAACTATTTTACACTAGTGTGATGGAGAAAAGTTTTACCTTGTCATCTTCTAAAATGACAGCGTCACACTGGCAATAATTGCTTAAGAAGACAATATTTTTGTCTATATTATGTAGTGATTTCAGGCAAGCAGAAGGATCAGACATAGATGAACTGAATTTTATGTCCCGAATTTGTAATAGTTGAATGGGACTTTTCAACTAACATTGTCATAAAAGTTTTAAATTCTTCAGTCTCCTGTGCAATACTTCTCCCCAGTAGTCTCTGAAATGCAGTGAAATGGTAATGCTACATGGCTGTCAGAAGCACTTCCTGAAAGACTTCATGTTGGCCATTCATGTCGGAGAAATGGTAGCCGAGGTAAAAGAAGCACTACTGACTGTCAATCTGCAGCAGTTCCCCAAACTCAATCTGATTTCCTAAGGAAGTAAAAGTTAGAAATATAACACTGCTTACCAGCTTGTTTATTCTTTAGATCCTGCAACTGACTTGTGAACATATTGCTTAATTTACATCAAATACAACAGAAAGATAGAGGGACATACTTTATAAAAAATGGTGAATAAGTAGAGGAAAGACATTCAAATGACTGCCAGTGCCGAGAGACAAGCTGCAGTCTGAGCTCAGCAGCTATTGCTTCCATTTGGCCTGCTGACTAGCACATTAGCAAACTTGCCAGCACATCACACACTTAGCTTGGAGCCAGCTGTAGCATGCTGCCACTTGCCCAGCTGGTGATGAACGACTTTGCAAGGGGCTCTAAATCCTGTAAAGTCTGGTGTAACAGGGCAGAGGTGCAGGGTAGCTGAAAGATGGCATTATCTGGGGTTCTTGCAGGAAAAGAAGCTGTAGAAACCAGCCTCTATTAACTCTGTTGTTGAGAGAATACCTATTGAAAGGTCTTCTGGTTGTGTGCATGCTTTATGTGTGTGACAAGTATGAGTAACACTGAAAGATAATAAATAATAGTGTTGCCAATAGTATTTTGTGTAGAATACTACAGAGTAGTGAGTTTCTAAACTTCATCACTTATGTCGCATATTCCTATACCTGCAGCTTTGAGTTCTGGAAATTGGACTGATTTGGGATGAAATTGATAACAGGGCCCCACCTGCAGTTACTACTGAGCAAAACTCAGATCACTTGAGAGGCAGACAAAATCTCAGAAGGTATAGGCCTGTTTTGTGATGTGTGTGCACTGTAAAAGAAGCTGCAGTGGTAGAAAGCAAAATAGTTTTCATGTTTTGGGTGTCCCACAAACTAGCATCACACTCAAGAAAAGTAGTACTAACTAAAAAGCAACATGGACCAACAGATGGCCTGTCATCTTCCCTTTATATCTTTCTTGGAGACGATGCCTATGGAAATACTGAAAGGTTTAAAACTTGCTGCTTCAAAGTAAAATCTGATGTAATAGTAAGTAAAAAGTGTAGCAAACAAAGGAATGACTCTCTCAAGTCCTCACAAATAAGAAAAGCCTGGCCTGGGTTCCTTTAGTGTCAGCATATAGGTAAACCATCTTTTCGGTTTTGGTTTAACACAGTTCTCCTCTTTGAAGGCATCTCTTCTAAAACAAATATGCAGCAGACAAATAGCTGGTTTGGACTGGTTGGATACTTTTTAGGCAAAATTCCTAAAAGAGGGAAGGGATCAAACTTTGCATAAGCGAAGGTATCTGGCTGCTTCAGGAAAGTTTGGATAAACAGCTGAATTAAGGCCTCTGGAGTAATTTCTGGAAGTTTCATGCTGAATCTTTTGCATTTTAGTTGTTAACTCATGCTTCAGTAGTGGTTATTTGGATGTTATATTGCATTATCAAGGGGATTATAAAAGCCTTTTGAAACCAGCATGTTCTACTTTACACTGTAGTAACCTCATCAGTGCTGTACCAATCATCACTAGATTCATTTTTGCCATGGAAACTAATTTAGCTTGTTTGGAGAATTCATAATAGCATTTTCCTTTGCTTGGTTTTCTTTATAAAATGGTGAGTTGCAATATGACAAACATGAAGCCTTGTGAAGGACCTGAACCTTTAATATGCTGGAGTCTCTAGCTTTATTAGTATTATTATGCACGTTATGAAAGAGCAAATCTTTCCTTTTTTTTTCAAAACAGTCACATGAAAGTGAATAATTTTCTCCTCTTGGTGAGGCACTGTGGAATATGAATATCTGCCTCTATTAAATGGGCCTCAAGTAACAAAGCTTGGGTTTTAGAAAATTCCTTATATACACAAAAATATTATTCATTGAAATTTCTTAAGTAAAAAATCCAGGTGTGAAATTGGAATTGGAGTCTTGATTAGGAAAATGAGTCTTCATCCCAAACACTGTAATTGTTCAGATTCATGGGCTTGATTTGGGATTCACTTTTAGATATAGAAATTGTTCCCACTTAGTAAAGGCTTCTAGATCTATTTTGCAATCCCTAGCAGAGGAGATTTTCTTTGCCTAGATGGTTGTCATTGCAATGGACTGGATCAGTCAGTAACATAGCATCTTCTTAGATGATGATGTGCTGGTGACCTTATCATCAAAGAACATACAATGTTGCTTGACGCTTTATGATAGTAGTCTATTTCCAGGTCAGAGTTTCACATGAGATCTCTTTATCTTCCATGATATCAGGACATTTTTGTTCATATAAGGAGCTGATGTCAGCAGTTTCACTCTCTCTTTTTCCAAACAACAGCAAATGAACCTTTAACCAACATCAATAGTGCTCTACAGAACCTTAAATTTAAGTGATTTATAAAGAATTATCAATATGGATCTTAATAAGATAGTGTAACAAGCAAAGCGTTCCATGGAGATCACAATTTATTAAAAGGAAAACATGATCAAAGACTGCAGCTTCTATGCCAACCTTATTTCTAATGAGCCCAGATAAAAAAAGGCTGTGTTTAATGATACCTTCGTTTTGAGGCAGTATACTTCCCATAATTTAGAAATACTTTATTATAGCATCATATATCTTTTAAAAGCAAAATGAAAAGTGATTTGTGCTTGATAATTACTCTTGCTCTCCAATAGCCTGCAGGACTCATTCAATCACTAATTTTTAAAAGGCTTGTGGCTGACTTTGGTGTATTTGCAATGTCTAGAAAAAAAGATCTTAGCTCTTTAAGGACCTGAAGCTAACCCTGTGCTTACAGAATTTAATTTCCATAGAAAATGATAACAGTAGTTAGTTGCATTTCAGATAGAATCTTGACACCACATGGAATAAGATATTAAAAACTTGTAAACTAGCTTTTAGTTAGGTTTTAGGAGTAGTGCTTTGCCATAGAAAAAGAAGAAAACTGCCTTCTGTGCAGATGTTTTGATATAAAGCTTGATGAACGAACCTGAGAGGAAGTCCCTCCTAACTTAGACTGGAGCATCTTCCTGCTCATTACATTGGTGTTTTGGAAATTTTTTCATGCATCGAGTGAATGGAGCTTCTCAAATCAAAACTCTCATGTTCAGACTTCTGTGTATTGGTGTGATTTTTGTGTAGAGAGTAAATGCTAACTAGTGACATGAAATTCATATTGCCCAAGGCTACACTCCAGTGTATCCCTGTATATCTACCTCACCCGTTCCTATGGCTTACTATTCAGCATCTTCAGTGGCGTTTAGTGTCTTCCATTGTAGATACACGGTCATCCCAGCACACCTATTCTGTGATGACTGTCGCTTTACTCCCTGAAAGATCGGTGTGTTCCAAAAATTTATTGTCATAAATGTTATTCTGCTATATCATGCACAATATGGCACACATATGGTGCAGATGAAACCCATTTAGAAGCTGTATATATCATCAATAGCAAGGCACTATTTCACACCCATATAACAAACCAGATATTGCAGCCACTATGTAGATGTTTTATTTAGTTTCAAGTTTTCTGCTTTGTTCTTTCCAAACTCTGGCTATTCATCAACCCAAAGATGTGCTGTGCTGTATCTAGTAGTGAATTTTGTCAGGCACTTGTACAAAAGGCTGTCATCTGATCTGTTCCTAAGATGAGAAAAGTATTTGATAGCTTCTGACCATCTGTTTCTGTTTAAACTTTACCTGGTGAAGGCACATCTATCACTTCAGTGTTTTGCCATTGTACATAATGACTACCTATGTCTTTACAAACAAGGTTTCTAAAGCAAATAATCAGTGACTGTTTGAGCCTCAAGGATAAAATGTTTACCATACAACACCTAACAATTGTCTAAAAAGTTTGTTTTAATTTTAAGCAATTTCCACATTACAAAAATTGTATCTAGATCAAGCTTTTTGTTTTATCTGGGAGTAGGACAGCTGGAGGACAGAATGGTATTGAGTTCTAGGTGGTTTTGTTTGGTTATTTCTTTGCTAAAGGCAATGGGATAAGAATTGGTCAGGACATGGTCCTCACTGACTCTATCAAACACACTGACATGGAACAGTCTTGTTATCAGACGTTACGGTATCAGTATATTTTTGTCAGACACAAAACTTCAAGGAAGCTAACAAAATTGAAGTCTACTGACAGATGTAAATATGTCTCTCAATTACTGAAGACAGAGAACACAACAAACCATCTACCCTACTTTTCTCACAATTGAAGAGTGCTAAGTATAATTTCACCTACACCTCCTTTGGGTCTGAAGTTACAGTTGATGATTGGCAATATACTGTAGCAATCTCTTCTGCCTTTTTTTTTTTTTTATAGATGAGAACTTCTGACAACTTCTGACACGTACAGAGACGAAGGAAGATTTTTAAGTGTATGTCAAAACAGTTTTGCCAGTATATTGTCTAATTCAGGTTATTTCAGATTTTGATTGCATTGTTAACTTTATCAAGGAATGGAGATCCCATACGTTGTTAGGAGAATAGTATGAGCATTCAGAAATTATTTTCCTTTAAAAAATAGTTATTGAGCTAATTTGTTTCAGTTTGGGGTTTTTTTTGTTATTGTTTTGTTTATTTGTGTGTTTTTTTTGTTTAATAAGTACAAGGGTAGTTTTATAGATTATCACAGTGATTCACTCTTTATCACTACAAATGACAAGACACCAAATCAATTTTTATAATGTTAGTCATAGCATTGTTTGCAAAGGTGAACTCCTATAGCTTCTGCTGAGCACCTTATTCTGAGATATTTGACTGCATTTGGTTGCTGATGAAAAATCTTATTTTGTCTCTATACCAATAGCTCATAATAGATCAAAAGCAGTCCTGCCAGCATCTGTTCCATCCACGCTCAGAAGTCCTTCAACTTATGCTGCTGAAGTATCACATGTTCAATAAGATGCCATTAAGTGAATCTTAGAAATATCTGATGGTTATTTGCATTTGTTAGGAGGAATTATTAATTTAACAGTTTGAGGTTTTCAATGTTTTTATCAAATAGCAGGCTATTTTGATTCTGCCTCCAGCTGAAGGATACACATTAGTACATGATAAGTTGCTGAGCTTCCTTTTACTCAAATAATTTCCCACGAGGTTGATCTGTTTGATATTTGTGTTGATCTAATGAGTTTATCCTGGTCTCTGAAAAAATGTCCTTCTTGTCCCCTGTGTCGTCACACTTGGTGCAAGAGAATGGATACTTGTAGCATAGTCCCTGTTTTCAGTACATGCTAGAGAAAAGTCACATACACTGCAGGATAGACTTCTCAAGTTCTTAACACAGAGTTTCAAATTATGGACTCAGCAAGTGATTACGATATGGCTGTGATCTGGATAACCACACAGGAAGAAATAAGCTTTGCTTTTTCATTAATTCTGGTTTCATTAACTGGATCAGTGTCTACCTTGTATTCAACCAATGTACATCTCTTGACTTCAGAATTATGAAATCACATTTTAGTTTTATTGTTAAAAAATATTGTATGTTCTTACCACAGAAACTGCCCCAATCCCAATGGTCTCAGTAGATTTCCACTAAAGTGTTCAGAGTTTCAGAGTCAGTGTTCAGAGTTTCAGAGTTTACTAGTTCCTTGAAATAAACAGCACAGTACAAAAAGTACTCAGAGTGCTGGTTCCTCCCTTGATTTCCTCCCTTCATGTCTACCTCTGACCAACCTTCAGAGTATGCCATCGTCATATGACAATAGAAAGCATCATGGCTGTGATGGTCCAAAATGCCATCATAGTTTTTGACTACCTGCAATCCCTAAGCCCATCATCCTTCTTCCTACTACATCCTTCCCCTCTAGCTTACGTAGACAAACACTGCAAAAGTTAAGTGTAGCTGTGACTAAGCTTCACTTCATCTATCTTGCCCTCGGGCTTCTTGCCTTTTGCTGCTACTTCCTTCTCCTCTTTCCCCTCTCCAGGGGAAACTTACCTCAGAGGTTGAATTCCTTGAGCTCTGTGTCACCTTTTGAAGATGTCATTCCCAGTGGTAGCAAGGAATGGAAGGGCCCTGCACAGGCATTGATTGCAGTGCTTCCTTCAGCAAGGCTTGGTTTCAACTTTAGTCACTTGCATTTACAGCATTTGAAAACACCTACCAAGTAACAGGTAGCTTTTATACAACTATTAGTCAGAGATAATTCTATTATACTCTTTGGAATCACAGCAGAAAAAGTGAATGAAGACTAACAGCATACATTTCTATCCAAATTATTCTCTAGAAGACTCTAAGCAAAGAAAAGAAACAACCTAATTTGTATAATAATTTTGCAAAACACATACTTGATGTTTTGAATATTTTTTACAATTTTCAAATAATACTTACCCTTGTAGATGTGTGCCTCCAACTAGCACAGATATCATTAGAAATAGCATTTAATTATAAGAAACCAAATAGTATGCTTTTTTCTTGCCTCTAAAATCTGCTTTGCTTGAGGCTGTTACTAAATCTGATTAACATTTTCAGTTTCTAGAAATTATGTGAATGCCTGTTCCTTCTGCATATCGTTAACGTTCCCCTTCAGTTTTATATTCTGCTTACTTGAACAGTTTTCATTCTGCTGTCCCTGTGGAGCTCTGATTTTGGGACAAGACATCTGAGCACAATGAACAAATTAGAGTAATTATTTTTAAGAGTAACAGAAACTCCCAGCTAACTGTTGAAACAGCTGTGAAAGGTTCCCTCTTATCCCTGCAGGCCTCAGCAAAGGAAAGAAAGCCTGCACAACTGCAGGTTACACCTAATGGTATGAGTTGTATCTTGACAAGTGATTATGGTTTTACAGTCTTCCTCTGGGATAGACTGTGTGTCTGCTTGAGACTATAAATTTCAGGGGTGTCTTTAGGATGGGGGTCCAAAAAGGACCACAGAAGCAAGGAGTAAATTCAGCACTACTGGAAATCTTTGTCAGGATTGGCTTTTTCCAAAGGAGATTCTCCCTTTTAACCATGTCATTTGGACTTAAAAGGTTTTTTTTGTTTGCTTGCTTGTTTTGTTTTAAGTGGGGAGTAATCTATTTCATGAGGAAAAAAAAAAAAAAAAGCTGGCTACAGTTATATGTGTGCTCCCCTATTAGCCCGGGAGTAAACACATGACTTCCAGATGTTCAGTGTTGTAAAAAGCTGATGATTCTGTTTTGTGCCATTGTTGTGGTAACATTGATGTTTTTTTGTCTTTAGACTCCCCTCCTATTTTGAAGATTGAAATCTTTCAATAAATTCTTTTCTCCAAGCTTAATCTTGGCATATACATTTCAATTCAGGAATAAGTTAACTCCTTTCATTTTTTCCCCCAATTAAGAAAAGCAATACATAAACATTCAGAAATAAAGCTTTTCATAGCAGAAGTACTTCTTTTCTTTTATTTTCTTTTTGCCACCCTGAAATTTATAGGTGAGGTTATATGACACCAGTACTTCCATTTTGTTCCTTAGCTGCCTGAATCCAACTCACATAATTTTTGAAACTATAAACCACATTTGTTGAAATAAATTAAATTACTTGCTGGCAAAACTTCATGCAAGCATGAGGAAAAAAAGTATTCCGGAAAACATATGTATGTGCCTCTATTTCAATTAGCACAAGAAGGCCCTCCCCAAGCACACATTGCTAAATAAGGCATTAAGAATTATTCCATAGGATCATACAATGGTTTGGGTTGGAAAGGACCTTAAAGATCATCTTGTTCCAACCCCCCTGCCATGGACAGGGACACCTCCCACTAGAGCAGGTTGCTCAAAGCCCCATCCAGCCTGGCCTTGAACACTTCCAGGGATGGGGCATCAACTTCCCTGGGCAACTTGTTCCAGTGTCTCACCACCCTCACAGTAAAGAATTTCTTCCTAATATCTAATCTAAATCTTCCCTCTTTTGGTTTAAAACCATTACCCCTCATCCTATCGATACACTCCCTGATAAAAGAGTCCCTCCCCATCTCTCCTGTAGGCCCCCTTTAAGTACTGGAAGGCTGCTATGACATCTCCCTAAAGCCTTCTCTTCTCCAGGCTGAACAACCCCAAGTCTCTCAGCCTGTCTTCACAGAGAGATGTTCCATCCTCTTTGCTTGAGGGTTCTCCAGCTCCTTTGCCTGACTTTAATTGTCTGTATCTTTTTCTTTGTCAATATCACACATCTGGTCATCCAGAAAACTCATGTAAAATTTCAGCATTGAAGTGTCCTGTTTCTGTGCAGACCGCTATTAGAAGGCCACAGGATCCAAGACACCTACTTATCTCAAAGCAGAAACACAAGCATAAATTTTTTCACAGCCTGTAATCCAGTCTGTTCATTTTCTAGATTTCTTAAAAAGTTTCTGAGATGAGCAAACATTAAGTTTTCAGAAATTGTCTCACAATGCATCAGCAGCATAGGAAGCTGTACCTATTTTTTAGATAACTTGAGTGGTTATTTAATTTCTTCCAGCAAACTCTTTCCTTCTCTTGATTCTAAGAGTGTAATATAGAGATGAGGCCAAATTAAAAACACTAGGTTCAAACTTCAGAACAGATTATAACCCAGACATTGTATCTGTAGCTCACGTCTACTATAATTAAGCATTTCAGTCCCATAACAGAACTTTGGCAAGAAAACAGCTTTGGACATACAAAGGCAGTCTTTAGGGATATTTTTTTCTGCTTTTAACTTGAGAAATGTTTTAGGACCATCCCTATCGCAGCACTCAGATTATATGGAGAGGTTGGTTGTAGTTTAAAGCTGCTTACAGTTCCTAAATTGCTATACCAACGATGTGGCAGAGGAACGCAGAGCAGTCTTAATGAAAAAGATAAATCTTGCTCATATATTGTATTCCTTAGTGGAGTTTTCTTCTAAGGAGGTAATCTTTTACACGGAAATATTACTTAAGTTTATGTCTTTTTTGCCTATATTATACAAGACAATGTTATACAATGGGTTTTTCTGTATTTAAAATTTTGTTTTACCACACAAATAAAAAATCATATACCTTATTTGTAAAATCTGCTAATGATATCTTCTATTGATATTGCTGAGAATGGGTGATACTTGAGTATATCTAACATTTCTTGTCATATAATCAAGGGGTTAATGTTGGTAGTTAGACTGAATCCTCACAATGTTGTTCAAAAAAAAGAAATCATGTTTATAAATTACGTAGAACTCCTCATTGCTTTGTGACTTGATTATATTTCTTTAATATTTGTTCTATTCTTCTCCAATAGAAGTCAAACCACTCCTACTTTCTGGTCTTAGATCTTGGCAATTTTCAACAATAAACATATGAGTTCCAGATGTTCACTAAAAGTACAGAAAATGACCGCCAATTCTGTTTGTGCCATTGTTGTGTGAGAGCTCTTTTTCTCCTTGGAGACCTCTCCTCTTCCAAGGATTTACAGCATGGCCATAAAATGTTGTTTCAAGCTACATTTTGCCATATAAATGTCATCTCAGGAACACAATGTATTTTTCACAAAATATAAGACTATCTGGATTATGTTGCTATCCATTTAAAAGCTTATCTTTAGGATAAATCTTTGCTACTTTTTCTTTCCTGAAACAGAGGGTAATTTTTTAAAAATATCTAAGTGACTTGTGACTTTAAAGCATCAACTTCTTTTCACTTAAACATTTACACAATCTTGCAAGTGGCTATTTCAAAATTCTATATATTTTTGTACTTGAAATCAACAGTTACAGAGTATCTAGACTGCTGTCCATACACAAATAGCAGCTGGTATGATTAAATACCAGGCAGATAACTTCAGCTAAATTCAGAACATGGGAATTTTTGCATTTTATTTCATGGAAAGATATAAATCTTTTAAGCTAGTTGCCTGTATCACTGTAAAGTTAACAGAGCAAAGGGAGGAATGGAGAGAGTAAGAGGAAGAGAGAAAAAGGGTGAGGGAGGGAGAGAGAGAAATAATCCTATCCTAACAAAAGAGTGGGTAGAATGAATTTCCTTGTGAAAGTGTCTTTATCTTTACACTGTCTACAGAACCAGTTTATTTGAATTGTTCGAAACAGGTTTGTCTTCCACGTTTCTAATGTCTGGTGGAACAGCGCTTTCTCAACAACAGAACAAGAAATCATACTTTTTGAGAATAGAAACAATAGTTAACGTGAAATGTCTCGGTTACATTTTCTAAGTAGTAGAAATGAATATTATTACAAATAGGAAGGGGATGACTGAACTGATTTTCACAAATCATCATTTTGTTTTTTGAAAATATTAAATTTTAATTTTGTTTCACTTATGGATAAGCTTTCCCCCCGCTTTATTCTTTTTTTAATCACTGTACAGAGAGTATTTTTTCTAGAAGATCTGCTTTCTAGTTAGAAACACATTTCATCCAGGAAATGTAGGCATTTACAATCCATTTAGTTCCCATTTTCACAGCACTGGCAGTCAGAAGGAAGAATTTTCCTTCAAGACCCAGAGGCTCAGACTGAGAATCCTTTAATCTGAAAATAACTGTCTCTAGTCATATAGGCATTCCTGGGCTATAGGCACAATAGGCTGGCTACGTGGGAGTTCGTCATGATAAGAAATAGAAATGGAGACCCTGAATTGGTCACATGAGTTTAGCTGACCATACAGCATTTGAAATATGTTATATGCTTCTGGCAAGCAACTATTCACCCTGCAGACACATTTTTAAAATATATTTGATTCTCTCTTGTTAGGTAATGAGGTCAAACCTCTGCCTGTTTCCACATCCCTAGGTTTAAGCAGCTCGCAGCTTGCTCTTGTATTGTTAAACCATTTAGAGATCAAAAGAATATTCTGTTTCTTCTTCTCTATATTTTTCAGGGAAAATTTTTTTGTGTGTCCAAACACCAACTAGTTCACTTTAAAAATGCACAGCAAATGGAGTAGATTCTCCCTTATTATTAACTTTTTCTAAAATAGGTACCTCCTAATAATACCTACATATAATTTAAGGTGTGCAAAACATGACTTGTCATGCAGAACTCTTGTGTATGAACATCCACCTATTGTGGAAATTCCACTTTTATGCTACACACCTGAATGGTTTGTCTTTGCACTCAAATGGGTTTTCCTTGTATTTCCCTTGGGAAAACTATCGCAATGCATATCTTTTTAAGTTTATACCGCTTTTTAAGATAGCATTTTCACTTCCTCTTACAAAATGCTGTTTGTTAGCTATTTTAGCAGATGCAAGAATTTCAGAGAGCTCTTGTTACATCAGCTTGTTATCACTATAATACCAGTGGCCCTATTTTTAGCCTTATTCCAGGGAAGCTGATCAAGATGAGTCATCTCATTTACGATTAGTGCCCTTGTGGTCAAGCATGTGAATGACAATCTAATTCTACATGACACCACAGTGTCACAGCTAGAAGATACTTGCTGTAGCCAGGACTTCCAAGTGAAAGAAAATGGTAAGACTGGAGTCCTCCCTTCTTTTTATGCCTGTGCACAAGGTTCAACATAGTGTTGAGGGCTCTGGGTTACTGTGCACTGCACAGTTACAGAATATGAGTGAAACTAACTCACCCTATGTAAAGCAGAAATCAAAAGGGTAGAAATAATTTATACTAGGCACGTTCAATCTCCTGTAACCAATAATAAATAGAAAGAAAGGAATCTTGCTTCTTGGTGATGGTGACTGGAGGCAGCAGCTCTCTCTTTGCTGATCTGCATAGCTGGGAGAGTGGTGGCGCTACCTACCTCTATTGGTATTTGCTAAACCCATGATGAACAAAGAATTGGTAAAAGAAGACTAGAATAGGAAGTCTTACAAAGAAGTGACTCAGCTACTGAGTTAAACTGGCCAAACTGCCATTTTCTGTCACTTTTAATATTTTTGTTTACTCTTTTAAAATACTTACATCAGTTTTGAAACATTAAAAATTTGAGGATTTTCCACAGAGATCTCTGTATATTTTCCCTTATTTTTTATATAGCATGAGCTTTCTGTCATGCATTCCTAAACTATTTTAATTACCTTTGTTGTTTTGTTTCGGTTTTTTTGTTGGTGGTGTTGGTTTTTTTTTTGTCTACCCTACTGTTTTGAATGTCAATATAGGCTATGTTGGGCCAGGATATAACTCAGGATACATTTGGATTTTCATCATATATTAAACATATAACCATTTGAAAAAAATCTTTCAGTTCAGGTACATTTCTTTGGTTTCATTTATTGCTTAATTGATACTCAGTCCTCATGCTTCTTGAGATTTGTATTCCAAATAAGGGGGAAATCACTTAAATGGGATATGCTGATTTTAGACAGCACTCTATTATTTTATGTTGTATCACCTAATTTTTTAACACTTTCCCACACATGAGGATCTGAGAGTCCAGGTGACTTGCCTAAACTCTGATTATTGTATAGTATTCCAGGAGATAGATTTAAATTTTCAGTTGTAGCTTTCTCCTCTGTTAATTAAGATTCTTAGGATTTTCTAGTTTCATGAGTTTTAAGGAATAATATAGACTAGAACATAGTCAGACCAAAGAAAGACATGGCATGAGAATAACCATAAGGCTCATAGAAAGACTAATGTTTTAAAAATGCCACTATATATCCCTGTAGCAGCCCCTAACTGCATAGGTATTTTATACAAAATGTAACATTTCTGAATGGAACAGTTGAGAGATACAGACTCTTAAAAAGTGGGAGAAGGTGATTCAGTGTTTATCAGCAGACAGAAGGTTTGATTTGAACTTTGGTCTTTCTTTTGCATCTCAGGTAGCTATCCTAAGCATGATGGTACTAGAAAAATAGGGGGACAACACTCTAGGTTTGTAGATGGCTGATATAATCTATGGAGTATGCTGCATTAATGAACTGAAGAAACATATACAGAACACTAAATACTTTATCAAACTTATTTGGCCTTTGGTACCTAACTGTGATATCAACAAGCACATGCCTCTGAGAAAGCTCCCAAGATGACCCAAGCAGGTGCCTGGGTAACTTTACTAGCAGAACTTAGGTATTTAGGATGTTTAAGCATCTGAAAGAAAAGGAAAGTAGCAATATTGTGGATTTGCCTACAAAATTTAAAAAACTGTGCTCCCTGATAGAAAAAAACCCCAAAATATTTCTTTTCTAAGAAAACTTCATCCAGAAAATAATCAATATCAATGATATTAACTAGCTCATTCTTCTAGAGCCTTTCATACTAGTGTGAAAGGATCTGTTGCCAAGAAGCATAAAACTGTTGTTTGTTACCCAGACAACCATTGTAAGGGAAGATTAGGTTAGTCTTCAATCCCCATTAAATTGTCTAAGAAGATTAAAAGTGATTTGTCAAATACATATCTCTGAAATATCTACTAAAGAAGATTTTAAAATATGATAATTGCCTGTAATATCTTATATTCTGCATAGAGATGCCTCTCTTTTTACTTTAGTTTTCATACCAACAACAATAACAGATTATCATGCTGCTGCTGCAACATGTTTTACTGGAGGCTTTCTGGATCTCTTGCTCCCCCATGAAAGACATGTGCTAAAAACATAGAACATGTATGTCAAACATTGATTCCATATGAAAATCCTATTATTTTTAGCCAATTCATAGGCAAATACAATTCCAAATTTGTTATTCAAGTTCATTTGGCAAATCCTTTAGACTGTAAGTGTGTCACAGTAGACAGGTCTTTTTTCCTCTTTTAGTCACAACCATGCACCTAAGAATGCTTAAAAATAAAAAATCCACAAACCAAGAACAAACTCCCAAAAAGCCCTAATCGTTTTAGAGAAATTTTCTGAGGAGTTTCTTCACTTCCTTTCTTTCTTCTAATGTTCCTTCTAATATGTTCCCACAATAACACTGAAAGTGTCAGATTGTCCAGAAAATCCATATGCCCTGAGAATGTAATTGCAGAATAAAAGACTAGAAAGAGTGACTTAGAAATTAAACAGGTCCAATGGAATTTTCTTCTTCATAATGCATGAATTCTTGATTGAAAACTTGGTAGTTTATGAAAACTGCTCAAAGTTACTAGAGAATTTCCGTGGCAGCCCAGCTTTTACAGCCTTTGGTTTTGCCATGCTTCTAGTTGTAAAAGGAAGGTTGTGTAAAGATGATAAGAGGACTTTTAAAATTTTCATGAGGTGTGATCTTCAGACCTTGAGTATTTTTCATTTTGTAACCAGATTGGAACGAATGGGAAAAAAAATAAATCACAATTTAGTAGGTTCTGCCCCACACAAACTCCTTCTGCCTTCATTGTAGATGCCACTGACTTAACATTCAGCGACTATTCTATACATACTAATAAAAAATTTCAGCTAAGTCCTTATTCTTCCATTTTTTACTTCATTTCAATTTCCACATATCAAAACTATGCTCGTGAAACTGTTTGAGACTGCCAATGCTGACCTACCATTCTCTTTAAAATGGAAGTGTTACCTTCTGTTTTTCTACTTGAGTAATAAGAGATAAAAACTTGGAAAACCCAGAGTTTTGTAACTTAACTAGTTGCAATGGAGCATCAGTTTTCTAGAATTTTGTGAATATTTACGTATATCAGAGCTACTTAATAAGTTTGTGGAGAAACTATATTAGAACCATCACACTATAAAGTGCTACGCTTATTTTTGGGCAGCGAGAACTTTAGATTGTGGACCTCATACTACACAGGCTGTAGTTTGGCCAGTGCTATGCTGTTTTATACAGTCAATATGATAAATGGTCAAATAGAGTGTCCAGGAACAAACTAGAGAGACAGATCCATAACTGATTTCAGGGGTGAGAGATACCAGTACCTAGCCAGTGGAGGGTAAATACATAGACAGATAAATGTGTTTGGTTGTTTTTTCTCCTTGATATGGAAACCAACTAAGAGTACTAATTTGCTTAATATAAATCAATTTTATATGGTTACAATAGCAACTATTTTTAGTAACAGATTAAGCACAACTAAATTGGTAATAAGTGCCATGCTCCTGATTCCCTCACATATTCAGAGACTTACACGTTTGTACAAAATCTCTAGTGTTAGAGAATTTGTGGATCAATTTTAGCTACTATATAGTTATATAGCTATTATAATTAGCTGTACTATAATTATCATTATAGCCATATCTGCTGTTAGAGGCAATGATAAAAAAGACATTTCTATATTTTTTTCATGCAATAATCTAAGAATACCTAAGAAAACAGGTGTCACACTGTCTGTTTTCTGCAGAATGGAAAAATAAGTATGTTTACACAGTGCTATATAGCGCTCTGCTGAGAATCATAGTTTGGGTTGGAAAGGACCTCGAAGATCACCTTGTTCCAACCCCTCTGCCATGCGCAGGGACACCTCCCACTAGAGCAGGTTGCTCAAAGGCCCATCCAGCCTGGCCTTGAACACTTCCAGGGATGGGGCATCCACAACTTCCCTGGGCAACTTGTTCCAGTGTCTCACCACCCTCACAGTAAAGAATTTCTTCCTAATATCTAATCTAAATCTTCCCTCTTTTGGCTTAAAACCATTACCCCTCATCCTATCGATACACTCCCTGATAAAGAGTCCCTCCCCATCTCTCCTGTAGGGATCCTTCAGACACTGGAAGACCACTATAAGGTCTTCCTAAAGCCTTCTCTTCTCCAGGCTGAACAACCCCTACTCTCCCAGCCTGTCTTCACCAGAGAGGTGCTCCATCCCTCTGATCATCTTCATGGCCCTTTTCTGGACCAGTTCCAGCAGGTCCATGTCCTTCTTATGTTAGCAGCCACAGAGCTTCCACCAAAGTCTCACCAGAGTGGAGCAGAGGGGCAGAATCCCCTCCCTCTCCCTGCTGGCCACACTTCTTTTGATACATCCCAGCATACACCTGGCTTTCTGAGCTGCAAGGACACAATGACGGCTCGTGTTCAGCTTTTAGTCCACCAACACTGCAAAGTCCACCCCCAAGTCCCTGAGGAGGGCTGCCCGCAATCCATGCTACGTTCAGCATGTATTTGTGCTTGGGATTACCCCAACCCACATGCTGGACCTTGCACTTGGCGCTGTTGATCTTCATGAGTTTTGCACAGGCCCACCTCTCAAGCCTGTCAATGTCCTTCTGGATGGCATCCCTTCCCTGCAGTGTGTCAACTGTGCCACCCAACTTGCTGTCATTGGCAAACTTGCTGAGGGTGCACTCAATCCTACTGTCCATGTCACCAACTAAGGTATTAAACAGCATCGGATCCAATACTAACCCCTGAGGAATACCCCTTGTCACTGGTCTCCGTTTGGGCATTGAGCCGTTGCCTGTAACTCTTTGGGTGCAGCCATGCAGCCAAATCCTTATCCACTGAGTGGTTTATCTGTCAAACCCATGTCTGTCCAATTTGGACACAAGGATGTCTGAGAAAGACCTCTTAATTTTTCTATGTCCAAATACTAGCCCAGATCCCAAAAGCAAAGCAGAAATCTGACTAGATTAAGTTTGAACTCCTCAGTAGAACTAATTGTTCTGCTGACCTGGTTAAGTCTGCATCCAGTTATGGAGCTAACTGTTCACAAAGCCCACTGCACCACACAGACTTCTTCTTAAGTTCATGTTTTCTGTGGGCAAAATCAAATGCTTTGGTAGGTCTATAAATAAGACTCCTTGTCCATAGCCCCTTCCTTCCTCTGTCACTGTGATATATGCAGAGATGATAATGAAGCAACTAAGATTTTACCTCACATTTTTTGAGCTGCCTTTCAGCTTTGCTGATAAAAGGTCTGTGATGGAAGAACAGAGTGCACCAAAAGCTTTAACCTAGCATGAGAGCTGCAGAGCTTGAATGGCAAAGCACATGAAACTGGTGGAGCATTGTGAAAAGGATTCTTTGAAGAAACTTACCGAACAATCTAATCTTTGTATTTGGTCTGAGAAAACAATGTGTCTGAAATACAGAGCAGGATCAGTGACTATTTGTGACTTAATCCATACATTACAGACTACTGTGCAGGCTGTCTGTCAAAGTTCTTTTAGAATTTTAAGAGCTCGTTTAGTTTCAGGGTTTAACATAAAACTGAAACTAAACCACTAAGAGTTCTTGTGAAATTATAAAAGTGAAATAAATAATGTTTGATTTTTCATCTTTGAGCTGTGAATTGTACCTGCACATGTACATTTGCTGTATCATCTTCTATACTACACATTAGCTTTGTAGATTATAGGATATATAGAAGAAGTGATTTACTAAGGTTCTCAGGTTGGAGCTTAAGGGTTCTCTTACTCATCCTGTCAAGTACAGGATAATTATTTAGAAGCAACTTGGTTTATTTTTTTTTTCCTTTTGATTGATATTTCTAGTACGCTTATCTTAAAACAGAATCTCTGACTTTCTCTGGATTTGTATTGGATCCTCCTCAAGTGAAATAAATAACTTTTTAGTTTGACATCACAACTCTTTTTCTTTTTTTTTTTTTTTTTTAACTGTCAATATAAGATAGATGTGTATACAACACCTTTCAGTATTGAAGCCAATAGATTTTCTGCCAACAGAAAAGATGGCCCACTACACAAGCAGCATGGGAGGTCTTACGCAGGTTTTTCTGTAGATTTAGCACACAACAACTTGAAACAACAAACTGTCCAAATGTAGACCCAACAGCCACCCCTCATTTGAGGGTGCTTCTTCTACAGAGATTGTAAAAAATAGTCCTGCTGGGATGCTATGAATCCAAGACAAAACAGAAAAGCTTTGCTTTATTCTTCACTGCTCCTCAGGATATCTTGTAAATTTTATTTGCTTCCCCTTTTATACTGCAGTCAGAGCAAGGATTACAGCCTCTGTGCTTGTACTGTGCTGCTTTTAGTCCTAGTCTAGTAGACTCTAAGCTCTTGGGTGGGAAAGGTGGAAAGATGTATATGATTTGTATATGTAAATTGTTATTTCCACTTGAATGTTTGTGATTTCTACCATTTTTCTGCATTGCAAAAAAATGTTTATTTTTGTATTGTGAATAAAAATTCTAATATATACTACATATTCATATTTACTTATATTTTTATTATTTATATAAATACTGCAGTGCCAAAATATTCCTGTCCTTAATCTTTTCTGGTTTATTTCTTTTACTTTGAGTGTTTAATTCTGCTTTTGAACAAATAAAGGTAAACAAGTGTCACTGAGCATGTCGTGGTAATATAGACTACAAAACCAGAGAGTCATTTGTCAAAAATTTCCCACCTCAGTAGCATACAGGGTTTTTTTCATGTGTCAAATATTGGTGTTGATTTGCCCTGAAATGTGTTGATGTCAGTGCTTATGCTACTGTGAGTAACGGACTTGAAAATTTTTTACCCTAGAGGGCCTGTATTATTAGCTTGCACGTGCAACGAAGAATTTGTTGCATCTCCATAGTAACATCTTTGCATACATATTTGTTAATAAAACCATATATACCATATGGGTGGACTGGCAGAATATATAGAGTAACGAAAAATATTAGTCAAATTGTAAAGAAAAATATCTTTTTCTTTTTTTCCCTTTTTTTTAATTTTTTTTTAAATGAATGTGACAGTGGAGGGAGGGAAATTGTGGTAGTTCAGTTAAAGGTGGGAGGGGTAGGATAACGTCACTCATCCTTATATTATGAAGCAACAGTTATAGAGATCAATCAATCAAGGAAACAAACTAAGCAAATGTAGGATTGCTGGACTGGAGAAAGCCCCCTCAGCTGCTAAACTCTTTCAACTGTTGCAAGCATTTCAGACAAGGAAACACTGGAAGAAAAACTGGGGGCAGTAAGGGAGAAGACTCTGATAATCCCTCCATCTTCAACGGCGTTCCTTGGGCAAAGTTTAAAAAACAAATGTTTTTGCAAAAAAACCTTGTACACTTTCAAAACCCATTTCTGGGTTGTGAATTCATTTTTCAGAAACCTGACGTTAGAATTAATTGCTTTATTTTGACAATTTAGAAATAAATGTCCACTGGAGTACAATTTGGCTAAGTCATAAACAAGTGCCAAGTTCTGGTCCATCCTTTACAGATGCATCACCTAAACATAACTTAAGGCGAGAGTAAGAGTTAACATTTATACATGCTGCATAAGGGGGCAAAGAAATACGCCTCTCTTTATGGCATGGTTTAGGATATATTGAAACATTTGCTTTACCCTTTTTTTTCCTTTCTTTTCAGCTGAAGTTTGGAATTGTCTTTTAAAGCAGACTGCCGGAGACCTAGAAAAACTTCATTTAGCCATTCAAAAGTGAAAACGAGGAAGGACCTTTGCTATTAGTAGCAAATGTACAAGAAAGGAAAATACTTCATTTTAATTAGTAATGTTGGATTTGTAACCCTGCAGTTCCAACATGATTAATTCTGGGTCAGCTTTAAGCCTTCTAGAATCATCAGTTCACTGCACCATAAAATAAGCCACTTACAAGACAGATTCTCAACGTATTATCAGTTTAACAGACCATAATATAAGAACAACTTCCTCTCCAGAATTATTACTTTGTAATTATCGAGATAACATTGAATATAGCTGAAAATGAATTTTACCACCATTAAGTGAATATTCCCATGGAGTCTTTTTTAATTAATTTACAATTCTTTCTGCTGATCCCTGACTCTGCATTGTCAATTAGTACATACATTATAAAGGCACAAACCAGTTAGGATTAAACTTTGGCAACATTGAATGAATAAAAAATGCTGCTTTGCATGCATAGCCTGACCAAAAATGTTAATGAAAATAATGCTACTTTGCATCATTTTTATTCCTACACATTAATCAAAAGAACCCGCCATCATATAGCCTACAAAACTATAGGAAGGATTAGCTGGTGGTTTTCCAATCATTGTACCAGATTACTCCAGAGGTACAATGTTTTTTTAAGTCTATTTATGTCAAGAAAGCAAATAAGAATTGAGGGGTATTGTTTGTTCTTGTTTTTTTCTGTGTTTTGGTACTTCACAAAGTATACTATTGCAGAACCACAACAAACTTAGTATCCCCATGGCAATTTTGCTCCTGGTTAAAAATGAAAAAACCTCTGAATGATGAGATGCCTCTTTGCTAATGTCCAAGACAGAACTCATCTTGGGAGCTTCCCTTCTGAAAGAGTGAGTGATATCCTTTACAGGCTACAATATCTCATTCTTAGTGACTATTAGGGATTATGTTTCAGTTCATGTCACATTAATCACCATAAATTTGGTCACAACAGGAAAAAAAAAAAAAGCCATTCCCTGGTCTTCCCCCATTTTTAAGTTACCTGGGAGTAAATAATCATTGACATATTTCAGAATATGGGTTACTGAGTACACAAGTGTTAGCCACTGAAGATCATAGATTTTTGCATGTGCTAGTATCTTATCATTTATTGTACTAGCACTAGTACAATATTATAGTAGTTTCAGTATCCTTTTTTTATAACAAAATTGAGAAACTCAATGAAACAGCTAAAAAAATCAGGTTGAATACAGTTTATGTGCCTTTTAACTATTTTTTATTTTCCAAGATAGTTTGTTTACATCTGCTAAACTTCTGGAAAGAGGACTGCTTCCAAGCATTATTGATGGGGCCTGTCAAAACCTAGAATTTTTGTCACAATCAGAAAAAGTATATAAAATCCTTATCTTCAGTCTGCCTTCACATTCATTTAACAATGTTTTCCACTTCTGCTTTCAGTGGTATATCAGGCCAATCAGTCCCAATGTGGAGTTAAGGACTTCTGAATTAGGATATCTTTCCACATATCCTTGCATATGCCTCTTCTGATACACCAATGGACCATCTGAATTTCATCAGATAGAATGCATTTACACCTCTGCCTCTCTCAATGTTATTTATTAGAAAATAAACTTCAATGATAATAAGGTATCACCAATTTCTCCCAACCTGAAGGCTAATAGCTCATGCTGAATGATATGGGAATGTTTTGACTTCTTTATTATAAAGCAGTTAGGAGAAGCATACTGAGAAAGTTCTTTTCTTTAGCTTGGTATTGTAAATTCTGCCACTCAAGATTTTCTCAGGATAATCCATACAAACCCACACATATTTTATTAACTATATATGTTTAAATTTTTCATTTCATTATAAACATGTGCACACAATACACTCACCCCACCTTTTGGTTTTGTAGTACGGCACATAAAACTTAGTAGATAGGTATGAGAACCCAACAGAAAACCAGGATGCCTCAAAGCTTGCTTGCTGCAAGATATCTGCCACCTGTATAAATGATATGACAACAAAGGAGGTATGTCCTTGGTTCTCAAAAAAACTATATCTTGTTTACCCCAATTAATGTCCTATTGAGTTCATTGAAAAGATGTTTGTAGTTATGTAAAAAGGTAATGAATTTATTCAAATGTACAGAATTGTTCCCCTAACTTCATGACTTTAAAATAAGACAGTCACAGAAAATTATAATGAAAGATGCCTGCATGCCTGCATACTGGTTTTTGATCCTCTGCCTTTACATTTGTAATATCTTTAGCTATTTCAGTGTGTATTGGGAAAGCTTTTCTTTCTCAAGAAAGATAAAAATGTTTTCTAACATAAGAGTCTCAGAAATGTTCTTCATCACTTCCAAAGCCTTTCATTTTCTTCCCTGACACATTAGACAAGCAAGAGTACACGTCTAATGAATTCGTTTGGTCAGTGCCACTGGCTTTTAGTTAGCCTGTTGCTTAAAGACATATCTTGAAATGTTTTTTTCTGTTTACAGAAATGCAAATAAAACAACTTAAAAATTAGAAACAGATCTTTGGAGTTTAAGAAGACATTAATTTTGCATAAACGCCTGTGATCTAACATAGGAAGGGAGGACTTCCAGCTTTTTTAAAGATAAAATAGTGACATTTATATAACTCTTTGCATTTAGGAGAGTAGAGGCCTTGCCTTCCATTCAGGCATATCTGTCTAAATGGCATATCTGCCACTCTCTGTACTGTGTTTATATACACCTTATTTGTCAGGTTAAAGCAACTGATGTAACTGCCAGGTGCATTATATAACACAACAGTGTGGAGAATCAGTATGAGCGCAAACTTGCCCTTGCTTTTTGGAAAAAAACAAAACAAAACAAAACAACAACAAAAAAACGAACATTCTGATCTTTTTTACTATCTAGTGCAGATATCAAATGATTTGACAATGACTGGTAGTAACTTAGACAAATTTAATATAAGCAGAGGAATATTTTTGCCCCACAGTTCAACGCATTTCTCTTACACAGTCAGGATGTTAATGTTGAGAAGGATGCACAAATGAAATGAACAGGACATATGCATAAGCTACAGATACATAAAAATTTGCAACATATATGCATGATTCTGTGTATATACAGTTTTTCTATTCTGACATATTTTTAATGGCACACTTCTAATATTACAATTGTTGCTCTCTCTCCCTTTTTAAAATCTTTGAGGACAGTCAGGTGTTACAGATTTCTAAAAGGCCTTTTCCATATATATTTGACCTTTTCCATATAAATTTTTGACCTTTTCCATATAAAAGAGTCACCTGATCTTTCTAGTCTTCGTACTTACTATGAATTGTACTAACTGAAGGCCACTTCAGTTTTCAATTTTCAAGGAATGAAATGACTGCCTATAAAGCTGTTTTGCCTCCTCCTAGATGATGCTAAAATAAAAAATAAAATTAATTTCTATCTTGTTTTCCTTATTTTTGTGGATAATGTGTTATCTTTGGGTTCTGCGAAAAAAATTCTTAACCTAAATTAGTGGTCATATTATTAAGAATTAACCCCCCTCCAAGATTTTACTGCATTACAATAAATAAGAAGGTGAATTCTGTGTGGTATGTGTATGCAGTATTCTATGGGTAAATACCCACAGTAAGTATACTAAAACTGACAATTTTATTCAAGCTTGTATTAGTGCAGCTAGCAATCGAATTTGGCCCACAGCAGCAAAGGAATGGTTGAGAATGATATTTGTGTGTGACCATTTAATTTTGGCTTTGAGTAGCTATTATTTTATTGCTGTGCTTTACACCCGAAATAAGACTTTAGAAAAGAAATCTACATACATTGAACACACATTTTCACAGCAGGCATATTCTGTAAATATTTATGAAAATGCAGAATAAAACTGGGTGTTTTTCTCTTGAATTGGCCTCAAGGTTTTTTTTTCTTTCACCAGAACCATGATCACTTGCAAACAGTTCAGAGCAGCTGCATTAGGAATAAAGCCAAAAATATGGCTGACCGTGGTTTTTAAAGGGTGCACACAGAAAAGCACACAGCCTTACAATTTCATTCAGTTTAGGATTTGATTCCACATCAGTGACCACTACCTGGGCACACTGCTTCATTCAAATTGAGCACTGTAAATATAACAGTGCCTCGTATCTATTCTGGTACCAAGACACACTAACAAAAGGAAGATACAAGCAAAAGGAAGACAGTAATATAAGATCTTCCATTTTGATTCATACAAAAAATCTGCCTAGCCAAGCGTTCTGTCTCTGATAGCCACTTATTTCTTGGGACAGAATATAAACATTGGGAGTACATAGTGTGATATTTCTGTCATCATATGCTTTTAGTAACCAACAATGTCAGGACTTGCTGGAGCATTCATACATTCACCTTATCATGCCAACACCCTTCTTGGAAATTTATATGTTCCTGCTTCCCCCTTCACTACCACCCAAACTGCTCCATTTCTCTCCTACCCTTTTAGGGTAGGAGAATTTTAGTAGAATTTTTTTAGTAGAATTTATCTGTCTGTTTGTCCCTTGGATGACTGTTATGCAGCTACTGGCAGCAGCGCCTGTGGAGGCAAAATCTTGTCTATGTTTATTTTTGAGTTAAAGTGGACAGTAGCATGCAGCCAGGATGATGCATCCTTGAAGGTGGTCACTGTGGATAGCAAATGAGACTTCATTTTTTCTTTATTGTGAAGGCAAATCACTTACCATGATGCAAGATGCAACAGGAGTTCATAGTTTTTTTACTTGTGGGAACAATTTATTTAGATCCAAACAGGGATCCAAAGGGTCTGTGTTTCTTAGGTGTCAGGTTTAACTAATGACCCAAGAATGTTACAGCTACCCATCAATTCCCAGAGCCTTAGACATTGTTTTGCACTTTCTTTCTGCTAGGAAACCAGAAAGTCTAAATTTTCCAAATAAATTTTGAAGTAAGTGGGAGGTTGGGTCAAAGGAAAGCAAGGTCATCTGCAGCCTCCTCCACTCTTAATTTACTTTGTCATTGACAAATAATTAACTCAGTGATTCCTTCTTCATGAGCTAGAAAATTCTAGCTCCTAGAAAATCAGTCCAAGGTATGAGGAAGGGAAAAAAAACAACAATGGATTCCCACAAAAATGTGATGGGATACAGGTGATTCTTTGCAGTGGTCAAAGGCCACAGTAGTAAGTTGATTTACTCTGAACGTGTGTAGTTGTAATCAACAGAATCTTGTCCATAAGTCTCTGTGTACATGTACCCACAATTAATGGAAATGAATTTTTTCTGCTGTGTGGGAAAGATGACATCCTTGACACTGACTGTCCTGCTGCTTACACAATTAAATGGTACTTTGCACAGTTATATAAAAGACTGACATGACCAATGAATTCTTCATCTTCACCAGCTGAGGCTCTGTACAGGATCAATATAGCCCAGTTATGATTTGAGCAGTAGAACACATTCTTGAAGACCTTACCTTCTATGCAGCTTATATCGTAAGTCGTCACGGCCCTTTGAAAACAAAGAACTGCCAAAGACTCTACCTCACTCTTTCCTTTAGTCCTTATTTATATTTTTTTCTCTGTTTTTGCAGCCTTTTCAAAACATTTATTTCCAGTGGCGTTCAAGATTATTTCTGTTATATATGTTAACATTCCTGATCAGTACATCAGAATCTAAGTGAAAAGAATGTAGATGACTAAACATCAAAGCTCAGAAATGACATCATTATCTTCTCACTAAACTAACTACATTAGGTCACCAAAAACTGTGTTAAAAGCAGGACAGTGGTTTGTATGGTATTAACCTTCTTTTCATTAAAGCAACAGGGTCTAATTTACAAATGACAAATCGACCATTCTTACTCACTTGGAACAAGACGCTATCACACAAGTCTTCAGGATGAATAGATGAAGTGAGGTAGTGGGATTTTCCCTGGGGTAAGGGAGTGCTGGGGCTGTTAACAGTTTCTTGTTTGATACTATTTCATACTATTTTTTTAATAGCTGGTAAACTTAACATACGTATGTAAAATAATCCTTTCTATTTCATGGAATAAAAAAAAAATATGTGTGGTTCAAGTGTGGTTTTCCTAAACCAATATACAAAGAGAACCCAAGTAAATGGATAAATGACTATTGTGTCTGATTGTGAAACTACACAGTGCCTCAGACCTTTTTGGTTGCAAGAAGAGCTTCCATGCATTTAATAGAACATGAGAACCACAACATTCACTGTACAGTATTACATGTAGGTCCTGGATATGTTAGGTACACACCAAATTTTGATTACTAATGGCAGCATTTGTTTTCTTTGTTTCTGGTTGTTCAGTTAGTGTTTGCTGTGTACTTCAAAAATTCAGGCTTCATTCTTATGAATATATTGCAATGTATTTCCTTAAGAAAAAGGGGGTTGTTTTGGAAACTGAAATTTATTCTAACGTCATTTGGCAGCTGGTTCCACTTACTGGAGGGTAGTGGTGAAAGTGACATTTTCTATATACTAGAAAAAGTTAAACACTCCATTGCAATTTCTATACAGGTACAGGACAGTGTTGCAGTCTATCAGCAAATCTACCAAGTGTTAGGAAATGACTGGCATTCTTAATTCTTGACTCTTTTGCTCAATCAGATAATTTTTCCTGCAAACCCGCTATTGTTGCAGACCATATTACACTTCCCTATTTCACTGTGCTCCATGTCTTTAAGAACTGTGATTTCCTTTGAGGAAAAGACAGTGTCTGATATGTTTTCGGGTTCATGGAAAAATATTGCAAAATTATATTCCTGATTGTTCTTGGTCATGATCATGGCAATATTATCACAATAAACATTAAGAACTGTGCACTAAAATGGAAAATTAATTATAAACCAAACAAATTTCCATTAGTTAATATTTAATATCTACAATATTTATATAGATTTAGGGTTTTTTCTCTTGCTCCTTAAAATACAAGGCTATGCAGTGATTATACTGGTTCCTCTTTGACCAGTTCAATAATCTGCTTCTTTAGTTGGTAGATGTGCATATGCTCTGAAACCTATTCCCTTCAATTGCATCACCAAGTCCTAGATGTGCATGAAAATTTTACAACAGGAGAGTTGTATAGATATAGTTCTTTTTAACCTAAACTCTCTCTGGTTAAAGGGTAGATAAACAATATGAACGAAGCTGGTTCCTTCAGAATTCAGGTGTAAAATAGGAATAGAAGATAAAAATAAGTAGAAGTAAAAGTAGAATAAAAAGGCTAACTAAGTGTTGTTCATTATTTTGGTCAGTCTACAAGAATTGATGTTTATGACTCCAAGCTTCATCCAGAGCAAGTAACGTATCAGTTTTAGAATGGAATGTCCCACTGAAGATAAATTTCTTCTGTAATTAAGACCAGAAGTGAAATAGAAATATGACGTGTAGAAACAACAAATTTAGCAAGGTAGAAATACTTTCAGTCCTTTAATGATGCTAAGTATCCTAGTAAATTCATGAACAAAACCTGTTTTCAGCTATTTGGAAGGAACACTTCACACCACTGTATGTCAAGATGGGTTTAACATTTCAGTTCTGAAAGTTACTCTGTTATTTTAATGTCAGGACTTTAAGCCAATTGCTACAAGGGATTCTGCAACAATATAATTACCAGTTTCTTTATTTTGCCTTCTTTGTTTCAAATGGTCTCAAATACTACAGCAAAATGAAGCAAAGACATAGGATATGAATTAGATCTGTTTTGGGATACAAAACGCTTTGGCACTTGCGGAGACAAACCTTGTAGCAGACCCTTGTGAGAATGAAGAATACTAACATGCTGACCTCCTCATGAAATAGAAATTGCATGATTAAAGTTCTTCTGAAATGCAGAGTCTTAGCTAGTTATTCATGACTAAAACCTTCATATTGCCTCCCTTTATTGCAATTGTTACTGAAAGTGGTTTCATTTTTTAATTAGGGCACTAGCCCTAATTACCAGCAAAAGAGTCTCAATGAAATGCTGTTTTTATACCACATCTGATGCTGCTGTACTTGTGGGGGAAAGATTAGTGCTGCTGTGGATCAGCTGCCAGCTTCCTGTTACTGTTGCTTAGACTAGTGGTGCAATTGTTAAGAGATTATAATAAATCTCAGTGTAGACACAGCTGAGGAACCTGGTAGATCTCCTGTCTTGGTTTAATCCCAGCCAGCAGCTAGGACCACACAGCTGCTCCCTCACCCTCTCTTCTCCCCACTTCCTCCCCCTCATACCTTATTCTGCCACCTGCTTAACTGACCCCATCTGGAGCAGTGACCTTGAGCAACAACCCCCCAGCTAGCCCCATTTATATACTGAGCATGGTATCTCTGCAAAATTCCATTTGGCCAAGCTCAAAAAGGGCTTGAAAAATATAAACATCACCTGGCAACAACTAAAACAATATTATTGTTATTACTTTCATACCAAATCTGAAACACAACAACCACTAGAAGCACAATTAACTCTGTCTGAGCTGAAACCAGGAGACTTCCTTTCTTTCAATAATGTGGCAGCAGTTTCCTACCGCTGCTTCCATGTAAGTTGATGTTCTCAGCAAGGAGATGGACTTAGCATTAATATGGAGTAGATGAGCATTACTGAGTTTATCACAGTCCATTTGAGATAACATAGCCGAAGTTGGGCATATGTTTGAAAAAGTGACCTAAGTAGGCTATACAGCTTTGTAACTGCAGGCAATGCATTGCCAATGGCCACTGCACACTCTTTTTAAGTGGTCAGTACAGATTTTCTCTTTTCACCTATTCTTTGTGTTTGAGTTTCTTTGTGGATATTCCACCAAAAAGATGCTTTATGATGTTCTCATTTTCTTGGAAATTTCAACATTGTAATCCTTACTCTAAAGATACAGAAGTTATTTGCAAATGTCCCACTATCTTGTTTCTGAGAACCCGTAAGGGTAATTCTATATTTGCTAGGAATCAACATAAATTGCTAATAAATCTAATTTTTTAAGAAAGCAGTTTTCATTCTATCTTGTATTTACATCCCCATTGTATGTCTTCCAGTTATCTACCTATTCAAGGTTCTGAATCAAAGAATTAGATTCTCTTAGAATTAAGCAATTTCTTCTTCTTCCTTTAAAAAGGGACAGGAAATATTTCTCTTGATGCATGTTGCTTCTATTGCCGGCAAGCAATCATCACTGAGACCACTTTAATTAAGAAAATCCAATTGTATGAAACTAACTGATGAGCCAGTATCATTTACATTTCAATTTTATAATCAATTCTTTTAGCAAGCTTTAAACACAATTAAAATTGAATTATACAGTGCATATTGGAAATTATTGTCCAGCATAAACTCTGAATTATAGTTAGAATAAATTAGAATCTGATTTCCTCATACATGGAGATCCATGTGAATCTTACCAATCATAACTACATTTTATAAGTACAGAGTGACAGCAAAATATACTTCATGATTCTCTACCTCTTATTTGGAACAATTAAGACAGCATGAAATTCTAATGGCTGACTTTGAAAAATTACTATCATCTGAAGAGATATGTATTTTTACAGTAGTATTCTACTGCAAAGGGAGGAGAAAATAAATACACTTTATATACATGTATCTGTAACTTCATAATTATATAGAGTTATTGAGTACTAAACATGGTAGGAGTCTGTGCTTTGTTGTTGGAGGTTTGAAGTCAAACTGTGATGATGGATCTGGGAAAGGATTGTCACTTAGACAACCCCTTCATTATATATGCATATAATAAATATAACTTCTTATAATGATTAATTATACTAAATATAAAAGTCAAATGACTTAAAGCCAGGCTTGCTATACAGCCTCACTTTTTCTCCAACTCTACTTTTTTCTTTTCTTTTGCACATATACAGTATGAAACTGTCATTAGTTACATCATCACATAGTCTTATTTTCCTAAGGGACCTACATCATTCAGAGAACAGTATTGATGTGTAAGGCCAGCATTTTTGCATCAGAACATATTACACTTGCTTTAATTTATTTTAGTGATTTGAATTTGCAGCCTAAAAATATTTTTACATCATTATTTTGATGGGAGTCAGAGTATTGTAGTACTTGCTTAGTATTTCTTTCTTAAATTTAAATAAATTGAACCCCCTAACTTTTCAAGAAATTTTTAGAGAGGTACATACCTGACAATAAGAATGCTATTCTCCATTTGAAAAGGTGTTTCAAGAAGTCTTCACTGAGTTCTTGATGGTCAAGGAAGTTCTTGAACCACCTGTTGATATTGCCATATATGTCTTTGGAAATTGTCATATAGCATTTCTACAGTTAATAGCCAAACAAAATGTTGTTTAACCATGCAGGTAGCTATTTACAATAACAGATTGCACATTTATTCAAGAAAAAATATGAAGCAGTCAATTATGTTTCAGAATTTCTTAAAAAAAAAAATCCACTGCTAGGGTTTTTAAACATATATCATGAATACATATATCATCAGTGAAACTTTTATAATGGCATCCAGTCAAAAAATAGTTTACGTTTTCCCTTCACATTTTCGCGCCAATCAATCAGTTTAAACATTCTTTTGATGCCAGTGTTTGTTTTGTGTGGAACACAAGAAGAAGCCTGTGTATATATCACAAATTCACACAGGATCATAGAATTTTTGAGGCTGGAAGACACTCATTGAGATCATCTTATCCAACCCTTCTGTTAAAACAGAGTTGGCTGCAGCAGACAGCTCAGGCTCCTGTCCAGTCAGATACCGAATATCTCCAAGGATGGAGACTCAGTAAACTCTCTGGTTAACCTGTTCCGTGTTCAGGTTTTTTTCTTAATTTTGAAAATAATTTCTTGTATTTCAATTCACACCTACTGCCCCTTGTCCTGTCACTGGGTACCACTGAGAAGAGTCTGTCTTCATCTTTACTTCCCCACACCAGCTACTTATACACCCTAGCGAGATTCCCCTGAACCTTCTTTTCTGCATCCTGAACACCCCAGCTTTCCCTACCTCTGCATCTATGTCAGTTACTTGAAGCCCTTAATGAAGCCCATGATCCTTTGTCGGGCTTGCTCCAGAATGTCCATGTACATCACTTTGTTGAATTTCATCGTACACCTGCCTGCTCATATTTCTAATATGTCAAGGTCCCTCTGAGTGGCAGCACAACCATAAAGTGAGTAAATTACTCTTTACAATGTCACCTGTAGACTTGCTAAGCATCTACACTGTCCCATAATCAGGATCATTAATGAACATATTAAACACTACTGGCCCCAATATCAGTCCCTGGACTACGCTGCTAGTGACTGGCCTCTGGTTGGAGACACATTGCCACTAATCACAATTCCTTTAGTCTGGCAGTTCTGCCAGTTCTCAGCCGACATCACTGTCCACTTATGGGGCCGGTACTTTACAGTCTCTTCATGAGAGTGACTGATTCTGAAAAGTTTTTGGGGTGAAAAAATGCATAGGAGGGAAGAAGAGTATCAGTTAAAAGAATCATCAGACAAACCTCTTGGAATCAAATAGAGATTTTGCTCCATTTATAGAGAAATACTTACTATTTTAAATGAAGTTGCCTATGGATTTCCACTGTAAACCCGTTCCTAAATATTTCCTCCTGTTATTCAATCTTTGCCTTTCACTGATTTTTAAAAGCCTAAGGAAGTACATTTAGAGTGCTTCTGAGAGTAAGTGGGGGAAAACAATAAGGTCTTCGTAATATAAAAAACTAACCTATTTTTGAACACTCCACTGAAAAGAGCTGAGTCTTCCAAGTGGAAATCTGACACAAGAGTGGCACTTTTTCAAAAAAATCTTATGGTGGAAGTAATTGGGTTTGGTTTGGATGAGATATTGACCATTTAAATCAAGTGTGGAATTGTGAATCTCTCTCCCTATAGGCTGAGTACACTAGCAGAAAGTGCTGCAGCATTCACCCGTGCATGAACTATAAATGCATTAATTTTGCCTATTTTAGCAGTATCACAAGGGACACTGCCTGCAAAACTAGTTCATGGTTTTGCCAGGAGGCACCAAGAGCAGGGGCTGCTCTGAGAGCACAGGGAGGTGAGAACCTGAGTGAGGCCAGCAGGACAGCCCTGGAGGTGGTGGCCAGATCCAACCAGAACTCAAGATCTTAATGCAGTACCATGATCATGAGTGAGGTGTGAGGTCACGCTGGGGAGCCAGTCTATAATGGCAAGGCTATGACCAGATTCAGTGATGGCTGGGGCAGGGTCATGGTGACAAGGATGGATGGGATATCACCATTGTGGGGGTCAGGATCAGGCCCAGTGAAGGAAATCAGGATCAGACACAGCCTGTGGTAGTTGAGCAAGGCCACAGGGACAGGGACAGCCCAAGACCATGCTGGGACATTAGCCAGTGGGTCGGGACTGGCTCAGCAGGGCCTTTGGCTGGGCAGGGCAGAGCTGTAGGGAGCTGGAGACCAGCCCTTCTCAGTGGCACTGGGCCATGGACTGACAGAACCAGGAGGGGAGGCTTAGAGCGGGTTCCAGGCTGTGGGCAGGATCAGGAGATGCTATGGGGAGTCTGGCAGGGCTGGTGGAGCCTGTTGGTGCTCTCTAGGCCCTGACAGTTTTTTCCTTTTTTGGCTTTCTGTAAAGTTTATGATATGTAATATTCATTACATATTCATCTTCATTAATGACCTGGATGATGGAGCACAGTGCACCCAAAGCAAGTTCACAGACAATAAGAAGTTGGGATGGTAGATGTGACAGTCATCCTGCTGTTCAGAGGAACACCAGTAGACTGGAGAAGGCATCAGACAGAAGTCTGAATAAGTTCAACGATGTCCTGTCCCCAGGGAGGAATAGCCCTGAGGACCAGAAATAGGTTTTTATTGATCTTAGGCACTTCTACTGCTAGTCAATTGCTAAGTGAAACTTTAGTACATGGCTACATTTTGGGTATAATCCTGAAGTGCACCCCTGATGCCTCGAGCAATCTCTAAACATTTTTCCTGCACCAAATCCTCTTAATTTTAAGTAAAAAAAAAAAAAAAAAAAAAAAGATTACTCTCCCACAAGCAGTGAGTAACGAAATGTGCAGTTAGTCAAAGCCTGCCTAGGTGCCTTGTCAATTTTTATTGCTGGTCGGAATCGGGGAGTCAATTCAATCACTTCCACAGCAATAAATTATTATGGAATACTGATTTTTAAAGATGTTTAGGTGCCCGGAGACATAACAAGCCTCCAAATACCTTCAAAAGCATTGTCTTTGCCTTCCCAACAATACATCTTGGATCAACTACTACTGCCATTATACATAGAGCAATGTGAGTGAAATCCCAGATGCAATGTGTGACATCTGACTGCAATAGCTTTTTTGCTGTAATTTAGAACATAATATGGCACAAAGAATGATAAGATCATAGTGAGATCCATAAATTTTAGTTTATTAGCCATTCTCTGTGAATTGCTGTAATTTAGATTTTTAACGGAAAAGCAGTTTTAGTAAGTCCTGTCAAGTATGTTCTTTTCCAACTGGCAAAGAAGCAAAATCAGAACCACAAGGTACATTTTTCTTGATTCATGTTTGCAAATAGCTGAGATTCATTCTTGGTGTAAGAAATTATCAGCAAGAATCTACATTTTCATCTGAATTATTCAGATTGTATCCCTTTTAAAAGAATATTATTTTTCTCCTTTAGGCCACCACTGTATTTTACAAATCAGGAACAATCAAAACTGATGTTACAATAGGCAACATCTGAATATTTTCATTAAAAAGTTTACCTTAAAATTAAGAGATATTTATATTAAATAGTCAGTGAAAGTATTGAAGATAAAGAAGTTATTGGAAGTGGTCAACATGGATTTAACAAGGGTAAATCATGCTCGACCAATATGATAGCCTTCTATGATGTCATAAGTAGATGGTTGGATGAGGGGAGAGCAGCAGATGTCATCTACCTTGACTTCAGCAAGGCTTTTAACACTGTCTCCCATAACATCATCATTAGAACATTAAGGAAGTGTAGGCTAGATGAGGGGGCAGTGAGGTGGATTGAGTCCTGGCTGTGTGACAGAGCTCAGAGGGTTGTCATTAATGGAGCAGGGTCAAGTTGGAGGCTTGTAACTAGTGGCATCCCCCAGGGGTCAATACTTGGCCCAGTCCTGCTCAACATATTCATCAATGACCTGGACGAGGGGACAGAGTGTATCCTCAGCAAATTTGCTGATGATACCAAACTGGGAGGGCTAGCCGACACTCCAGAGGGCTGTGCTGCCATCCAGCGTGACCTGGACAGGCTGGAGAGGTGGGCAGAGAAGAACCTAATGAGGTTCAACAAGGGCAAATGCAAGGTCCTGCACCTGGGGAGGAAGAACCCCAGGCACAAATATAGGCTAGGGGTGGATCTTCTGGAAAGTACTACTGAGGAACAGGATCTGGGAGTCCTGGTGGATGGCAGGATCTCCATGAGCCAGCAACGTGTCCTTGTCGCCAAGAGGGCCAATGGAATCCTGGGCTGCACAGGGAGAAGTGTGGCCAGCAGGTTGAAGGAGGTAATTCTCCTCCTCTACTCTGCACTGGTGAGGCCACAACTAGAATACTGCGTCCAGTTCTGGGCTCCCCAGTTCAAGAGAGACAGGGAACTACTGGAGAGAGTCCAGCGTCAGGCAACTAAGATGATTAAGGGATTAGAGCACCTCCTTTACGAGGAAAGCTCAAGGAGCTGGGGCTCTTTAGCCTTGAGAAGACTGAGGGGAGACCTCATCTGTGTTTACAAGTTCCTAAAGGGTGGGTTGAAGGAGGATGGAGCCGGACTCTTTTCAGTGGTTTCCAGTGACAGGATGAGGGGCAACGGGCATAAGCTGGAACATAGGAAGTTCCACCCAAATATGAGAAAAATCTTCTTTACGGTGAGGGTGACAGAGTCCTGGAACAGGCTGCCCAGGGAGGTCATGGAGTCCCCTGCTCTGGAGATTTTCAAGACCCACCTGGATGCAGTCCTGACTGATGTGCTCTAGGTAATCCTGCTTAGCAGGGGAGTTGGACTAGATGATCTCTAGAGGTCCCTTCCAACTCTGTCAAATCTGTGAATCTGTATGTGGCCTATTTTCATTGCATGTTTCATTACATAATTTCTAAAACTATAGGAAAAATTTAGTATGGCCAGGATCGACAGTGGAAGAACATGTGGACTGCTGGAATATGACTTACTGCACTGTGTCTAAAACAAGCAGATGGTAAGTGATAGGAAGAGGACAGCTATTATTTACAGCTCAGAAAGGTTTGGCTTCATACTTTGGGAAAGTTAGGCTATGGTATAACAAGTAGTAAGGTCAGTCTGTATAAAAGCGAAATTTTAAAGAGATGGTAGCAACATCCAAGCAGATCCAAAACATAGTGACATAAACACGATAAACAACTGATGCAATCCACACAGCACCAGGCATACTGAACTCTTCTGTCTGTCCAAAACGAGAAGCCAAATGGATACATGTTATTAATTTAAAGCTGGAACATGATTTCCAGTGAGACAAATGTTTTGCAGCACCTTATTCAAACATGCTGTAACCTGTTGAAGACAATCTCCTAAAAAATAATAGAGGTCTCCTAAAGCATACAAATTAGTGATAGGTCAATAGCTTTCCTCTCCATAACCATACTCCTACTCAGACTTTTCCCAGAGTGTTGAGCTGAAGCAGTGCTGCTGGATTCACAATTTAGTGCAGATGGCATTTGTTCTAAAATTCAGAAAGCTGCAAATCTTTCCTCCTTTTACTTATGCATTTCTACAGACCTCTGTAGAGAACTGCCCCTCACATGCAGAACACCAAAAGCAGGGACTGAGTGCTGTATGTGATTTAATACTCTGTGTAATTTAAAAGATGTAAACATGCAAAGTTATTTTGTCTTTAAGAATTTAAAACTATAGCACTTCATATCACAGTGTATGAGTTCCTTTCATTTCTTCTTTTTATATCTACAGTTTTTTTAAAGAAACCTTATTCAAATAAAACAATACTGCCTTTATCAGTTTAGGTTGAGTGCAACCACTAATATCTGCGTAAGAATTTTCATCATAAACTTACAGATATCAAGAGTGAACATTTTTTTTCTACCTAATTTAAAAATCAATTGTAGGTATTTATCTGTAGACAAGAATATAAAAATGTACAATATGAATAAAGTTTATGGCCTGATTTATGGCCTTGACCATCATAGTTTCCAAATCACTGAAAAAGAAGAATGTGAAAACTGATCTATTGAATACTTGAAAAAAATTATCAGCAACAAGGTAAGGGGGAATAAATAGATGCTAGAAGAAAATTCCTTAAAACAGGTGTTCAAATTGTGTTCTGCTGTCCAGCTCGAAAAACAAAGAAGCTAAACTATACAAGATAGAAATACATCGTGAAAGAATAAGTAAAAAAAGCCAACAGAAAACAACACTTATTTGAGTACCTTCATTGGCTAGATTCAAAACTTTCAGAAATGATTGCTTCCATTTTTGTTTACTAAGGGAATTATATAATAAAGTAATCAGAAATGATGTGGCAGTCTATTTCTAAGTAGTGCTGATGATTACATTTTTGTGCGATAAGAGCTATGGAATACATTTGTAACAGAAGGTGAGCTTAACAAAGGCCTATTCTGCTAATGTCATTTTGCATACTCCCACCATAAACAAAAAACCTAGAAATCTAGCCAAGAGGAAGAAGAGGGAGTTCAGAAAAGATGAGTCAGATTATGCTAATGCTGCTGTTAATCAGAGACATTAAAGGATTAGGTGTGGGTATTTTTGATACTCACCATGTCAGAAAGAAAAGACATTGGAGTTGTATAGAAAGCCGAGCTAGTGCTACAAAAATCTGTCAGTTTGTAGATTTCAGTGATACCATCTGTGTGTGTGTGTGTCTAGTTTGACAAGGGTTTCCTTTCTAAGGATGCTCTGTTTAAAAATAAAAACATTATAGACATGCCCCTCTGGGTAAGTTCAGTGATTCAGCTAGCCAGTGGCTGTGGGAGGTGCTCTTTACCAAGACCTCTCAACCCAGGCCATTTTCCATGGTCCACAGTACTCACCTCTGCCAATGTCTACAGCTGCTGCATTATGGATGTTGTAAGGTACATCTCTGCCAATCTCCTATAGGCTTGTTTTCCATGAGCTTGTCTAATGCCTGCTTGAATCCGGTGATACTTCCTCTACAACTTTATTTAGGAATAAACTCCAAAATTTAGTTAGGTGCTCTTTAAAAAAGTACTTTAACTGTTTCAAACTGATTTGCTTCTAGTTTCAATGATCGAACTTCAGCTGTTGTAGAATTCAGCAAATGTCACTCACCTTATCTAATTTCATGATTTTTTAAACCTTGATCATATTCCACACCACACATCACCTTAAATGAAGAATCTCAACATTTTCAGTCTCAGTTCACAAGGTAGTTGTTCCATCGTTTGATCATTTTTGTTTTCTCTCTGTACATTTTTAATTGACCTATGTCCTTTTTGACAGATGCAAAAATCAGAACTGCACAGAGTACTTAAAATGTTGGTATAGCAAGGTCTTCTATAGGGCAAAATTATGTGCTCTGTCTTGTTCTCCTTAGCCTTGCCATTGATTTTCTGGAGTTTTTTTGTTTGCCTGCTGCTGAACATGGAGCCAAGTATTTCAGAGATGTGTCAATACATAGGGACATGACAATTAATGTCCTTTATACATTTAATTCAGGTAGGTTATTAAGAACCCATTGTCAATGCAATACTGCACATGATTTGGAACTGTTAGATTTGTAGATTTGGAATCACTGTCAGTGACTTTAAACTGAAGTATTGGAAAGGATTGCTTTATAATTATCCCCTGACGTTTTCTCTTATATTGTGCTACGTTTTCATATCACTTGACCTTGAACCTCATGGGATTTTTTCCTACTGAGTATAATGTTCTAAATATGCTCCAAGATTAAAATAGTCTGCCAAAAAAAAAAAAAGTTATATAGTACACTTTTATATTTAGATAGTATGTCCTTACTTCTTTTCACTAAATTCATTCATTTCTCCTCAGATAGTGTCATGCCAAATGTTTTTGCGTCCATGAGTCCTCAACCATGGTAGTGTATCTTTAGTGGCAGTTGTTACTTTGTATGCTATGTGATACTTGCATGTTTTATCTCTTCTGAAAGGGAACCTCATTACTAATATTAACAGTTTTGTACAAATAATTTTGTAGAAACAATATACAGCAATAGCCTAATTACCTTATTTCTTTCTCATTTTCATCTACCAGCTAATTTAAAACTCACACGAACATCTTTGTCAAGTTTCCATCTTGACTTTACTTCAGTTTAGCTCCCTGTGGTATATTTTGAGTTCTCTTGACTCAATTTTTATTAAGATTCTTCCTCTTTGACAAGTTTCAAAACCACTGTTAATCTTCATCCAAAATCATCTGTGCCTTTCTTTGTAAAATCTTGTCCTCTATTGGCTTACAGTACCCTGTCATCTACTAATTCATCTCCAGTCTTTATAGATGTTCCTGGCACCTGTGCAGCATCAGAAGGCAATTCAATGGTTCTTCAGGCAATTTCTGTATTTTTTCTCTCTAAATTTGATCTAATCTGTAAACCTGAAGCTAGTGAATATCTCTATGACAACAACTTGCAGATCAGCTTCTCTTCTCCTCTCTCTTCTTATCTAATCTAAAACCTCTATTTGTCTCTCTCACTTTCTCTATTTCTTGATTGGCATTGACATTACTATCATCTAGCCTATCACTCAAATCTGTAATGTGGTTGCCACATTCCCCTTCAATTTCTAAATTTTTTAATCTGGAATGCAGTTAAAATCCCGATGCTTTTGTGAGTATAATAACTTAAGATGTGGGTGTTATGGATATTTCTTTCCCAAGTAGCCATATGGCTAAAACTCTCCTCCAGACTTTTATCATATTATGTTTCAGTTTCTGCAGCATTTTTTTCTGTGTCTTTGCTTATATGAGTCAGAAGTCTGCTAGAAGAAGCACTGTAATCTTTGCCTATTTCACTAGTGTCATCTGCTTCTTTCAACTTTTGAGCCCCAAAATCTGTAATTCCCATTTTCCCTTTCCATTTTCATCATCTATCACTTTCATGGACTCTCACTTTCACTTGGCTCATAGTATTAGTTCCTATCATTCCCCTTTCTATCATACTTCTGCTTTCTCCCATTCTCCCATGTACCCTTTGGAAACATGCTTACAGCAAAAAGCCATTCAATTAACCCCTTATAGCACTATGCTTTGTTATGAAAGTCATAAAATTACCAGACAACAGTTAAAACCTCTGCAGTACTACCACAATGTAAACAATATTTGTAACAACAGCATCCTTTGAAAGAATATTCTGAAGATTGTTTTTGTATGAACGGGGATTTCCTTGTTCTAGAAATAAATGCATTCTTTTTCTAATACTTACCTGTTTTGAGAAAAAAAAAAGTGTTCTTTCTCTTTAGCTGACTGTTATTTATGTAAATTAAGATCTCCTGTTTCACTGTGCACATTAAGTTCCACTTCAAATTAACAGGTCACACCGATACAGCTGAGGAAAAAAAAATGAGTTCAGAAATACCTGAATATTTATGAATTCAAATATGGTGCCTTGTTTGCCTTTTCCCCGATATTCAGTTCCAAGAACGTTACATTACTGATACTTCTGTCTTGACTTTGAAGCATTTGCAAGTGGAAGAATGTACTTAATTACACCACTCTGGCACTATACTGTAGCACAAAGACTCTAACTGTATTTGTAGAGCAGTGCAGTTAAAAATATGTGTGCGGCACGTAAAAAACAAGAGCTCTAAAGAGAAATCCATGCAGCCTGGAGGCAAGTGTCTGAAAATGTGATGGTGCAAAATAAAGTAGCCTTGCTCTATGTGCTTGCTTCCAGTCATTTGTACCTCAGACTACAGAAGGACCCTAGAAAAAGTCATATGTTTTCTTTCAGTGTTTCAGGAGATGTTTCTGCCTCATTATTTTAGAAATATAAGATGATTCTTATATGATTGAACACTAAGATCTATACAGTGTCATGTTTAAATGTGTGCAGGGTGGGGGCGGCAGGGGTTACATTCTCAACTTCAGCTGAGAATGGTTAAGGGAAGGCCTCATTACTTCTTCCATGTTAATGTAAAACTGCCAAATGAAACCTTTGCTTATATCTTCTACTTTTTCTGTTCACAGTATGGTTTATCTCTCATTTATCAAGGTAACGAAGAATGTTGGGTTTATTTTGACCCTGCAGGGCTGGGTACCTGCTTGCCAGTAGAAGTGCATGTGTCCTCTGGAAAATGGGATAGCAACATTCCTATCTAGCTGTGTGTTTCTAATTTGCTAAACAACCATGTCTGAGATTTTTAATTGTAAAGAATATGGAATCCTTGCAGAGTGGCAGCAAGCTGGTCCTTTCCCTTTCCCCTGAAAATTCACTTGCAGCATCCTATACAGGCCATTACTTTGTTATCATCAATCACCACAGAACTTCAGTTGTACATATTGTCTTGAAAGTGAGCAATTTAGTCAATATTTATTTATTTTTTGAAATGGGACTCGTTATCCTTTGCATTACAGCACTGCAAACTTAACCTATTTTATGAGGATTTGAAGTTAGGTTTCTGGTTTTGTTTAGCTGTGAGCCTTTTGTCTGGCACACAAGCAATTTGAAAGTTTTATAATTTTCAGACTTGTGATTGTCCCAGAAGTTAACCAGTTAGTTTAAGAATAAAATCTCATAGAACTCCTTAAAGATGCAGTCTTTGAGAATTGTCCCAGAGATTGGAAAATTGTTCCTGCTCCTATATTTCCTTTCTGTAAGATATTATTCTAGTAAGGAGTTTAGAAATCTGAACTCCAAGAATCTGCAAAATATGTGTGAGTTAAGATGTGAATTAAGAGTCCTGACAAGCTAACAGGAAAAGAAACAACCTACTCTTTCTTATGCAATTAACCTAACCTAGCAGTTGCTGAGTTTCACCCTAATGGAAATCCATTCTAAAATGGAAATTGTGAGACGCTGTATCTAGCCCCGACTTTTCTGATCACTGGCATGTGATCACATCCAGCTATAGTAATTCAACAACATCCCACCCTGCAGATTTAACGACCAGTTGTTTTTACTTCATCTTGGAATAAAACCCATTGGATGAATTCTTAGGTGGAGCTACTCTAACTTTAGTGCCTGACTGATATTTATAAGACTTATCTTAATCTGGGATTTATCTACTTAGGTCTGATATAACATGTGTATAGGGTTCAGAGTTACAGTCTGGACATTATATAAGCATTTTTACCTATCCTTTTTGAACACAGAAAAGAGGGAAACTATCCTAATGGGGTCACATTTGTTCTGACGATAGTTTGAAACCTTGAAATGTTTCCACAGTTTTCTAAACTCCAAATCTTGTACTTCTCAAGAGGTTTGAAAATACAAATTAATTACTAGACCAAATAGTTTTCTGGGTGATTATTCTAAGAGTAATGCACAGTTCCCTTACAGCTATTCAAGCCTGGCCTTTGATGTGCATAATACTGATACTCATGGGTGTTATTTTTATCTTCTTCCTCCCATATTCCTAGCATGGAATAGGACTGACGCCATGGCTCTTGTGAGTTGCACTAAAGATTGTATGGCTTCCCTTCTGAACTGCCTAGTGAGTGCTCTGAGTATTTAAAAAGCACAGTGATCCAGTACGTTATGTAGAGAACACAGAATGGCAGGCTTCGTTAAAGGTTAAATCTTTTAAATTAGAGATTTCCAGTTCACTAATTTGATTCCATATGAAGGCAATCTTATACTCTTGAGAAAATATAATTTATAAAGAATTCTTCATGCCCATAGAGACATATTTTTACTAAACTGGATACCTTCTTAATATTTTTATTCTATTCTTCTCTGTTAACTGTCACGTTGACATGACTGTTCAAAAATAATATTAACTGATTCTTTGTCTTTATCTTATGATATCTTGTTTTCAAGGGGGACAAAGATATATGCAGCTTTTTATAAACAAGAAATTGCTATTTTCCTTTTTGTTCTTATCCAGATATCGAGATTATATTCATGACAGCATGGTAATTTACTCTAGGACGAAATCTTATAAACTTTCTTTATAACAAGAAATGGAAGCAATATTTGAGGAAAACAGGAGGGTTGTGGAATTTGGGGGTGGGTTTTTTTGGTATTTTGGTATTCATTTGTTTTAGTTAATCTTGTCTAAACTGTGCTGCTGATATACACATCTACATGCCCCTCTTAGTTTTGGTCTCCAAGAACAGAAGGCCTAGACAGCACAGCTTCACTGTCATTGAGCAGAGAGCAGAGGACTTTCAGCTAGGTTGCAAACACCAGATGTTCATGCCTCAGACCTGGAGAATTTCGTATCTGTTCATAATGACATGTTTTATTGCTGCAATTTTGGAGAACAGAAATCTGGCCAAATATGTGAATCAGTTGGAGAGGACTAAAGCACATTTTTGCAAATTAAGGATTATGGTCATTTCTGACAGCTCCCTTAATGAAAAATTAGAGGTTGTTTAAAACCAAGCGGATTGCTGAGCTCTTCAATACTGACAGGTTTAATGAGAAAGGGAGATGAGTTTTGATCAAGAGGAAGATGCCCCTAACTAAAAACTTTTTTGAACCCCTCAGCTTTTTTTGCCATGTGAGAGAGTCATCCTCTGAGGAATACGGTTTACTGTTTCACATTGACTAATCTTTTAGTCCCTGACTGAGAGATTTCTTTTTCAAGCAGATTACTTTTGTTTCCCCTGAATAGATGCCAAAACTATCTGAAAGAGAATGTTTCAGAGGTGTTCCAACTAGGTGTTGATAACTAGGTATAAAAAAAGTTTCTCACTGACACTCTGCTGTTATTCCACAATAGAGTGTTAATCTGTATGCCAGGAGTGGGGTTCACATGTTACAGTGTCACAGCTTCACTGATAATGACACTAATCTGATGCTAAGAGGTGATGAATCTGTGGCATCTGTATTATACTCAAAATATGTGTGGATACTATTATTTGTACAGAGGGTACAGAATTACGTGCATTTCTTCTGAGATTCTTTTCTCTCTAAAGATTTAGGAACCCATTGTTATGTGATGACTGTCACTCTCCAACTCTGCCTCCTTGGCTCGCCTCTTTTCATGTTATGATGCTCAATGACCTGCTGTCTCCAATGGCCTCCATTTGCATTTCTTTCTGGGGTTTTTTGGATACCAGAGAAAGATGGAACTTTTTTTATTTGTTTTTAAATCAGTGACTTGCCCTACAATATAATCCATTTAATTTTCAAAGCTACTACCTTTGCTTTATTATTTGTTGGAGTACAAGGAGGGATTGAAGGATCCAAAGGGCTAGAGAAGCACCAAACTATTGTTGGAGTTTCAAATCATCCTCATTTCCAAATAGCAGTTCAGGAGATTCACAATAAACAGTTATGTGTTTAAGTTATTGTTGGAATACGCAGAACAAGTACTTCTTGCTTATCATGGATAATTTAATACATAATCTTTTGGGGTTTGTAAAACAATTACTCCAAACCAAAGAAAACCACTGAAACTAATTCAGCTGCTGATTCAAACAAAGGAACCCAAATATATGCAGTAAAAATTTTGCCACTGTGCAATCAGAACAGGGGCATCTACTTGTATTAATACAATAATTGAGGTTTTATCATTCAAATGCAGCCATGTGGCACAGAACTGTAGTATATTTATCATATATGTAAATTTATTTTTCCATCAAAGCTGCTTCTTTCAGAATGTCATCTCAGAATGTCTCAGAGTTGTCATCTCACAGTGGCTGATTTTAATTTCCTGGTATTAGTGATGTGTTTATGCATGCAGGGTGTACTCAGAGTGTTTTTGTCAAGAGTCATATTTATGTCTCTGGTTTTCTGGTTTTGAGTTTTGAAAAGTGGCTGTGGATAAGTGTCTATATATATTTGCTTCTCTTTCCCTCCTTCTTAAAAAATGCTGTGGATTGATTATGCCTGTACTCACCTTTCAGAAAAATCAGGAATTCTAGATTTTTGCAGGAGTGGTACAAGAAACACTGATGTCTTATGGTGATGGTGCCTGCTCCACAAGACTACTAAAAGCACCTGCTCAAGCTTCCAGCAATAAACTAGACTGGAAGATTTAAATTTTCCAAACCCCCTGTGTAAGGCAATAATGGCATAGCAATCTAGGCCTTTTTTTGGCCCTTGAACTGAAGAGAAATAAACTGAAACAAAGCAGGAAACACTTAGGATGCTCTGCGATAGTCACTATCTTCTGTCTAAATAATTTTCTGGAATTTTAAAATATCCCAACAATAATAACTCACATTTTAATCCAAAATAAAAACTATTATTTATGTTAAATGAATGTCAAAACCCAGTAACATGTGAAGTATAGTACCCAAAAACCCCCTGAATTCCCCAGTAAAGTAAAGTTGTTCTAAGGACTGCTTTCAGAACATACATCCATACAAAGAACAGAGAAGTAAGAGTAACATAACACTAATAAGATTTCTTGCATAGGTTTTCTTTTTTAAATAATAAGGTTCAGAATGTGTGACAATTTCATCAGGAAACTAAACCTGCATTTCTTTTGATCTTAAAAATATAGCATCTTCCATGCTTGAGGGTTTAATATGTGTTAAAAAAGTTTTACTAAGCTAAAAGCTGAGACAATGTTCAAATTCCATATATGTGGAGCTAGTGAGAAGACACTGGTAATTAGCTGCCCCAGAGAGGCAGAGACCACCACTAACTCCATAGCCAGGACTTGCAGCAAGCATATATAATCCACATGGGCTTGGCAGGTTGCCAGCATGAAGAGGCCCCCTTGAATATTTTCCTCTCTTCATTTCTTTAAGTAACATTTAACTTTAGACATAGACGGACAGACTGCAGGGCAAGAAAAATAGTGCAAACAAAAAACACATTTTAAAAATTGGAATAATGTTTTTGAATCTATTGAAATTCTTACAATTGAAGACAACTGAAAAGTGTTTATTATTGTTATAATTTAACTATTACCAAAGGAAGTAAATATGTTATTTGGAGTTGCCTATTTAGATACACCGTCCAGTTTCTTAAATGATACCAGTTTTGTATACTTCCAACCCTAATAAATAATCTAAAATAATTTACTGAATGTGAGTTCCAAAAGCATCTACTAGATGTCATGACCAGAATGATCAAGACATATACACATAAAACAATATAGATTTATAACAGTGAATATATACTTAGGGAAATTGAAAAAAAAAAAAAAAAGAAGAAAAAAGAAATATTCTTTTCATGATGAGAACACTAACTGTTGAATCCTTTAATGTCTGTGAAGTTACCACCAGAACACTGGAAAATACTGAAATACTTTGGTAGAGGTTATAGTAGAAATTCATTCTTTTCAAACTTAAACAGGAAATGAGGAAACAGAGGCCAATGTGGCTAGAGGATATAAAAAGTTAGTATAAGCCATAAGCAGGCAACTTTTAAGTAACACAAACAATCTGGAAAGGGAAAACATTGGGAGTCATAAAAAACTCAAAAGGAAGCAGTAAGTGTAGGATTACAGGGGATATTTCAAATACCTATAAAGATTTCTTTGAGTAAAGCATATTTGCAGTGCGCAGAAGGAAACTAAAATAGGCAAGAAAGTAAAAATTTCCTAGTCAAATAGCTGTTGAAAATCCAGCAGAAGAGACAAAGAACTGGCAGATTTCTTAATGCTGTTTTGTTTCACAAATAACAGGATAAAGCAATTAAATGTATTTACAATTAGGATTGTTTGGTCAGTACAGTCAGTGAATTGGCTAATGGGTATGCCAAGTAAAATATTTTACAACTGCTTGCCTCTGAAGTTTGCAGCAGAGAGGACTGCAGACAAGTCCTGGTGAATCTTCTCACACTTGAGGAGCAGTAGGAACCATTGTCAGTACAGAGCAAGATATTTTGCTGATCCCGCAATATCAAGGAGTGAAAGTATGTATTTCTGGTTTCCATTTATTGGCCAGTTATTCAATACATACTTGCATGTAAACAAAGAACCCGCCTAAAGCAGACTATAACAAAAATCTCCTTCTCGTCATGTGATCTGGCAATACTGGATTTACTAAATGTGCTGTGACATGTGTGAGGACTTCTGGCACAGCTAAAGTTGCAGGCATCTTGTGCTGTGTGAATTCCTCTTCCCCTTTGGATTAAATAATCTGCTAAAACAATTTGCGTAATTTAGTTTTGTGCCTACAGAATGTACTCCAGAAATGTCATACCCTCAAGCAGTTAATGAAGCTTTCTTAGGGCTACTACTCCAAGTCTGAATACCTTGCTGTTCAGAAGCTATGCCCTCTACCAGTTCGTGTTTTCCAAATTCAATCTTCCCATGTTTTCAGTTTTCAAGTTTTTCCAGTATGACTATTTCAGTATATTCTGAACAGTCTCCTATTATGATTGAAATGATCATTTACTCCTCCTAAATGGTTCACAGTCAAATCCCAGAAGATGGAGGTTGATTATTTTTTTGGTTGTTTGTTTAACAACTCTTATGACAATAATACTGATGTATGTAGCTTTCACATGCACCTTTCAGACCACATGTGTCTGAGAGATATTTTAATGTGCTTTGGAAAAATACAGTGAATTCTAGACATTTTTATGGGAACCAAAAAGGAGTATGTTTACCCGCCAAACAACATTGCAAGTGAACAAGTTTTGGATCGTGAAAGGAAGAAACTGGTTATCCTGTCACGTGCAATTCCATGCAGAGCACCAAGAATTTCAATTTCAATGTTTTCTTACTATGGCTAAAGACAAGCAGCTAATTCATATCTGCACATTCAGTTCTGTTAGACTTACAGGGGTAACTATTTCTCGTTTCGTTCACTGTAAACATCCTCCCAGAAGGCAAATAAAAGCTTTGATATGCAAGAATTGCAATCCCTTCAAAGTACTCAGACTTTTTCCAAAAAAACAACCTTATAGTCATATCTTGTCTAAGTCTACTAAGTTGTGAGATTCACTACATTATCCCCAGAAGATACATTCACTAAGTCTGTCATCTCCAAATTTATAGACAGTTAATTCCATATAGTTTCATGGACTGAATTATATTTAACTTAAAAGTTCTTCTTTTTTGGAGTAACATTAAGTACATTTTTCATCTTTTCACAATCTGGATCTTGTGATAAAATGAAAAAAAAATCTAGTCAATAGAGTAATCTGATTGATAAGGAATCTAGATCTTCTTAAATCCCTCAAACACATCAATTTAAGTGGTGATCATTTGATATGCAGAGCAGAAGAATTTCTGGCAGTTTAACTGCCAGAAAATTCTTTTTTGCTTCTCACAAAGTGATTTAAAAGACCTTTGTACTAGGAATAAAAGGCACGGATAATTCTCAAAATAATTCAAAACTTTCTTATTTTTTTCTTTGTTGTATTCCTGTGCTTGATCCTAAGGCTTAGCCAAGGTTGGTTTACATACATTTTGAAAATCGTAGCAATGGGCTTGTGTTCTGTCATGAAAAAGGGGCTTCACATTCAGTGAATGTCCTAGAAACACAGGCTCCCAGGGTGCAGCTGAAGCTCACAGGGCAGGGACCAGCAGAGGAGGACGGTGCCTGCATTGTGTGCTCCTTTCTCCTTTGCAGCCTGGAAGGGACATCAATAACGCGGGGTGAGTGTGGTAGGTTATGAGCACTCACATGGCCTGACGTGCAGGTGCTGTAAATCTCTGACTCTGTTTTTTGTGTAGGGTTCACAGAACTGGAGGCTTACGCAAAATCTGACTTGAAATGTGGGAAAGGAAAATTTAGCTTTCCGGCTCCAGTGCAGTGGCCCGTACTATAAGCTAGTGCAAAGCAGGTGCCTGGAGTGTACACTTGCAGCATATTCACTCCTGCCAGGTTAAACATGGTGGCGAAGGCAAGGATCTAAACTGCTTAGATTACAACTGTTTAGATGCCTGTATGATACAGCAGTTGACAATAAAGTAGATTTCCTGTGACGTGGAATCCTGTGACTACTGCCAGGGGTTAAATGAAACAAATTAGTTCCATTGAATATTACATACCAAAGTAAGTAAACACTTTAATTCTATTGCTAACTGATACATTTATAACTATAGCTGCCTTTCTATGTTTTTGATTCCCTGGTTTCTTGTGTTCGGCTCTGTTGGGTCTGGGATGAATACCCACTGTGCTGTTGTAAATACAGCATTTGCACAGAAATACTTAAGGCAGAATATATTTAGAATACTTCAGAAATAAGCGTCCTGAGCAATCCATCTATATGCTGAAAGATTTCTCTCCTGTGCCTAGGAGAGTGAGAACTTTGATAATGTCACTACATGTTTTCACCCACAGGACATAGCACAGTGTGTTCCCGGTCCTGACTCATATCTCTGTGGTTAAACTGGAACTATTTGTCACTAACAGCTGAGATATTATGTCTTCGCTTTTCTTTGAAAAATCTTCACTGCCATGTGAAGACAAATTGCATGTCTGACCTGAGGGAAACTATCACAATGCCTTTCATAATGTCTTTCTCTTTATCAGACCTCTCTCATGGATGATTTGACTATCCCCAAAATCATGTATTTTAAGGCAAGTCAGGGAAATCCTCTGTCCTAGATGGTCAATTACTAACCATTTGGTAGTACCTTCAGATACGTCATAACATGTTTTTTTTCCAATATGTGATCCACTGTTATTCCTGTCAAAAATATTATTTTCAACTAAGCCAGCATTTTCCACCAGAAAAAAAAAAAAAAAAACGTTCACAGGACATCTTCTGATGTTTTCTGGAAGAAAGTGCCAGGAGCATTCTCTAATAGAGTACTGCAGTTTACATAAAACCTTCATCAGCCTATTGGTTGGGATAACATCTTTACTCTGTAACTGTTTGGTATTTTTATCCTATCCATCAAAGAAACATTTGTATGCTACATGGTGCTGCTCAATCATATAACTGAAATATATCATCAAAGTGATGAAAACAGGTGCTAGATCTGATTCATAACCCAATAAATCTTTTTTTTTAAATATTGTAGAGCTGTAACAGTTCATATTTCCATAGCACTGTGGTCTGTGAAGGCTAAAATTCCTGTGAAATTCCTGTGAAGGCTAAAATTCCTGCCTTCCTGTGAAGGAAGGCAGAAAACACAAGCTAAATGAGGAATCAGAGGGGAAGCTTTCTTTAAAGCAGTTTCCTTTTATTTTGGAGAAGAGTGGTTACTTCTTTGCATATGTATTAAAAAAAAATCGCTGGACGATAGCCTAATTACCATTTTTATCACTTTTAAATGTAAAGTTTCACTAGTCTTGGTGGCAGTGGAGTCTGGATCATGATGTGTGGAAAAGTACAATTTCCTGTAAAATATTGCTTGAATTTGAAAAGTGTCTAGAATGCAGGTTTAGGTTTTTTTATATTCTTACATAAGAAAACAAAATCTGGTTTACTCTTACAGTTTTTTTCAGCTTTCTGTTAATATGTGGAAAAAAGACAATCATCTGTGGAAGCTTAGAAAAAAATGTTTTGAATTTCAGTCTGCTCCAAACAGATTTATCTCTCTCCAGTGTCTCCAGAAGATTTTATTCTGGGTAGCAGTAGCTGTCTGTCCAAAATATCTTTCTTCTAGATCTACCCTCTCTAGTTTCCTTCTTGTTGTCTCTAGAAACAAAACAGTTAACAAAAACTACACACAAGCAAGAAGTAGTCTACTACCACTACTGTAAGGTCTTCATTTCTCCACGGAACACTTATTTGACCTAAGATTAACGAGATGCCTTGTCTGTTATTTTACTAAGATGCTAAGTTGGTTTTTAGTTCACCACAGATGATCATAATGAACTGAGCTTGTTCTGTTCCCATGCTCAATCAGAAGTAACTTGCAGCTTATCATACACTTTAGCAACAGGTACCAAAATACTTTCTTACAGGAGCAGAGCTTCCCGGTTAAAAGTCAACGGTATACTCAAGTGTTCTATAACAAGGAAAAAAAAATGAATTCAGAAGCCATTTTGAAAAGATATAAAATCCAGCAGTCCCATGACATATCTGCAATTTCAACATTTCAAAACTTTTTTTTTTTTCCTAAAAAAAACCACACCCAAAACACTACGAAAAAAGTCACCCAGTGATCTTTTCCATTTTAAATTACTGTTATTCTGCATTAAGATGTATTTCCTAGTATATTTCAATGTATATTTCAACATGTCTAATAGCATGTAATAATAAAAGAGCAGGGTCAACATGTTATTGCATAATAACTTTTAAAATACTCTTCTGTATTTGAGGAAGATAGAATCTACTCACAGCTTTAAGCATTTCCATGTGACATCTCTGTCAAAATTAGAAAAGTTTCTGTTTATTGATGTTAGTTTATTATTCGGCTAGGCAGACATCCGGAGTGTTAGTACCACATCATGTTTTTATCTCTTTTTACCAGCCCTGAATATCAAAGACAGCATATTACAGGAGAAAAGACCAACATCCTTCAGATCAGTGAAGCCTCCTTTCTATTTCATGGACCTGGCATTTATTGCACTGATGAAGCTTACCTAGCTTATGTGCAAAGACAGCATGCTGATATACTGTCTTTTAGGTCAGTGTCAAGTAAAAAATATCAGACTTTGAAAGATTAAAATTTTCCCAGCCTAGTCAGTATGTGCTCTATTCTGGAGCAATAGAATAGCCAGCTTATTCTCTAACTTTACAAACAGTCTTTATTACTGCAATTATTGACTAATTCTACTGGCCTACTTGCTGAGTAATCATTAGTGTCTTGCAAAAGATTCACAAGCTTGAAATGCACATTGAGCTAAGTATAAATAATTCCTCAGAAAAGTTCATCTTTTTCACCAACACCACTGCTTGGAACACTTGCAACAACATAAGTAGATGTGTTAAGAAAAATAACGATGGCAGACAGATTATACAACCTGCTGACATATAAACAACCTTATTTTTCTTCCTCATTCTATAAATTCCCTACTACACAGGCTCAAGAATAAATGACCACTGATTTCCATTTGACATCATCTCTTCCGTAACAAACTGCTGCTGTTTGCCTTATTCATACCCAGCAATTGAACAGAAGTTGTGTGTTTTCTTCTCTGAAGCAGAAATAGAGAAACGAATACTTCATTGGAGTCACATAGATTCCTTATAGACAAAAAACAGGCATTTTCTGGAAAGCACAGCTGCTTTTGAGCATGCAAGAATTTAAACTTCATCCTGAAAATTGTTAGTGGTGGATGGTTTGGGGTTTGGTTGTTTGTTTTTTTTCACATTGTAAGTATTTTTCTCCTGAGCCTCTTCCTTTTAGATTAGATTTAATCTTGCCAGTTCTCTCCATTGCTTAAATTCTAATATAATTCCTTCTCTCTCCAGAGGCTATAAAAATCAAAGTAACCTTCTAACTTCAGAAATATTTTTTTTAATGAAATTTAGAGTAAAGGGGAGAAGAAAGGGAGGAACAGTACAACAGTCTCTCCTCAGCACAGAAGTGTTTAATTCTAAAGACTGTGCTGATGGGAAAAAAGCCATACTACAGACTTGATAACTGTAAATTCTGTTTGAGCAAAGACATATGTAACTAAGACAGAGACAAGAGCTCTCTATTTTGCTCCATCTGTGACTCAAACTCACTGCTGATTCTGAGGACGATGCAAAAAACCTTCTTTTTAGTCAGTATCTATGGCAGACAGGATCACAAAAGCTTCATTTTCTGATAAAAAAGGAGAGGAGGGAGACTGATGTTGATATTGACTGTTCTTGTCCTAATTTGATTTTTTGCTATTTCATTTCAAGTGTGTGGATTTTAGTAATGATAATGATACATGTGTTTCCAGATTGTTGACTTTCATATGCTATTTTGTGTTCTTACACTTAGAAAAAAAATAAAATAAAAATATGGATTACAATAAGCATTTGTATGATACAGAAAACCTGCAAAACCTGCAAAACAAAAAAGTTAGGGTGTAAAGTTAAGCTATACGAAGTCCTAAAACATTAAATTCCCCACCATTGAGGCATAAGGGAAGCAACTTGCATTTGAATGGGAATTTTCTGTCAATTTGTAGCCTGTCCCAAGAAATCTTTTATTCTTTCTTTCTTTTTTTTTTTCCCCATTTACATGGGAAGGAGGGAAAGTGTGTCTGGTATGGAAGCATGCAGAATTTTGTGATAAGCAAGTCTTTGCTTTTTATCAGCTCTCAATCTGCTTACCTGACTAACTGGTGTGACACTGAAGAGGTCTTAAGACAAAGAGATTGTGAATCTGCTTCAAAGATACTAAAATTGGAATGGGAAAAGGGGACAGAATCTGCTTTTGATTTCTGGTACTAAAGGAAGAGTTCAAGAGAACAACAAAGTAATTCATGGCTTTGAATTCTTTTGAGTTGTAGGGTATTTTTTTATAACGAAACTTCTGATGGGAAGAAATTTCCATTTTTATTCATCTCTAACATTCAAGTACTTACTGAGATTCTAAAAGATACTGACATGTCTGACTTTCATTTCCTGCAATGGTAATTAATTTTCTCAGTGTATATGAGTATTGCTTGAGACATCCATTTGTTTTTTAAATATCTAAATATATTTAAAACTGGCCCAGTAATACATGTTACTGTATATTATTCCATGATGTTTAAAATGCCTTGAGACACATCCATTATTTGGATGCCTGTTCATCAGTGTGATTAAACTTCTGAATTGTCCTCATAGTATTAGATTTCTGAGGAGCAAAAAGCATGAGGAAAACAAACAAGAAACTTCTGTATGTGATGCCACTGATGTGACACTGTGTTTGAAGAGATCAGTCTTGACAAAAGCCAGTAATACTACTCTAGTAAAAGAGCTGTGACTACTGAAAATCAGCTAGTGAAATGTATCCCCTCGGTCTGTGTAAGAGCAATGAAAATACAAATGTATTTTACTTGTTCAGAAGTTGAGTCAAATAATATTCATATTCTAGACTTTAAAAGAGGAAGGAAAGCTATAACGGAAGGTGTAAATCTAAATGTGTCTGCCTATAGAAGTTAGGCTCTGTGGTATGGCCAGCTGAATGCTGATACTATGGAAAGTTACATGAAATAGGAATGTATGAGATGAAGCATTTGAATAAAGGTTAGTGAGCTTGTGGGGAAAGCAAATTGTCTGGCAAGCTTTTAAAAGCAGCAGGTGAGCTGCTGGCTAGTGAGGAACCTGAGTGTAGAGAGCCTGCAGATCAGAGCCTGGAATCAAACAGGGCTGAAGGGAGAAACCTGCTCGGGGGACATCAGCAAAAATCACAGTAAATGACTTTCATTTGAATTCCAACAAATTCAAATTTGCTGAGCGTCACTTCTGATGGTTGCTATGCCATGATATTTCCACCAACCTTCCTTCCATAATGCGTTGGAAGGACTTCTGAGGAACACTGTTGGTAACTAAAGCTCCAAGTAGAAAATCCCATGGAGGAAAAGCCAAGGCCGTGGCAGTATGTTTTCCGTTTTTTTTTGTGTGGTGCCACTGTGAGATATGTAGCATAGCTTAAACCAGATTTGGTGAGGATGAAATACACTGCAGAAAAAAAATATCAATTCTCCCCTTAAGAAAACACATATATGTGTTTACACACAGGGATATGTTACTGGAGTTGAGTGTTATTTCTTTTCTGGAACTGTTAAACCCTTCAGGAATTTTAAAACACTTGCTCTCTTCCTTCCACTTCCAGTCCTTTCACTCCCTCTCTGACTTTTGTGGTCGCAACAATGCCATTATGCTAGTTTCCAGTAAGTATGACAAACTGTTCTAATTAAGTCATTTAAAACAACAGTTTTATTACAAACATATGTGAAACCAAATGTGTTCTTAAATTAATTTTCCACTGCTCTTTTGTGCAAATTAGATGGCTTCAATCATTGTAAGTGCGATTTAGGAAAGCTGGAGTTGTTGGAACCCACTGTTTTGTGACAAGAGGATGCATTCGTTGTTTATTGAAATATATGTGTTTAGAAAGAGTATATTCAGTTTGTTGAAGTTTAATTCAACTAACATAAATATTTTACCTAATACTGCTTACAACATTTTAACCCAAGGAAGTGGATAATCTGTGACTTTCAAATGTAAAAGATGTTGCCTTGTTAATTCAAAAATTAAAAAGATTTATTCAATTGGTATTTATGGCATGACACAGCTATTGTATTGCTGTATCACAAATATTACTATAAAGACCTACAAATGCTTTCAGTATTATTTTTTAACATGTTTTTAATTTCACTGCTTAAATTCAAGATAATCTGTTTAAATCTGCTTAGTAAATATTTCACTTCTCTAAGTACAGTGTTTGGTGATATAGCTGTCTGAAATCAAGATTCTAGACATAAAAAACAAGGTTTTATCTAAACAAAAGCTTGTTTAAGTATGAATTGGAAGTGCAGGAACAATTTAACCTCAGCATGTCAAAAAATTAGTGGAAGGCTCCTAACTCTGCTATAGAAACCACTGGTTTGGGTTCAGTGTTCAAACTCCCTATTCTGTATTTAGGGACAGGGAAGCATTTGTGAGGGAGTCCCCAACAGTTCATTTGCTAAATTGGGAGGCATCTAGTTTTCATCTCTACTTTTCTGTATAAATTCAGTAGGTTACACTTCTCTCAAATATGAATTCAAAATCTGAACTCTTTTCAAAGAAAGGCATACATACAAGATGTTTATCCCACTTTCATTCACATAGAGATATGAGAAGCCTCTTTCATTAAAACTGTCTCTCTGCCTGAGGATATTTAAACCCAATCTGCCCTTCTGGGGCAGGTGTTGGAAGCCAGGTCTTTCAATTTCTTGAGTGACTGATCCTTGAGCTGAGTTTTAAAAGAGTTTACAACGGTTATGTTCTCAAATCCCTAGCTGAAATGGGTCTAAATTTGTATGGTATTAACAGAACAGAGAAAATCCCTTCTCTAAAATCAATGCGGTAATGAATGGACGACATTAGTGACAGGAAAGAGGGAGTGATCTTATTTGCTCTCTCCTCTTAGTTCAAAGTGAACCAGAGCCACTTGCAGCTCCCGAAATGGCAGCTCTTGCTTTCCCAAAGCTATTCTATCAGGGCTCACAACATTCTTTTTCCCTCCACTCCTCAGCAATCACATCATTGCCTGTGGCAAATTCTGCTCCTTCAAGCCCCAAAGTGCCAAAGTACCCTGACAGATCTCCATTGGAGGCCCCCAGGGCTCACCTGCAACCTTTCAGCTGCTGTTAGCAGCAACACAGAATGAGTATCCAGTACAGGCCTTCAGAACTGCCTTGCAAGCACATGCCCTGGCTGCTGGCACTTACTGACACTTTATCCTCGGCCACTGAGGCCAACTAAGCCAGCTTTTTAGCCTGCAACATGATGTCCTTACTGGCTGTCCCCACAGTAACTAAATTCTATCTCCTTTCCTGGCAAGAATTAAAAAAAAAAAAACAACCTCAGACCTTTACATATTAAAAATGTGTCAGAGGGCAGACAACATGGATATGTCTAAAAACACAAATACATCATCTTAGGAAGAACGGTATGTTCTTGCACTTGTTGAATATAAGAATGTCTTTAGAAAGGTTGAGAACCACCAGTAATTCAAGCGTATCTTCACTTTTGTCTATTTGTAATACACATCACTCTGCTCAATGCACGTATGCTATATATAGCACGTTCACCAAATAACCCTTAGTTTACCAGTTAACTCAATTTTCTTAGCTTTTGTGTCTTTAAATCCTGGGTATGGCTTAAATATACTTGCTTAAATCATTTGTGTGTAACTTTATGGCTAGGGCAATTGACTGCATAAAAGATGAGACCTGTGTTCAAGTCCTGGATGGTAAAGAAAAATATTTCTAAGATTAGAAATGAGTGGTGGAGGCTTCTCTGCAAATAAATGCTTTTATCATCATGTGTGTGTGATTATATGTCCTGGATTTTCTCTCTAGATAACAAATATAATTATCCTAAGTGTTCAAACAGTTTTAACAGAAAAGACTGATAGCACAGTATGATTTCCACAGGTTTCAAAGATCAGTGGTATGTAGGATCCACCCACACAATGGTACATACAATTTGTTGTGCCATCCCTATGTGGACAAGGTACCATCTGCAGCTGGAAGAACTCTTTTGTCAGCAGCAGCTCATCTATAGCTGCTTTTTCTCCCGGAGACTATGGGCCTATCCCACCACCCAGTGACGTGACTCATGTCTTGTGACTGTTGTGCCTTGCTGGAGCATTGCTGGGCTTGCCCAAAACATCAACCAAATTAGATCTCTTATGGAAGAATAGGCCAACAAAGTTAAGAGGATGGTACAAGCTCTGCAGTCCTGCCAAGAAGACAGCAAGGGAGATAAATGATTTAATACTTGCTATTAATGCTTGTTTGTAAGAGAGCAGTAGTACGTGAACATCTGTACCAGCAGGCACAATCTAACTGACAATATTACAATCATTAATAGCATGCAACAATAGTTGTGAAGAAGAATTCATGAAACCTGAAACTAGGTGGCAGATGGGAATGAAATACCAGAAAAAGAACACTTTCTCTGATTTGCAACCAGTCTACAGCTTGTGTCTACAAAAGGAGAAGACCAAGAATGGGCAGCCCTAGTTTTTCTGTCTATACTGGCCCATCAGTGAGTATCTTTGCTGTGTGCATGGATGTACAAAATGGAAGTAAATGCTTGTAGCAGGCTGACTGAGAAATTTTGAATATATTGCACGTGCAGGGCATCACTGATTTCTTATCTGCAGTACACATGACCTGTATCCTCAGGGCATAAATTTTACTGTCTGTTTGGCCCACAAATTTACCTCTGAGAGACTTTGTGGCTTGAGATGGAAGAAAGCTTGAGGACTACTACACCGATATCAACTCAGAAATTTCCAGGTATTTCCAACAGTGGAGTGTCTAATCGACTTTAACATTGGGAAGTCAGACAAATGTGCTCAACAAAGGCTAAGCATTGTGACATCAATTCTAAGGTATCTCTGTGGAAGGGAGACCAGAAGTCACTGTGAGTTGCAGGAGGACTCTGTTTCACAGACAAAAACCACGTAACCATGCTCCCAGAAGAACAGCTTAGGACTAAAGCAAAGGAGATACTAAGGACAGGGATGTATCCCATGAGAATAACCAACAGGAGCTCCCATCTGCTGGAGAACCACTTAAGAATGTATGCCATTATGTCTGTCTTTCGAAGAGCAATGCAGGACTATTAGGATTTAAAACATTGCTAGACATGGTGAGCTGTTGCATATTTTGGCTACAAGTGATCAGAGAATTCACCCAAGATGTTAAAGACCATGAAGACTTCCTGACTAAATTCAGATATACACCTTTTGCCTCATATGGAACTGTCCTAAAGAATCAGAGAAGGAAAGTGTGACATCATTGAGCAGAAAAGAATTCAAGATTCATAAGGTCATAAGGAGGAAAGAGTAGTATCATTTTATAGGCTGAAGAGTAGGGCAATGACCTGCTCCTCATTGTGAAAGGACTGCTCTGTATCTTATTCTGTATTTGATATAACACATTCATAGATTGCCAATAATTTTGATTTAAAGTATATTCTTTTATTCAATAAAGTTGTTAAAGATTATGGCTTAGTCATTGCGCTTGTATGAATTCAGTTTTTAGTGTAGATTAAAATTTATACCTGTGATCAATCTTGATTTTTTTCTTGATGTGTTACCTCATCTCAACCAAAGATAATGTACAAAACGTCTCAAAAATTGTTACTATATGGACACATACAACCTCAAGGTTTATTATTCTCCTTAAGGATTGAAAATTCGGAATGAGGATCAAAGGAACAAAAACAGATAAATAAAATAATTTTGGGAGACGGTAGTACTGTCCCAAGAGCTCAAAAAAGTGACTCTCTGTCTGATGCAAGAAAACTTCATACACTTACTGAGTAAAGCTTTTCAGGTCTTGACTGTGGCAGGAGTATCTTACATGCCAGCTGGCATAAAACACAACTACTTTGGACATCTTCCAAAGAATTATGTGCCAGGATATTGAAAGTTCCAAGTATCCCATCTTGCCACACAACTGAGCCAATGCTTTTTCCCCTCAACTCAGTATTTTGCATCTAAGAGAAACAGAAATGTAAGAATGGAAGCAAGTCTGGTCTTAGCCAAAGGGGAATGAGTGATGTCTATTTGTTTAGGTCCTCATATGGTTCCTATCACTTAGTATTGGAAGTGTCAAACAAATATTTAAGAATAATGATCGGATTGACAGAGTTTCTTCTTACTTTAGAGACAATTCCTCTCAACTTTAGAATTTATCAGAGTGTGGCAATAGTATCTGAAATGTTTGATAAATGACAAAAACCAGACTATCTGTTTAGTTTCATACAGCTCCATTTCTTATTATCAAGTTTAAGACTTAAATAATTTTAAAAAGATGCTTCCTCCTTGCATGAATTAAAAAGTAGACAGGTTTTTAAAAGACCAATTCACCAAGTACTGGACTCTTCACCCACTAATAGGAAATGTGAGTTGGGTTAGACCATCAGGAGACAGGTTATTTTTACTGTACTGATGTCTTGTTGCAAAACAAATTTTGAGCTTTTGCATAGGTTGTAAACTTTAAATCCAACATTGCAGAAATTTGAACCACTGAAGATAAGGGAAAAGAGATTAACGAGAACAAAAAGATTCACTTCCCCTCATTTCCACACTCGGACCTTTTGTCAGGTGCCAGACAAACGTGTGTCTGTTGACTCTCAAAGATCTGTACTCGCAAAAACTCACAATCTAAATGTCTGTTCTTAAGAATGCTCAGAAGCCTCACTCCAGAAGGTGGAATGGATGACATTAGCTCCTGTTCAAGCCCTGCCTTCAAGCACAGCACACCTCCTGGGGCCAGTGTACGTGTAGCAATAGAGGACTATGTTTCTTCTTTTTTCTGGTGGCCTAAGACAGCCTCATGCATCACCGAGGGCTAGAGCTGATCCTCTTTGTCTGTCCCAGTGGATTCAGTACATGGCTTCTGTATTCAGGCCTATTCACAACTCCAGAGGGCAGTTTTCAATACACTGGGACACTGAGGGGTTTTCAAGCCATCTTGAAACTTCAGAAATACCAGTTTCCAGTTTGTAAACATGAGTTAAATAGGCATTCAGAGCTTGTGTGAGTTTGATCCTATAAATCGGAATTTCTCGCTAGAAGTGCAAAACCTGGGCTCTAATCCCTCCTCATGTTTAATTGCCACAGGAACAGGCAGTAGCCCAATGGCTAAAAGACAGTTATGATAGTAAATATTTTAATAAGTACTAAGTAAAAGCAAAAGTAAATATAAAACCCTGAAACTCTGAATCTCATGGCTTTTCATGTGTATCTTTTGTAAGACAAAAAGTAAACAGAAACTGAATTACCAAGCCTTCTAATGCCTCATTTGGCAGTGCTGAAGAAAAACAAAGCTGAGTCACCTTACTCCAAATGATATGTTAGAAAGCCATGGCAGTTAATTCTGCACTGTACCTTTTTGTACCATGATTTGAGATTCTTGCCTTTATATCCACATGTGTATGAAGGCCTGTCAAAGGCAATGCCAAATCAAAGAGATGATTTTTTATATTTACGTCTGATTATTGTACAGCTTACACTCATCTTTTACTCCTCAGCTTGGTGAGTGCACAGAGTTAGTAACTGTGACATGCAAAAATCGTTTCATCTTTAATAAAGTGCTGCACTGCAACAGCAGACCCTAGGTAATCAGAAAGTCTACCAACTTCAAAAGGCATCACATAAAAGCTGACGTTTGGTAAAAATTCCAACACTTTAGAATAAATGGTCATTGGAGAGGATCTTGGAAATGGGGATGCATTTTCCCCCACTTCTTCAATAAACATCCACAATAATTGCTGCAGAAAACAGAATTGAATGTCAAAAATCTTAACAAAACAAAAGTCACAAGTTTTTGTTTCTCACTCTGCCGATTGAAATTACATAGATGAATTAACTCCCTTATGCAACCTGCAATACAGTAAGAAGACTTCTGTCTTGACGTGGGGGTGCTCTGTGAGAACAAAGCAGTATCTAAGAATGTACCCTCTAAAAATCTGAAGAAAGGATGCTTCATCTGACGGACCTTGAGACTTCACAACACCCTTTGGCTCCTATACAAACAGGATTGAGCATATAAACCCAATCTTTAAAGGAATCTCTCGTCTGTACATGGATTACTTCTTTGTGCAATGACAAATGATTAAGAAACCACTAAGTGTTTGGATCTGAAGATCACAAATGCAAGTACTAAATCCAGCAATTTCTGCAAAACTTGGATTTACATGTGAAATTAAGAGAAGACATAATCGCATGGAAATTCTGGAATGGGATTATAGATTCTGGAGCCTGTCAAAGTAAGAAAACAACTCCCTTGAATTTCAGAAAGAAGAGATGCTCTCCGTAGTAGGCTAAGGCAGGCCTACTAGCTAACTAGCTGTAAAATGGCTAAACTTTTGGCTTGATCGTCCATTTTATCAGACTATAGAGGTTTAGCTTTACATTTGCTCTCAGTGCCTCCAGTTTAAGCAACTTTCAAAATACAAGGTCAGTGCTGTAAAATATTTATGGCAACTTTAATCAACATTTCACTCCAAGCAATCTGCACAATTGAAACAGAGTTTTAAGAAGTTTCTAGTATCCTTTGTGGTTCTTCCTTTGTTGTTTGTTTGTTTGATTGGTTGGTTGATTGTTTTTTTTAATTCAAATACTGACAAGGTCATTGAAGTCACAAATTTACAAAGGTAAGTTATACTAAATGGGGCTTATTGGCTTTGTCAGGTGCCTACTGATATAGTAGCGTACTGCACTCTTTCAAGTGCAGAAAAAAGAATGGAAATTATCAGAGACACAAATAATGTTTATAGGAAGCCTTCTGATCTTTACCATTTTATCTCTAGATGAAATCTGAGTAAGTGTAAGAAAGTTCAAAAATGGTACTAATCACACAAACAATATCTTTAAATGTTAAGTGCCTGAGCAATAGCAAGAGAGAGAAAGAAAAAGAAAAATCTTTCTTTAGTAATCTCTGGATACCAGAGCAGCCAGTGCTGCTCCTGTACAAAATAATGTATATTTTAAAGAAAGGGACAAAAAATTGGATTTTCCCCACCTTCCACACTGTAAATGATATGTGGTAATATCTTTTTGTTCACTGTACTAACACTTTTTAAAGTTCTTTTCGGAGCAGAGTTATTCTATGTAAGATCTTCTAAAGCAAGAATATTCAATGCTAATTGAATTTAACATTTTTCAATGACAAAAAAAATCAATATAGGAGGTTTATATGGCATTTTACTAAATATGGTACTTGACACCTGTACCAAAAGTTAGTTAGGTATAAATTGGCTAGATAGAAGTATGCACAAATATAATTTTAGACTGACACTACTGGTTGAAACCTCAGGAACAGAAGTGCATGTGTATTGGGTAAGACATAAGGTCCTTTTAGAGCAGTAACCTGTGTCTGGTATTGATTTGCCACAGAACCAAATGACAGTAACATAAAAAAAATAGCACATCCCAGGGAAACTAAGATAGAGAATCTTCTTGTAATCTGACTTGCTTAGACAGAAGTTAAATATTTATGCTAAAAGATAAGATTTGACATACTGAAGACATGTCACAAAACAATTTTACAGATGTTTAGACTGAACTGCCTGACTTTTTAAAGGAGGCTTGTAGACTGTGTGTGAAGTGTTTAGGTAATATAAGTTAAGTATGTTAGTAATAAGTTTAATTATGGGGAAGTGGTCTGTTTTTCTCTCTAGATATTACCTAATAATCAAGTGTTTAATGGCTTACTTGTCAAACAACCAGCCTGTATTTGAATGGAAAAAATTCAGTCTGATCCAGATTTTCATAAAAAAGAGTAAGGGAAAACTTCCTTTTGCTGTCATCTTGGTGCTACTTATTTTTCCTGATGCTTGCTAAAAAGATCTGAAACTATTCCACTGTTTTGAAAGAAAACAGTTATCCAAAGTCATGAAAAAGTTAAAGCTCTATCACTGTCTTGGTTTTGTACCTTTCAGCTGGGATTACAATCCATATTGAATAGGCTCTAGAGCTCCTTTTTCTGAACCAGTAGCTAAAAATTCCACAGTGGAAGGAAGGAAAGGAAGCAAATGGCACACACTTGATTCTGAAGATTTCTGTTAGTAATAGTTCTTACCTAGGGAGAAGGGGAGTTGTGAGTTTTCCCATCACAGCTGCAGAGAATTGCAAATTCTCCGGAACAAATTCAAAGCTGAGGTAAGCAAGAACGCCCACGTTGTCTGAATGACTGGTAGATGAGACATTCGGATATCCACTGAAAATATTGCTTCCTTGAAAATACCTGGCACCACTTCTCAAAGAAGCATTAGATAAAATGGACATACTGGTATGCGTCACTGTGTAACTGACATTTTAAAGACAGGTCATAGGTCCTGAGAGACTGCTAGAAATGATGGGACTGATTTCAGGTAAATTGATTGTGGGAATTTGCAAGCAGATGGTTTCATAGAAAATACTGGTTAAAATTTAACAAAAGCCTAGTGGAAAAGCACTAATGTCCAAATTAATAACAGATGACATTAACTTTATACAATAAATAGTGAACACTGAATAATGGAAAGATCACATATTTTCAATTTTATGTATCTGAACTGAGGAGTGGAATATGGGAATATTTTTTTATAGTTTGGAAGATTCTGACTGGTGCCCCTGTGTGCTCGGGTCTGTAACATTATGGGCCCAGTTCAACAAGGCATGGATAGACCAGCCTGTTCTCATGCCATCACTTGGAGAACACTCAGTACCTCAAGGGACTATTGGCACTCACCCAGTCATATGTTTATCAGTGAGTAATGGATCTTTCCCATTTATGTTTCTGGCTTCTTTCTCTTAGTTTGTACCATGGCTTTTAACATAATTTGAATCTGGGGAGTAGGGGAGGAAGTGGCAGAGATTCATCGTCTGTCGATACATAATTCATCGATCTAAAATGAAAGTCTTGAATGTGTGAATGTTCACCTTTGCTTTACAGTGTATGACACAGAAAAAATAGTTTTTTAATTGCAGTAGTTGGAGTGAGCTTTGAGGTAGAGGCTGTATAAAGCCACTGTAGGCCTGCAAGTTAAAGAATTGCTACTGTAGTTTACTTCTTTTCCGTGTTTGGGTTGCTTATTTAATCTGGCATTTGTCTTGCTCAGACTATTCTGATTGAGGTGCTTTAGGAAAGAATCTAGACAGTGTTTTTCTTGTGTGCTCCAGATGTTTGCAATAACATACTCCTGAAGTGAATGCCAGCAGTAAAGGGATATTCCTCCACAGGAAATACTTTGCATCTGACACTAACCAATAGCTCCTTAGAGAAAAAAAGGCACCAATTTGTTAGCTGACAGTTAACCAGTAAACAAAAACGTAATCTTGGTAAGATTAGCTTAAGTATATAACTTCCAGTAACTGAGATTGAAAAACAAGCATAAGAAATGACTAATACAAACTACTGCTTCAGGATTACTGCAGAAACATATTCGACCACCATTCTCCTTTCAGGCTTACCACCTGTTTGCTTTTCAGTTTTGAAGAAAATTCTACTCTTTCCAAGCAATTACGCAGAATGTATTCAACAGAGAAAACAATATATGTTCTCTCCCATTATTTCTGTACTTTAAAAACATGTTGATGGATATTTGCAAGAGAGATGCAATTAGCATGGTATAATTGTGTTTTTCCTTCTCTGACCCATTTCCTATTTATTTTTTGTCATGTATAATGTTCTATCAATTTGCATTAAGACAGCTATTTTGTTTATTCTCTCCACCAAGAGTGGACATCGAACTGAGTGTTTACTGTGAGTGCAAATACATTTCTGCATCTTTCAAGGATGTGTATGCATATAGTTCAGCTTTCTTATTCTCCTACATTATAGATTTTTTTTTGCTTGCCCATCCAGTGGGTCAAAGCATTGCACAAAGAATTATTTTTGCAATGTTAGAAGGCCTTGCATAATACGAATGGACAAAGTTCACATAACTTGGACAAAGTTCATAATATCACATCACCCCTATGTTCTTGTATTCTGACTTAATTTGATTTTATTATCTTGTCTTAAATCTACAGGCAGTACTCTGTTGAATTTTACACTTAAAACTGAATATAACTGATACACATATTTTTCAGTAAGATACTCCGTTTCTCTGTCAGGGTTTTGAGGGACTAGTTTGACGAAAAAAAAATATAAATTCTTTCTCTTGTGTTGTTTTCATAGCTTTTGACATTTTTTTGAGAAATATCACTAGTTAAAAGTTGACAGAAAAAAAGCCCACTGCAATTTAGTGCCTGGGGGACTATCCCAGACAGAGGATAGTTCATTTGCTATGGTTGTTTTACAGCTCACCAACGAAGCCTAATATAACACAAGTGGTTCAAAGAGGACTTGGTTTCAGCAAGTTTATCTTCCAGCTTGGTAGTATTTCTTATTACCCTGTGAAGCAGTAATAAATCTTGGGAATTGGCATTCCAATACAGAGACATTACACAGAGTTTTCTTTGAACTGTGTTAACTAATGTGACGCTTCTTTTTGAGCAGATTGATGGAAGTCAACATGAGTTTTGCATGGCAGAAATTTTATTCATATTTAATAGAGAAATTCTTGCATATATTTTTAAGTTAGGAATAAAAATAACTAAGTAATATCTCTCCACAACATCATTCAACAAACAATTTTCCAGATAAGAAAAGTGACTTTGTTGCCAATCTGAATAGACTCACTACAAACAACATGCAATGAAAATAGATTTGGATTCTGTAAAACTCTTCTCTACTTTTACTTCTAAAGGAAAATAACATACTCTAAGCTGTCTGTTCAGTTTCTTAAAAGCTTAGCTCCATGCTCAGAGTTCTGCTCTATAAATAATCAGTTCTGTACCATCCTTACCAATACATAAATACTTATGAAAAGTATGTGTGGATTGCGTACTTGACTGAAAGTACAATATAACTAGTTTCTTACTATACATACGGTATGCTGGATTTTATATCAATATCAAGAAGGAAAAGGTTGGAGAAGTAAGACAAGAAGTTGGTGCAAAGGGTGACTTTCCCTTAATCCCGACTTCCATTATGTCTGGAAGTTCCTGTCTGGAAAGGAGCCAACTTAATGTAGTTTATTTTGTGAGATCCTGTTTTTCTTTTCAAGGGAAAACTTGTTGTTTTTGAAGAAGTGAAATAACATAATGGCATTTAATTATACCACACTTCAGAAAGTGCTTCCAATTTTTGCCTTTAACTGAAGAGTCTTTCAGCCTCTATCCAAATGAACAACTCTATAGTTTGGACTTTAAGTAAGAGTGACTTCCTCAGCAGAACTGTTAAGGAATTGTTTAATAATTAAGGAAATTGTTTAATAATTAATTAATTGTTTAATAATTGTTTAATAATTAAGGAAAGAACACCATATTCAGTTAAATATAGGAGCATTTTGGAAAGAGGTGAACCAACTAGATAGGATAGAGGAGGATGAAACCTGGATAGAAGAGATGAAACCTGTGTTTAACAAGTACCTGGAATGTAAATTAGTGGCATTGTACTGTAGCTTAGCCCATAGATTTAATTTAATTTATGATTAATTTTGAAGATTTCAATGAATATTTTAAGTAGCACATGTCCAATATGCAAGCCTTTGGCAACTGAATTAAGCTTTCTTCCACACTTTTCTTTGGGATGAATACATGTTTACTGTTTCAGTGCCTCCCTGTCTTGTATGTGGAATATTTCTATTAGAGACAAATTCAGAAGTGGGATAGAAAATAAATTAAGGTTTTATTTTATTTTTTCTGAAATTGGTTAGTTCAGCTAGTTATCTTTTTGCTTTGTAAAGTCTTTAATTTTGTTTGCAAAGTTTGAAAATGTTTAAGATAAATCAGAACATTCAGATTATTTTTTTTACTTAGAAGACTTTGTTCAAGTTCTACCTTTGATAAATAGCACAAATCCCAAACAAAATACCTTCAACAGGCAACTGAAAATTAATTTTTAATTAATCTATCTGAAATACTAATGACTTCGAGAAAGTGCGATGTAGTTCTATATATATAATTTGTAAATTGCTCATTTTTTTTTATTCTTATAGAAGAGTAAGTATGAAATTTTTATGACACTGTATCAGCCCCTCCCAAGTAGGTAAGTATTTGGGGGGTTTTTTTTGGCTTTTTGGGGTTTTTTTCGGCTTTTTGGGTTTTTTTTTTCAGTAAGAGAGAAGTGACTAAACTTAAATTTCTGTATTTCTGATATGACTAGTCTGGCTGATTCTCATGAAAAATTATTTCTGTGATTCATGTACATTTTATGATTACTCATGATTTCTTGCATAGTTTCCAACTCTCTTTGTGACTCCACAGATAAAAAAATAGCATAAATAAAGCAGCATGATAAAAATCACTGCTTTGTGTGTGTGTTCAGTTCATTCTATTTGTAACACTGGGCAGAGATATAGGATATTTTTTTCCAAAAGGAAAAGTGCCATCTACTGAATCACCAAAACAAAATTTTGCAGCATCTTGAGAGATTTTCCTGAGTGATGTCCTCTCCAATTACTGATCAGGCCAATCCTTAGTGAACTTGTGAGCCCTAATGAGATCACAGCTGGCAATGGTATGGTTGAGTGCCACATTACTTCACTAAGTATTCATTTAATGTGTGTTTTGTTTTTGTTTGGGTGCTTTCTTCCTGGATTAAAAGTGTTAGTGGAAGATCAGTGAACTGCGCTTTGAAAATCTTAAGCTCTTACTTCCAAAATAGCTTTCTCCCCCAAGATTTCTGGGAAGATTTCTTGTGCATCTTCTGCATCTTCTTAACAGCCTACAGAGGTCAGATTTCCAGTAAGGAGTTATTTCTCTTCTCCCTGATTGGCCACTTCAGGTTTGGAGAAGGTACAGAAAGACTTCAAAAAGAATAAACTGACAACACATTGATAAATAACTTTTACTTGCAGTGACAGAAGCAAAAAAAAATTGAACAACTAGTAAATAACTCTGCTATGGGACCCCACCTACTAGTTAACTGAAGTATGGTTTAGCAAGGTATAGTACAGTTTTTAGAGGCATAAAATTGCTTTCAAGACCAATATGTGGAGAGGTGCCTGAGGACTGGAGGAAAGCTAATGTCATGCCAGTCTTCAAAAAGGGCAAGAAGAAGGACCCAGGAAACTACAGGCTGGTCACCTCACCTCCATCCCTGGAAAGGTGATGGAACAGCTCATCCTGGATGTCGTCTCTAAGCACGTAGAAGGAAAAAAGGTCATCGCGAATGGTCAGCATGGATTCATCAAGGGCAAATCATACTTGACCAATCTAATAGGCTATGATGGAATGACTGGCTGGGTGGAGGAGGGGTGAGCAGTGGACATTACCTGCCTTGACTTCAGCAAGGGTTTTGACACTGTCTCTTATAATCATCCTCACAGGCAACGTTAGGTAGTGTGGGTTAGATGAGAGGACAGTGAGATGAACTGAGAATTGGCTGAATGGCAGAGCTCAGAGGGTTGTGATCAGTGGTGCAGTGTCTATCTGGAGGCCTGTAACTAGTGATGTTCCCCAGAGGTCATTACTGGGTCCAGTCTTATTCAATATATTCAGCAGTGACCTGGACGAGGGGACAGTGTGTACCCTCAGCAAAGTTTGCTGATGATACAAAACTGGGAGGAGTAGCTCACACATCAGAAGGCTGTGCTGCCATTCAACAAGACCTGGACAGGCTAGAGACTTGGGCGGTAAGGAACCTAATGAAATTCAACAAGGGCAAATGTAGGGTCCTATTCCTGGGGAAGAATAACCACATGCACTGGTAAAGGTTAGTGACTGACCTGCTGGAGAGCAGCTCTGCAGAAAGAGACCTGGGAGTCCTGGTGGACAACAAGTTGCCCATAAACCAGCAATGTACCCTTGTGGCCCAGAACGCAAATGGTCTCCTGGGGTGCACTAAAAAGAGCATGGCCAGCAGGTTGAGGGAGATCATCCTGCCCTTTTACTCTGCCCTGGTGAGACCACATCTGGAGTACTGTGTCCCGTTCTGGGCTCCCCAGTCCAAGAAGGATGGGAAACTACTGGAGAGAGCCCAGTGGATGTCTACAAAGATGATCAAGGGAATGGAGCACCTCTCTTATGAGAAAAGGCTGAGAGACTGGGGTCTGTTTAGCCTGGAGAGGAGAAGACTGAGAAGGGGTCTCACCAATGGTTATAAATATCTACGGGGTGTCTGTTGAGAGGATGGAGTCAGGCTCTTCTCGGTGGTTCCCGGCGACAGGACAAGCGGCAATGGACACAAGCTGAAACACAGGAAATTCCATCTCCATATGAGGAAAAATTTCTTTCCTTTGAGGTTGGCAAAGCACTGGAACAGGCTGGCCAGAGAAGTTGTGGAGTCTCCTTCTCTGGAGATACTCAGAACCCGCCTGGATGCGTTCCTGTCCAACCCGCTCTAGATGAACCTACTTTGGCAGGGGGGTTGGGCTAGATGATCTCTGAAGTTCCCTTCCAACCCCTATCATTCTGGGATTCTGTGACAATGAACTTAACTCAGGACTTAGAAGAGCTGTCAGTTTTTTTCAGGAATAAGCAGTAGATACTTTTTTCAGGAATAAGCAGTAGATACTTGGATGAACCCAATGTATTCATAATATACAAAAAATATATCTTACTAATATATAATATTAATGATAATCTAAATTACAACAAAAATATAATAAAATATATATATCATTATATAATCCTGCTCAGATCTTAGAAGAATGTCACCACAGAAGTGGAAGGATTGGTGATGTGGACAGAATTTATATCTTCAGAAGTTTGGGAAGTCATCAAATGTGGCCACAGGACTATAGCTAAAGTCTCATCGTGATTAAGAAATAACTGATGAGACAGAACAGGAATCAATTTTTCCTTCTTAAAAATATTTAGTAGTGAGAGGTGCCAAGACTTTATACAGAGACAAGAGAAAAGGAAGCAATTTTGTAGGAAAAATACATCTAATCATGAATGCCCAATTAGGCTAGACGAAATTTAGAGGGTCTGTAGGAAATCTGGTAGTAATTTTGTGACAACATTTTTGTAGAAACCATCCCTTACCTATTTAAGCCATGTTATGTACAGGTATGTACAGTATACTGTTATACGCTATCCTTCTGTGAGAAAATAGACTTTTTTTCTAATTATAAACTGGATATGTGCTGGCTTCTGCATGGATAATTTCACTGATAGCTTTTCATAGATATTTTCTTTTTTCTGTTCATACAACGCCTTTGAGGAATGGTATTCGAACATATTAATTAAAACTTACTCAACAACTTGTGGGTTGCTTTCTTCCTAATTTAGTGGTGACTGCAGTTGGGAAATTCAGACTGTATTACTTAGCCTGCTTCAAAAATCATATGATGATGATGCTCATACAGAAACAGTTAAGCAAAAATAACCACCAGGAATGCTTTTAGAAGTCAGTGTTGGAAGGGGTTTTGCTTTGGTGAGATGCAAAAAATCTGCCATGAGGCTTAAGGAAATTCAAGAGGAAAGACACAGGCTCTTCTTGAATATGGCCTCCTTGAAATTGTTTACAAGGTCTGTGACAGTTGGGGGGAAAAAAATACAATATATGCCCACTAACAAATGATATCAGCCAAACAGTGGTAGTGGTAAAAAGTGGGAAAATAATTACACTTAACCCAAGTCTGTTAGAGGTGCTGTCAGCCCCTGTCCATTCATATACCAGTCCCACACCCTTCCCAGAGACAAACTGTTTGTCACCAAGTCAGATTTTTACCACGTGCAGACAGACCACTTTGGGCAAGGTTTCTGCTTTCCCCTTCCTGCTTTAGCTAGGTTAAAACATCTCAGGCTGCCAAAACTCTCAGAAGCATTTACAGCATCAAAGTCGGTTGCAACCATGCGGAGCGATCCTCAAAGCAGGGGTTGGCTGCATGCCCTCTTCTTGCTGCTCACAGCTAGTGGGAGGTAGAAATACCTAAAACAATTTGTTTTACCTGAACGTGCCACCTTTAGTGGTAGTAAGATGAAATACCACCAGAGGTGAGTGGTATCTAGCAACCTCTTCCTTTTGCCCCACACGTCGATCTCTGAATAACGCTGTACGTTCAAAAGCAGCACTGGCCTGGACTTCAGAGGGTGAGCCAGGTAGCATATTTGTAAGAGCTATTCTGGCTCCTGTGCAATTTATTTCTATCTGATGAGGTGCACAACCTTTACCCCCCGACTAGAAGAGGGCCCGCTGACCACTGTGTTTGCCGGGCAGCCTATCGCCGGGGGGTGCGTGTGTAGAGCTGTGTAACTAACTGCCTTTTACTAATTCAGTGGTATTAACCGTCCTTCCTATAGACTCCTTACAGCACCAAACTCCAACACGGGCATGCTGCACCCCGGAGGGGCCAGAACGGTTACCTTACAGTCTAGAGGTGTGCGAGTATAACCTCCCAATTATGACTTTTTTTTTTTTTCTTTTCTTTTCCCACCAGAAACGGGCATTGCCGATGTCTCCTTCGACAGGAATTTTGCAGCTACAAGCGC